>JANFAM010000020.1:33900000-34537500 GCA_024362665.1 Prunus padus
GTATTTTATTGTCAGGTCTCTTGGCCACTTGAACTTATTGCAAATGCGGAGGCGATCAAGAAATATAACCAGGTTACTTTTATTCATTGGGTTTTGAATTTCTTGTCGAAATTTAATCATCTATCTTTCGTTGTTCGTTTTTTTATTTATCTCTCTCTCTCACGAATCAATGTGACATTTTGGGGGAGAGGTGATCTGATTTCAACTTGGGATCTCCTCTTGGAAGGGAGGTGTGACTACCAACTGGGTCACTTCCTGACCACTAAACTTGTTATCTAATCGTTAAACATTGATGTAGGTGATGGGATTCTTGTTAAAGGTCAAGCGAGCAAAATTCGTACTTGATAAAACTCGAAGGTGGATGTGGAAGGTTAGTTTTTATGCCCTTTTTAGGATAAATTATGAGCAGTGATAATTTACTTGGCCTAATGACAAGAGCTATTTGTGTGTGATAATACAATGACTTCGGTGTTTCTTGTTTTCCTAAACAGGGTAGAGGCACTGCAGCAAACAATCACAAGCGTCACTGGTTAGTGGAGCAGAAACTTCTCCATTTTGTGGATGCTTTTCACCAGTATGTGATGGATAGAGTAAGAGCATAAAATCACCCTTTCTATTATTAACCGTGCTATATGCTTGCTTGCTTTCTGGAAAGCATATGGAATTGTTAGATCACTAACTAGTACTCGGTAAACAGGTTTATCACAATGCATGGCGTGAACTTTGTGAAGGCATGACAGCCGCTCGATCTCTTGACGAAGTCATAGAAGTACATGAATTGTACTTGTTGACAATTCAGCGGCAGTGCTTTGTAGTTCCAGATAAGCTGGTGGGTAGTTTGTCTTGTTTGAGAACTCATGAACTATGAAACAATCTTTTATGCCCCAGGAAAAGCTGAATTCTGTTTATTACTCTCTTTTGCATCAGTGGGCTCTCATAGCGAGCAGGATTAACAACATCCTGGGATTAGCATTGGACTTTTATTCTATACAGCTGACACTTAGTGGCGGAACAGTTTCTGCAATTAAGGCCAAATGTGAAATGGAAGTTGACCGTATTGAGAAACAGTTCGATGATTGCATTGCTTTCCTGCTCAGAGTAATCTTCTCTTTGCGTTGATTTTGATTCAGATGGGACTGATTTTAAGATTTGCATTTAACGTGTGGTTTGGTGCATGCTGAATCTGCAGGTGCTTTCTTTCAAGCTCAATGTGGGGCACTTTCCTCATCTAGCAGATTTGGTAACTAGGATCAACTACAATTACTTTTACATGTCAGATAGTGGAAACCTCAGGACTCTCCCCAGCTCTGAAAATGTTACTTCGAGACTGGGAAAGGCTTTTTTAGGCAGAACAGACTGATAACAGTTAAGAATTTCATTTATTTATTACTTTTCAATTTCTAGTTCAGGAGTCAGCACTTCAGAGGCAATATTACAAGATGAAAAAATATATCATTTGAATTGGAAATCTGTAAGTTACAAACAGGCAGAATCTAATTAGCGTTTCTCAAAATCTTGAGAATAAACTTGTTCCTTTTTCCTCCTGTAGGCCGCTTCCAATATCGTGAGAAGAAACTTGTTCCTTCTTCCACCTGTAGGCAGCTAATATTATCTTGATCTCCAGAGACATCATCTTTCTCTCAAGGGGCATCTTCAATCCCTAGTCTGACCCCATGACGCTTCCTAAAAAGTAAAAATTTGCTATATAAATCCATGCCCCGCCCTTTTGGTATATGATCAAGAGCGAACTTGTAGATACACGTTGCACGCAAGACTTCTTTGCACTGCTCTTCGAATTCGGCGAAAGCCACCAGCAACTGCTCTGCTGCCTCATTGAAATCGGCTAGGTCTACCTTCTCCACTGCCCTCTCATACACCTCCCTTGCCCTCGCAACCTCACCATTACTAGTCTCAAACTTGGCATATCTAATCCAAGCCTGAATTTGATTTGGTTGACATTGTACAGATCGCTCGTAAATCTCCCTAGCACCCTCCACTAATTCATTATGTAGAAGTAGGAGCTCACGTGCCTCACGGAGAATTTGCTCGGCAGTGATTTGGGCAGTGGCTGGGTTTTTGTTCTTAACCATGGCCGGTGGTGGTAGCTTGGCCTTCAAGTCGTTTTGGGTTGGCTCTGCTTGATTGAAGGAACTCATGGCTGGGAATAGGATTTTCTCACCTGCGCTGTTTCAAAACTAAACAATTCGATTTGGATCACAAATATTTTTGCAAACTTGCTGTGCTGTAATGGGTTGCAGAGTGCATATTTGATAGAGTGAGAAGCGGAGGTATACATATAGATCTTGCATTTTCCAACTAGGATTAGGATTGGAAACCAAAAATCCCATTCCATATTAGAAAAGGATTTTATTTTTTGTTTTCCTTGTTCGCTTGTACTAAGTTACTAACAAAGTCAAACGACAAGTCGTTTTGGGTTTTATAAACCCCCTTTTACAATCGCAAAGCTACTCCCAAGTTCCAACGCGGTCGTGGCCTCACAGCTACATCCTCCATCTCTCCCAACCCAATTCAAATAAACCATTAAAGCCCTCCACTTGATTCGAACGGCTTGTTTCCTGAGGGAAATCTATTATCTTTGTGTTGTGTGGGCATGTCGTTGCTGTTCATAGTCAATTCTGTTAATGCATATTTGAACTGTCAAAACCTTGGTGATCCTCTTCAGCGGACTATCAGATTGTAAGTAACATCTGCTATATTTGTATTTTTCTTTTATCTCATTGAAAATAAAAATAAAATTTGGAACCCTTAAAAATTTATTGAGTAATTAAAAACTGATCATGTCTGACATTCAACACATCGATCAAGTCCCTAAAACCAGGGAAAGTAAAATAAAAGCAGATTGATTTAATCAAATAAGGTAGCTACCACTAAGGATTCGGATAGAAGATCGGTCGCTAGAAAAACTCTGGGAGAAATCAAAACGTCTAATGGTCTTGTCTGTCAAGGAGAAGACTCCGAAATCATGTTTGCTTGATGGTGATTCTACACAATAATAATCAAAAGCAAAATAGATGCAATTTCTTTCAAGCCTCTCACCACGACCATGGTTAACTTACCATTAATATTGTTGGTAGTGGTAGTAGTAGAGATGAATTGGTTGCCAACCTCGCTCACAAACAACGTCCGGTCACCAAGGTCAACAACCTCTACCCATGGCAGAGTGTTATTGCACTCTAGTTTCAACACTCGAAATCCTTTAGTCTTAGGTGGATTTACGTAATTATGAGAGGTGATCTGAGGAAAGAGATTGAACGGATCGGTAACATAACTTGCCGCACCAACAATCATAAACAACTCCACTGATGCAGAATCTTGTGCTAGGGAAATGTATCCGGTGTCAGTGAGACGCTAGATTACTTGTCCGCTTCTTATCATCCTCTCTCTATAATCAGCTAGGGAAAGACAGAGAGGTGGCCAGGGATGAAGCAAAACCAACTTTTCAACCCTATGGCTATGGCTGGGTTGGCTGCCATTGCTGCCATTGGCATCTTCTTGGATTATTATGTGAAACACCATTAATGCCACCCGTGTCGCAGCATATATTTTCCCATGCATTATAACTACATCGTCAAAAAGAAGTTCCCCCTCCTCATCAATTGAGGTCCATGATATGTCGTTCATCATGCAAAATTCCAAAACGACCCGTTGAGCAAAGTCTGACCACAAAACAGGGTGGTGATGGTGGTTGTTGTTGATGTTGGCTTCTTTCCCCATTTCCTGTTGGTTCTGAAAAGAGGCAACTAACTTGACAGTGGAGCTGCCTTTCCCACATTCATAGTAGTATTTTGATGAGGGAAGCATCACTCGGGCACCTGATATTGGATTCCAGAAGAAGTAGTGAACATGAAAGAAAAAGCCCTTACGATCAACCATAATCAACCATCCCCCAATTGAGCCGAAACATGTCAAACGTAGTATGAAAAAAGTGGTAAGTCTAGCGTTACCCTAAAAAATATGGGCTTTTTTTCTCTCTCTCTCTCTCTTTTTGGTGAAACTTGAAAATATTAATAAGTTTTTACCCCAAAAAGAGCAAATATTAAGAAGTTTGGGAGTTCTTTTGACATACAATAATTGACTTTTCCCCAATGATATGTAAATAAGGCCATTTTATTAGCTAGACCTCTTTGGAAAAAAAAACAGACGACTGAAAGAGTGGAAATTATTATGTGCAACTGCCACGTCATCCTAATAAAAACCATCAACCACCCCAGAAGAGGAGAAAAACTCTCTTGGAACGGGGATAGAACTCCAAGAGAGTTTTTCTCCCAGAAGAGGCTCAAAATATCTCCTAACGCCCTATATATTAGGCCAAGCCAAATCTTCACCCAGGCCCTAAAACAATCGAAATCAGACGAAACGAAGCTGTGGGGCTGCGACGCGTGTGAGACTATACTAACAAAGTCAAACGACGAGTCGTTTTGGGTTTTATAAACCCCTTCGTTCCCGCTCCCGCTCCCCCACTGCTTCTCTCACTCTCTTCTCTGTGTGTGGAGAGAGCTTCCACAGTTGTCTTCCTCCTCCTCCTCCATCCTCATCAATGGAAAATGTGAGAATTTTTACAATTGCAGAGCTACTCCATCGAGTTCGTTCCCTCACCGCCACATCCTCCATCTCCCCCAATTCAAACGAAACATCAAAGCCCTCCACACGCTCCATTCCCATCCACTCAAACCCTAACCCCAACCCCAATCCTAGCCATAAGGTTCTCCCCTCTCTTGAACACTTGGCCATCATCGTCGGAACCCTAACCCTTCCCACCGCCATCGACGCCTCCGCTTCAGCCTCTTCAAACACCACTCCTCGATGCTCCTACAACACTTGCTTCCAATTCTCCGACGGCTCGGCTTCCATCTGCTGCGACATTCTTGACTTCGACGTTCGGATTATCGGGAAGAAAATCAGTGTTCTTGCTTGGAATTTCATTCCCTGGAAACGTGGTGGCGGATTCTTGGAGATTATCAGATGGAGTTTTCAAGATTCCAATAGCGGACTTCGTCCCTGTTCGAATTTCAATTCCATTCCTCTTGGTTCGGGCAGCCACGAAGACAGCTTCAGAGCTCGTCATGGTGTATTTGGCGCATTGGAGGTAGTTAGCCCTGTGTCCACTGTTCCCTGTGCAACCGGTCATAGCAATTTGAAAACCAATAAGGCTTCAGATTCAAGCCATTCGTCACACCTCCGAGGCTTTTTACTCCAATTTATGGTTTGTGAGTGTAAATTATGCAGTTCAAAGGAGGCAGTTACAGTTTTGAAGGATTCAATTCAAGAAAAAGATGCACATTCTTTTACCAAACCAATGTTTGTATATTGTTCCGGTTCTGTTTCGTCATGGCATCCTGTTTTTACAAAACTTATAGGAAATGTTGTGGCTTTATCAGGCTTGAAAAAGAAGTTGGTTTTCATAGGAAAGGAAGAGTCTAAACTAATGTATGTAACTACGGGAAATTCTGCATTGCATCTGCTTAGATTGTCATGGAAATGGCGGCCAAAATGTACAGCTGTTGCCAAGGGAAAAGGTGAATGTGGCACATATAGAGGGATAGTCAAAGGTGTGTATATGCAAGGGATGGTTGTTGAATTGGACAATGATGTGTGGCTTTTGTTAACTGATCAACTGCTTACTCCACCGCATAGCCTTAGGGCGGGCGCACTCGTAAGTCCTATATATTTTGTTAAATTTTTGGCCTTAAATGATTTTGATCTATACCATTTGTCAATTTTATTTTTAAAACTTTCCAATTTTTTGTCGTCTTTTTCAGGTTTCTGTGAGAAATGTCCATTTTGTGAACCCCAGATTTTCTTGGACAAAAATTCTTATACTTGGTGCTTGCTTTAAGACTATTGTTATTGTGGAATCCTTCTCTCCACTGGAAACTGGGTAAAGACATGTACTGTGAATTACACTTGAGATAATTGTCAATCACACCCTTTTTTGGATGAGCTAATATGCATTTAAGCCATTTAACATCTTTGGGATGCTCAGACATATGCATGCTCAGAAAGTAATATAATTACATGCTGCAGGTGTCATATACTTCCACAATCACAGAGTTCGTTGGGGAAGTTCATTCAGTCCTTAACATTTTCTGCCAGATTATGGTATTGGTTTTTGTTGATATCTCTTTTGTATTTGGATGGGAAATTCTGTGGTTTTGTTTCCAATGTTTAGAATATATTACTTTCCTGGTTAGTTTACTAAGCAGTATGGTTGAGTTTCAGGGTGTTGCTTATTGCCTCATGTTTCCGGAAAAAGTTTTCTGGCATCTTATCTGAGAAGGAGATTTTGGGAACAAAACATGTAATTTACCTTTGAGTTGAAACTTTTGCTTTCTTGCACAGTGGTTGTTATGTTTTACCTAATAGGGTGAGTTGGATGGTTGCAAGGTGCTACCAGAAGGGAGGGTTTGTTCAGATGTATGCTAGTTCACAATTTCCTTCATCAATGGATCCAACTCGGGTAATTTGGTTTTGCTTCTGAATTAGCACACTTCTTTTGTTATACTTTTCTGTTAAAATCTTAAATAGTTTATATTCGCAGCATGGAGTATTCATGGAACTGTGCAACCATGATTCATGTGTCTGTGGTTGTGGACCAGACATCGGTAACCCTAATTTGGTATGTCCTGCCCAGAATCATTTGGGTGATGTGATCTATGTTTGCATTGGGTTGCTTCTGTTTAATCTTGGACACCTTGATTAGGTGTAGAACTGTCAATTTCTTATGGCTGTTTGGTGTTAAGTTAGTGCTGTAAAGTAACTTTCATATATTTTCTCAAGTTCAGGTAGTCCCCTTATCTATTTTCATATGTCATTGTGAGGCCTTTTGGATGAGAGCAGTGCAGTTGGAAAATAGCTGTGAAAAATTGCATGATGACGAGAAATATAGCCTTCAATTCTGTGAAGGGAGATCTCACGTTCAGTCTGTTAGAAAGATTTTTTCAAGTGAAGATATAGGTGTATCTTTGATGGGAAGTTTGAAGGTTAGTGGTTGGTTTCCTATTTCTTAACTTCTTTAGTTATACTGCTGAATGAAATTTTCTATCCCAGTTGTCTAAACTGCGATTTTGTTCATTGACATAACAACTGTACATGATAATATCTGGTTCCAAAATGCTGGGAAGTACAGAAAGCCTTAGTTCGTTGTTTGTGACAGAATAATGATTTACTGCATGACGTTCAGGTTTTTAGGTGTTAGCATTTTAATAGTCAAGTCTAAATAATTTATAGTTGAGATGTGCACATTAACAATTAAATACTTTTGGTTTGTCATCACCCTAACGTTTGTGTAATTCAACAATTTTTTTTAATTACAGTTGATTTATTCACCATTTTATATTGAGTATACAGACTTCTCCATCTTCTGGAACGCTGCAGTTGGTTGATGCAACTGGGAGCATTGATGTTCTTATACCAGACCTTCCATCAACTTGGGATGCCAATAGAATATACAAGGTCGTGTTTTACAATAGAATATCAGGAGATAGCTACTGATCTGTTCATGTCCATTACACCCTTTATGTATCTGGACTCACTTATTTCAGTGTGGCTTTCCAGGTAGCTGACTTCAGTCTTGTTATTGAAGGAATGCCTCAGTCTGTGGAGTGTATAGGATTGCTCGACAATGATTTATTTTCATGCAGAACCATCTTTCATTTCATACCGTTGGCAAGAAAGATGAATCTAACAGTTTATGTTTACTTTCGCCTGAGAAATTCAATGTGCAGAAATCTACCCATTTATCCTTGTACTGTACCAGGAGAAGATTTGAAGAGACTTGAAAATGGAATGTTTCACTTGCTTTTGGTTACCCACAAATTTCCAATGCTACAGAAGGTATATTCCAAATTTATTCTCATATGTAATTTCTGTAATGTTTCCAAAAGCTGCTCTGAGGAGTTCCACATACTTTTCATAAACCCCAAAATGGAAGAAGGGGACTCTTGATAGTAAACATGGAAATACTGTCTGTGTTTCCTTTACTTATTAGTGATCTACTTACATGAATTTTAACAGTATCAAGATGATGTCGTTATAGAAAACTCTTCAAGCATGTTTGTGGAGGCTATAATCTTGCCTTGGGATTTATTTCTTGCTGGAAGCTATGAGATTTCATGTCCAACTAGGGCTTTAGGGGATAATCTGAAGAATTCCATGGAAAGTGCTGGTGGAAATTACTTGGACCATGTTTCTCCCAAGAGGCGTAAGGTTAATCATTCATCAAGCAGGGGATTAAGTTCTAATTCAGTGAACAATTCCTCCGAGTCAGTCAGAGAACCGAGTTCTTGTTCTATTTCTTACAAGGAATCCAGGGAGAAGCAGAAATATTGTGACTTGACATCTCGTGAGATATCTTGTTCAGCTATGATTAGTGGAGTTAACGGTCACAGTCTAATTGGTTCAGTTATCTTGCATTGCACTAGGGCCAAATTAAATAATGGTGGCTTTTGCAGAACAAGTGGACAGAAGGTATTACTGGAGTTTACATCTGAAAGTTTTTATAAGTATCAGGTGCGTCAGATTTCTCCTTTTCATGGTTAGGACATGCTTGAGTAAATAATTCAGTGAAATAAACTGCACTAATTTTTGTTTACATTTCAGTTGTTGCAGATTGGTTGTTATTATATCACAAAGCATGACAGAGAAGATTCTTTTTGTAATCTCAAAGCTTCTAGCTATTCCAGCAGTGATAACATTCTTATCCCTTCCACAACCCATCTGTGGAGCCTTTCGTTTACTTCTGATGAGATTTGTCAAAACAATAGCTCACCGAAGTGTCTTCCATTAGATAACTCTCTGAGAAATGATGA
This sequence comes from Prunus padus, assembly GCA_024362665.1. Classification (NCBI taxonomy): domain Eukaryota; kingdom Viridiplantae; phylum Streptophyta; class Magnoliopsida; order Rosales; family Rosaceae; genus Prunus; species Prunus padus. Next base: position 33,908,829 of record JANFAM010000020.1, read on the forward strand.
GGTTCTGTCTGAACATCATAACGAAGTACCTCTTCAGATGTCCCCTGGAAATGCTTCTGAATACTCTTCAGATATTTCTCTCTGTCTCCCTGAAAATGTTATCGGTTTTGGAGAGGTAATCCTGAAGGAATTGGAAGAGGGCCTGATCAAGCCAGTTGTGACAGCTGAAGGGATTCCTAAAATATCTTCATGCATTAGTCTTGCAATGACTGCGCCTCTGCTGTCACTTGATTCTAATGGCCTGTTTCCTGAGGGAAATCTATTAACTATGTGTGGGCATGTCATTGCTGTTCATAGTGTGGAAGACAATTCTGTTAATCCATATTTGAACTGTCAAAACCTTGGTGATCCTCTTCAGCTGAGATTCTTGCAGAGAGCTAAAAGCAGTTGTATTCATGTTTTGGTAGACCATCATATTGTAAGTAACATTTCTATATTTGTATCATTCTTTTCTGTCTCATTGAAAATAAAAATAAAATAATATTTTGATATCATTTCGTCATGATAATCAAATAGGTAAGGCTATCTGGTTCCTTGAGTAAACATGCTTTTCCTGTCGGATTTGGACCTGGTGTGGATGCAACATTTCACCGGGTTCTTGAATTGCGGTATGCTTGCTGTCTAATTAGTCCTTGACACTTTACTGCCTTATCCTTCAGTCCTGATTTATCGTTTGGCAATTTTGGTATTCTCTCTTGTCTAAGGGCATAGTCTGATAATCTTTTAGAGGCTTTTAGTATTGCACCAGTCATGTGACAAATTTGTGGGCTTGACCTCTATTCTTTGGTTTCCAGGGGGCAGAATAGATGGATGTTGACATCTGTATCATTTATTGTAATCAATTCCATAAGGGCTGTCAGCTTCCAGAATAAATTCATAAAGGTAGATAATGAATCGTGCAGCGACAAGTGCTCCAGTCCTGCTTCATACATGCAGAATGCTGCACCTCTAGACTTAATTTCTTCAGGTTTGATTTCTGAGTTGGTTAAGTGCTTGGATTTCAAGCCCATGCGGTTTCATTGCAGGGTAAGTTGTATATTGTCTAGTTTCCTTCCCTACATGATTAAAAAAATTTCTATTTCCTTTTCACAATCTTGTTTGTGGGCGGTTGAAGCTTTATTCTTCTGTATCAACATTGCAATTTGTACAGGTTGTTGCCATCCACATCCTAGTTCTGGAGAAGAAATTTAGAAATGTCAATTATCAACCTAAAAATCACTTCAGGCCGTATCTTGTTGACATCCCACTTGCCGGTTTTGTTCTGGGTAATCTATTTGTTTATTTCAGAAATATTGTTATATAACAGAAATTTTGCTATGTTTAACCCTCGTTCTGCATGTTGGCCAAGTCATCGGAAAATTGTAAAGGCATGGTGCCTTTGTTACTACTTGATGCTTATCATAATTAGTAAGTATTGATAAAGAATTCAGACTATCATCAACACTTGCAAGCAAGCTTCTTTCTTGTGATGAACAGATAAAATAAATTTTATAAAAAAACATTTATATTTGCTATCGCCGTGTACTCCTTTTGTCATTGTCTTGTTTCCTTGTTCAGGTTAATAATCTTTTTCACTATCCTTATGTGTAGATGATGGCTCATCCCCATGTTGTTGCTGGGCTAATTCTGAAAGAGCTGCAACTTTGCTAAGGCTGTATGAAGACTTCCCACTGTCAGCTTTTGAAAGCAGTGGCTGGACCTTAAAGTGGGTCAGGAAAGACAACAATGCATGTAGTGCCACCATGTACCACCTCGAGAGAATTTTAAAGAATCACGACCGGATTACGGTGAAGAACTTTGGATCAATGTTTGATTCTTCCTATCAAGATCTCGCTGTGTCTGTGAGTTCAGACAATGCCCTCAGCAGCCATGATGAAAACCTTCTAAAATTCATAATCTTCAATGCTTGCTTCAGCAAATTTTGGGTGAGTTCATTTCCAACTAAATTACTGTGGTTTCACGATACAGTTAAATTTCAATTGATTTAGCTACTATATTTGCAGACCGTAATCGGTAGGATGATGGATTCGAATGCAGTCACGCAGTTGAAGACAACAAACCTACTGGAAACAGAGATGTCTATGCATTCCATGCAACATATATGGGCCAGAGAAGTTCATTACACAAATCCCCTAACCGAGGCGAGGAATGTGGTTCAAGAACTCTGTTAGACGGGCGATTGTATTTAAGACCAATTTATGATATGCAGTAATCAAAGCATTCATATACCCCAAAAGCATCTGTGCTGTGAACTCATGAAAACTAGGCTTCATTATCAAAATGCTGAATAGATGAGAAGATTCAATATTTGATCTATCTATTGCTTTTTGCAAGGACGCTTCATCTTGAGAAGATGAGAGAGACCTGCTATTACATGTAGCCGACTACTCGGAATACCAGTCTTTGCCAGCGCCCTCCCCTTCTTGTCCACCAGCACAAAGCAAGGAACATATCTAACGTCATAATGGAGAAGCTGCATTACCAACAAGAGAAAAATAATCAGACAATGGTCTACTATGTAAACCAAATTATATCATGAAGACAGCAATTTCACCCCCAAGAAAATTACAAGCAAAATAGCCAGTAAAATACCAAATTATTTCATGGCTTCATCAACGTTACCATATTAACATATGGTGTTTTGTGAGCAAAACTAATGGGTCATTCAAAACCAATATCAAGAAATAGAGAAACTTGTGGGTGGTAGTGTACCTCGGGAAGCCATTTATAGTTCTCTGCATCTGCCATAACAATGTTAAGCCAGTCTGAGTTCCTACCCTCAACCTCCTCAACAAAATTAAGCAGAGAATTACACAGCCTGCATTTGGGTGAATAAAACTCAACCACTGTAGCCTCTTTCCCACTTGCTAAAGCTGAGGCAAATGCTCTGTGCTCTGACTCCCCCTGCTCCTCAGGACCCAAGATTGTTTTTGACTTCAAACTGTTACTCTGGCTGGTTCTTGCATCAAACTGGGAGGGCTTAAAGGTATTGGCCAATGAAAACGAGGACCCAGAAACTGAGTTGACGAAATTGAAGGCAATGGACCCAATAGTTTGCAGAGATTTGAATAGCCAAGGACCCTCAAAGTTGCAAGCGCTACGAGTATTAGCTTTAGCATTTTGGTTCATGTCCCACGGCCATTTTAGACAAAACAAAGGGTGTTTAGGTGTAGAACCCATTTTCCTCTCTAAATTTTTTATCTCCCTGAATTAACACTCTCTGAACCACTTCAAGTTCAAACCCTAATGGATGGACATTTGTGACGAAACGTTGACAAAATTGCAGATATAAAACAAGCCGAGGGGAGGCGGTGAACTGCATTAGGATACAAGATATAAGGAATAAAAGTTAGCATTGGGGGGTTATGGAGCCAAATAAAACAATAGCATTGTCAGTTAAAGCAGTCAAGTTCCCTTTTCATGGTTTGCAATTCAAGCATGTTAATGGGTTTCCCATAAATTCATAAACCCAGTTCAACCCCAAAACCAAAACCAAAATCAAAATTTTTGGTGCTACCTTCAATCTATCTAGCTGAAGATAGAAAACAAAACACCCCAAAGACGAAAGCTTTAGATTACTTTTTTAAAAAACAAAGATAAAACATTGCGAAATGTTCGAAGAAAGTATAACTACTTACCCCCTGTAGTACCAAAGATTCAATCGCTTGCCTCTGACATAATTGAGTTGCAGAGAGCGAGAGACAGAGAGAGGTATCTGTGTAATTTCAATGGTGGGCCTCAGTCGGTCACTTCTTCTGTGACCTTTCTTGGGCTTCAGTATATCTTTACATATATTGGGCCACCAGCTGATTTTAATGGGCCAGGTAATAACTTGGGCCCACATATCACCGTTGAATTGAATTTTTAGGTTATAGCAGTCAACCAACGAGAACGACCAACAACCCACATTGAGTTGTTTTTAGAGACCTTATTGCCTCTCTAATCATAACCATAAACATGTTTTTCTTCTTCCCATAAGTAAGTGGACTTTCGCCAACATCTTAAAGACTAAACCCACTCGTCGCCAACCATTTTACCCTCCCTTTCTTTGTTTTCTCATCCAATGGTACATGAAACTTGAAAAACGGCATTGACATGAGAAGCAAGGAATAAAATATCCAAAATATCCTCGATATTTCCACGAAATTTTCGTATTTTTGAATTCGATATTTCATACCATCGATATTTTAGATATCCAATGAACCAAAATATCGATAATATTGACGATATGGACCAAATATCGATAATATCCCGATATTTCCATCGAAATTTCCGTATTTTTGAATACCGATATTTCCGATATCATCGATATTTTATTCCTTGATGAGAAGAAAACCCAGAAACAGCACCAGACAATTGACAAAATCTACATTTTCTATTCACAAAAAATGAATTTTTTACACGTTTTCCGGCTCCTTTAGTGAGAAACGAAGGCAAATTGTGGCCGATTTGCTTCAGAACATGTGATCAAAATGCCCTTTATAAAGTAACCTCTTCAGCTCATATCCCCATTACCTACCACAATCTCATTAATTAGATTTCTAGCTCTTTAGTGCATTGTTGAGGATCAGGAATTTGAACATGGGTTTCAGTTATAGTTCAAAAGGATTCATTTTGATTCTTGTAGTTGTCTCTCTATTGGCACTTGGTGAGGCTAAAACTGTGGTTGTAGGAGGGTCTCAAGGTTGGCGTTATGGCTTCAACTACACTCATTGGACTCTCAAAAATGGCCCCTTTTACATAAAAGACACACTTGGTCAGTCTCAACCTACATTTACTTAGTTTAATTTCAATTTAATTACTTAATGCAAGCTACAATATTGTTTTTATTGAACAATGTTACACACTTATTTCATAATCCCATATTGATGTGCAGTTTTCAAGTACAACCCACCAAGCAACTCCGGTGCTCATGACGTGTACTTACTCCCAAACCTGTGGAGCTACGTAACATGTGATTTAAGGAGGGCAAAGTTGGTGGCAAACGCTACGCAAGGAGGCGGCGAGGGGTTTAAGTTTGTGTTGAACCAGTGGAGGCCTCACTACTTTGCTTGTGGCCAGGGTGCCAATAGCTCTCACTGCAATCAGGGGCTCATGAAGTTCTTCGCTGTGCCATGGCCCCGCTGGCATTTTTGATCCTCATGCCTGGGAAGAAGCAGTGCTTTGATTTTGCTGTTTTTGTTTGTTTTATGATTCCATGATTATATATGTATTCAATAAAATTCAGGCAACTTCCTTTTTCCAGGAAATAAATAAAGGTTGCAACATATCGACCATGAATATGAACTTGAGATGAACATTATTATTATTACAATCTCTGTATGTGTTGGTAGGTAAGAGGTAAGCCCAAAAGGTTGATCTTCTCCTGCTATCCTTTTGTCGGTGCTGTTGGAGATGCCTCTCCTTTCTGCGACTGCTGATTATTATTAGACGATCTCAATAAATTATAGACACAAGTTCACAAGTGCTTAAATATGGGGAGAGGCTCAACAAAATTTTCTTAGCATCTTCCTCAAACTGGTATCGCAGCTATGAATTCTACTTCAACTAACATTGTGGTACGAGTCGATGATTGCATCTGATAGGTATTCACATTTCGCTAAAGATAATCCTGCCAGGGAAATTCTTCCATCCTTTGTCATGTATACATGCCACTTGTCTGTCATGTTCTCGGTCTGACCGGACAAAAACAAAGGAGGTCAGATGTCAATCTAGGGGCAGGGTTTATGGTCAATAAAAATAAATAAATAAATGAAGATCAAATTTGCACGGAATGATGCAAGAATGAAGAGGACCAGGAACAAAATTCATATCAAGAGATCGAAGACCTATAGATAGAACTTAGATTATAGTTTAACAGGAGGCAATTACCTGAGCCTTGTTCAAGCCTGTGAAAGAAAACATGCCAATCTGTTTAAGTATGAATGACCAATCCTTTCCACTCTTATCCTTTGCAGTCAAGTTATCGTATAGTTTTTGTCTCACGTTCTTTATCCTTCCAGCCATCATCTCCATCTCTGCTTTCCATTCACTGAAAAGTGTTGGATCTCCAACTACATTGGCCACAATTCTAGCCCCATGAACTGGAGGATTTGAGTACATAGGTCGAGCAATCCTCTTCAGTTGGCTCTTTACCCTGAATATAAAAACTAAAATCATTAGCAGATCCTACAAATTCAGGTATGTCACTATATCTGATCACAGACTCAAGTAACTGCAATAATGTAACAAATTACAAGAACCAGTTCTTTAATTTTTTCCTTTCTTTGCTTGACAAGAGTTGAACCTAGGATCTACCCAAGTCTTTAAAACTTGGGCCAAGGCACAAAAGATGGTATAGTGGTTTGCAGATTCAAGTTTCCAAGGCATTCAAATGAAACCTCAAATAGGATTTCAGTGTCCAACAACATACAAAAGATCCAGAAGGAGACTTCAAAACATGAAAAACTATGATGCACATTGCAAGTGTTGGACCACAAATTGATCCAGAATGCAAAGAACAGGGTTTGAAATAGCAACAGAGAAAATTAAGTAACCATGTTACTTAGTAAATTATGCAATTATGAGCATTGTCTTATGCCAGAAGATATATATGTGTAGTATAGTTTCTCCTGCACCTTGTTGCTGCATCAGATGAGGTGCACACAACATTGATTGCTCCAATTCTTTCTGCATAAAGACCAAGGTTTTTACTGTATGACTGAGCAACCAATAACTCTAAACCACGTGCAGCAAACAATCTGACAGACGCTGCATCAGTATCCAAGCTTCCACTAGCAAATCCCTAAAAGCAGAGTGACAAAGTTCAGACATTAACATTATAAAATAACTCCACCTACAGCTCTGCATTTCAACAGAAATTTTAAACCATCATACGTTAATATATTATTAACTTTTCAATATGAAATAAATTATGAGATATTTCATTCCAAAGATTCAGTGTTATCACTTCCATTTCAGCATTAGACAAATTACTACAGAAACTAAAATTACAGCTTGACTCCAGCCAGTAGTATGTAGTACTATGTACCTGGTATGCAACATCGAAAAAGGGGATATGGTTTTTTTCTTGAATGACATCAGCAATTTTTTCCCACTGGTCAGGGGTTGGATCTATGCCGGTAGGGTTGTGAGCACAGCCATGAAGCAACACAAAAGATCCTTCAGGTGCTGCCTAGAAGATGGAATGGCATACAAATTAATAGTAACTAATTCCATATTAACAGAGAGAGAAGATATAAATATATTACAAATGCAATTATTGAATAACAAAAACATGTGTTCTCAAGATCCAGGTGATCAATGAGTAACAATTTCAACAATCCATAACTCAATGTCATAACCATGCGTACGCAAATTCCTGTGCAAAACTATATTACCTTTATGTCAGATATCATCCCCTCAAAATCCAAACCAACTGTTTTTGGATCATAATATCGGTACTCTGACCATGGAACTCTAGAGTCATTAAAAATATTCTTGTGGTTACCTGCAACACAATTTTGTTAGGAATGGAAAACAAGTAATCTTGAGACAAGTCTTATAATGATATGGGAGTGATGATACAGACCCCAGGTTGGAGATGATATTAAAACCTTGGCCCCTGGAAAATATCGTTCAATAAGAGCTGCAGCAAGACGAAGAGAACCAGTTCCTGATAGACCTTGAACAGTTGCTACCTTAAAGAAAGGAAAAACAAACAATCAAACGACCAATATAAGGTCAAAGAGATATACTACATGATTAACTTCACAAGAGGCACGAGTTCTGATTTCTCACATACTTTTTGTTGCTTTATTACTGGGTTGTCTGCTCCAAATAATAACTCTGCAGTGACCTTATTGAATGCTGCCAAACCTTCTATTGGGAGGTACTGCATATTTTAAGTGAACTGCAGTTAGTAAATCGTAATTTCAAGAAGAACAAACCACATCAGTTAGATTGTTGTGTATAATTACCTCTTTGTTTTCTCCCCTTTCAATCATAAGATTCTCTGCCTGCAAAATAAAAGGATTTCACTTTAAAAAATTTACAATAAGAAACTCAAGATTTCAAAATCTCATTAGCGCAAAATTATCTATTTCATGAAGAGATAAGGATAGCAACCCGACCTTCTTAACAACATCAAGCACGTATGGCTGAAGCTCTTCTGTTCGATATGCCCCAACTCCAAGGTTGAGCTTTGACTGATTTGTGCTAGCTTTGAATGCTTCGGAAACTCCAAGAATTGGATCAGGCGGGGCCATAGTTACGCCCTCGAATTTAGAAACATTCACAGCAGCTACCATAGATATCCGACCAAAAGACTACAGGCGAGACAGCAAAAACACATTAGCATTAATGTTAAACAAAATTTCCAACAAAGCCATAGCAGCTCACGGCATGTACCTCTGTCTTCGAAAATAGATTGTTCCCTTCCTTGTTAAAGCTCAAAAAGGAACTCCCAAGCTTCACCTTCCCCTGTTGAACAAAATCAGACCAATGAATTAAGCCGAAAGTCAGTACTTTCTCGGCAACCAAACAGTAAAAGATAAGAAAAGGACGAAACCGTTTATGAAATTCGCAATTAATTAGGAAATGAAACGAGCGATACCTTGGGAGTCTCATGCGTAGAGAGTGAAGCTGAGGGAGACACAGAAGCTAAGGAAAGCATCGTCGAAGCCATCTATCTGAAGCAAAAGCAGAATGTAAACGGTTATTTGCGGGTATAATCAAGAAAACAGCAGAAAAAAAATTGACGAATCAAGACTGTTAAAAACGCGATCTAAGAGCAAATCAATAGCTAAGAGTAAGAGATAATGATTATGATGTAATTAACCAGATGGATTCAGATAACGGAGTTGAATGAATTGAAAGCTGAAATTCGACGAAGAGATGAAATTGAAATGAGAATGTTTTTTGTGGAACTCACCGATAGAGGGCGTTGAATACGAAGCGGAGTCCTCAGCGTCAGCTGTCACGTAGAGTGAACGAGTGAGGTCAGGCTAGTACTTTGCCTTTTTAATAAGTGGGTTTTGCGAGTGAATCAGAGTGAGCGTTTGGTCGTTATATTGGTGATGTGGGAGGGACGTGTAGCTTACAACTATTCATGTATATCCGAGCTGCTCGGTTATCTCGCTTGTATACAAACAAAATGAGTAATTGTTCATGTATTTGAGGTGCTACCTTCGATCCTTTCCTTTTTAATATCTGAGATTCTATGTTTGATTCTTCTTCCCAATATTACTTATATAATCCGAAATTTTATTTTCGATTCTTCTACTCAATATTTGTACGTTATAAAATATAATGATAAGTGATTCGTTTGTGTAGAAAAAAAGGAAAAATAAAATCTTTACAATACGTCATGTGTTAATTAATGATGAATTTTTTGATGTGAAGTGATATCGAAACATAGTGTTATTAATTCTCATTTTATAACATATTTTAATTTAACAAAATTATATTCTAAACTTCTCTAATTTATCAAGAGATAATTCGAACATGTGTATCTATTTATTAATATTATACATCTTTTGTATTTATTTATTAATATTATACTCCAAGTCCATCACATATGAACTCTATTCTCTATTTTTATAAAATGTCAAATTTATCTCTAAATCTAACTTTTGGGTTAATTTCAATTTAGTACCCTAAACTTTCCACCTTAAGAGATACTTGCCCTTACACTCTCAATTTTAACAATTATTTACCCTAATCATTTAAATTTTTTGCAATATGATTCTAGTATTAACTTTATTAAAATTTCCGTTAATTGCATATGTGGCAAGGTTGGGTCTCCACCTATTCGCTTGTTTTGATGCCAGTTTAAGGGTATTTTCGTGCAATTAATGTCTTCCTTCCCAAACCCATATGACACAAAAATATTTCACCCAAAACCATTTGACATCAATTACCCGAAAATACCCTTCAACTGGCATTGAAAGAAGCGAATAAGTGGCACACAAGCCTGCCACATAAGCAAATTAATAGAAATTTCGCTATTGAAGTTAACACCAAAATCATATTGCAAAAATGAATAAGATTAGGTACATAATTGTTAAACTTGAAAGTGCATAGACAAACATGCGTTAATAAGATTATGTACATAATAACACCGGAATCATTATTGTTAATAAGATTAGGTACTAAATTGAAATTAACCCCCAACTTTTTGTCCAACATACATACTTGTCACAGTCACTTGCAGAGTAAAGATTGAAGTTCATGTATTTTCAGATGAAACTTGAGGCATCTGAAGATAAAATCTCACATTCCCAACGTGATTCATTTTACTTTATCCTGCTAAAGGAAATTTCATCTTCAACTGTTTCAGTTTAATTCAAATGTTAGGTGTGGCGGACACCAAAACATAGAAGAAAATACCGTTGTTTCAAATGTTAGGGCGGTGTAAATCTGTGGATTGATCATTCATAAAGCTATTGAATTGCTGAATAGTTCTTGAATCAAGAACAATAGCATACAAATTAGCAGAGGAAATCAGCCATGAGGAGAATTTTTCATCTCATCAAACAAACCATCATTATTTGCCCTAGCATAGAATACTCCTGGAGAAACCAAAGAAGAGATGGGGCAAACACATACAACCTCAGATGAAGGATTTGGGTGAATTGGGAATTCATTTGACACTTGAAATTGATTCAGGGTAGCTAAACCATAATAAACATCTGAAAATAGAGAGACTCTTATGAGTTCTTCTCAACAAAGTACAAAAACATTAAGCTCTGGAGTCTGAATCAAAACTAAAACCCCTAATCAAATTACAAAATATAACAAATGCCATTGGAGCAAAGCACCTCAGAAACCGAGCTTGGTGCGGCGCCAGTGCCTGCGCTTGGCGTTGTACCTGATACATACATGAGCAAATTTGATAACTTGTAAGTATCTAATCTGAGAACTGATCAAGAACAAAATGAAAATTAACAATGAAATTCTAAATAATTAAAGCCAAGAAAGTAGTTTGGACCTGATGGTGTTGTCGGTCCTCAAACGGATCCAGTGAGGGATGGGCCTGTTCTGCCTCATCTTCTTCGCCAGCTTCTTCTTGATTATGAAGGTCTTGTGGGACGGCTGTGCATATTCATCATAAACCCAAATGAGAAATTAAATTAAATCCCATGAAATCAACAAAGAAGAGGAACAAACAGAGATATATATGCAATACATATATGCGTAAGAAGGGAAAAGAGAGAGAAAGGTTCACCATTTTCGCGCTTGGAGATCCGCCGCGATGGTTCAGAGCAAGGAGTGAAAACCCTAACAACAAAAATGCACTTCTGGACGACTAGGAAAGACCGGCGCTTTTTTCTAGTTTTAATATAAAGGAAGGGCAAAGTGGGAATTAGAGGTCGACTTACCTGCTGGGTAGCTAAGATACTGACCAACGTAGCTTCACTGGCCCAAGTAGTGAAGACAGTGGGCCCGATAGTTTGACCGTGCTCTATTTTCTACAAAAAGGTCTGGCTTCATTGGTCCGTGAGGCAATCTTTAACTTGGCCCAAACCAAAATCAGCTTCTAGGTCGGTGTAAAGGCCAGCTTATCTGTGGCCTAGCGTAATATGTTGCTTCCTGTAGAAGATTTTCCAAGGCCCAATGTCTTTCTTTTTATCTTCTTTTTCTTTTTTCTTCGTTTCTAATCCATCGCCAATGTGTTGGAAGATTCGTGAGGGTTTAATTTCACTCGCCAAGGGTCTAATTCAGTGGAAAAAAGTTTTGACTTGTAAATTAGTAATTTAAAAATAAAATTATAATAAAATTCACTTGTAGACGTGGTTAAGCTAGTTGTTTAGGATAGTGAGTTTGCCCCCTTGCATCCAAGTTCAAATCTCTCTGTAAATTAAATTAATTTATAGTAATTTAGATTATCATTTTTATCCTCAAAAGAAAAAACTTTACTCTTGTGGAACATTTTCCATAGTGCAATTTTAGTGATGGCTTTAGAACTGGAATGTATTTTTGGGTGATTTTGCCCGTTCACAACTTTATATAGATAATGGAAACAATAAATGAATAAATAGTTGTAAAGAGAAAAAATAAAATTTGTAATTTGGGCATTTGGACCGAACACAAGAAAACCAGTAAAGCCAGTTGTGATGAATGATGATGACTGAGAAGCAGTAGTGTATGAAAATGTCCAGAGCCCACAACAATTCTTCTTGATTCCCTCAACTCAGCGTACAAAAGGAATGAGCAAGTACTCGGCATAGAAGAGCTACAGCCAACATATTTTTAAGTCAGTGCCAAATAAACCAATGCATTCTTATGCACATTTGCTTGTATAATGTCACACATGCATGTGCTACTTATCATGAACACAAAGACAACAGGCAGGTGGTAAGAGTAAGAAATCAGTCACCTTCCAGATGAACATGTAAAAAGAAGTTAGAGAGGCTTTATCGTCTATATCGACAGATCGAGCTCGGAGCCAAAGAAGGGAAGCGAGTGCAGTGTGGCCTAATATCTGCAACCAAAGCCTGTGTATCAGTCAAACATGTAAAACGAATAGCTAGCAAAGTAAAAGTTAGAGTAAGAGATGGGGGTACACATACAGTAAAAAGCTTGCTTGGTAGGAAGGGAGAAGAAGCTCCTACCACCAGGGCAGCCCCGTATGCAATTAACAGCATATTTACACAAAACCAATATACCTGTTCAGAGGAGCATATATTAAGAACTACACAACATGTCCTGCAAGAGGCATGTGGCTTAGTTGGTTAAGAGCATTTACCCCTACATCCGAGGTCCTAGATTCGATTCCCCACTCCCCAATATCACTTTGTATCAAAAACGAACTACACAATATGTCCTAAGGAAAGAAAAGAAAAAGGGAAAAAGGAAAAGCTAGTAACCTTTTCTTGTCCAAGGCTGACACTGAAGGATTGAATGCCATAATATCTATCACCGTCCACATCAGGTATATCCTGTTCAAATGCCAAGAGAGATATATGTAAAAGTAAAACCATTGTTCCAAAGAAGCAGCACTTTGAGTTTAGCAGTTGTTTACCTTGAATAACGCAATAACAGAGGAGAAGATGCACATGAAAACCACCGCAAATGCCAAGGATCTTGTCATCTTAACAGGTCTACCAAGTACAAATTTCTGCAAAATACATATATATATACTGCTTTAGTTTTGTCAAATATTGGCTTCTTCAAATAAAAATAAAGACGAACCGGTGTATGTTACCTGGATGTGTACATAGAAAGCAAGCTGGACAACGATGGCCCTCACAATTAGGATGCAAGTAGCAGCAAGAAATGCATGTCTCTTCCACCGCAGCAAGGGAAGCTAATCAACAAGTTAAGATGGATGATGTATAGGTACTTGGCTAGCAAAGTAAGAGACTATATGAAGAGGCACAAGAAACTCACTTCAATGGAATAAACACTTCCAAGCAGAAAACTGATGAGAAGGGCACAAAACAACGGCGGAGATTTAAACATAACTCCCATGGCAAAACTCTGAAAAATAACAGACAACAACTAGTGAGTAGCAGGATTTATACTGTAGAAACACTAGTTGGTCTCATATCAGTGGCAATTGATGATTACCATCAACAAAACTGTGGAAACTATTGTGATACCAGTTCCCATAGAGAATTCACCAGAAGCTAGTGGGAGCTCAGGCTTGTTAACCTGAAAAGCAAGAAGGCAAAAAAAAGGAAACAAAATTAATGAACATTATATATATGCAGCATTTGTCATCCTTCAATTTGGTCTGACTTAATTTTATACCTTGTCTATTTCGACATCGAACAATTGATTCAATCCCACCACATAGATGTTCATCAGGATCGATGGCACCAATGCCTGAGAGATATGATCAATAATTGAAAAAAGATCAAATGTAACAAACCCATTTTACCTGTGGCATCAAACAGTACTGTTTCAAATTTTTAATTACCTTCAATAGTCCTATAAAAAATGCAGAGGACAGGTCAGTAACATTTTCTAATGGAAGAAGAGACACCGATGATATTCCTATAACCTGAAAACAGAAAATGAGTGAATTAGTGAAGCTCAAAATTAAATTGTTCAATCCAAATGTAATTTATATCAAATTTTGAAAGGAACATGTGAAACTCACAGTGCCAATCACAGTGTGAGGACGACAAAAGCGATGAAATGCATCCCAGTGTTTACAAAGGCCAGTCAGAAAATGATCACCATCATTCTCTGGTTTTGCTGATGGTGCATAACCCCCATGTTGAAAACAAACAGGTTGGCAATAACATTTCTTGAATCTTTTACTAGGGTTTCTTCTGGTGGTCACTGTGATCTTGTGATCATAGTTTGGATTGGCATTGGTGGCTAGAGATGATAAGTTTCTGGAACAATATTGCGGCAAGGGCTTCTTCTTGATTGCGTTGCAATGTGTTGTTGGCTTCACTGGCACTTGAAGTAGTAGCATTACGCAATCCCAAAAATTTCAAAGACGAATAAGATAACACTATATCAAATTAAACAAAAAAAAAAAGTAAAGGAGATCAACCATGAAACTGAAACCCAGTTACTGCATTTTGCATTCCTTTGTATTTTCATTTGAAGCATTGTAGGGTTCAAGTTAGGACTTTTTTTTTCCCACTTTGAAAAAAAATAAACACTGGCAAAACGAACTCCATATTTTTCTTAACAGATAAGTTCAGTTATCAAAACAATCAAAAGCTATGATAAGAATGTAGCACATTTTTTGTTTTTGGTTACATAGGGGGGTTTCGAACCCGGCTGCCAAACCACCGCAGCTAAAACCCCATTGGCAGAATGTAGCACATTTGGTTACCTACAAAATGAACAAAACAACAACAACAACAAAAAAAAGCTAACCTGGAGGACAAAACCTTGAACAAGCAGTCATGTACTGAACCATTTGTCTGCCTCTTTCTACTGGCAATGAGATTGGCAAAGAAGAAGAAAAAGAAAAGATAAAAACATGTTCACGCAATCTCCATTTTTAAGATTGAAATAGTAAAAAGCTTTTAAATGGTTGCTAATTAATGCTGGCATTGCCAACTTGAGATAATAATCTGAGAGGCACTCGACTATTTAGCTACTCTCGAATAAATTACATACCAAAAAAAAGGATACGCAATTGTTTTAGGCCTTCCCATTGTTGGAACTTGGAATATTGAATTCTGGATAGTTTCCAATTTCAAAAGCCCAAAACTCTAGTAAGAGTCTGCTTATTTCTGAAGCCCAATATCTGCGTTCTTTTTACTCCGAGGACTACGACTATTAATCACAATTTGGCCCAACAATCAAGCCCAAATGAACGGTCGAGAGTTTCAAACTTGGTTGTTTTTTTTTTTGAAATTATAGGATTGCATTCATAATTCAGCCAAAAAAAGTCACATATCACAAAGAATCAATACAAACTAAGGAGCTTTAGTAATATACCCAAAATAGGGGTTGAAATTATTATAAAAAAAACCATATATGGAATGTACTTTAAAAACATACCCAAAAATCATTTACTACATATGAAATTAGTGTTGAAGTTCCTATGAATTACATGAGTGTCACTAACTAACTTAAAAGAAGCCCGATACAAAAAACACAACAAAAAAAACCTCAAAACAAGCACAACAAGCCCAACCTAGATTTTTTTTTTAAAACACAAAAATCAAGGGTATGTCCCCACGACCCTTCCTTCTCCACCGAACCTCTGCAAACCATTTCATAGAAGTATATTATTAATACTATATCATAGATGTACATTGTTAATACCATTGCATAGAAGAAAAACATTGTTAATACCATTTTATACAAAAAAACATTGTTAATACAATTTCATACAAAAAAAAAAACTCCAAAAAAGCCCAGCAAGACATCCGATATCCTTTGCAGAAACCACCTTCAATTGTCCACAGTTTCACCAGATACAATCGCAAAGGCAAAAGGAAATATCTTTACAAGGAGGAAAAAGTACACTGTTAATACTATGTCATAGAATTACACTGTTAATACTATGTCATAGAATTACACTGTTAATACTATGTCATAGAATTACACTGTTAATACTATGTCATAGAAGAACATTGTTGATACTATGTCATAGAACTATCTTCCTAGTAAAAATCACATTATGCATATCATAAACTTCAAGTGCACATCTATATGTAGAGCAAAATATAGAGCATGCTTTGTTACTGAAAATCTGTTAATACTATGTCATAAAAGTACACTGTTAATACTATATCATAGAAATCAACTCAGTTGCAAGGTATGAACAGTATAACAATTGTTCATACCATGAGTTGTTGACTGCTAAACTCGTCATGGTTCATCATATAAAACCCTATTGGAACATGAAAATACCCCAACTAACAACGGATTCCTTCATCTATTGCTAACCAAAAAATTATCAATCGAAAAGGTATCTTACATTTCAAACAAATTCTAGCTTTTATCTGTCAAAAGGGCTGGTTGCCAATAATTTTAACCTTTTAAACCCTAGTTTAATCTTCTTTGTTCATATATTCCTCTAATCACCAATAGAAGCTGCTGGCATACAACTCATATTTCTGACTTCCAGTCCCCTACCTCCTAGACTAGACCTCCACAAAATATTTCCCTATCCTAGTCTATGAAAAGTATTTTGACAACAACATGCCTCATCAACTTAGATATATACTCCTCCTTCAAATAGACCTATGTCCTTGCTTAAATATTTCCCCAAAATCCTTTCATCCAGCATTTTGCATAAACATTTCCAATCTGCAATTTAACCTCATCCAAGACAACAAATTGAAAAGAGATTTTAAATCAAGCTATGATGTAACAACATAACCACCAACTTTTCCACATCTTATGCCTATACTCCCATTCTAGTGAGTTACAAGTGCATCTACTAAACCTGCTAATGCCCTTCATAAAACTCATAATTTTGAATGGCATAACTTCCAATAAAGATAACTTTGACAAATGCTATGCATCAATTTAATGGTATGTGCACCACTAAGACTATCAATATCTACCATTCCTAATGATAGCCCATAACCATTGACACAAAAACTACCTGTTCCTCCAACATTGTTATTTAAAATGCTCTAATTCTTAAATGGAGAGCTACATTATGATTTATGAGCATATCCAAACCTTTTTGCAAATTGATATGAAGAAAACTGCATCGCAATTCACAGTTAACACCCTTATTATTCAAAGACAATTGACTTCATTGCTCTATATTATCTATCCAAAATTAGTTGTTAAATTGCTCATTTAATAAGTAAAACTGTAACATCCATAGCTAGCAAGTAAACATACTACTAATAAAACAAGGGCATTGCTTAAAAAAAGAGATTCTCACCAGAAATACATCAGTGCGCTCCAAGCTTTGTTGAACTTCACTGTCATTGTCATCAGCAACCTCTCCCTTCTTAACCCAAACCCTCCCAGCATAACCTCTCTGTTTCTGCACACCAAAGCGATCATGCCTCTTTAAAAAAAAAACCCCTAAATTCTCCATTACCACAGGGATAAACTATTCTTGGTCTCTTCAACTCATCATCCCCTGTTCCAGTCTCACCATTCACCGATAAATCCCTAAATTTCGGCACAATCTCCACTGTCGGAACCACATCTCGAAAACTTGTTATGAAACAAATGCATTAGGTAACAATTAGCACACTCGAAAATATAGAAGGTGTATCCAAGCATAGTATATTTGGATTGATAACCGAAATTCCACGATAATTCTTATATCTTGTATCCAAACAATCAAAAACTCATAAAACGCACATGGATCTACTGATAGGAACTAAAATCGAACTCGAAGAATACCTTGCAAGCAGTCGCAGTTCTCAGCCTTTTTCCGAACGACATCGAGAACATAGTCAATCAGCTCGGCGCCTTCGGTGTAATAACCCTTGGCCTAGTTGTTGCTAGCATCGGACTGCCCAAACAAGAAGTTATCGGGCCGGAATATTTGGCCGTACGGCCCAGATTTGACGTTGTCCATGGTGCCTGGTTCCAGATCCATGAGGACAACGCATGGGACGAACCTCCCGCAACTGGCTTCATTGTAAAACGACCTTGCGTGTGACTGAGATGCGAGAGATTGAACTCTACGATCTGAAGATAGCTGCAAGATTTGTGAGAAAGCTAGTGAGAGATCCATAGAGCAATGAAAATTAGAGCCGCTGTTGGGGATGGTCGTTGGTGCGGCAAAATGGCCGGAGACGATTGAAGATAGCTGGAGAAGAAAATTGAAGCTGAACAAAACGCGACCTTTTATATCAAGGGTGCGTTAGCTTGGGTTTATTTTGGGTATGTTTATAAACAGGAAATTGTATAGGGTTTTGTAATAGGACTAGGTCTAGGAAGGGGTATTTAACTAAAAAACTATACAAACTAACCATAAAGAATCATTACAATAACGGAGCGATCTAAACTAATTAAAATAAATTTGTGAAAAAAAAGAGTAAAAATTGTAAATTTGATTGAATATGTATCGAAGCTATTGAACCACATGCCTTGATTTCCCTTCTACGCAATTCACACAGTACAGCAGCATGTGCTTGAGCTTTGACTAACTAGTGTGGGCCATTACACCAATATATATATCAAGTGAAGTTCAAGTGAAGTTTAATAAGTCTATAGATACCTTCTAATTCTAGTTTATCTCATCTGCACAAAATTTTCAACTGTATCTAGCAACTGCTCTTGTTTTACCCTTTTATTCGGTTGGGGTAAATTCTAAATTACACTGCCTAGCTAGTCCTCTACTAGCCTTTATCTCTAATCCCCCTTTTTACTATTTTTAATTGTGGGTGTATTTGTTATAAAGTTTAGTTTTGATCCACATGAACATGACCATATGTCCCTTTTCATGGCATGCAAATGATAGTAGAGTGACAAATCCCATGTACTGCGGGCATAACTTGAAGCTGGAAGACACAAATTTCTACCTATCAACATCCATCTTAATTTTTTGATTAAAAAAAAAAAAGACATCACCTTAATTTACTTCACGTCTTTCTTTCTTCCTCGTACGTAACCGCGTCAAAATTTACAAGTAAAATATTGTCATATCAAATGTCGTAGCATTACCGGTCATTCCGATAGTAACATATGAAAAGAGATGACGCATATAATATTTGGGATTGATAGAGAAATTAAATTCAATGTTTCTGTGGCCAACGAACACATGATTTTTCTGAATGATTTTTGTTTTTTCTTAACCTTTTATTATAATTGTTCAATGGATCAAATATTGGATTGTTTTTTGCATGTGACTTGGAGAGTGTTAGTCCAAAATTGACAATTGATATGGACTAGACCGAGTCATGGGCCTTAAAAACCGTGGGAGGTTTGCAGTTTGTTTCACGACAAACAAATCCGTCCATCCCCCGAGCTTCTGCTTCATCTTCAACTTTGCTCTCATCACCCATGTTCATGATATGTATCTTTGGGCCCCACATTACGCGCTTTATAACTGGCCCCCGCAAACTCCCGCGTATTAAAATGTCGATTTCAGTCTAAAGGGTGGGTTAGCTGTAAACCAGGATTGTGACAAAGATTTTAATCTTTTGATTATGGGAGATACATGCTTACATGCTGTTTGCTCTTTTGTCTTTTTTGTCTTGCTCTTTCTGCAGTTTCTTCTACCTTTTCATAAAAGAATATGTCGTCTCATCTTTCTTCTTTTCAACACAAGCTCGAGGAAAATCGTTAGGGCAGTAGAATTGGTACATGGTGAGAAAATCTTCAAAAGCCTATGTATTTGCCAGTGAATTAATCCTATTGATATGACGTTTTTTTTTAATAACCTTTTCGTTAGCCAGCACTTTTTCTTTAGGCCTTATTCATTCTCGTTATTACATACTATTGTCATGTCGTGAATAGCGTTTATGCACTTAACGGTAACATTATATAGCATCAAAATGTGGTTTCCCTAGTATCAAAATCTGCCGTTTAAACAGTCCACGTGTCAACATGCACACAATCTTGACTCCAACATTGTAAATTGGAGGACACAAACTTGTAATCTGCAAGTTAAACAAGTGGTTTCCATTGGCATGCTCACTGTTGATGCCTCCAAATAAGGAAACAAAGAAGTCCAAAATAGCTGCAGCATGAGAGAGATATGGGAAAAATACTCATCACATGCACAAGATCATATAAACGCGTGTAAAACAAGAAAAAAACCAAAACAATTTAAACTAATCTTACCCCAATCCTGTGCAAGCCATTGGATATTTTGCAGAAAACCTGCAAGAGCAGTTGGCAGCTCATGTCATCAACTCACAAGCTTGCCCTGCATCTCAGCATGGAAGGTCCAGGTTTTAGAAGCTGGGCATGGCAATTCAAAACCACCAAAAACAGACATTGGTTGGTTGTCTGCTCTTACTTTAAACCATATGCCAATGTTCCGATTTTGGCACCCAACGCCAAAAACCCAAGTGGCATGAACCATGACCTCACCAGTCACCCCCACCATATTTTTATTTTGCAGGATTGATCCATTGATTCTGTTTGTTTCTACCTTGTTTTGCATGCATCATCACCCTAGTTTTAATCCATATTTTTTTCAATGAAGATACAGAGCCGTACAATCAATATGACAACCATCAAGTTGGTATTTCTCTAATTAGTGTAAATTGATTCTTAAAATAGTGAAGAAGATTTGGTTTATGTGATTGGGATTGTTAATTAATAATTAGCTCGGGTAATTATTAGGATTGACCCAATCATATTGGTGCCAATCGATGGTTATTTAACTGTTCAATTGTTTACCCATCCAGAACACAGCATGCAACCTCTGTTTTGATCATTGCGTTGAAGCAATCAGTGCTCAGAACAGAGCATGTTAGCAATACATGAACTGAAATTCCAAGATTCCTTAAATTATAATTACAATAATGAATATTATATATGTCAGTCCCCGATGGTCAAAGAGATTTGTAATCACCCGTCGTTGGATTTAACAGTTCACCCACTCTTGCACTCTTTTTAAGAAAATTTTTTGAACCGTTGGATTGACCACAATATCTTGGATCCCTGTGGTCCAAGAGATCGGGACTGTTTTTAAGAAACTTTTTTGAACAGTTAGATTTAAATCCAACGGTGGGTGACCACAAATCTCTTGGACTCCTGTGGTCCAAGAGATCGGAACTGTTATATATGTTCATACCAATTATACAAATATAAAAAAAGGTTCCCAGTTCTTATAATACTCTGTAATTATTGGGATAAATAAATGTAAAATATATGATCAGTGTTTGTCATTTCCTGTGCTTAAACCATACTCACTCACATGAAGAATCTGTGGGACTGTGACCTTAGATTTTCTTCAAGAATAGAAGGCCCAAAAAGCAACTGAATTTTAAATCTAAAGTTTATAATGTTTTCTTTGAGACAAAAATTATTAGCATGGTCATGTGAATTGAGTTTGGTCCAGTTTGAAATTGCACTTGACATATTTATTCAATAATCATCAGTTGCAAGCCAACTGGTAACTAATAAGATACAGGAAAAAAAGAGTGAACAAGACTCAAAAAGGGCCAAAACTCTTGTGGGACCCAAGTTCTTAATCTGTTGCCAGGAGGGAGGGGTTAGAAAAAGGAGAGCCTCCAAAATTGTCTTTATATCTGTCAGCAAAACCCAACTACAAAAACCAATCTCTCCTTCATTCATCTCTCAAAGCTTTCATTGCACCCCAACCCACACAATAGGCATTTTCACAAACACTTTCTAAAAGAAACGTTTCTTTAGCACAACAATGGCAAGACCGCAACAGCGGTTTCGAGGTGTACGACAAAGGCATTGGGGCTCTTGGGTCTCTGAAATCCGCCACCCTTTATTGTAAGTCCACCCCAACTTTGCTTCAAAACGTTTAATAATTGTTCATATATACACGTTTCTGCATTTTAACATGGAAACTGAACGTTTTTTTGTTGGTGTGTGTGCAGAAAGACTAGAATTTGGCTAGGAACATTTGAAACGGCTGAAGACGCAGCCAGAGCTTATGATGAAGCGGCAAGGCTTATGTGCGGACCAAGGGCAAGGACCAATTTCCCTTATAACCCAAATGCATCTCAGTCCTCAGCCTCAAAGCTTCTGTCAGCAACTTTGACAGCAAAACTGCATAGATGCTACATGGCTTCCCTCCAAATGACTAAAACATCACTGCAGGAGCCTAAAAAACCACAACCTTGTTTTGTTGTTGACACAAAAAATGACAATGCTGAGAAGGCCATTGAACTGGGCATGAACTTTCCAGAGAAAAAACCAGAAACTCATGAGCAAGAAGAACCAGAGACGATGAATTGGGTTTTCAGTAAAGTTAAAGTAGAAAGCAGCCAGCAACAGTTCAAGCCTCTTGAAGATGATCACATTGAGCAGATGATTGAGGAGTTGCTTCATTATGGGTCCTTTGAGCTATGCTCTGCTGTTGCACCACAAGCCCTTTAAAAACTACTCTAATCCAATTAATGTAAGCCACAAGATCATTCCACCAGATGAGATTATTAGCTCATATTTATTTCTCTGCCAATGCAACTCATTCAGCAGATTTAACCCAATTTTCTCAACCTTCCTTCCTAGACCCAATTAGGACTGAGTAACCCATTTGATGATGCTATGTGTACAATATTATTATGTATGATATTATCAATTCCATGCTTAATTTATGGCTTTCTTTCCAGTTCATCTTCTCCGCAATAAGCGCAAGTGATTTTGGTTTTTCTGAAAGTTACAGAGTTGGGGTTGTTTGTTACTTCATTTCGTTGGAGGTACATGGAAAATTCACAAACTTAACTACACAACCTTCACCTTGCCCAAATCAACATAAAATTGGATGCGGTACATTTAAATATTACCCATGTCTGTCGTATTGTTATTGGGATTACTCCATTTTCCGCATGTGTCCTTTGCACTCTTTGTTCTTATTGTTCTAATAAAATTCTATCGCCTTTTTATTATAAAATAAAGTAAAATAAATTATCAGGAAAATGCCCTGCAAGTGCAACCATATTGTTTACTTGTTTCGGTTGAAACCAAACACCATTAAATCTCGTCACAAATTTCAAATGGAAGTTGGGAAGAAGGGCAGTACTTTTCTTTGGAGGCCAAAATTTCAGTGGTCAGTCAATGAACTTTTGTTTAATGCACCTGCATTTTGGTCTGAGATACAAAATATCACTCTCACTGTCTGCTTTTTTCTTCTTGGCACCATTTCTTTCCAGAAAATAAACAAATAAAACTGCTCATTGTTTTGCTAGTGCGCGCACGCACACGGTGTACTGTAACCTCATCAGAAAAGATGATCCTGCAAAAAGTAACTTTGTATAAAAATTAGGCCTTCCGACAACACATGGGTTTATGGCTTCTTTATGTTACAGTTGAAGAGGAAAACAAAACAAAAAATTATAGTGAAAAAAAAATAGAATTCCGATCTTTGTGTAATTGTTTCCAATAATAAGAAGCAAAAGACAACTGCCATCAGTTTCAACATGGTATCTAAAAATGGTAATTACATTTCAACTCGTATCATCTTATTCTTAGGTGCAAATGTGATGTAAGGAATGATGGGATTTCTGGGTTTCTTTGAGTTTTCAACTCATGACTTATCTTAGCAAAAAAAAAACACTTATGACTTGTGACTTATGAGCAGGCTTTTTATTTATTCAAAGGTCCATGTTTCTCTCTCTCTATCTCTCTGTCTCTCTGTCTCACTTTCTCATAGCTTGCTATTTGAATAACCAGGAAGACTAATTTTAAGAAGCATAATATAAAAAGTTTTTCCAGCATTGGTTTCAAATTAGTTGAAATTGGAAAGAGCTTATTTTCAACCAAAAGTTTAATTGTTAATTACAAGGAAGCAGTTTAGTCATAACGATCAGGCTATTTCAGTAGTTTTAACCCCACCCTAAGAGCGCGTTTGTCCCTATATTATTGCCTCTAAAGTGGAGTCATGTCTATAGACGATAGGATCTTACGCTCATGAGAGACCGGCTCTATACAAGCCGCAGCTCTAAGCGTGTATAGCTCTAATGGGCGTGTGACACTATGACATATAGAAAAAAGCCTGACATTACTAATCAGATTATTATAACCATTAAAACAGTTGCTATCACGCTTAATGTGATGTTTTACCACGATGTTCTGATTATGAGACCAAAGTAATTAGAGTGCAGTAACGTTTGATTTTTCTTTGCTATATCTATCTTCAGATTCGTTGCTGCTGTTTATTTCAAATTTCCTTTTGTAGACTGTTGTCTAGCTAGCTCCTAGCTAGTTGAGAGGGATATGAAGAGGAGGAATATTCATTCTCCAATCTCTTTCATGTCAGTTTCATCCAGAATTTCAACCGTGGTTTTCTTTTTCCTTAGTTTTTTGGGATGTGCAAGGACTTTTATTTCACGTGGTTAAGTGCTCTGTTTTAACCTTATTTGGATAAACAAAATTACAAGGCAAGTTTAGCACTAATGGAATGGAATTACCTAATTTTAATTAATTTTGTAAAATACATGTGTTGCTAGCTTTTGTGTTTCTGGTGTCCCATCTCTATCAGTGAAACTTCATGATTGTTCACCTGTTTGGGAATTGATTTTGCTCCCCACAACCAAAAAAAATTAAAGTTGGTTGAGTCTCATTATATTGTTTTACCTTTTGATCCAGAAAAGTGCTTAAATAATGGCAAGTTAGTGAGTTCACCATCATCAATAGTTTGAAAATTGAGACCTGGGGACACATGAAATTCCACCTGAACAAGTATGTTGCAAAATTACCAGTTGCAAAAAAACTGCTCATTTGTTTTCTAGGAAAAATCCCAGTTACACAACAAGTACTACTGCTTTCACTGAAGATTGATCTGATAGCCTGATTAGATACTGAAATGAAAGCATTTTGGCTCTAAACTTTTCATCCCTTTTGTTACCTCTTTTGCAAATTACAGAGCACTTTGCCATGGAAAAAAGTTGAAAACTTTGGATTTAAGTAGTGTTTTTTCTGTTCTTTCTTCAATCAAATTTAACCAATTAAGGCTTTTGATCAAACATGTGGCGTACGGAAATTCCCAAAACCTCAATGATGAAGCTTGCATTTTTAGAGAACAGAGGCCTTCCCTTGAATTGCACACCTGACACAAAGTGTGCAGTGAAAAAAAGAGAGAGAGAGAGAGAAAGGCCTCCAAGAGTCAAAGGAGAGATCTTGCTCGGAAGAAAAAGCAGTCAAAACAATGATGGTGTATCCAATCATGATGTATAGAATCTCATGTGAAACAAGCGACAATCATATTGGTATTCAATCTTTTCATAACCCAACAACACAATTGCATTTCACAATTCTAATTTCTTTCTAATGGGATTTATTTAGGTGCCTTGGATCAAGTGAAGCATGCAAAAATCCAAAAGGCAAATTGCTTTGTTAAGAGAGTGAGAAAGTCTGATATAAAAGGCTGGTGGTGGGTGGGTGGCCTACTCTCCCTGCAAAGCCAAAATACTTTGGACCCTTTGTTAATTACTACAAGAAACCTAGTATATATTTCTGTTGGTAGCCTGGTAGCACCTATTGACACAAACTGATAAAAATATTTCAACATTTTTATCACATTAGGTATCTACACTGGTGTCTCATTCTTCTTTTTTTCCAATCTTCCCATGCATTCACATGGATGGGCATGTGCAGAATTGCATGCTGCATAAGTTGTTGATATTTCCACATGGGTCCTAATCACATTTTCTCCTTAAACTAATCTAAAGAGACAAAATATTAAGTCATGGAAATCTCTGCCCTCGGCCACTTAATTATCTCTCTTAATTATATTTTTGTCATCTAGTCACATAATTTTCTGCTTACTAGGTAATGGACCAGCCCAGGTTTCATCAGATTGGGACATAATGACAACATCAGAGTGCTTAAGCAGAAGGGAGGTGAACCTGGATCCATCAGATGCCAAGGGTTACAGTGCTTGATAGAAATGTTTCTTCAGTTTTTTATATCTGAAGAAAACTCTGGAAGAAAATACAATAGAACAGAGAAAAACCGTGACTTAGTATTTTCTAGGCTTTATCTACAAACGATGGCAGAACGTTCGTATGAGAGAATTTCTGTATATATATTCCATTTGATAATGACATGTGTAAGATAATTTTTATGTATAAATAAATGGGTTTGTAAATATTTTCCTCCATTGTCGATTGTCCATACACAAAGGCGTTTCTGGAACATGCATTCCTGAGCGACTGGGCATGCTTTACATATTGAACATGTTTTCTTCCATACAAAACACAAAACAGTCCCAACACGCGGCACCAACTCATTGAATATCTCTGATTTGGTAGGTTTTTGAGAAGTTCTTGCAAAGTAATTGCCTGCTACAAGAGGAGACATGATGTAGGAGGAAATGATAAAGAATTAGATCCTCAATTTGGTAGGTAAAATTCCCTTCCTTCCTATGTGTTGGGCCAATTAAACTGCGACGCTTACAACCGTTAGGTTGAGTTTTTTTCAATTTTATTTGCTTCTTATTTTCTGTCACAGGGAAGGTTGGGCCTTTAGTTTGGTTAACAATCTTTTCAGCCTACATAAGTTGGGCCAAAATGGGTTAACCAGCAAACCTAGGCCGAGCTTAACTTTCAACACTGAGTTAAGAGATGTTGGGAGGCCCAAAAGACTCAATTTTGTAGAGTTGTTCTATGGTTGGGGTGGGGGGAATATATAAACCATAGATGCGAACCTCCATATTAGCCACACGATTTATCCGAATAATAACTTTACTTAAGTTGAATGAAATGATCATGTAGCTAATATTTGTATTGGTCTTATTGGGTGGCCCGATTTGGATTAAATTGTAGTTAAGTATAAACCAATCTTTATGAGTGGGACTTGTAAGTAGGGGTGGGCGCGGTCCGGTTCGGTTTCAAGCTCACATCGGAATCGATACTATTCATCCAGTCAAATTGAAGTTGACTTGGAAAAATATTAATTATAAAATTAAAAATATAGCATTGGATTTTACAAAATATGTAAAAAAATATGATTTAGATAGCAAACCTTCGGCTAAACTTTAAGAATTAAAAAATATAGCATTGTTGACTTTTTGGTCAACCGATTTTTTTCTTTCGGTCCGGTCCGGATGCCCACCCCTACTTGTAAGACACAATATGTTGGATTGTTGTTCAATTTAATAAGATTAGCTCTGTAACACCAAACAAGTACCATAACTCTTGTCCATTTTAATTGATATAGTCGAATCCAGTCACACCCACCAAGCAGCCTAAACTTACTGGTTGCAATTGTGACTTCATTCAACTTACTAGCCACCCAAACTGGAACCTAACATTGACAATATATATATTCATAGAAAACCAAATCTAAAATTTTAAATTTTAAAAAAAAGCGTATTTTACAAGGGAAAGTGTTAGCTCTGGTAGGCCCTTAAAAAAATGGGTGGGTTTTTGGGGGGTTGAAGAAGAGTTGGATCTGTTGTGGGATTGGCTTCTTAATTTAAGAATTTTAGGGTTTCGTTGGGTGGTTTGGGTGGCAAGCGTGGTCAGTCAGATACCAGAAGAGAAAGAGAACAAAATTAGGTGCTTACTGACACTATTGTATAGTGTATGCTTAAAGCTTGGGGAATATCTGCACATGGTGGGGCTCCTCTGTTTTCCTCATCAGTTTTTTGACCCACACATAATTTTAACCTCCCATAAAACAAAATAACTATAGTTAACTACTTTTCTTTGTTAGCATTGTTTACTTTGACTAGTTGTCTTCTACCGTATGAAGACTTCAAATTAAATCCAATATAATATAGTCAGCGGAGATGAAACCTTTTCCAAAGTTTCATTTCAAGGCCAGTTATATGTGAATCGATTATAACAAAGTACATTCCCCTAAATTTTATTCTTTCTTAGCAAATTTGACATTTTCTATCGCAACAACATTGGTAATTGAGCATATATGGGTTAGGTCAATTGACCAGAACAGTGAGCTTGTTTTCTGACACTCAAGTTCGAATTTCTTTTTTCGTAAATTACATAAATTTAGAGTAATTTAAATTATTGTTTGTCTATAAAGAAAATTGGTAATTTGGTATGATCAAACTCCAAAACGCATCGTTTTCCTCATCTACTTGTAAGTTGTAACTAGGCAGTGCAGGCCAGTGCTGAAATAAGTAACAACCCAACTTCCCATATGCCTCAATTTCCTGGAAACTTCACAAGACCCATTAGAAAAATCTCACAATCACATTAAATTAGGGGTCTAGACTCTAAAGAAAAAGTACAACTTAAAGGAACGGTCGAGTACCTAAAGCAAGTTTAAAGCAGAACCAAAGCCTCTCCTTGGCAAGGGGACAAAATAAAGGATGACATTGCCCAGCAGAAATGCTTGGCCAATTGTGTGGCTGATTTGAATGGCAAAAGAAAAATAGTTGGGTCACGGCTGTCCGTTAGGTTTTCTCAGAGTGAGAGAGCATGACTTTTCTGTCTTCTCGGTTTTTAATTTCTAGGACCCCAGAAATACTTACATAAGGCCATTTCCAACTCAAACTCAAAATATCCTAAATTTTAACTCAAATTTTCTCCAAACTCAAAAAAAGTAAAGGACTAAAATTTGAGAAAACACAAACTTGGGACCAAATACCAATTCAGCTTGACGCATCCCATGTGCAAAGAGAAATCAATAGGGTGCCATCCGCGTTGTTGGTGATGCAGAAGGTGTCACGCACTCGTATCGCAACACTTTTTTTTCTTTCTTTTTTTATATTCCAACAACAACCCAAATCAACAATCCATATTAAATCCAAACTATTTTAATGGTAAAAAAAAAGATTTAATGGTTAAAATAATATTTTAAATTAATCTAAATCACATCCGACCCCAAAACTCACTCCAAACTCTATAAATACCCACCTATTTCTCAAATAAAATTATTTTTATGGAATATCAATTTTTTAAGATCAAATTGTTCAAAAAATTTAAATTATGAAGTTATTTAAAAAGATTAAATGAAGAAAAGTTATTCATTAAAAAAAATTATACTTCAACTCTTTTTAAACAATTTAATAAATTTGCGGACTTAAAATTTGAGTCTAAAGGGTTAGGAGAAAATGGTTTGAGTCCGGGCAAAACTCAAATAGCTACTTTTTGGAGGGGGAAAATTTGAGTTTAGGACCAAATGGGTTGTAGAATGCCTTAAAAGATGATTGCACTATTTTGCTATTTCTGACCAATCATGGTATATTACGCATAATAACTTTTCTATGTGACATTCCGTAATTGACCGAAAATAACAAAATAGTGTTATCCACATTTCATACAAAATTTTCTGACAGAAATGGCATATGATATTACGCAGCATGCTGCAAATTGTCAAGCTGTGTGCAGATGGAGGGCCAGGATTGTGTGGCTACAGTGACTTCCTTTGCCACTTGGAGTTATGGTTTTCTTGATTAAATAACACATGCCATGTTTCTATATGAAAATAGGAACTTGGGTTTGGCTATCTGATGGCATGTCAGCCTCTCTATGCCCCTACATGTTTACAAAGGACTTTGTCTTAACACCACCAGTCCTTAACTATGGTAGGGCAACCAGATATATATTTTCAATGAAAGGTCAGGAAAATTGAAATGAAAAGAATAAAGTCCGTGATACAAGCGATAGGAAGGAGGGGAAATCGAACACAAGACTCCGAGTGCAGTAGTCTCAAATGTTGATAAATAGGACACCCATAATTGGAATTTGGCGTTTTATGGGTTTCTGTCCTTAAAATATATTCAACCTCCTATCTCTTCTCAATTTTGAACTAGATGGTAAATAGTAGTTGCTAGTATTCCATGATGAAATAGTAGCAACAGTAAATAATTAAAAATAAGAAAAAGAATGGGAAAATAAAGTGATAGGCACTCGGCTGGAAAATTCGAATAGAATCACATACATTAAATTAAACAAGTGGTTCAAGTTGATGGACTTGGTTCTTCACACGCTTTGAAGAGAAAGAGAGAGAGAGAGAGAGAGACTTTGTCCACTTCCAAATTTGCATTCAAATGTGCAAGTTGTTCAAATATTCCATGCCTTTTGGATTGACTTTTATTTTATGTAGTAATCTGATCATAATGTTTGAGACTTAATTTTCATTTAATATACAGGAAGAATTTTCAGAGTTTACCACAAACGGCGCAGGTGTGTACTTGTAGCGTGAGAGTTGCTTCAGCAGGCTCCTTTCTTGGCTTTTTCTTCCTCCTGGCGCGGGTTTTCCTTTTACCCTCACCTACGTAACAAATATATTTCATTTTTGAAAATATATATGTCATATTTACAATGTAAACGTCCATTTTCATGAATAAATCTTCATTATCGTTTTTGACCAAAAAAACACACACACACATAAGGTACCTATGTAATATAATAACAGATTTACTGATAAAAATAAGGGCATTGCTTATATAGTCATTGTAATATATGACCATACAATCTATAGAGTAAAAGAGGGCGTCTATAGCAAATCTAATGATTGTGGATTGGGATCTTTTCCATTTGTAGGACTTTTGCCTAGATCTTATAATTTTTTTGCTTAACAAATAAGGGACTTTAGTTAAAGTGGTTAAAAAAGATTTTTTTTTTTTTTTCATCCGAAATTTTGTTTATATTTAAAGGGCAATTTCACGTAGCGGACTCTTATTGCATTTGTCGTTGAAAGTCCAATATTTTCATGGTCTTTAGTCTCTTCTCCACCTTTATCTTTCTCCTCCCTTTTCATCTGTGAAGTCTCTGACAGGCTCTCTCTCTCTCTCTCCCAATGCCCCCATAAAACCCCAAATCCTCTTTCTTTCTCAGTATCTCTCTTTTCTGTGTGTCCCTCCAAAAAGCAACAAAACCCTTAATAAGATTCTCTTAAATAACCACATTCACACCCACACATCAAACTTCATATCAAATCCAATCTACCAATCTACCAATCCACCAATCCACTACCACAACCCAATGTCCCGCCACAACTCCTCCACCTTCCCTTCTTGCTTCCGCCCCTCCACCGCCAAACGCACCGACCTCCGCCACTCCCCGCCGCCTCCACCTCCTCCTCCGCCAATCTCCGGCCATCCCAACCTCACCACGTGCCTCTACCACACCGACCTCGCCCTCTTCTCCCTCACCTGGTCCCGCTCCTTCCTCGGCCGCTCTCTCCACCTCAACCTCCTCCACCACTCCTTTGACTCTCCCCTCCCCCTTCTCTCTCCCCTGCCTCCCCCTTCCTTCCACCTCCACATCAAACCCTTCATCTTCTGGAAAAAGCATGGCTCCAAGAAGCTCTCCCCCAACACTCGCATCTTCTGGGACCTCTCCAGGGCCCGGTTCGGGTCCGGACCCGAACCCCAATCCGTGTTCTACATCGCCGTCGTCGTCGACGACGAGATGACCCTCCTCGTCGGAGATTTGACCCGAGAAGCCTACTCCAAAACCAGAGCCCAGAAAGCCCAGACTCCCCAAATCCCAATTCTGAAACGGGAGCATGTGGTCGCCAAGAAAATCTACACCACGAAAGCGAGATTTGGTGGGAAGCTGAGAGATATCCAAATCGACTGCGGGTACGGCAACGACCTGAGCCGGCTCTGTTTCAGCGTCGACGGCCAGAAGGTTCTGCAGATAAAGCGTTTGAAGTGGAAATTCAGAGGGAACGAGCGAATCGAAGTGGACGGGACGCCGCTGCAGATCTCGTGGGACGTGTACAATTGGCTGTTCGAGAGCGACAGTGAGGATGGGCACGCCGTGTTCATGTTCAGGTTCGAAGAAGACGAAGAAATCAACAAAGAGAGCAATAATTGCCAGCTGGGTCATTTAAATTCATGGAATTTTGGGATGAATGGGATCGAGTGGAGGAAGATGGGGAAGAGCTTGTCGTCTTCTTCGGTGTCGATGTCGTCTGCAGGGTCTTCTGGAGGGAGCTCGTCGGTGATGGAGTGGGCTAGCATGGAGGAAAGTGAGCTCAGTGGCGGTCCTAGTGGGTTTTCTTTGCTGGTTTATGCTTGGAAGAGGTGAAAATTCAAAGGAAAGCAAAGCAATTCAATTCAAATTCTTCAAATTTACAGTAGGCTGGTTGGTTCTATATAATTAATTGTTTGTTGGTGGGATTGCTTGCTTAATAGCTATTAATTTGTTACTTTTACTAACCCATTTGTTGTTGAACATAGTCGAATAAATCCAATTACTATCTACAGGGAAGGAAACTATGAAATTCATACATACTTTATATGAGATTAGATCTAACAAATCTTACTTAGCCTAGCTATATGTTAAAGACAAAACCGTGTTGGGTTTTTTGTTGTTGTTATTTTTCTACTGGGAAGGGAATTAATTATGCTGTAATTTCCAAATTGTTCGTGTAATGTGATTTATGAGGCATATTATTGATGAACAAGAACATAAAAGCATTTGCTATACCTTCTTGTTTTCTCGTTCCGATTAAATTTTTTTTTAACGAAAAAAGAAGAAGCAAAAGGCGCAGAGATAACAACATTTGGATTTAGCCATCAGACTTGCATGTGACTTGGGTTTTTTATTTTTTTAAATTTTTTTAATTTCTTGGATGTGTAAAATTATGCATCTTTGGTTGTTCTTAGCTATGTTGTACGGACACATACACGAATATATGGAAACGTGACACCGCGATACGGAAAATTTTAAAAAAATTAGGACATGACACGGCTATGATACGATAATTAAAATAATAATAAATTCTAATAAAATTCTAATAGTATATATATATAAATTTATATTCAATACTTCAATGTCATAATACCTTAAAACAAATTCATACTCATTTGATATAGCTTAGCATTACTTATCTTTCCCTAAACAAAATAAAGAATGATACACATTCATGATTCATCATAAACCAAATTTCACACATTTTTTGTATATAATCTTCAAAATAAGAAAAACGATTTCCCACTTTATAAAATAAGAATCGAATTTGCATAAATAAAGAAAAAAAAACAAAGTTAATGAAGTACCCACTCAAAAAGATATTTCTCTCACGACCAAATTGCTATCAATATCTTTAGTCAATCAAAAATATCCGATCTCCTATGAATGAACAAATTAAAAAACACATATTTTTTAAAAAAAAATTGTTTACATTTTTAGCCAACTTTTTAAAAATATTTCAAATATGTCCACATAG
The DNA here is from genome assembly GCA_024362665.1 of Prunus padus. Lineage (NCBI taxonomy): Eukaryota > Viridiplantae > Streptophyta > Magnoliopsida > Rosales > Rosaceae > Prunus > Prunus padus. The sequence continues at coordinate 33,941,952 of JANFAM010000020.1, forward strand.
TTTTCAATAATTATGTTTTGACCCCAATATTTGTTTTATAATTTTCAAAATGATTGTCGTGTCTTGACTTCAATTGACCGTGTCCAAAAGTGTCTTGACTGTGTCCAAAACGTGTCTTGACCGTTGACTCGTGTCCGAGGCGTGTCCGCGTGTCCGACACCCCTACACTTCCTCCTGATGAAGTGTCCGTGCTACATAGGTTCTTAGACATTACCATAAATTCATAAGAGCATCCGCAATGGTTGTTCAATAGTTCAATAAATTGATCTTTTTGGCATTTATTAAATTGAACTGCATTTTTACTTGCAATGGTACAATTCAATAGCTTCCGATCAATACTTATATCTACTTACACGTTTTTTCACATACTCAAATAAAATAAAAAGGATAAATTTAATAACACTAAAAATTGTACCATTGCAATATTCTTTAAAAAAATCTGTTAAAAGAGACCAATTTTGAATGTATTTGAAAAAATATATTTAATTGATATATTTTTTTCTATTGCATTGAACTATTAAATAGCTATTTCGGAGGCTTTTAACAACATTGTTGATAGGGCATGATTCTCCTGTTGTAACGGGGCCCCGACTTGGGTCAAGAACACGACGTATCTCGATTTATTAAGTTGAATTGATCTTCCAAGATAACCTTTACACTTCCAATAACGAAACTATCAGAAGAGGGGAGAACTGGTATGATACCAGTCAAACCCCTCCGATGGTTTAGAGTAGAGAAAAATAGATACAGAGTTTATGGGTGAGAGTTATATATCTTTGTCTCAATGTAGGTAAAGAATATTTATAAAGGGAGAAGGGAAAAGCATATCTCCTTAAATCTAGCAAAATGAGATATCTTCAGCCCTTCCCAATGCTAGGATCAAAGAATGGTTATGGGCACTGACTGTTATGCTGATTATCAGGGACCAAGTAATAAGATGACACCTGGCTTGGATGTGAAATGCATTAAATGCTCTCTTCCAGCCACCATGCTGGTATTACGTGTGTGAAGTGACTTGGTCTGACAGGATTCTGATCGGGTCGGTATATTAGAGCTTCTACCTCTCTAGTCACACGACGTCACTTTGAACCTGGGGCGATAAACCTGGTCGGGTCGGTACAAGAATGCTTCTACCTTTCTTGGCCACGTGGCGGTCTCTGATAGGCTCAGCTATATGACCCATTAACAAACATAGTGCATTAATTGCTGTATTTTTTTTTCCATTTTTTATTGGTATGTAGGTCCCATGATTAGTCTATTGCAATTGCAATAGAGGGTTCATCACATAGCACCCTATGTTGCAATTGCATATATTGCAATGAACTAAATCACACTATTGCAAGTGAAAATGTACTGTTTTAATTCAATTTCATGCAATAAAATTACATTGATTTTAACCATTGTAGATGCTCTAAGGAAACCATCTGAATTGTGAACCATGGAAGTTTGTTGACCGACTCTTGGATGAATTAATTAAGTGAAAAAACAAGTGACATTGGATTGAAAGTGGGGGAAATGTTAAAGAAAACAGAAATCCAATTTGGCTGGTACCAGAAGAGCAGACAACAGCAATTTGGTTCTCAAACGAAAGGGGTGTGTGTGAAACGGTCAAATTAAGATGCGTATTATTGTTTTGGGAAAGAAAGAAAAGGTGCTTCAATTCAACATCAACTTGTGTTCAGAAGCTGCCGAGGTATTGGTGGTAAGGTTGACTGTTGTACCTTGTGAGACTCTCTCCGTTATCCGCTTCCCTCTATATAACATATTTTATCACCCTCTCCTGCCTTTCTGGACAAGTATTTATTTATTTTCCATAAAGCTGGCTTGCATTACAGTGCATACAGCCTAATCAGTCGCTTTTTAAAATGAGGAGGTATGCTTAGTCAATATATCATTAAATGAGTTCTTTTCTTTCTTTCAATTCAACTGAACGTTTTGCTGACTCCGAGTAAAAACACCTCCCCAAGACAGAGTAAAACGTTGATAAGCTTGGTGTAAATGCAAAGAATGGTAACTTAGGGGACATAGAGGTAAAAGGTAAGGGGTCCAAAGTTCAAACAACGCGCAGAGTTTGTCGAGATGTTTCTTGTAAAAAGATGGCATCTCTCGAATCTAATAAAAGGCAGAGAGAGAGAGACAAGTACGTTTCATGCAGAGTGTTTTGTCTTCTCTTGCAATGGACGGGAATGATTTTGTCGATTTCTTTCAATACTAGGTATCTTTTCTCCAGGTACAGATACAGCAATACAGCAATACAGCAATACAGCAATACATTGCCTCCTCTGTTAAAATGATTTACTACATTTAAAGGCACTTGTTAATTTTCTTCTGTTAAAATGATTTACTGCTTTCAAATTTGTAAAAAATGATAACCTGTGTTCAAGGAACACTACCAAAACATTGCCTCCTCCTCCATACCAAATTCAAGCTTCCTTCCAAGTAAGGTTCTTGAAAGTTTCAACAAACAACTTGTGATGAACTGGGTTTTGCAGGCTTCTTGTTATATGTACAAGCCTTGAGCCCGAGCCCGAGCCCATATATGCATTTGGGTTCTCTTTGAACATACAGGGATTAGAGACTAAACATGTTTCCACTGTTTGGATTAAGCCCAAACTCAAACCCCAGATCAGTACCGACATGAGAAAGCTTTTGACCAAGAATGGGACCTCAAACACACTGTCTTTCTCTTCTCTGTAATCCATAACGAGGAAACCACCTACTTTGTGCAATTCATGTCTACAATCATTTTCGACCAAAAAATAAAAAAATGTCTACATTCATTCACATTAAGTTTGAACAAGTCAGCAGCCAGCAAGAATTAATTTTGAACCATTCCATGCCGTGCCGTACGTGCGTATGTTATGTGGACATGTCACATGCTTGACTGCCTTCTTATTTTGCATGACTTTCTTGAAGATAGACGAGAAACCAAAAATTTGAAACCCATCAACCTTATCTCCCCAGTATGTCAGAAACACGAAGCATTTTACACAAACAGGAACACTGAAACAATTTTCAAGCAGCTGTTTTACATAATAATAAAAACAGATTACACAACGGGGCAAAACCAAAATTTGCAATTTCCGCATCTGCTGTTCATATGGACTCTAAAACCCTATAAAGTCTCAACCAAATAGGTGTCACACCTTTACAGTCAAGGCTGAGGTTGATGAAGAATGGATCAAAGACGAAGATGGAGGAACACAGTGTCTTTGTCTACTATTTCTGCCTGCAGAACCTCCACTAGAGGGTTGTAAAGAAGAGGGCCGAGGATTTGAGGATGCACAACTAGTTGAAAGGCTTCTCAATTTCTTCTTATCCCCACTGTAAACCCCATCTGATTTTACTTGCCGAACTTTAGTTTCATTCAAACCAGCTGGAAGAACACAATTGCAGAAAAAACCTGAAGTTCATCAAACAGCCACGCACACAAAAATATATTAGGGTTGGTTTTCTCAGTTAAGTAAATAATTTAGGGAACGAGAACAATCTACGAATACCTTATTTTTTTGTTTAGGAAAATGTTTCAACAATTGGCATTCCCATGGAAACAAATCTAAAAGTTATGTTTGCAGCACACAAACAGAAACAGGCAATACGGTGGTGATCAGCCTTCTAACATCGTAGAGATCCCAAAAGGATATAAAACATGGGCAAATAATGAACAACAGAGTCATCATTTCTACCCAAATTGTTCTTTCCCATTGAGTTTTGAATCCTATGTTTGCAATGCTCTCAATCTAAAGATGGATTGAATCTGGGATGATGTAAGGGCAAGGGGTAACAATGGTAGAACTGGTTGTCGCATTGGCATCGTGTAGTGGTTTTGTTTTGTGGTCGTACTACTAATAACGGTGGGATTGCGAAAAACTGATAAGAGATAATCAAATCCTTACCAAGTCGAGCAAGACGGTTGACCCAGCGAGGAATAGGCTTCCCCGTCAATCTGGTACACACATCATTACAGAAGTGGTTGCAGTTCTTGGTGATCAGATGGTATGTGTTTCCAGAGTACTCTTCTGCTAGTTTCTCCATAAATGCACGGACGTCCTTGGGGCCTAAATCTGTTCTTCCGATCAAAATTGATTTTCTGAATACGAAGCCAGGACATTGTTTTGGTTCCACTTCAAAAATCCCAGTCGTTGCATGGTCATGCGCTCCAAAAGCATATTCAACACCATGTACTACAGCACATTAAAATAAAATTTTCTTAAGTGAATAAATAAATACAAACATCTGTAAGCAGGAGCTTAGATAGACATGTGAGAGAGTCAATAGATAACCAAGTCTACCATAAAAATTTAAGTCAATGGATTACATTATATCCGTGCGGTTGATGATAAACTAGAGAAAAACAATCCTTTTTTATACCCGCGATACGAAAGTCAGTCGAAATGAAGAAACTTGCTTACAATTGAGTTCATTTGAGATGAAAGGTTTTCAATTTATCATACCAAAAGCATGAAAACTGAATTCAAATTAGCCCAATTGCTTAAAATCACTCTGTTTCTTTATTATGCAAACGAAAATTTGTGAATCTAACACTGAGAATCTCTTTGATTCTTCCAAAAAGATGAAACCCAAGTTCAGCTGAGTCGAAATTACACAAAACACATCACAAAGTGCAAATGACTGGATTTTCATAACAATTTAAAAACAAACCATCTGTTCTGTTTCATTCATACCAAAACATGCACGCAGATCTACTTTCTCAGCATCCAAACAAAGCCAGAAAGCAAGAAAAGAAGAGCAACCCATTACCTTGTACACCGGAATGGTAGACCCCAAGGCCGAGCCAATACGCGTAGCCATTGATCGAAGTAAGATCGTACACATTCAGATAAACCGGCACTTTCCCAATCTTCTTCTTCCTGGGCACCAACACCATCCTACACAGCATTTTTCTCTCAGACTCGTCTCTCCAAAAAGAAAACTCCAAAATGAAATCAGAATTAAGAACGGAGCTCCAGCTGCGAAACACCGCTACACATCCATAGCCTTGTCAGCGAGAATTGCTTAAATCGAGGGGCCGCCTTGGGAATTGAAGAGATTTTGGGGGTGCAAAACCGGAACAGAAGATTCGTAGAATTCCTTTCCAGAAAATTTTAATGATCCTTTTCTTGGAAGACGAATCTTAGGTAGTTCCGGCGGCCGAAAGTGTCATCGCCGTGTACTAGCTTTTATAACTAAAGGGCGAGAAGCTGTTTGTTTTGGTAGTGAATTGCTAATCAGATAAAACACCCCTCCGAGATTAACTAATTACGGCAAATGCCATTCCAGCTCCAAAACCAAGACTAAAGACCAAGACCGAAACCGAAAAAACACCCACCAAAATACAAACCAGGTAAAAAACCAACGTATGCAGACGATAGGCTTCTAGATCTTCTGCAACAGAAATCTCCAGCTGCTGCAGAATTTGGTCATTTGTTTTTTAAGTTTTTAAGATTAAAATGGTAGAGTAGAGTGATTGGTTGTAGAAAAAGAAAAAGGTTGAGTCCATTTCGTCCACGTCGTGCCTTTCTTTCTTTTCCAACCTAACGTGTAAGTTAAGTCTCTGCTGTTTCTCTGCTTTTGCAAACCCTACTTTTTGGCATCAAATGGTTGGGAATTGGATTAGGGTTAATATATTATTAACCAGGTTTAAATATTATGCAAATGTGAGTTAACGGCTAGTTGGTTAAGAAAGTGTGTCCGCTCATTTGCACTCGAATTCAAACTCTCTCCAAACAAGCAAGGAAATTCAAACTTGGATATTAGGAGATGCATACAAGCGATATCTACGTGGAGGAAATTCGAACTTGCTTAATATCTTTACCAACTTGCCTAACCCGTTTGCATATCATATAATTATTATATGACCTTGCTTAATGCCACAAATGTGGGAAGGAAATTGTGGAATTTATTGGGGAAAAGCAGAGGAATTTAGGGACAAATTGGGAATTGTGAATTTTTTTAAAATTTTTTTGTTGGATTGGAAGAGTGAAGAAGAATCTATGAGGTTGTGAACTTGGGTTCCATCGTTAGTCGCATGATGGGCTTATATAACCAGGACCACGAGCGATTGTCACGTACAATGGAGACAGCAGTGATTTCACCCACGATATTTTAATTAAATATTTTTAATTAGATTAATATTTGTTTAATCAATCATAATAGCTTCTTAAGTTTTGATATCATACAAAACTCAAATACGAATATTCCAAGTTGCATAAACCGGAGTAACTCATTGCGTACCAAAGAGATTAAAATTTTGTTTTTTTAGTTTAAGGTATTTTGGATTTATGGTCAACTTCGTGTTTAGGATATCTTTAATGAAAATCTAATTTTCTATTTGTTTGTTTTTAACCGTACAACTCCTTGTAATTTATAGCAATTGTAGGACGTTATCGTGCTGACGTGTTATTAGTAATTCCACATCATTTTTGTAATGAAAATCTTACAAAACTTGCAAATATTTGATTACCACAGCTATAAATGGAAATGTATTCGTACTATTTGCACCAGGTTTGAATTTACCTCCCTATAAATTAAAATAATTTAAAATATCACATTATTAAAAATAACGATTGTATAAAGTGTGAATTTAAATAATATAATTATTACCAATTGTGCCCAAAAATAAAAGGATTTCATACCAATTACGATACTCTTTTATTAGTTATCACTTTACTAACAAACAATTATATAAACCTTAACTTTTTAAAATTATCATATTGGGATCCTAAACCTCTACATTTATAATTAATGCATTTACACGTATTTTTAAAAAAATTTTGTAAACCATTAAATTAATTTAATAATTTTCTACAATAATTTTTAAAAATAATTCATATTGGGTATAAAAATATTGTTGTAATTTCTTGACTACAATAATTTAGCATGCATATATATAAGATTTTTAAAAAGTTAAAAAATTTAAGAGATTAGATTTTTCGTTACTTCAGTTTTTCGGATGGTTACATATTTTTCTGTGGTCATTGATCGCATCCTAATTTGAACAAGAAAGATGGATGTCACATCTACTACTTGGCTGTGACCCCATTGTTTATTAATTTGATATCCATTCATTTTGGCAGTCAATAATGACCATAAACAATTATATATATAAGGAAAGGATGTCCGCAATTTAAATTTTATTTTTATAAACCATAAAATATGAAGAGTTTGGTCAAATTTGAATGGTCATAAACTTTGTGACATACGATTCCTAATTGGTTTCCATTTTCTGACTTTGTACAAAAACGAACCAAGGACATAATATCCACCTTGTTGTTTGTCCTTTCTTAGCATTCTAATTAAATTAATGGTGGATTAATAATGCTAAAACAAAATGCAGTAATGATAACACACCGTAAAACTTTCTATTTTTGTCCTTTGTTTGCTTCACCCCCATTTGCACGAGAAAAACTCTCACATAAGGAGGATAACATTTTTTATTATCCCGATAAATAACACAACGACATATAAGATAACCTTTTTGCACTCATACAGAACCCATGTGTCCAGACGGAAAAGCTCATTATATATCCGCGTCATCATCTCATCGCCATCATCAAAGTAATGCAATTTTTCATTTGCATTATGATGCAGCGTGGCAAATACTGTTGCTGCTTGTGCATTTTCATGTCTTATATCATTCAAGGGATGGCCTCGATAAATTATTGCACCAACCCCATGTCGGCTTTCAGGACCCACTTTATGGGGTTTCAATTCAATCAAATATCTCAATATTATTTAAATAATAATAATAATAATAAAACATTGCTCCCTCTTTGGAATGTTCTGTTTAACTGGGAAGCATATGGATAAAATGCTGGTGAAGCGGAGGAGTATATTAGGGCTATGCTAATGGCCATAGAATTTTGTTGCCATCACTTTCAGTATTCTTCAAGTTTTCAGGCATCATGTTGGGTGGTTAAGAAACCAAGGAACTGGAGCAGAAGATAAGACCGCCATGAGCTCTATGAACTATAGAACCCCGCGCTAAGGACAAGTAATTAAGAAGCGTCACACCTCCAGAATCATTCATACGACCATATGCATTTCAACTTTCAAATAGTGATGCCTATAAACAACAAAAGTGCATGTTTCAAGTTCGCTGTCTCAAAGGAATAAAATATCCATAATATCCTCGATATTTCCAATGAAATTTTCGTATTTTCGACTAGATATTTCGATACAATCGATATTTTAGATATCCATGAACCAAAATATCGATAATATTGACGACATGGACCGAAATATCGATAATATCCCGATATTTTCATCGAAATTTCCGTATTTTTAGACTACCGATATTTCCGATATCATCGATATTTTATTCCTTTGTCGCTACGTAAGAGGTTTGTAATTTAAATGGTTGAAAGCGTTCATGCATGTGTCAAGACTTTGTTATTACGCCTTTTTCGATCTCGTTTCTCTTCGCCCAGGCCCAAAAGTACATTCTTAGCGGTTTGTAGCCAAAGCCCAAAAATTTGCATTCTTTTAGTTGGGCCGAGTTTGAGGCCCATTATGATATTGTTTACGATGCATGTCAAGGCCCAGATTAGATATCCATCTTCTTCCCCATTTCAGTTCCACCGTTCACCTAAAACCCCAATCCTTAAACCCTAAAAAGAAAATTTTGATTCTCAACCCTAAATGGCTCGATTAATTCGAACTGCCCAAAGTGCGCTGCGATTGTCTTCTTCTTGTTCATGCAAAACCCTAGTCAATAGCATTCAACGCCACCCAAATCCTCCGCTGCAAGTGCAGAAAGCAATCTCAACCTCTCTTTTCCAAAACAGACCTTACGCTTCTGAGACGCTTCCCAAGTCGCCTATGGAAGCTAACATCCTTAGAATCCTCAGAAACGAGGAGGAGTACCAGTCCGAGTATGCTCCTCCTGAACAGGTCGGTCATCCTCCTCCTCTGTTTGGTTTGTAAGAAAATGCACGAACATAAACTGAGAAAGCAACCATTTTTATTAACTTGATTGAGTAGGTCTTTGTGATTTCTCGATTCCCATTTAAGTGTATTCATACTGGACAGTTTGAAGTGTCGATTGTAATCCATTTTCATATTTTGTGATGGAAATTATAACAATTGACAACAGCCTCCTACAAAATTCAATTCGTTTACGGTGCAAGATCGGCCAGGTGAGCTGTGGATGACAATGAGAGGAAAATTTGGAGACACTGAGGATATTAAAATTGAAGTTACTATGTTTGATGGGTATGAAACGGTTCCCAAGACTGGAGATGACAGTTCTGGGGAAGACGTGCGTCTTCACCTCAGTATGATTGTTGATATTTCCCGAGGGGATGGCTCCAATGATTTGGAGTTTCTGTGCTCGGCCTGGCCGGACCGTCTAGAGGTTCAGAAAGTTTATGTTCTTGATCGTGATAGAATGCCGGCTAAGCCATATATGGGACCTGATTTCAGGTACATTGCTTAATTTCTGCCAGCAATTATATGATGCACAAAGAATGAATGTTTGTTGGTTGTATGAGTTTGCAGTGTTGGGTGTTTGGCAGTGACTTGTTTGCTTCTTCTGTGTTTTTGGACAGGAGTTTGAAGAGAACGATTCAAAAGAGGTTTATTGAGTATTTAGAAGCAAGGGGAGTGAATGATGAGCTTTCTGTTTTCCTGCATCAATATATGGCGAACAAGGACAGAATAGAACTTATCAAATGGTTGGGAAAGGTCAAGTCGTTTCTGGAAAAATAGAACAGTACATGTCAAATACCTCTTCCCTCGATTTAGATTTGTGGTGATTCATTTGTTCTTCTTCCCTGAAAAAAATTGTCATTGATTTGAAAGAAGGTTCTGCCTAAGTTATGCTTTATATTATATGCAAGCATGCCTTCAAAATCATAGGTTTACAATGTAATATTTATTCAGGTCAGCAACTCTGTCTGTCTTGTAGCTTTAAGATGCTTCTGATTGTATAAATAACTCCAAGCAAAGTGATGGGAAATTAGGATTTGTGATGGTATGCAGTGTTGATGTCTTTGTTTGTTGATTTCCATTAGCTAAGCTGAAAATGAAGTTTGACACAGACAAGGGCTATCAGCTATGCGACCTGAAAGTCTTACTTCAATAGACACAAAATCTCTTGATGAATAAAATTGACGGAAAAAAGTTGGTGCATCTAGTATTATTGTTGAAGTATTCGTAATAGTGGAATTGGTAATGTCATGAGCTTGGTTCAAACCTCAAAACATATTTTTATTAGTTATCGCCATTAGCCCTCCATCGCCCTTGTTTGAAACATGATTGTTTGAGATTGTCTATGGATCATTTTTGGGGAACTAGGGTGGTTGGTTTGAATTATACCCAAAAAAAAAAAAAAAAAACCAGCAAACAACAAATTGTCGGCGTTTTCAGCATGCTTAAATATTTGATCAACGCATAGACAATCATAAGATTTACTTTCAAAATGTGCATGCAGATGTGAAGGTGTGGGAGTACGACATGTGCTGGGGCAACTATGCGAAAACCTTGTTTATTGGGGCGGCAGGTTCAGTGATTTACGCCAACCTCGAAGAAATTTGAGTTTCTGATGGGAAAGTTGTGTAAAATGTGACACATAAACTATTATTGCATTATTATACAAAATGTTTAAACTTCAACTAAATCTTTCCTAGATTTTCAGATCAGTTAACGAAAGTGACTCAGTACACGCTCCTCAAAAGAGGACAAAGATACCACCAATTTTTTTAACATCAAAATATGAAAAAGCAAGTCATTTTATATGATGCATACAACGACAAAAAAAACATCATCAATCTTATATTCACAAGTATGACTCATTTATTTTGGGTTCTTGTAATATCAAGTTGACAACTTTCCACGTTCATCTATCTAATTCCCGTCGTCAGTGGCAGCTTTGTCTCACGTTTAGAATAAAAATTCATTGTCTATTTTCTTTATTTTTATACAATTGATATTGGAGGGGAGCGGCATTCGAACACACATTAGGTATAAAGGTAACTGTCTTAAATCATTTGAGCTTTTAGCCCCTTCTTTCTATTTTTAAATATATGAAAAACGGTAAGTTTTGACAAATTATGTGTTTATGATCTGTCTATTGTAAATGGGCAAAGATTATAGAATCAAATTTGTCTCATTGTATTTGATTGTTTGTTTTGTTTGGCTCGAAGTAGACGGATAATCCTAAATTATTTGGAACAATACTCACAAGCGTCATATGTCCTTTCGCGTGCAAAGCATAACAATTTTGAAATTTTGTTGGGCCAAAACAGAGGAGCTCTGTTCTGTTTCTGATTGTTGATTGCCAGATAACACCAATTGATTTGAAGGGATTGCATAAAAACTTCTGAATATGGCTCCACCTTCAAAATTTATCTGTTTTCTAAAATAAATTCCTTTAATTGAAAAAAAACAAGAGGGTTCTTTTGTTTTAGTTTTAACCAAAATGAGGATTTAAAAAAATGAAAAATGCTAACCCAGATAGCTATGGACAAGTTCAAAGCAAACCAAAAAGAAAAAGGTTGTTGCCGTTCTAAAAATAAATAAAATTTATACAATCATGAACCATATTCGAAATTTGAACAAGAAAATTTAAACAACATCTTAATACTAACGGAAAAAAGAAAAAAAACAAAGGATCATATATGTTACATTGAATAAGAATTGAGCAGAGCCTATACTAAACTACCTAGAGCTTGAGGGACAAGTCAAGCTTCTTCATTTCCTCCTGATCACTCTTGAAACGACTGCCGTTTGCCAACCAGAATTTACCAATTTCGTCATTGGCTTGGGAACCCATCTTGTTCTTTCCCATGTCAAATCTACCAGCACCGCCTCTACCCGACGTCGTTTGGAAATTCTCTGCTGCTGCTGCGGCTAGCTTCCCCATTGCTGGTTGTTGATCAATGAGCGGTCTTGACCTGTAGCCACGATTTCCATACGAACTTCCGAACCCAATAGAAGAAGATGACATGTGAGAATTAGGCTTGTGAATCATTGAGTGCGCCTGAATGTCCAAAGCTTTGTGATTATAAGCAGCGCCATGGAGAGGCAGAGAAGCCAAGCTTGAAATATGGTGGTGATGGTGATGATGCAAGTAAGGATACCCAAAACCTGCAGCTGCTGAGGCCATTACATGTGTCCCTAACATCCTCTGTCCTCTCTTTGCTAGGGTCCTCTCTCTTTTGTGGGCATTTTGGTGCCCTCCAAGTGCCTGTGAACTGTAGAATTTTCTTTGACAGTAGTTGCATGAGAAAACTCTAGGCTCTGCCCCATCAGACCTAGGGGCAGCTGTACCTTCTGATGAACCCATGTCCAGGCAATCAATGAGGTTGAGTTCTGGATTGAACCCACCATTTGAATCCTCAAGATCCACTAAAATATTAGGCTTCATCTCTTTTTCTTGATCTTTATTAGCTTCCTCTTCATCTTCCTCAACTAGTTTCTGTTTGCTCTCTTTGGGGTCCTGAAGTGGTGTGTTTGGACATGAAGGAGCCTCTGGAGCAGAGATGATATATGTTTCATAATTCCTGGTTGGTTCCATTGCACAAATCTTGGAGCTCTTTTTCTTTCTCTTCTGAGTTATCAACTGGGATTATGAAATTTGAGTTGATAGAAAAGCTAGCTAAGCAACAGGGATAAAAAGTTTATTGATGGGGGAAAAGTAAATTGCTTTGTGGTATATATGGGTAATGGAAGAATGCACTGTTCTACTAGCTTTTAAAATATTAGATCCTTTCATCAAAAAAATAATTATTAGATCTTTAAAGTATATTGGTAGGTTCACTTATTGTCATGCACTTTGATTGGATCAATGGAACTTTTTCACCGTTCTATCCATTAGTACGTATATATATATATATATATATATATATATTATACATTAATAAATCGACCCAAAAAAACGAAAAACTTATTTTTAACAAGAAGGTATCGTTTTCTTTTGATATCATATCCAAGATTGTGTTTTTTTACTGTAACATGCTCAAATCTGCTATTGTTGTCGCAATTGAATTTTTTTTATTTAAAAATCAATCGAAGATGGGACATTCGAACTATGACTTATTTCGACATTGAGAAAATAAGTTCCTTAGAAAATTTTTGAGTTTTATTTTCTTAAAAAATAGACGGACTTGAAGCAACGAATGATCCTGGAAGTGTCGCCCTAGCCAGGGCATGCAGTATGCCTCAGTACATTGAGTGTGCCCCTTACCACATTCTGTTGGGGCATCACTTTGCTTGGATGTTCGATAATCATCTCACTCTCATGTGTTGTGGACAGTGGACAGACCATTATTGACATCTTCCTATAATTTCATTGACTTATTTTCTCCATCTCTATTGAGAATGAAATTAATCAATTACTTTGAGTTGGGGTCATGAAAATGAGGGTCCTTCTCAATGCCCTTTTTGGGTTATGATCATATCTACCCTTTGAAAAACTAGACTGGAGAACTAGATCACAGGCTCAACACATGTTAGGTGGAGTAAATGTTATAATTACTGGTTTTTTTTTTTTAGAGAAAAGCAATAGCATTTTATTGAGGAAGAGGAGAGTAACTAGTACAAAAATTGGTTATGTTGTCGGGGATGAGGCGAGTGCCAGTACACCAATATGCTAAGTCTTCGATCTAACTGGGTAGTCTTATCCGCTCAATCAAAAGTGGGAGCATGAACCTTATCTCCGATAGAGTGCCCTTATCCCCTCAGATAATTACTAGGTTTATAATTGTCATTTTCATAACCTAATAGCCATATCAAATATATATAATTGACTATGATTGCCAATAAGTGCATGTTTTATTTGTTCTCCTAAAATTTATCGTATTCTAGCTAGCTGTTGTCAATTGTCTAGGCTAACTTCTCATAGAGTCCATGTTACTACAGTAATATAGTATTTATAGCACGCAAAGTACAGACATAAACTAAGTTGACAGGTAAAGCCAATTTGGGTCGCTGGCATAAAGCCAAATATTCTTATATTTTTTTTCAAAAGGAAAAAAAGAAAAGAAAAAAAAGACAGATGATTTGTCAATGGTAGAGAAGGCGACAAATGGCCGACAAATAAAAAAGGATGCAGGTGACGTGGAGTTGCTCATGCTAATATGCAATTATAGTGCAGTTACATGCTGCATTATTAATATTTAAACAGAATTAAATCTGCAAAGTTAACCCCCGAAAGATAAGTATAATCTCAGTTTTAATATTCATAATTATTGCACGGGCATAAAGTCATTTTAGGCAACTTTCTCTTCTTTCGCCCCAATTATAACCCCACATAAAAGTTTGGTGGAATAAAATGGGCATCGAGTGACTCACAACTGACTGAGTGGAGTTTGGCATTTTACCCTCATTGGCTCAACTTAAGCGAAACAGACACCCCCATATGATTCTCTATGTAACATTCATAGTCAAATCAAATGGGACCAAAATCTCTTTTTAAGATCTCTCTGTCTGTTTAAACCAACTTCTCACCTCAAAACTCTAAAAGAAGAAACACAGGAAAGTTCCATTATTCCATTCCATTCATCATCATCATCGTCATTGTCATCGTCGTCTCTCCTCCTACACGTACAAATATATTTTCCATATCACCAACCCTAAGTTTGAAACCACTCACTCGTTTTACTTATAACGTGACAATTTTTAACACGACACGAGAAAAGACAATCCAACACCGCACACATATTCCACTTTCATTTCCCCACGCACACTCCAAAGCCCTTGTACCAAAAGACCAAAGAGTGGACTCTAGTGAACTTCAGTCCAGCTTAGGCTTGTTAGTGGGTCGACCAAGCCACTAGGCCCGGCCTTAATTTGGGCTCATTCAGATCCAAATTAAGGGTCTGCCGACTCAAACTGCTGAGGTGGACCCATGCTTTCTCTGTTTTGACTTTCTTTGCCAGTATTTATTTTATAAAAAATTTGACATTTTGATTGAGAAATGTGTAACATCATTATATTGATATATAAAGTGAAGTTTACCCACTTTGAAGCTGAAGCATTCAACTTTGGCTAGTTTTGCTGATTTGATTGGATTGGACCAACGATAATTCACTCAACCATAAAATAAACATGTAGATAAACATTAAAAGTCATGAAGTGTGCATCCAAAGTCAGTGGCTTGCTTTATTCACCAATCACCACTAAGTTTATGTAACATGGGATGTTAAGATACACCAATTATATTTCTTTCTAGATGCTATATAATGCTACTCCTACTTGATTTGTTCAATTGTCAATTGCCAATTGCATTTGTGATCTTACAAAGAGTTCAACCAGATATCAAATCAGTGCACGTGATCATAATTCATGAATGTCTGCTTCAAAAGAAGAGCAAAGTTAGTGGCTATCACATCATTCAAACCTTTAAAACACTATGCTTGAAAGATTTATCTGAATTTGATTGAAATATGAAGTCCAACTTTTCTATTCAAAATTTTCATGGGTTTTACCCAAACCCTGTAAATTAGTGGACTGAAAAGAAACTTAGACTCAAATTAGGACAGAAAGAGACAGAAGCAACTGGTCTGCAGACTTGTATTTTATATTTCAGACCACCGCAACCAAATTTAACTTACCCTGTTTTTTTTCCTTTCTATTTACTATTCCATTCCAAACAGAAAGAACTTTTCTTGCTCCGTTTGCTTCTAGTTTGGCTGCTTGTGTTTGATATGTTCCTCCTCCTCCTTGACCCCCACATGCTAATCTAGTTTGAAAATTAAAAATCTCCAGCAGGAAACTTCCACCACAAACTTCCAAGCACAAAACCAATTGTGACAACTTGGTCGATACAAAACATAGCCTATGCACTTGCCTGCTCTATAAAACAAACGCAATCAAACCCTGACAAAAATCAGAGCAGCAATAATGGGTACCCCAAAGTTGATGCCTTTTCTCATCTTTGTAATCTTCCTCACAATTCTACTTCAAAATTGTGAAGCAAACCAGTTTCCTTCTGTTCATCCACCTCACAAAGGGATCAGAGCAGCATATTGGCCATCGTTTAACACATTCCCAGCTTCCTCTATAGACACCTCCTACTTCACCCACATCTACTATGCCTTCCTCTTACCCGAACCCACCACTTACAAACTCAACCTCACCCAATTCGACAAAAAAACAATACCCCAATTCATCGGAGCTCTCCGTACCCGAAACCCGCCCGTCAAAACCCTTCTCTCCATCGGCGGGGAGGTAACAATGCAACAGTATTTTCACTCATGGCTAGCACCCAGCTGACCCGGAAAGCCTTCATCAGTTCCTCCATTGAAGTGGCTCGAAAATTCGGGTTCCAAGGTCTCGACTTGGACTGGGAATTCCCAGCTGATGCTGTGGACATGTCAAATCTTGCCTCGCTGTACAAGGAATGGAGGAAAGCTCTGGACAATGAAGCTAGAATTAGCGGTAAACCGCGTTTACTTTTAACCTCCGCGGTATATTACGCGTCGAAATTTACCTTTTACGGCGGCCCGAGAGCGTATCCAGCCTGGGCAATAAGTAAATATCTGGATTGGGCCAGCCCGATGTGCTTTGATTATCACGGGTCATGGGAAAATTTCACTGGGTTGCATGCTGCGTTGTATGATTCCAAGAGTAATATTAGTACCAGTTATGGAATCGGGTCATGGATCCAAGCCGGAGTACCGCCCAATAAGCTCGTCATGGGGTTGCCACTATATGGGAGGACTTGGACGCTCCAGAACCCGATGGTGAATAGGGTTGGAGTACCTGCTTTGGGTGTTGGGCCTGGGGATGGCGTTTTGGTTTATCACCAAATAGTGAATTTTAACAAGAGAACTAATGCAACTGTTGTATTTGATAGCAAAGCGGTGGCGTATTATTCTTATTCGGGTAGCTCTTGGATCGGGTATGATGATGTCCGATCCGTGAACTTAAAGGTCCGGTTTGCGAAGTCGCTAGGCTTGGGTGGATACTTCTTTTGGGCTCTGGGTCAAGACAAAGACTGGACTATATCAAGCCAAGGTAAGTCTCCAGCCCACACTCAATTACGTCATTAGTATTTCGTTTCGTTTTAAAAGTAGGTTTGATTTTAAATTTCTAATGCTTTGTTTCTTGTTTGGCAGCTTCAAATGCTTGGAAATATTGAAGGGAAAATGGAATATCCACAACTCCACACGTAGCCCACTATCATCTATTTGTATTTATGTTGTATGTTTAATTGTCACATTGTGACAAGGGCATTGTAGCGCATTCAATTAAGAATATTTATCTATGCATCCAAAATTCTATGTTTGAATCCCCTTTCGCAAAATGATTAAAAAGGTTCTAACTATGTTTGCTTATCATGATATTCTTCGAACATAACCAAGTTAGCTAGAGTAAATGTGCTATCCACTCAGCATCCGAGTTCAAATTACCCTCCCATAGTTTAGATTAGTTTAAACTAGATTATCACTTGTATTAAAAACAAAATCATGATATTCTTCGAACATAACCAAAGGCACATCTTCTTGTTCTTTTTTTTCTTTTTTCCTTCAAGGTAAATATGAAACTAAACCTATCATGCAAAATTGCAACTCTAAACTTATGTGGTTTGAAAACCATTGTGGAAATAAGGATATACATTGGTTCACATCTTGGCTAAACAATGACAAATTACACAACTATGTTAATTAATAATTTTGTAAAGTGCCAATTTTATTGCTAAAAAACTTCGGACAAAATGAGTAAATGCTACCCTTTTTTTCTCTAACGAAACAGTGAATTTTCCCCCATAAAAAAAGTGGAATTAAAAAAATGGAACATTCTAATATTGGGATTCTTTGTACCAAAGCCAAATTGAACCAGAAAAGGGTTCATTTCAGGCAATTATGGGTTTTGTGAAGGGTTTTTCCAAGCCTAGTAAGAGGCTTCACTATTTAAACTTTTCTTTGATACTATTCTCTCTCTTCGATTTGGTTTTTGGTGGGAGTTTGTGAAATTTTTTTTGGGGTCATAAGTTTGTGAAGTTGTGTGGTTGAGAGGATGATTATTGAGCAGGGGCGTGATGGTAAAAGAGGTCAATTTCCCATTGGACTGCGTGTGCTTGCCATGGATGATGATTCTACTTGCCTCATGCTCTTAGAGATTTTACTCATCCACTGCCAATATTATGGTTTGTTTATGTGCTCTATCTTCTTATGCTTCTTTTCTGGAGTTTTGCTCTGTTGTCAAGCTTCTTGGCTTTAAATGGGAAATAGTGTTGGTAATTATCTGTCTTATTTTTTGGTCAGAATTTTATGTAAATATGATCACAAATTACTTTTTGTATTTATTTGTATGTTGGGCCTCGTATAACAGTTATTTGTATTGCAAACGGGTTCTAACTCAATGAAAAAAAGGTCATGACTTGCAGATGAATGGTCTCAAGTTCGAACCCCATGACCCCTTTTGGTTGGGAAACTCCCCTCTCATTATAATTGTAATTTAGACTATCGCTTGTATTATAATAAAATAAAAATAATTATTCGTATTTAAACTATTTATCTTTTTCTTCAAAATTTGGATAAAGTCTTAGTTTTTGTTTCCCCTAAAGCTTGAAATAAGATTGATTCTTGTAGTTGTATTCAGAGGAGATATAATTTTCACCAGATAGGGTTTTCAATTATGTTCAAATAGCATTCTCTCTTTCATTGTATAATTATGAATGGATTTTGCAGTTACGACTACCACTCACGCAACAACGGCATTGAAGTTGTTAAGAGAAAACATGTTCGATCTGGTCATCACTGAAGTCCATATGCCAGACATGGATGGATTCAAGTTGCTCCAGCTTGTGAGGCTTGAGATGGATCTCCCTGTTATAAGTAAGCCACCACCAATATCAGGAATCCATGTAGTGATAATTTGTCAATACGGGTTGTTATTGACATGTTATCATCGGCAATGTTATATGTTGTCTTTATAATTTTCTTTTTTCACACTAAAAATTTTAATTCAAAGTTTTAGTTACTGAAGACAACATTAATGTGACATAGTTTTTGAAGTGTGACACACATGTTGTTGTTTGTTTCTCTAGTGTTGTCTGCAAATGCCAGTACAGAGGATGTGATGAAGGCAACAACCCATGGAGCTTGTGATTATCTAGTGATACCAGTCCACATTAAGGAGCTGAAGAACATCTGGCAACATGTGATCAGGAGAAAGATGAAGGATTATTATTCAATGGACCTGCACCCAAATCTTGGCCATCGTCAGGGTATATTTGATGATCATGTTCATGTTGGAAGTGGTGAACGATCTGCTAGACCATGCTCGCAATTATGCACCAGAAATTCAGAGCACAAAAAGCCCCAAACATTTTTTTGACTGCAGAAATGCATCAAAAGTTTGTTGCCGCTGTTACTAAGCTGCGCATTGACAGTATGTTCTTCAATCTTTTGGGTTCCCTTATTTAAATTCTGCAATTGCTCATATGTTTGTTTTTGATGCAGAGGCTCTTCCCAGCAAGATTGTAGATTTGATGAACGTTGAAAAGCTTACAATAGAAAATGTGGCAAGCCATCTCCAGGTATAAATTAATGCTCATACTTCCTTAGTTCAGTGCAGTCTTTTATCTTGTATTCTAGCAAGCTTCTTCTGCTCTTTACTTTTCTCATCTTTTTCGTTGCAGATATATAGGCCTTACCTGAAAAAACTCAGCCGCCTGGCTTTACAGAAATAAATCCTTAATTATTTTATGTTCCAGAAAGCTTGTTAAGAATTTAGACAACGCAACATCTCCATCCCTCACTAATTGCCAGCCGTTGATATTCATATGTGTGCTGGTTGAAGACTAAAATAGCAAAATACTTAGATGATGATGAGGTAATTGATTCCGATAAAGGAAGATTGTAGGAAAGTGACTCAACATGTTTAAAAATTGTGAGCATATATAGCTCATAGGAGACAATATTAGCTAAAGCTTCACCATTCACAAGCATGCCTTATATTTAGCCAACTTGCATATTGTCCTTCTCCCCTACTAGTCACCACGCCCTACCTCCTCTCTTAAAATATAATCATGCCAAACGAAAAGTCATGTGACTCAAAAAAGTAAGGAATCTGAAGATTTTGCACCCAACATGAATCTTCTAAAATAATGCATATCACAAGAAGCAAAACTATGCTTATAGAGAACAACAAAGAGGGATAAGCTTTTGTTATCATGCCACCATTTTATTAATATTTGTTGCCTTAGTCAATGATGCTGCTTTTGATCATCATATATTTATTTATATAAGCTCATTGGTGTCTTGTTTTGAGCCAGATAATGGTTGCATGATCCTCCAATCCAAGATGCGGTAGGAAGTAACTTAATTATATCATTATCAATCTTTAATCTTTGATGTTAAGATTATTTTGCCACTAATATTTAATAACCTCTAAATCATCATGATGTAACTTAATAACTTTTACAATCAACTTATATGCTGGCTGTTGATTTTTGATGACTACCCAATGGCCCTTAACAGATTCCCAGTTAAATTATTCTCATTAAACTATAATTACGACGAGTCGTTTTCATTCTTGGTCATCGATGATAACTCTAAATGAGTTCTTAAGTATAAAACCATGTTAGGTTTCAATTACGGTTTGATTGCAAGATCATAATATTATCATCCATAAAACGCAATCTATATATAATCGTTTAATTAATTAGTCTAGCTACTTGTACTGGCACTCTAATACAGTTTGTGCACTGATAGAAGTTAGATGAAAGCTTGTTTAACTTTGCTTTTGAGGGCTTAAGTACGGATGGAAACCACTAAATATTATATTATATTAGGGTTTAGGGTAAATCACATTGTCTAAGATAAAACTTTTCACACAAAAAATCCGAAATGCCATATGCTACGTTTTTCTCCACTAAAATGAGTCGATGACACACTCAAGGACCAGGCCAGGTAGTGGGTTTTCCATTAAACTTGAATGTGATTGATTTGCTTGCTAGCTTTTCTTAGGATTGGCTCTCTCTCTCTCTCTCTCTCTCTAATAATCATCACTGCGTCTCTTTCTCCAACTCCACGGTCACCCACCCACCTTTCACAGGTGGGTAATTAGCGTAATTAAAAGAGGCCATGCTCTTTGCTTTAGACAAAAATTAAGAATAATATAGTTTTTTTATAGGGGACGAGTCGAACACGACATGTCGAATTCGACGATAATTGTTTTTAACCATTTAATTTACAAGTTTCTTACCAAATGAAGAAGAAAATTAGCAGCCAAATCATTGACTAAAGAAAATTGTTTGAAACGAAGACATTCGCTGTTTTTTAATTTCCAATGTGCTAATCTTTTAAAAGGAAGAAAAATCAACATATATATGTAAATATAATAAGATTTTTTTTAATACAAGTGATAGTCTAAACTAAAAGAAGAAGGGGTTCATATGGATCCCAAGCCTCTACATTTAGAGTTTACGCATTTACTTGCATTTTGCAAAATCTTGATCATCCTAATAATCTAACCGTTTAAAACAAGACACATCATCAAACCTTAAAAAAATCTAATAACTTCAAATATTTAAAATTTTAATTCAAAACTAAAAAAACTCAGATTAAAAAATCTCATAATCTAAAAATTAAAAAACCAGAGATGTAACTTCCCCTCCCCATCCCTATCCTCGCCGCCCCTACCAACCCCAACACAACCAAGCATAACATCCACCATCTCTCTCCACACCGACCCCACACACAACACCACCCAAGCTCCTATATATACCATTCACCATTTCTCTCTCTCTCTGTGTATTGCTCGCACCCCCCCTTCCCCTTTTGATAATCTTTCTCTGTATTCCTTGCAGTCCCCCTTAATTACCCCTCACTTTTCATGAAGAAACATATATGCCTCCCCCTCACCTTTCTCAGAAAAGGGCGGAGTGAATTTTTTATTTAATTTATGTTTTTTCATTTAAACCATTAAATAATTGTTAAATTTAAATAATTTTATGATGAGAGGGAAAATTAAATACTTATGTTGTTGATATGTCATATCTTTAAACGGTTGGATTATTAGAATGGTTAAGATTTTGTGAAATGCGGGTAAATGCGTAAACTGTAAATGCAGAAGCTCGGGATCCGGGTTGATACACACTACTACTAAGGTGCTAAAGGGGTTCAAATGCAGGTTAAGATCATTTTCCACTTCTTCTAAAATCAGTATATTATGGGAACTTGTTTTGGAATTCCAAACCAAAAAAAGGAAGAAGATAATGAAGAAATACAAAAATGTTATGAAAAAGAAGGGATTTTTTTTCTACTACCAGCATTCCAAAAATAATATTTCTTAAAGTCTACAATATTCATTATTCAATATTGAAACAAAAGCTACTTATGTGTATTTCTTATCTTTATATTCTTTACGTAACCAAACATTCTTCTTCGATCTTGTTTTTTATGACCAAAAAGATCTTTTTTTCCTCATTAGTGAAGGTAATCAAACCAAATATAGAACAAAATCTTAACAATATCATGTAAATTGCAACTACTCTAGATTTGTGTTCCCTAAGAATCATGGTGGAAAAATAAGTTACAAATCGACAAGTATTTAACATTTATAATCATGCACCAAATTAACTCGGGTTCCTAAATCCCAATCTAGACCACTATATTTGAATTTCAAATGTTGCATGCGATCCATTCTATTGTAAAAAACATAAAGGAAAATGTCAAGACAATACATGGTTTTTTTTCCCTTTAAATATCACTGCATGTAAATTTCAGCAAAATCTAATGAAAATATGATATTATAAGAACCAACTAGGAAATTTTGACAAAAAGGAATATGAAAAAGAAAAACATTTTTGAGAGGAATACGAAAGTATTTTATTGAAGAAAAATGAGTAATTAGTAGAAAAACCGAGCGGGCTACGTTGTATTTTATGAAAAAGAAAAACATTTTTGTGGATTTACTTCTCTTCCATTTAATAAATCATAATAGAATCTGCAGTTAAATCTTTCGGTTGCAGATAAAATCATAAAAGAACCAGTCAACTTGGTAAGATTCTCTTTTTCCCCATATGCATTTTTCAGTTTTAATGCTAATTCGTTTGTTCCTTATTTGGAAAATTATAATTTCCTTTTTCTTATTGGGTACCAAAAATTCTAATTTCTTATTTTTTGAAAAAGTCAAAACACAAAAAACATTAAGAAGGGAAGAAACTCAAAATCAAAATTAATGCGAGATCATAATAATGAGAATCAACTGAACCCAAAACCAGAAAAAAAAAATAAAAGGGTCCATTTCAGGAAAGTCTACAGAGTGTAATTCTTCTTCCTTATCTCACAGTCCATACATAGTTCAGATTCCTTTTCTCTCTCTTTCAACGCTTACACACACACCAAGAGAGAGAAAGAGAGACCTTCATTATTAATATTCTATGTTTACCACTAATCGCATTCCTTAATCTCTCTCTCTCTCTCTAATCACCCAACCCATTAGACTTTACAAGTCATTTTCTCTGTCTGCATCTTTGTGTTTTTATTGATTCTGGGTTTTGCTGGTTTTTGTCCAAAACCCAAAAAAGCAAGAGGCTTCAACATTCAAACTTCACTTCTCTCTCTTCCATTTTTATTTTCCGAGTTTGTCAAGTTCTCTGCTTGAGAAAAATGACTGTTGAGGGGGTACTTGATGAACCCAGAGACCAGTTTCCCATTGGAATGCGTGTGCTTGCGGTGGATGATGATCCCATTTGCCTTAAGCTCTTAGATGCTCTACTCCGTCGGTGCAAATATCATGGTTTGTTAATGGGGTTTCTGTGATGCCTTCTGGTTTTATTTGGTGCTAAAATGGTGTTTTTTGTTTAGATTTTGTGTTGCTGTTGGTAGTTTTAATTTTGGTTATGTAAATTTATAGCACCTCCGTGATTTGTTTGCACTTGGGGTTTAAGCCAAAGTCAGTTTAATATATGTTTGTACGAAGAAGGCTTCTTAGATATGTGTTTCTTGAAAAGATTTTGTCAGTCAATTTTATATGTCTCCCTGATTCAATAATTTCTTCTAATATCCCTTTGTATTTAAACGGTTGATCCAATCTTCTAAAATTAGGAGTAAAAGTCAAGTTGTTTCCCTTGAATTTAGAAACAAGAATATCTCTAAGTTCTGTAATTTTGTCAGTCAATTTTATATTTTCTCCCTGATTCTGTAAAAGGTTGATTCTTTTTACTAAAATTAGGAGAAAATGTTATGTGTTTTCGTTTGAATTTAGAAATAAGATTATCTCTTAGATATTCTAGTCAATTAGAGGAGACAGGCATTCAGCAAATGGATTCTCAATTACATTCAAATTGAATTCTCTATTGCATTTTCTATAGGTACAATCAACATTTTCAGTTCTATTGATTGGGTTGTGGTAGATTGGTCTGTTTTGGTTGCTCTTTTTTTGCATCTGTACGTTTGATTTTCCCTCTTGAAAATTGGTGGGTTTATAGTAACCTTGATGGATCTTGCAGTTACCACTACCAGTCAAGCAATAACGGCATTGAAGTTGTTGAGAGAAAACAAGAACAAGTTTGACCTGGTTATCAGTGATGTACATATGCCAGACATGGATGGATTCAAGTTGCTCGAGCTTGTAGGGCTTGAGATGGATCTCCCTGTTATAAGTAAAGCCATGCTAACTGTGCACAATCTTCATTATGTTGTCTGTAGCTTATTTTTTTCCCAATTTAAACTTTCCAATTAAACTTTTGATAACTGAATACAAAACTGTGAAATCCCTTTCATTTGTTTTGTTAAACTCTGAAATTTCGAGATATCTTAAATCTTTAAGATATTGGTAGAATTGTAGGAGCTCTTCTGTAGCTCCTGTTTTTAAGTTAGGATTCATTACTAATTATAAATGTAAACATGTTCTTAGTGTTGTCTGCCAATGGGGATACCAAGCTTGTGATGAAGGGAATCACCCATGGAGCTTGTGATTACCTGCTAAAACCTGTCCGAATTGAGCAGTTAAAGAACATATGGCAACATGTGATAAGAAGAAAGAAGGTCGATTCAAAGGACCAGAATTCTTGCAATCAAGAAAAGTCACATGCTGGAAATGGTGGAGGACCTGGATCAGTGGGCTCGGGAAATTCAGATCAGAATGCAAAGCTCAATAAAAAACGGAAGGATCAGGACGAGGATGAGGATGATGATCGTGATGAGGATGGACATGATAATGACGATCCGTCAACCCAGAAAAAGCCTCGGGTTGTTTGGTCTCTAGAGCTGCATCGCAAGTTTGTGGCCGCTGTTAATCAGTTAGGCATTGACAGTATGTTCTTAATCCTTGGTCAAAGCTATTTGAGGAAATCATCCTTGTATTTGTGATAACCCTTAATATGTGGAATTCTTCAATCTTTTGGTCTTTTTTGAAATCATCTCTGAAGTTTCTGCATTTATAGCCTGGATTTGAAACTCCTAGTAGTGAGTAGATCATGTATCCCGAATCTGTCATACTTTGTGCTTTTTATAAAGATTTTTTTAGTACTAAATCTTTTGCTTAAATTTATTTGTATGCAGAGGCTGTACCCAAAAAGATTTTAGATTTGATGAATGTTGAAAAGCTTACAAGAGAAAATGTGGCAAGCCATCTCCAGGTATGAATGCTCATATTCCTTTAGTTCAAGACAGTAGTAATATTCTATCATATGAAGCTTATGTTGTTTTATTTTGTTGTTGTTGCAGAAATATAGGCTTTACCTGAAAAGAATCAGCCGTGTGGCAAACCAACAAGCTAATATGGTGGCAGCCTTAGGGACTTCTGATTCTTCATATTTGCGAATGACTTCTATGAATGGAGTTGGAAATTTCCATCCATTGACTGGACCTGGTCAGTTTCATAACAATGCATTCAGATCCTTCCCACCTAGTGGGATGGTTGGTAGATTGAACACTCCTGCTGGTCTGGGTCTACATTGTCTTCCTTCTTCAGGAATGTTTCAATTGAGTCATACACAGAATCCAAGCAACTCCATTAATGATCAGCCATTGATATTTCCTGGAAACTGTAATGGAAATATACTACCAGCACCATTGGAACTTGATCAACAACATGGTACTGAAGCTGCCTGCGTTGCAGACTTCTCAGCTGCTGTCAATGGTACAACAGTTTATCCTACTTCCAGTGGTCTCCCAGATGCAAAAGTGTTCAATAGCTCAAATGATGCTCTTGGGCTTGCAGACAACCCAATTTTAAGACACACTCGAGATTCTGAAGTTGGAAGAAATTATGTAAATCAGTCTGCTGTATCAAGGGCCTCCTTAAGATCAGAATTGTCACCACCTTTTTTGGATCATGGTAGGTTGAATGACAACTGGTCAAGCGCTTCTCAGCCATCTATGTTCCGCTCAAATTCATTTTCTTCACGTGACTCATTCAAACAACCTACTCTGCTTCAAAGTAACC
The DNA here is from genome assembly GCA_024362665.1 of Prunus padus. Lineage (NCBI taxonomy): Eukaryota > Viridiplantae > Streptophyta > Magnoliopsida > Rosales > Rosaceae > Prunus > Prunus padus. The sequence goes on from JANFAM010000020.1 coordinate 33,968,298, forward strand.
TGAAGGACAATATGCCTGTTCTGTCTTCACAAATTGGGAGCTCTCAGATTGATGTCTCTATCTCCTGTCAATCGCAGGATTCAAGATTTGGACTACCGATCCAAGCATCTGCAATCAGCAATAATTCTGGGCAAACAATTAATAATGACCCTTTTCAGGGGTGGGATGACCATAAGGCGGATTCCCAATACCCCTCAGATGTTATGTGTACCTCAATGAACTCTTTGATGCCGGTTAATGATACTGTGGCTCCTTTTGACCAGAATTCGGACTCCAGAAGGACAACCTTCCAAAGAAACATGGACTTCAATTCGATTGGACAATCTAATTTTCTCGATCCATTACTCATGAAATATGATGATGTTGAACTCTCAACTCAGGATGCATCATTGAAGATGAGACCGGGGTACCTTATGGACCAACGGAAGCTGCAGGGCGGTTACAACCCCAACAATGTTGGGTCATTAGATGAGTTAGTGAGTGCAATGATGAAACAGGTAAGAAACTTATTTTATCTGCCTTGCTTATTACTGTTTGAACTTCGATTCACTAACATTCCCTCTACAATGTTTTGATAACCAAAAGATAAAGGTGAGCTTTGTGTAGTTTGTGCAAGTATTAGCAACACTTCTGGGGATCTGTTGAGGCTTAACAGTCCTTGTAGGGTCCTGTATGCTAAAAGACATGTTAAAATAGATCATGTTGGTTTCTGCCTCCGGATAGGTGCAACTTAGTTTTCATCTTCCCCACTTGATTAAATTTTCTGTTTGGAGCTAGCCAACTTTCAACATAATCTAAAACAGTGCAGCCATTTCACTGTATATTTCCGGTTAATGCAAATTTAACATAGATGGTCTTCAGTGATTATATGAGCATTAGCTTTTTGAAACTCAATAACATGATCTGGTGATGCAGGAAAGGAGATAAGGAGAAATCAATGGTGGGGAAGGTTCAATGGCCATGTAGGGAAAAAAGGAAAGAAAAGGAGAGATCACTGTCCTTCACTCTAGTTTCAGAGCATTTGTCTACATATTTACATTAATATCAAGTTTTGTATTTTCCTAGCAAGAAGTAGTCTCCATTCTCTCTAGTTTAGTTGCAGATTAATTATCGAACAAAATTAGGGCTTGTTTAATCTGCTGTCATCCAGGCCCGGCAATGTATTAAGGAGTAGTGAATGATATCTCTTTGACTACACTACATATATGCTTTGGCTCCCCTTTAATATATTCTGCATAACTAGCATTCTATTCCTCACACGCAGCAGCTTTATTTTTCTTCTTTTTATTTATTTATATATATATATATATATATTACAAAAATGAAAGAAGAATTTTGTGAATGATTTAGTCATATATGTGGCTCTACATAACCGAATATGAAGATTACGATTTGATTGAGATAATGACAGGACTCGCAATTTATTGAAGCATCTTTCGTCTGACCAAGAAAAGCACGTCACCATAATTTTCTAATTTGAGTTTGTTCTGTAATGTGCCTTACCAAAAGACCATCTCACATATATGTTGGAATAAATAGTTGGCTTTTGAACAACTCATATGGCAAATCATAATCATTAATATATATATAATAATCTAATCATGTTTTCACAGACCACCTAAAGACTTGCTCACACCCCCGACCAACACCACTTACAAACAGAAAGAGAAAAGTAGACGCAAAACAAATCAAACAGTTTTACAGCAAGTTCTTTGTTGTTTTTGTTACATTGGATCGACGGAACGAACTCTTGATCTATTCTAATACTAGCAGTACTTTTCTCGCTCTACTCACTACCCGAGTGAGCCCCAAAACCGGGTTAAGTTTTCACTGCTCAATTATTAATGAGGAAGTAGCGAGTGAAGGCACTGAGGTAGTGCGGAAGCAATCCAACTCTCATGTCAATGCCCCTATTATCCCTAGGATTCTGCATAAAATATGCAACCTGTGGGATTGGAGAAACCAGTGGAGAAGCATAGGCTGCTGCTTCTTGCAAGAACCCAACTCTGTGGAAGGGCATTCTGGTCCAATCAGATATCAAAGTGAGCTCCTTGAGAGGAGGCAGAGATGTCTGAGGCCCTGCAACTGCCTCCATATACGCCTTGACATAGTTGCTTGTGACAGAGTTCTTGGCTTCCCTTATCTTTTCAACAATGGCCTTGTGGGTGGCTTGCTCTACTTGTCCTGCTGTTAGGGCAACAGAGGCAAGGACATAGGCATTGCCGCTGAAACCTTCAGGGAGTGGAGGCTCCACCTTGTTCCTCGCGTCCACGGCAAATTGCAGGCACACCATTGTCTCCTTCCTCGCTCCTGAAGCTTTGGTCTTTGCCTGATAAATTCACATAAATTATTCATGAATCTTCAATTTTGTGATGAACAATTAGAAAGAAATACTATTATGGATTAACCCAACAATTCGTTAAGTTTGACATTGCTCTTGATCATTGAGTTAATGTCTTTGATTTGATTGATGTGTAGTTGCATATAAATTGGTACGTGGGAACTAACTACTTCCAAAAAAGGAAAAAAAAAAAGACAGTTGGTTAATACAAGACTACAAGTGGAGTGTCAACACAAAGTGAATATTCCCGAACTTTTAAACTCCTTTAAAATCTCAAAAATTTTGAATACATTAGCGTGTCGAATTTTCATAAAAACTCAAATAATTTTTGTGGTAGGTAATTTTGATAAAACTAAATTTTCAGTGGCAAATTGAATTGATAATTTTACCTTCCAGAGGTGAGCAGCAACAACTTCAAAGGATGAACAAGAAAAACCACCCATGTCACCACCAAAAACCTCCCTCTTCAAACTCTCTATCAATGCACGGCTCAAATGAAAGGTTTTATGAACATAATTATTCTCAATTTGATCCAATTTGATCTGGTCACTGGGTGCTGCTGCTGCTTGCATTATCAATTGGTACAAATGATCCACGGCAGCAGCCCTTGTCAATACCGAAGGGACGACGTCGTTCCCATTTTGCAACAACTTTGCACCAACCCCTTTTGGAGCTTCATGACCAAACTTACCCATCAACAGTGTCCCTCTGTCGTGCACTGGCAACTTATAAGGCAGCTCCAAAGCTTTGTGTTGTTTCATAATTACGGCAGAATTTGAAGCCCATGCACACATAAAGTCGTATGCCGCCGGGCCATCAAACAGCGAATGGCTGATACCAATACCTATTGAATAGCCTCCACACCCAAACTTGGTCACCTACACCAACGTAACCATTCCAAGAACAATTTAACCAACTTAATTCAATTACAACACACGCATATTTTTAAATATATAAACGATGATCTAAATTACTCCAAATTAATCTAATCTATGTATGGAAAAAGGGAACTCAAACTTTGGTGATATGAGGCGGACTCACTATCTGCCAACCTACACACATATTTTCCTTGTTCGGTGTATAGGGAGTATGCTTCCAAATTAAGGATTTTTTTCTTATAGGTAATTTCAAGAAACCCTAATGAAGAATAAACAAAGATTTGTCTGAAAATTAATGAATAATATTACATTTATTAAAACACAAATAAAGATAATAATAATATGAAGGAAAACGAAATTGGTCCAATTGGGATTTGTTCTAGCTATGAAGAGGGTTAATTTCAAGAAACACATTAATGTCTTTGAACAATTAACACACACACACATATATATATGCACATGATTTTTCTCTTTAAATTAAGAAATGCATATATATGGGAAATTTACATAAATATCACTTAAATTTTTAAGTACGTGCGCGATTACCACTTGAACTTTTAATTTTAATTATTAACCACCTAAACTTAATAAAGTGTAGCAATTTACCACCTACGTGTAATTCCGTTAAGATTTCCGTTAAATCAAGTTATATTATAATTATAAAAACTTAACAAATTTAAAAATCATTATAAAAAAAAATTGAAAATCAAGCATATTATCTCTCGCCTCCCCCAACATCTTTCTCCTCCAATACCAATTTGCAATTCAAAGTGAAGTCTAAGGGGAAGATATGCTCAAGAGTGCTAAACATACCCTAGTTCTCTAATACATTAAAACCTAGCAATCATGTCCTTTTCCTTTTTTCTTTGTGCTAGTGAAATCAAACTTGGCAAACCTAGTTATGGCTGAATTTGTTATTGATTTGCAGAGCTTGGCCTATTGTTTGTGCAGAGAGAGAGAGAGTAGGGAGGGGAATTTTAGGGCAAGGGTGGGGTAGGAGGGATGGATTGTTGCGGGCTGTGGCCCTTTGGTTGGGAAGGGGGCTGTCGTGAAGGAGAAGGGGAAGGGGAGCTAGTGGGATAATTAGGTTGAAAAAATTTAAGTTTTAATTATAATAAATTGATGAAAATTTCCTTTAAAAAATATCATATCTTCAACTTGTGACTTTATTTAACGAAAATTTTAATGAAGTTATATGTAGGAGGTAATTTGCTACATTTTGTAAAGTTGAGGTGATTAATAGTAAAAATTGAAAATTCATGTGATAATAGCGCACATGACCCCAGATTGAAAGAAGGTCATCAATTTGATGAGTAAGTACCTGAGCAACAACCAAAGGCATCTGAGAGAAGTCTCCATCAAACACAGGCTTGTAAACCAACTTCTCAAAAAAGTCATTGTACAGAGAGAGGTCTCCAAGCTCAGAGATCTCAATCTGCGTCTCTGCCTCAACCAGAATAGCTCCTTTGTTGTTGCACCACAAGTTAAGCTTATTTCCATCACTAGGGTTCAAGGTTAACCTCCCCGCCGCCGGGTACCACACCGACAGAGCCTCCTCCAAGCCACACTTCAAGCCTCTGAAAACTGAATCACGATCAACGAACAAATTATTATTCTCGTGTTCGTAAAATAAAACCAAGTACATATGGACTGGACACTGCCTGTCCAAGTTTGAGAGGCTTAGAATTTTCGGAGGGTGCAAAACTTTTGGAAACACAGACGCGGTTTTGGTGATCGAAACAACCCTTAAGTAGTCACCAAAATCAGTTTCTGTGGCCATGAGAGATGAGATTGTACTAAAAGCTGTTTAATTCTAGCAAGTGCAGGTTTTTTTTTTCAAGCTTAGCTTGGCCTTAACTAACACCTGTGACAGAGAGAGTGAGGTGAGGAGTTGGGTAAATATATAGAGATGGGTAGGGAGGTTAGTTAATTATATGGCTACTCAGAATCAATCACATGCTTTTGCATGGTACTGTGTACTTTTTATCATGAAAGAAATTAAAGACTGAATTAATAGGTGAATTTAAGACTATAGTACTATATATATATATACATATCCCCTCCTCCTCCTCCTCCTGTGCTGTTTTCTATAGTGTTATGATCTGTCTTGCACTTGGAAACCCACTACCCCTCTCTCTCTCTCTCTCTAGACTCTAGTCCATCATCTTCCATGGGTGGACCCCAGGGAGTACGTCTATTTGTTGCGACCATCGCAGACGTTCATTTTTCTTGAGTTAGCTAGGTCGATAATAATTCAAGTTAATGAGGTGAAAAAAATGGAAAACTTAATGTTACATATATTAATTTGGATACTTATCACATCACATCTATCTGTAACCCTAGCTTTGTTTGTTACTTATTCTGGAGCCAGGTGCTGCAAATGATCAGAGGTCTTTTTGATATTTCCGAAAGCTTCCCGTCTGTAATAATGTATGAAGAAGCATGTCATATCAGGTTAAGAGCAACATGTGCCGTTGTCACATCGACTAAACAAAAACATTCTACTTTAAAAACCACATTTATGTATACTAATTAGTTATAATATATATATATATATATATATATTAGGACGTTACTTCGAACATCTGTTAAGTTACCATGCATGTCACCTTCCACAACATTGACAATTGGTAGACTTTGCCCTTTCGTTTTTTATATGTTTATTTTCAATATTTTAATCCAATTCTCATTACTGTAATTTGGTTTGAATTTTTATACAAAAGATATTGGATAAAAGGAGAATCGAATCTAGGATCTCGAGTGTAGAGATAAATACTCTTACCCACTTATTGATGTTTAATTTGATTTAACTCCAAACTAAAGTAGATACTCAAGTTCAATCCTTCTACTTGTAGATTAAAATAATTTAGGGCATACATACACACACACACACACAAATATATATATATACCCCTTTTGTTGAGGGATATCTCAAATAAAAATTTGAGAGACACCCTTTAGGATCCCCTACAATATTTTTTCAACGATTCAAACCATCTGTTTTTAAGTCTACATTCATAGATCATCCTTGCAAAAAATTATACAAATCGAAACCGTTTCGATATCCAATTGTCCTACAAAAACAATGAACACTTGCTTCAAGAAAGTACTAAAATTTCAATAATTCAATTGAGTAGTCAAATAATATCGGATTCAAGTGATTTTTTGTAGAGATGATCTTTGAATGAGTATCTACAAAATAGACGGTTTGAATTAGTGAAATACAATACGGAGTGGATACTAAAAAGTGTCCCTCAAATTTTTATTTGATGGATCCTCAATAAAAGCTATATATATATATATATATATATATATATATATATATATATATATATATATATATATATAGCAGTTGAAAACAAAAAAAGCAACAATGGATGAAATGAAACTCTATAAAAAAAAAACGACTAGGTCGAATATATAAAGGCAACAAGATGCATAGAAACTCTTCTTTTGTTTTGTTTAGAGGAAAAGGTGGACCTGGTGATTGGAAGTTTGGAGTGAGAAGAGAAGGAGATGTGTGGGGTTGAAGTGAAGCTTACTGTTGGAAGAACAGGTTGTCATGTCTTTGAGGGAAAGAGAAGGCTAGGCTAGGGAGAGGGAGGGGGAGAGGGAGAGGGGTTGGCAAGTGGCTCTCTCTTGATAGCAAAGCATGCGTGGTTTTAAAGCCCACCCTTTGTCTCTCCCTGTATCTACCTTTCCCAGCACCTTGCCTTATTTTCGGGGCTCTTTCTTTTGCTTAACCTTTTCTTCACTTTAATTGTTATACATTAATTTAATTTATCACATAATAATTATATTGCTTAGAGTATAAATTAGATCTATTATTTAAGGGTAAACTGCCGAATACCCTCGTGAACTATTACGCTTGTCGAAATCTCTATCTTGAATTTTTTTTGCCAATTTAGTCCTCATACTAAATTTTATCGCTAATTTACCTCCCCATCGTTAGTTTTTGGCAATCTCCATCCAAATCTTTGTTTTCACTGTTGAATTAAAAATTAATTTTTTTCTCTGGTTCTTCAAAGAGCTCAAATGAGGGGGAGTGGTCTGTAGGTGGTGGTTGGGAAATGGGGGAGAAGAAATTGGTGGGAGGTTTTCTTTTTCTCTATTTGATTTTTTTACGCTTTCTTTATTTTTCTTAATACTATACCTTGTAAAATGCCAAATTTACCCTTATATTTGACTGACATTTGGATAAAATTGTGAAAAAACTAACAAAAGAGGCAAAATTGGCGAATAAATTTAATACGAGAGTTAAAATGGCTGAAAAATTAATTCAATGTGATAATTTCGACAGTCGAAATAGTTAATTAGGGGTATTCAGCAGTTGATCCATTATTTAATTAAAGTTGTAAAGGAATGTGTTTTCTTTCTTTTCTTCTATAGACTCTAGCTAGCTACTGCCTAGTGCCTAGTGCATGTCTTTATCTTTTCTAATATCTGATTTTACTTCAAATTATTGGCAACAATTTCTGAACTTTGATTCAGTCAAACTTGCATATCTTTCAACTCCATGACAAATTTTATGTGTTCCCATCAAGTACAATAATTCCTGTGCAAATTCAGCGATGCATGTGCCTGTCTTTTTAAGGCCACATAAACTATAGTTCTAAATTGCTTATAATAATCCAAAATGTATTCCCAAATATTTAATTAAAATATTTTATTTTGAATAATTGTTTAGCAATACTGTGTAAATGTCAAACGGTCCGACCCCATCCTTATTCTTAACGTCATCTATGGGCAAAAAAACCTAATAAATAAACTTTTTTCTTTTTTTCTTTTTTACACAAAGGGTGCAGAAAACATGTTCAGGGCTTCATGCACGGATATCTAGCTAGTTCGTCCTACAATTATGTTCTCATATCTTTCTGCTGTGTATGTCTTCCGATTTTAGAAGGATCATATTTGCAAATGTGTACATTAGGCTAGTTGATCGAGGTAGTTTAGAGTAAGCTAAATTATCGCTTGTATTAAAGAAAAAAAAAAGACCAAAACTATCATTGCGCTAGGAAAAGGAGGTAAATGGATAATTAAGAAAACTATATGACATGGTGTTCTTTGGTTCACATCAAAGATCGAAAGAAGCTTAAGAAAATGACTGGTGAACCCTTGATGCTGCTCAAAAGGAAGAAAATAAAACGACGATTGAACTTGGTACATCAATAGTGGACATCGAGAGCTTTTAAATTTATTCTCTCTTTCCGCTAAGTGAGACTTGATTAATTTACGAGGCATGAACATGATTGATAATAATATAAACTTGGCCAACCTGGTTGAGTGAGTATGGAACATGTGGGGCTTTTGATGACCTGGGAACGTACGCTTTCAATAGTGAAAGACAAGTACTCGTCATTAGCATCTAATTAATTTAGGCTAGAGATTGGAAGGTTCTGAGTTTTATGTCTCTACTTGAAGAATAATAACTTATGAAATCATAGAGCTCGCAATTAAAATATATGTAATGATGTAGCACAAGTGGTTAGAAGAGTTGATATCCCTACATCCGAGATCATGTGTTCGAATCCTCCTCCCGATATCATTTGTGTAAAAAAAGTATGTAATGTTATTATGTTTGGAAAACCACAAAATTCAGTGTGTTTTTCACAATAATTGGTATTTAATTGTACCATAAGTTAATTTTTAGATGGGTTCATTAAGAAGTAAAATTTGGGGAACATCATATATAGTGGGATTATGTTAATTATATTGTGGTGTTGGTGATAAATAATAGTGGTAGTTGCTACATCACTGGTGACCGTGCTGTGGTTTTGGTACTTATTAGTACTTATATTATGATAATGTCAGCAATCAAACTAAAGAATCTTATGGTTAATTAAGTCTTAATGTATAAGAATACAAGAGAGTTTAGGATTTTAGGCTCCTGTTTAGACAATGACGAGAGAGTTGAAATTTTGAAGACGGAAACCAACTATCTTGTTGTTTTGTTCTACACCAACCAAAAGAACAAAAATAAAAACAAAACAAAGAAATGTAGATAAGAATTTGGGTTATTATTTCAGACTCAGAACAGTAGGTTTTCCAGGGGCCATGCTAGAAAACAATGCCTATGCATGTAGATATAGACGTAGGCCTTGACATTTTTATGTGTCAAATTGTTGGAACTACAGTTTTGATGTTGAAAGAAATGGATAGGGCCGCCATTGATGTGATCGAAATGCTGAATTTCTAAATTTCCTGCAACTTGGTCGGAGATAAAAAGCTTCTCATGAGGAAGACTTCCATGAAATAAGATATCACTATCTTGTCATTCCCAATCAATAACGCCATGATAAACATGATAACACTTCCACGTAGCATAGCATTATTGGTTGGGAATAGCAAAACAGTGTTATTCCTGTTGCAACTAAGTTTTTCTCCATTCACACATGGATATGCGGCTGTACACATATCACCAAGAAGTCTATCTCATGCCAACCATAATTGATCGTTTTCTTATTTTTATTTTTCAGATCCTAAGCAAGATCCAATTCCAATCTAACTGGAAGAAGTCAAGGAGTTATACTCTTGTACAAATCCAAAAAAGAAAAAACAGAATTTTTTTTAACACTATAGACAGTTGGGTCGGGCCAAAAGAACTAAAAGACTCATGATTGGGCCAGTCCAAGCAACTCCACAAATGAGCTTTTGCTTGAGGGGGAAAAGTTACTCTATTATATGATTAAGAAGGTCCGGCTATTTTTCAATTACTTTCTGCGGTATACACATTTTCATTGCAACACAAACAAGGGTACAAAGAAAGTAAGCCTACCAGCCTAGTATCATCACTCCCATTTAATCATCCAATACTATGACCTGCTCAGGTTTTTCTGCAATTCCCTCTCCCACACCATTTTCAGAGTTTCCGGTCAGATTTGTCGGGCCCGACTGAGGTGAACCCGAACTTGCAGGAGCTTGAACGTCACAATGTGGTTCTCTGCTTTCTTCTTCCTCTTCTGGATCAGGGTCTAACTCCAAGATTGTATGTTTGGGTTCTGCAGCCAAATCTGTCATGTCAACGTCCGCCACAGCAGCATGCTTGTTGTCACCTTGATCAGCTGATGATCCGGGAACTACAACATTGCTCTTTGTCTTGGCTTGTGATTGCTTATCAGGATTGACTATGGGCTCTGCCAAATTAGAAGGATTTTGTTGCACAGTAGAGAGAATCCTGCTTATTTCTTCACAAATGGTTCCTAATTTGGTCTGAACTAATTCATGGGCATTTTCCTCCACAAGCTTGCACATCTAACAGCAAAATAGCGAGAGAAAAACATAAACGAATCGTTACCAAATTTTAACAGCCATATTAAGAACAATATGAGAATATAAAATTTTGTTTTATACAAATACTACAATCCCCATAATGAAGCCAAGATCATGCTCAATTAACAAAAAATGATATACCTCATTATAAAGGTGAGGCAACTTCAATCGATCTTGATCGTTGTCACAAACAGCTGCGAAAATTTCTTCAGAAGCTGCAATTTAATCATCACCAAACTAATCAAGGACAGCAGAAGAAGTAGATTCTCGTTATTGCTCTGCGTAGCAGAGCTTCATGAAACAGAAACAGACTTACTGATCTTTACTATTCCAGGCAACTGATCAACCGTTTGTCCATCAATCTCCATAGGATGAGGGCTTGACATTCTTGTAACCTTGGGTTCACTGTCAGGCTCTTCACTCGGAACCTCATTTGAATTTTCACCCTGAGAAAATAATTAATGGGCGACAGAAATTCATGAGACAAAACGAAATCAGGTATCGTAACCCAATTATGAGTAACTAACTATGCATCTCAGATCACATTGCTACAATATTTTCCATGTAAGATCATGTCTACTTCCGTCAATGAATAATACACATCTAAAGCCCAATCTCTAAATGATCAAGGTTAATAAGATAGTAAGGCACTTCAGACAGAGAATATAGTTTCTACCAACCTATCCCAGCTGTATGATAAAGTATTCAAACCCTAGCCACCTGATGGGTTCTCCAAAGAAAGGAGTACACAGAAATATAACTGACCATCCTTAGGGAAAAAAAAAATTGTCGAGCACGCCCTTCTGGATTGAAGTCATCTATCGTATTTCATAAGCTTTAACAATATTCTTTTTGGAACTTATTTTACGAGTCTTAACCGTAATAATCACTAGGCATTAACATTTAATAAGGTAAGAATGGTTTAGGCTATTTTCATATAAGCTCCAACAGAAAACAAACTGGCGCAATATGCAGGTACCATGAGATATCATAACTTGCCTGTTCTTTCGCCAAATCTACATTGTTGCCTTTCTCCAAGAGAAGCACTCTTTTCTTGATAAATTCTACCTGTCTTCTCTGCATGTCTCTAAATTGATACAGCACAGACGAGTCTTGATATAACTGTGGTTGGTTTGCTGCATCACTGGTTCCCTGGGCAACATTAGCTCCTATATCACTTCCGGTACCATTTTCACTAGCATGGTTGCTAGGTCCTTCTGCGTTAGCTGTTCTCGCACCATTTTGTGCTTGACTATTAGCTTGTCCGGCGACAGGTAGGTTTATAAAGGGAAGATTCAACTCTTGACAGATAACTTCTTGAAGCCTCAGGTCTTTGTCATCAACGATAGCTTGCCATCTTCCATATCCATGCCTTAACCAAATAAGCAAACAGTAAGTGAAAAGTTAACATAAAAGGATTCATTCTGCACGTACAATCATGCTAAAAAAAAAGCTCGGAATAATGTGTCCCATGACCAATAAAATAATCAGAAGAACATCCTAAGCCAATTTATAGGTAACCTACAAACAAACGCAAATTGGTCTAAACTAGCATATGTAGGAACGTGGTACAGAAATCTTTCCACTGAGGACTGCCCAACTTAAGCCAATCCACAACCATTCAATTTGGACTCAGTTTCAGCATAAATGACACTGCCCTTCAACTTCTAGATGTAGATGCAGAGGTAGGAGACACCCCAAAAGAACAGCAGCCATATTTTGATATTTCTAGAGTGACATATTCCTGGTCAAGTTGTATATAAACCCTTCTGCCCATGTTAAGAAGTGTTTCCCCAAGTTAGTGCAAGCACACTTTAATTGATTATCAACAACTGTACTGCTAACACAGACAATCCATGTATATATGCATGTGTGCTAGTGCAAACCTAGTCAAATCGTTAACATCAACCTATGACGATATAACATGTAATGTTCTGCATCAGGCAGACAAGCAAAGAGTAATTATTAACAGCAGATGCAATAAAAAATTACATAAAAGCACAGAACAATTGCAAATATCAAGTGGTAAATTCATACTTTAGTACGGCACGCAACAATGTTAAATCATGTTCCTCTTTCCAAAATTTTCCACCCTTCAATCCAGGGTAGAGCAACAGGATGTCCTCTGAAAAAAGCGGAGCGCCTGGATTCTTTGATGCCAAATCCACCTATCATGGCACCCAAAAAAAAGAAGGAAAATTTCAAATCAAAGGAAAGGATGAGGTTGTTACCTTGAGTTGTGCAGGGATGCAATATTTATACATCAAATGAGAAGTCACAACGTCATGTATTCACATAAAAACCTTCTATATAACTAGATAGATTTTCTGAAATCACTAGTTCTCAATTGCATATATTCACTTCATCCATCTTATTGCAAATCGGCATGCATCCTGTCCTGTAGCTTTCCCCAACTCTTCATAATTTTTCTATGATCATACTTTTTATTACAAAATTCAAATTTGTACTTAACGGTGATGCTTTCTTACCAACATTGTCATGTTATGTTGCCAGACATCTAGCATGTTAAAGACTGTCCATCATTATCACTGCTCAATCAGACCATATTGCCTTATCAACAATCTAAACAATAGTAGGCAACATAACATGCCAGATTGCAAAGTTTAGTCATACTCATCAATTTTAATTATATATATGATACAAATTAATGAAATCTAAACCTCCCTACACTTGAGGAGATCCAGACAATTGCATCATCTAATCCACATTACTCACTTGGTTAGGATGCATCCAAATACCAACCATTTTTTCCTTAAATGACTTAGTTTCCAAAAGAGGAAATAAGAATAAAAGAAATCTATAAAACATATAGTGTAACAATAAGCATAAATAGAACTTGTAATTACAAGCTTACCCTTTGCTGCATCTGCATTAGAACAGCAATCCTACAAAGTACATCTCCTATTCTGAGCCCTTCTTTAGGAACACCATCTACAACCAAGATCAGGAACATAAGCATATTAAGACTAGAAAGGAGCATAGAACATAAAGGGCAGATGAGAATGACATGAGTGATAATGACTTATCACCTGAAAAGGTTGGGGAGTCAGTCATCTCTTCAGCTATGTGAGCCAAGAATAGTCTACCATAACTGAACAAAAAAATATAGAATATAAATAAAAATATGTAGGGAAAAAAAACAAGTAATTTATAAAAGGGATGTGCTGAGAGGTTGCAACATTTTTTAAAATTTTTAGCTACAATCGCATGGATGACATATTCAATCTGTCTTAGTATTTATCCCTATGTCACACCATATTTCATTAGTGTGATTCATCATTTTAAATCTACTAAAAATGCCCTAATTAACAAGAACAAAAGAAATGTGCATCTCATTACTTTTCTATTTCTTCAAATGTCTTCTGCTTCATGCGAGGTGTAAACTCTTTCCAGTCATATTCCCCAACCCCAAACCTGCACATTCCAAAGATTCTTGTCACCAATGCGAAAAAAACAAAACCCACTAAGACACATATGTATAAGACAATTTGAAACATAGACACATACTAAGAAAGACATAATCCGCAACCCCAAACATGTAATAATTTCCAGACATTCTTGTCAGAATAAAGTTATACACAATACAAGAAAAAAAAAAAATATATATACAAGTTTTAAAAGAAGACCTCATCAAAATTTGTACAAATGCGGCTCTCTGACTTTGATTGAAACCCAAAACTTTGAATGATCTTCCTTCTCCTTCCATCAAGGGAGGGGGCTCTGCACTATCCACTGCAAAAATCATTTCAAAGTGGCAATACGATAAGCAAGAGATATCAACTAGTTGTAATCATCTTATTGATATAGTACCATGACATGGAAAACATACCACGACTTCTCTTTTTGTTAGGCTTCCTCCCAGAAAGAGTTCCAGATGATGATGTTTCACCCTCCATTATGTCAGCTTCATAGTTATCATCCTCACCATCAGAACTTACATCTTCCAAACCAGCAAGGTCGTCATCTTCAACAGATACCATCTGAAAATTTTCCAAAAGCTCAAGTTGATCCCCCTTCCATATATAAGGACTTGGATGTCTAGTGGCATTTTTTTATACAACAGATGTCTAATAACATGCTTTAACATATACAAACCAAATGAAGAATTTTGATATAACACTGAAGATATTTAAATTTTTTATAGAAAAATACATCCACAGATCAGTAAAGATTTTCAAAGAACATGGCCTCAAGATGCAAGCACACACAACCATACCCCCGATCTGGACGCCGGTTCCGGCGTCATTCCAGGCTAAACCTAGGGCTCGTCAATGGGCCGGGCCGGGCCGGGCTTTAAGGAGGAGAGAGAAAATAACGGGCCGGGCCGGGCCGGGCTTTTTTAGAAAATTAAAAGTCCATGGGCTACCCATAATCTGGGCCTGAGAAAGCCCATCGGGCCGGGTCGGGCTAAGCCCAACGGGCCGGGCCGAAATGGGCCTACTTCATTTAAAAAGAAGTAGAATAAGATGAGAAAGAAACATAATTCAATTTTGTATCACTAGTTTATGAACGAAGTTTATTTTTCAGTTTCGACATATGTCCAGTTTTTTACCTATAACTTTTCAACCGTTTATCCAAATTTTGTGTTCTTTATATGGTTGGATTCAGCACAGAAAAATGAAGAACACAACACGGACGAAATGTCAAAACTGGATACAAAAATGAGCAGAATTCAGTGGAAACAAACATAACGTTTCGAATAAGTAATATAATTCTAATGCTTGAATTTAATGTAACCAAATGCTAATTATCAATAGGGGGTATGTTTTCATCTTCCAAAGCCACTTAACTTTGATGCACAAGCTTTTGTATATATATAATTATTTATACATAAATATACCACCAATTTTAAACCCTTATTTATACATAATTATATATGTATGCGGGCCTAACGGGCCGGGCTTTTGTGGGCGGGCCGGGCTTTGGACACCCAAGCCCAAGCCCGGCCCAGCCCAGCCCATTGCGGGCCGGGCTTTTTCTCGATGGGCCGGGCGGGCCCCCATCGGCCCATGAGCCCGCGGGCCAAATGATGAGCCCTAGCTAAACCTGTGAGAGAGAGAGAGCGAGGGAGAGAGGAAGGGAGGGGGAGAGAAAATAATTGAAAGAACATTTGTCACTCTTGTATGACTATGCAGTAGCATGGTGGGGGGTTTCTTTGTTGTTTGTCTCTGATGGTAAAAAGGGAAGTTCTGCAAGAGAAAATTGTTGCACAGAACAATAGGGTACATAGAGAATTATGCTAGTGCAACTATAATGCAATACCTGCTTACGGCTTCTCTTTCCTTTGCCCAAAGCATTAAACTCTTCAACTTTATGCACTTCATATTTGTCTCTTAATAACTCTTCCCAGTAATTTGTTCTTTCGGAACTGTTCACAGTAGGTCTACTGTCCACGGCAGCCTTTTGTGGTTCCTCCTCTGCTACGGCCTCTGCTTCATCAATATATTCAAAATTTGCTACCTATAACACATGTGCAAGTTTAATTACTTAAAAGGATACCCCCATAAATCAGAATACAGAAGAACTAGATAAGACAATTGTAGATCATACAGAGCAATACTGCCTAGTGTCTACAGGACAAGTTCGTATTTTGTGTTGCCCTATTTCAAACTAAGGGATTAAGTATCAGAAATGCAGGGTCGCATGACGAAATCAGATGGAAAGAAAATCCCAAACCAAACCCACAATCTCTGCATACAGGCTTATACAATTGCTGGATTTCCAACATAGTCCAATCCTATGAGCTACGACCCATGTGTTGCCAACAGAGCTAAGGCCCAGGGGCATCAATGAAAATTATGTTATAACTACCAAACAACAATATCAAGTATGCTGCTATGGCAATTGAGCCTTATGCAAATCACCACCAGCATGAAATGCATATCAAATATAACATGAAGGACCTTTACTATTTATATTGTAAAATATAACCTTGAAGGCCTTTAAAAATCCATCTTCATCTTCCTCGTCCAACATAGCCTCATCATCCCCAGCTTGTTCACGATCAAGTAATCTATCAACAAAGAAACAGAAGAAACAAAAATTTTGAGCACATATATGTAAATGCTGTCAATCAAGTGAAACAGAGCAGGCTATAGAAATTTACCTATCTATTGCAGCATCATCGTAATGAATTTGACGGGATTTTCCTGCTTCATCATTTTCGTCAACAAATAACTCCTTCGATCCATACCTTATGATGTCATCTAACTCTTCCTAACATAAATTTAAAATCATTTAAAACTTTGATTACATTTTCAGGGGAACATAATACTTTACTCCTCTTACTGTAGTTCTGTTATCTGTCCACACATTCAACTTCTATTAAAGTAACTGCTAAGAAAAAACTTTAATATTGCAGCACCTTAGGTAAAGTGACAAATATATCAGAGTTCAATGAATTGACCAAATGCAACAAAAATATATGCTTCTCTTTTTCCTTTCAAATAAATCTGGCCTCCTTTCTTTTGGGTTAAATAACATTTTGGTCCTTGAGTTTTATCCCGTAACAATATCGGTCCCTTCTGCCTAATTTGACGTTAATATGCTCTGATGTGTGAGCCTCTGCGTGTGCCACGTGTGCACATTATCTCCCAAATTATACAGAAAGGGCCAAAATAGTTAACATATTATAACGTGGACCAAATGGGCCAAATCGAAGACACAGGGACTAAAAAGGTATTTAACCCTTTTTTTGTCCAAAGAGGAAAATACATCATATTGGCCCTATTTGCTAATGGGTCTAACCTTCCACGTGATGAATCTAAGAACCATTGCACATGCAATGTATCTTAACTTCCTACATTCTAAACCACAAAGCATGTCTTCTATATTGATTAACCAGCATTCAAAATTGCAAACGCATGCCTAAAAATGCAGTCAACCATAGTTAAAGAACCCACTCAATCCGTTAGCAACCTTTAATTCAACCTCTTTCCCACAAAAACCCAAGCCACAAGAGTTTTCTGTTGAGTAATGACCATAGATCTAAACTTTTACTTTTTCAGTGTCAAAGTTGTTTGCCTTCAAATATACTTGAGCTTTTTCAGTTTCAAAATTTTCATTTGGGCATACATCTCAAAATTATTGACCTTATAACTTCAAATTGGAATTTAGTTCTTTTTCAATTGAAACCCCAATAGGTTTACCTTCCAAAAGCTTTGGAATTGCCCAAAAAATAAACACTTCTTTCCTTTCCATACAGAAAAATATATAAATTAATCATGACCTAAACTTCGGTATTCTGCCACTAGAGTAGCAATGACCTAAACAAGGGAATTGCCCCCATTCTTCCTGAATAGCCTGGATTCTACCATTGAGAGTCACTTTGAAAGTACAGCTTCAATAAAGGTTGCTGAAATAAAGCATCCTAAGATATTTGCATACCTGGTTGATGTTTTGAGCCTTTAACCTTCCAACAACCAAATGCTCTAATACCATTTTCTTCTTAGTCATTTCCATCATCCGTTCTTCAATACTTCCTCGAGTTACTAGCCTATAAATCATTACCTGCAACGCCAAAACCACTATGCACTTTAAGAACCATAACCAATAACAATTAGATATTATTAAAGAATTAATTTCAACCTTGTTAGTTTGCCCAAGTCGATGAGCTCTAGCCATAGCTTGTAGATCAGCATGAGGATTCCAATCACTGCAGACCAAAGTATATTCTTGAACACAGTTCCATAATACTCAAAGTTCCATGATACTACCTTTTTTTAATGATTACATGAAGGTAAACTAAGAAGACATATAAGCAATTGACCCCAAAAAAAAAAAAAGACATATAAGCAGTAAACCCAAAATACTTCACCTGTCATATATGATCACTGTGTCGGCAGTTGCAAGGTTTATTCCTAAGCCCCCAGCTCTAGTAGAAAGCAGAAAACAAAACCTGGAAGAATTTTTGGCATTAAATCGATCTATTCTTATTTGTCTCTCAGCTCCACCAACTTTTCCATCTATCCGCTCATACTGCCATTTCTGACCACAAAATAAAATGAAAATTTTAAAATATAAATAAACTATTTCATCTCCAAATTATATGCCAATATAAAAGAATGTTGAGAAACATCGAAACATCTACACATCTATACTTTGAAAGTACAATAGTCTTCTAGCAAATCCAGCATGTGCTGAAATTGTGAATATATGAGAACTCTATGCCCTTGCTCCTTAAGTTTCACCATCATTTTGTCCAACAATTGCAATTTCCCAGAAGATTCCAATAGCTGTCTGTCAAACAGTAAAAGAAAAGTGGAAGCAGGTATCTCAGGAACTCAATCAACAACACCTCAAGATGCCTATAGCTTATTTAAAAGATTAATGTTCTCTAGATCAAGAAAATGCAGACTATTTTCAACACAAGCATAAGACTGAAATAATTTATCGCAACTTTACTTAAAGCATCAAAACAAATCACCAACTGTATGGAGGAAACCGATGCCTCTGATAGACAGCATAAATGATGATATTGACATTTAACAAAGAAATAAGATTACTTGTAAGATTCATTTGAATCTTCTATGTCTGGTTCAACTCCCTCTAACATATAAGGATGACAACAAAGCTTGCGCAATTCCATGACCACGTTGATAAGAGATATCTGGTATGCAACCACAATATTTTGTCAGGGTAGAACAAAATGAAAAATACTTCAACTTCACAGGGCAAAGCAATCTTACCTGTGCACCACCTCGACGAGTTAATATCTGATAGTTACGTGTCAGAATTGCTTTGTAGTACTCTTTCTGTTTGCTACTTAAATCAACACGTAATATAAGTTCCTTTTTAGGAGGTAGTTCCTTCATGACATCTTTTTTCACTCCTGCAGCCCCATTACCAATTTGCACACATTTCACCAAATGCTATTAACAATCTCAAAATTAATTAAAGTACAATTCTATTCCTGGAAAGAGTTTAAATTTATAACTCTCAGCAACATTCTCTTTTTCAAAAATAAAAATATAAAAAGAAGAAGAAGAAGAAGAGTTTAGGATTTATACTTCTAAGAAGATGAGGAGCCAACATTCTGTGAAGCCGTGAAATCTGCTCCTCTTGATTGATATCCTTAAACTCTTCCTGGAATTCCTCTAGACTTCCAAACTGCAAGTAAAACTCATCAAATTAACAATAAAGAGATTTTTTTTCCCATCTAGCTAGATTCAATTCCTTAAAATTGATGTTATACTTACCTTCCCAGCATCAAGAAAGTGCATAAGCATAAAGAGCTCGTCCAGATTGTTCTGAAATTTTATCATATGTGAGATCACAAGTTTGAAATAGATAACTTCGATGTATGCAACAAATTTATTTAGGTCAGCACAATGAGAACAAACAAACAAAAAACAATCTGACTATTATTTGTGATACCCAGAGACCCCTAATGAAGAAGAGGATACAAAACCAAGAAAGAAATTATATAAGCTTTACACTGGACAGGAACTGTAAAACATTGACTAAAATGGGTCAAATTGTTTTTAAAAAAAGGAGGATACTTTTTAGAAAATATTAAAACTAAGCAAAAACATATCTATAACACAAGACAATCTCATAACAAACCTGAAGAGGAGTTCCAGTCAGAAGCACGCGATGACTAGTGCAATACTGCTGTAATGATGAAAATAACTTTGAATCCTTATTTTTGAGACGATGACCTTCATCAACAATCTGCGTATAGAGGCCAGCATTAGGCAGAAATCAAATATTGACGAGTAACAATGTGCACATGGAGCCACAGAATGTTACCATACACTCCCACTTTATCGGTTTTAGTGATGTTGAGTCTAAGTTGATCATTTCATATGATGTCAGGAGGACATCAAATTTGATCCTTTCTTGCTTACTTTCACTAACAATTTGACCAGATTTCTTTCTCTTAATCTTCTTGTGATTTTTGGGAAAGTAAAATTCATATTCCCGTATGACAGCACGGGCTTGGGCAGAGCCAACATACATAACCTGAACCAAGTGAACTTCAATTCAGAACCACACTTGGATAGTGATTATAAACAAGACAGATATTTAATTGGTACATACAACATTCATTTGAGGTGCCCACGTTGCAAATTCACGTTCCCAATTTCTCAATGTTGAAAGTGGAGCCACCACTAGATGTGGACCGACTTTCTCTTCAAAAAGAGATGCTAAAAAAGCAATACTCTGTATAGTTTTTCCTACAATCAAATAAAACCCAAACCGGTGGTAAAGTCCAGCTATCATGACAAAAAGGAAATAAACTTCTAGGATAAACAAAGACTTACCGAGTCCCATTTCATCTGCAAGTATCACATGAGTTTGTTTGGACCAGGAGAAACGTAAGAAGTTCAACCCTTCAAGCTGATATGGATGGAGTGAGCCTTTAGTTGCACCAAAAAGCAGATGATCAAATTAACTACCATAGGAAAAGACAAGCATACCAGACTGCAGAAAGAACATAGAAGTGAAAATAATGTACCTCCAGAAAGAAATTCAGGACTATGTTCATACTGTTGAAATTCTTTCTGCTTCTTTTTTGAATCCATAGCATCTTTAAGAATGCTCTTCTGCTTACTAGACAACATTTTACTTTTCCTAGACTGAATTCTGTTGAATCTCTCTATTTCCGGCTGAAATGCAGATATGTCCGACTCTGATTCCCAATAGCATTCATCATATGATAGTTCTTTCCACTTCACTAGATATTCTTTCTCATCATCTCCCCTGCAGCATCCAACAAGTTGCATTACATCAACAACTTAAATTCCAGGACAGCATTCAACTTGCTCCAAAGCAGAACGATATATGTTATTACAGGGGAGGAGAAGGATGACCACAGACTCATCAGAAAATCAATGAGAAACATTATCTGAAGCTTGCTGTTTTCTTTTTAATCAGTAATCTTATACTTCACATAGCATGCTTGAGGTCTTCTCTTAAACCCTTCTCAAATTAATTCAAATTTCAGATAAACTGAAGATTACAAACAATACCTCAAGTAAACACAATCAAAATACAAATTATTTGGAACTCAATAATGACAAAAGATGTTTGAAATGGGTAAAACCTGCAGGCCAGAATTCGATCAACAGTTGTCCATTCAGGTCGAATGGCGACAAAATCATCCTCAGAGTTATTAGTTGATTCCATTTGACGATGGAAATTGCTCACTTTAGTCTTCAGACGTGGATGAGCTTTGAAAGCTTTCACGAACTCCTTCTCTGGAACCCTGAAGGAAAATACACGTAATAGAGTAAACAGAAACTCTCCAATTGACAAAAGATCAGAGAAAATTTAAGTAAAACGAGCTACCAAAGGAGGAAATACAATTTCCCAAATAAAGTATTAGGGCAGGTTTCCAGAGTCAAAGAACTTTATTGTAATCCGTTATTCTTGACAAGAGTTCAAACAAACGTCGGCCAAATTAAATAAACAATAAAAGCTGAAACCATTAACCAAGACATTACCATGTGCAATGCAAATAAGAGAGTCCCTTCCACTTCACAAGATATTGTTTTACAAAAATTTGCTTCGAGCCCAGCTTTGAGGCATCACTATCACCAGCTACAGTAGGGCGCATTTCACAGTCCAAGATCTTATCAATATCATTTAATGGGCTTACCTGCAAACAAAGAAAATTTAATTCTCAGCTATCACCAAAAGCATATGATCTGTAATCAGTTTAATTGAAACAAAACTGAATTCAGAAAAGAAACCATACACATTCAGGGCATCTCCAGTTGCCGGGGAGAGGAGATCTCGGAGGCGGAAGTAAACACTTAGAATGGTAAGCATAACTGCATGTTTCACAGCACAAAAGATTCCCAGTTTCGCCACAGGCTTGACATGAATTCTCTTTCTATTGACCCCCAAAAGAGAAAAACATAAGCAAAGTCCTTGTCATAAATTTTCTACATAGAAAGGAAACATGAAAACACAGCAGTTTTGAAAGAGTGATAACAATCACCCACAAAAGGACAAAATAACAATAATTACTTGAAAATTTGAATAGAAAATATAAAACATATTAGAAAGTAATATTTTCTTTCAAATATCGAAACTAAATATAACTTCCATCATACTAAAGGTTAAAAAACACAAGAGAATAAAATAAAAAATAAGTAGAAAACAAACCGCATCGCTCCTAACAATCTTTTCAAACTTTTCCTCAGCTGTCCCAGGTTTTCTAGTTACAAAATCGGCCTCATCATCTGATTCATCAATGTTGTAAACTGGCCTTCGGTCTGACCTAACGCGAAGCCTCTCAACCAAGCTACTCATATTCTGCAAGCAGGGAGTGGGGAGATCTATTGAATCAGAAGCGGGTGATATTATCGTAAACCCTAAACTCAATTTATGTGACAGTATAAAATATCGGAAAAAATTTATATAAGTACCGCCAAATGATCAACTGTATTTAGCAAGGTGCTATTATCTTCAACCAAAATGGCAAAATATCAATTGTCATGAACTAAACAGATCAATGATTAACCAGAAAATTGATTAAATACAAGTCCTAAATGGTAAGGGAAGAAAAATCCCAGTAATCCTACAATAAAGAAATTACTTCAACCCACCTATCTACAATAAAAGCAAGGTTCTCTTGGAAAAAGTAATTTGATTATTCAATGCAATGCCATAAATGGTGAAAGAAATAAAGTGTAAATGCATATGTGCATACATAGCCACATTGTACAGATGTACATACAGGTACAGTTATACAAACGACTACAAACTTACACGTGCATGCACAAGCACGTCCGCATACATAGAACATCATAATCAACTAATCAAGAACGTTCAAGTGATCCATATGTGCTGGGAACAAACTCATAAAAATTCCTCATTTATAACAACTGTGTCATTTTTCTTATAAGAACCAACATAAATAACCATGTTCCATTACGTATAATCACACAATTCGCAACACCTCAGTTCTCAAATTGCTTACCCTCGAATAAAGAAACCCATGCAATAAATAAACTTAACAGCTTAAACTTCAAGTGACCAACCCCACATTTTTTTTTTTTGAAATCCCAGAACTCCACTTTGTCAGCTTTGCTGACTCAGCTTCCAAACTGGGGCCCACCCGCTGAACCCTATAATCTTTGGGGGCAGGGAAACACTAGCAAATTAATGCTAGATAGGTACCTCCAGAGTTTCGAACCCCAACATGGGTTCCCCAACAAACTAGTCCCCCAACCACTGGACCACAACTCACGGGTAGTGACCAACCCCACATTGAACACACCAAACAACAGCACAACATAAAAAGTGGTACTCAAAGGCCAGTATCAAAATGACCAACATAAGAATTCCCATCTAGAAAGCAATATATAATGAAAAAACAAAACACCTGTTTGTCAAAAACAGCAAAACAACCCTACGAGAGTGAAATTCACAAACCATTCAAGGATTTATTGGACATAAAATTTAGAATTCCCCACCATTTATTGGTTGGGACTTAGTAGACTGACGTGAGTTAGAAAAATATATACTGAAAAAGTACAACCCCGCTTGACAAAACAGAAAAACAACACTACAACACCGAAATTCACAAACCAGGGTTTCCTAGACAGAAAATTTTGAATTCCCCCACCATTTCTTGGCAAGGAGGACTTAGTGGAGTGACATGTGTTAGATAAAAATACAGTGAAAAAAACACATTACCCGTTTGTCAAAACAGCAAACAACCCTACATACAGGACCAAAATTCACAAACCATTTGAAGGGTTTCCTAGACAGAAAATTTTGAATTCCCCTCCATTTCTTGGCTAGGAGGGCTTTGTGGAGTTATGTGTGTTAGATAAGAATACAGTGAAAGAAACACAATACACGTTTGTCAAAACAGCAAAACAACCCTACAGGACCGAAATTCACAAACCATTTGAAGGGTTTCCTAGACAGGAAATTTTGAATTCCCCTCCATTTCTTGGCTAGGAGGGCTTAGTGGAGTTAAGTGTGTTAGATAAAAATACAGAGAAAAAAACACAATAACCGTTTGTCAAAACAGCAAAACAACCCTACATGACTGAAATTCACAAACACCATTTGAAGGGTTTCTTGGACACAAAATTCAGAATTGACCCACCATTTTTTGGTTAGGACTTAGTGAAGTGATGTGAGTTCGATAAAAATATGTAAGCCAAGCCACAATGTTAAGGAAAGAGAAGGAGTTACCGAAGCTCAACGGATCTGGGGGACCAAGTATTTCGAAGTGTGCCTGAAGCCCCCCGAACCCAAACGCCCGAGTTTGGAGCGGGTAGAGAAATTAACAAAAATTAAAATAAAAAGAAAGAAGAAAGGCGGTGTAGAGAGGGAGAGAGAAAGATGGCTCTGATATTCTTACCCCCGACACTATAGCATTTTTAGCGTGAAAACTCTGTTTGCCTGAGGGCTTTATAAAGCTTTGATGCTGGTTTGCATGGGAATATTAAGGTTGATCAGGGACCTTAAGGTCTTTTGATGTTATATAATTAGAAAACCATGGTCTTTTTACAAAGGTAGGTATTGAACATTTACCTTTGGTTTTGGGGTTTAAAGTATAATTTGGTAAAAGTACAAGGGTACGGATGATTATGCCGTTGTGGTCTTGGTACATGCATCTTCAAGAACTCTGGGTGCACCTTTTAATAATTGCATAATTTTGTGGAAAGGATTTTATAAATATACCTAGGTATTTTTTCTTGAAAGATATAGCTTAGGTTTTTATCTTATCTTATGACCCTTACAGTTGAAGTTCTTGATTTAGAAAGAGAGCATCTCGTTAAAATATGGATATTTGTTGTAGTTAGTACATAATTTGTGAAATGTCGATCATTAAATATATAAAAAAATTCATACTAAGCTATTCATAATACAACATCGCTTATTTATTTATAATACAACATCGTTTACTTTTGTCTTCTTTTATGAATAGTTTTGTTTTTCGAATAGTATAAACACTAACGGCTAGTTAAAAAGATATTATCCAGAACAACGATCGCATGATACTTTACACTTTCCAAAACACGTGTTGTTACTTACCTCATGTGCAAAAATTGTTAAAATTATAATATGTCATGTTTCATTTAAAACGTATCTCACTATTATAACTGACACAACGCATTAAAGACATAAATTTTTTGTCATCAATTACAAAAGCTTGTTGCTTCATTTGCAAGTTTAAATACAAATTGTGGATGCTGCAAAGCATCACTTTCAACAACTCTCAAAGATCCATGCACAAGTGTGATTGGTGAGCAATTGAACACTGTAGTGAAGAAGATGGACACGGGCATTTTTCTCACTACCCAAAGGAAAAAAACACGAACATGCCTTAGCTATAAACAAGTGAAAGTATTATGGACAAATATAAATTACTTAAAACATTGGGGAGCACTTTACAAATACCCTAAAACTGTTAGCTTTTAAAAAATAAAAAATAAAACTTTTTTTCATATCAAATTGTGCGTCATGTGTTGAGGGGTGTGTGCGTTAAGGCTCGCATGGAATGGAAGGAAAGAAAGAAGGCAAGCTCATCAATTCGTATGGATTCTTTTTTTTCTTCTTCTGCATTTTGACAAGTGGACTTCATGCAGTGCATGCACACACACATCAGATGCGAAGCTTCTTAATTTTGTTTGAATCCTAATCTGGAATATATCTAACGGCCAGCGATAAAAGAATCTGACATTACGTTTCGGCAATGGCCAATCGAAATATCGCTTTTGCAACAAACTGGTTTGTTTTTGTTCTAAAGGAAAATTTAAAAACCTCTCCCCAAAATAAATACAGCGAAAAATTAATTTCCAAAACGAAACAAAAATACATGTACAAAATTACAAAAATCCAGACTGCCAAGATAACATGAATGTTGGAAATTCTCAACCGTTTATCTAATCAGCCACGAGCGCGTGGACGAGTGTTCTATTATAGCTAAAGAAAGGCCCAAACTATTAACTTATAAAGCCCATGTCAGAATAAGTGGAAAACTGCAACAACAAAAAATGCGGTGAGCGTGGATCGAACACGCGACCTTCAGATCTTCAGTCTGACGCTCTCCCAACTGAGCTATCCCCGCAATTGTGAACACAGTTACTTGAAAACAGTATTTATACATTGTAAAATATTTAAGTATTAGTTGTTTTCTCTTTTACCGTCAACTCTGTTAAAAAAAACCTAATCATATCTTGATTTGAAATAAACAACTCCTCTTATTTGTAGCAGAATCTAAGTTCAGCAAAACCAAAATATAATAATAATTGAACAAACATCCAGACGTGAGAGAAGAATTTTCTTTTGGCTTTGTTCTTTTTGATGAACCTCAAAAACACACAACTTCGCATTCATCAAATGCAACATCTAACGATCCAGAAAGCTTTTTTTGCTTGTCAATGATAGACTCAAAAGCAGGACAAACAACAACAAACATAGCCAAAGAGGAACAGTAAATCTGATGCAGATTGCAAGTATAGCGAGTGCAAATCACTTCCATTTTTCCATTAGAAACTCTTCTTCCAAAGGCATGAGAATTACTTTCACAAATCTGAATTCTAAACTAAAAGTCCTAGGGCAACAGATAAAATGATAATACTGTGTAAAAAGATGTATCAAGTATACAAAGTGCATGTCATGGGGTGAATAGTCTTCAAGATGAATGGTTGGAGCCGAGGGTGGTGATCACCGAGTAAACCTCCCTTACAAAGCAAAATGGCCGTTGAAGCAACTAAGCAAGCAAAACAGGCCTTCTATTCCCCATATATGTGAGAAAACTCTCAAAATTGGTGAAAAGTAGAAATTCATATAAAAGAATAACTATCTATCTACCTATCTATCTGTTCAGAGGCTCTAATTGAACTTCCATTCTTCCTGAAGTTTGTGATTCTTTCTCTGCATGCACTCCGTTCGGGCTCAACAGATCAACAGAGTCATCTTCCTCCAGGTTCCCCAGCACCCAATTGCTTCTGCCAAAACTTCTATCCCTCCTTTGTTGTTTTTCACGGTATTCCAGATACATAACTATCAATGCACCAATCAAGAACCAAATTATTAAAGCCCAATTAAGTCCATGAACATTTTCGCCGTCATATCTATCTCCTAAATGCTTCATTCCACTGAACAGTGCTGCAATGCCTACAACAAAGGCACACCTTCCACCGATCACATGAAAGTACTCCCAAAGAATCCTTTTAGAGGAAACCTCCTCTCCATGAGCAGGTCTCTTAGGCCTTAGGAATGCATTCACTGGTTGTATACAAGCCAAAAATATCGCAGTAATCCCAAACTTAACATGCAATGAGCTGACATAGAAACCTCGAAGTTCAGCAACAGCAAAAAGTAGGGCAAGTAGGACGATTACCAAACCTGAGTACTGCAAATAAACATGAATCTTGTACCACCCATCACCCTTAACATGTTTTAAGTATCTAGCCGCCAGTATTCCACCAGGAAGCAACATACCCCAAGCGAGAAACATCATAAATCCATGTACAGCTAATACCGGCTGTAAATCCTGCTCCGCCTCTGCAGAACCACGCATAAGAAGTACCCTAATAGGCCTACTGCTCGTAACAAAATGCATATTTTGTTCACTTAGATGCTCATCTGTCCATGTAGAACCCATTGCCCAAATAACTTTAAGAGGAGTAGTGCGATCAATTATGTTTCTACACTCCGGTCTATCATCACTATTACCACATGATGGATTCAAGGGACGGGTGAACTCGAATGTAATGATGCCATTTTCTGACCTGCACCTCACATAAGTCAAATTCTCATTTGTTGGATGCACACTTGAGGCATCCTTTCCATCAATCCAATAAGTGTTTACCCGCCCTTTGCCAATGTTATCAATCCAACCCACATAAGCATAGCTGTTTACCATTCCCCTGCCAAATCCTATTGCCAAAAAACCGCTCTTCTTCTCACCACGAACTGCAAATGATATCGACTTTTCTGACAATGTCCAAAATAACGTAACTTGCTGATCATCCAAAATAACACTGTTATTATACATATCAGGCAGACCCCCATCAACCACCTGCACTCTATAACCCATTTTCTGCTCATAAAGAGATTGATAATACACTTGGTCAGGGGTATTCCTATCTGGTTGCCAAAACAATTCCGTGGGACTGGCTTGAACTCCTTGAGCTTTAGGCCCTCCTGCATAAATAGTCTCGGACATATTCCTCAGGGTAGCATTCCCGCCAAGTGGGTCTGAAGTAATGTAGAGTGCAACATCATGCCCTGCTTGTATAGAAAACTTGACAGGCACCCCTCGTTCCACTCTCAACATCGGAGCCTCTTTCTTGTTAATGTACAAAACCTTTGAAGGGTTTGGAGGGTTTGGATAATGCAATGCCGGGCCAGAAGTAACCACAAGCGGGGTATTGGCATCAGCGATGATGAGATGTTGGTCCTCCTTTTCTTCTGCATCCAGAGGACCCAAACAGTCATTCACATACTCAGAAACATTCAGCACCAAATGCCCAAAAACCACAAGCCTTGGTCCCCCATGGTTTTGAGGAAGATAGTGAGGCTGAAGAAGATCCGGGGGCCTTATTGGCCCCAACGCCCAAATCACCGTCATTTTCTCTGTATGGTTCACCGGCAAATCGTACTTCTTGTCGTCTGATATCAACGGCCTCTGGTACCTAATGAACGACACGGCGTCCCTCCTCTGCCCATAAACCAATTTGGTATTGTTAACCTCGCTATTCTGGCCGGGCCCTTCGTATCTCGTATCCGGGCAAACCCCTTTCACCTCACCATCCTTGTACAACGTACACTCGCTGTACTTTGTGATGTAAAAATCATTCACAAACGGCATTCCGTCCTCTTTAAACCCCGTGACGGCGACATCGGCTCCGAGCATGAGCTCCGAAGTCGAGTTCGGGTTGGCCCACCCAAAAGCCATGTAATTCATAGTCCCGGTGGCGGCCTCTAACCCAATATCAATTAAATTCTCATCAGAATTCAATGTCCATCTAACCCTATAGTTCTTCGACAATACCTTACAGTTCTCCAACATAGTCGGCTCGGTGTGGACTGGACCCGTCCCGTTCCCCGAACCGGTTGCGCTCGACGGCGACGGTGAAGGAGCCGGGTCCGACGACCCGCTTCTGAAATCGCCGAGAATCACGTGTCCGAAGTCAGAGGCGGTGGAGTGGTCCCACACGGCGAGGACCTGGATCCGATCCCAGGTGACATTGTCCCTCAAACGCACAGTAAAGCTCGCGCTTTTGTAGGTCTCGGTGAGTTTCTGATCGGAGACTACGAAGCCGGAGGTGAGGTTGGTGAAATCGGGAGCGGCGGCGCCCCACCAGTGGACGTCGGAGCCGGGGAGCATGTCGAAATCGGAGACTTTGAAGGAGCAATCGTCGATTATCTTAATTGAGCCTCGGAGCTGGTGCTGTACCATTTTGAATTCGAACTCGGAGTTGACGAGAGGGCTGGTTTTGGGGCAATTGGAACCCGGATCGGCATGGCAGAATGTGAGGAAGAAGAGGATGAAGAGAAACCCTAGGATGTTGGGTTTGCGAGGCATGAGGGGTGCGAGATCCGGATCAGATCGGATCTTTTTTGTGTGTGGGTTTGGATCCGAATCACTGGTTCTATTCGTAATATGGATTCAGAGATTAAAAAGGGATAGAGAGAGGGCGGAGGAGGGAGATGATAAAATCACCTGGTGGTGATCGGAGAAAGCGGATGTGAGGCTCGCCGTCGATGAGCTGTGTGCTTTCTTTCTGTTGTGTGAAAAGAGTAAAGAGAGAGGAAAATGGGGTGACTCGGTCGGCAGGAACAGAAGACCGAGAGAGAGCTCGACGTGCGTGAGCTTTTCATAAAGTGGTTTTGCCACGCACGTTCTTCTTTTTGGATCCGAAACAAAATAGAATGTGACAGGTGTTTTCTATTTCTTAAGAAAAATTGGTTTCTCTTTACTTATCTAAATACAAAAACGAATTTGTAACTCGTGGTATTTACCAAAAAAAAAATTGTAACTCAAGTAGTACGCTGAATTAATTCGTGAAAGAATATAGTTTGACATTGGAAAGAAGTGTACGGACATTGTAAAACAAAATTCCCATCAAAATGAAACCCAATTGCTTACGGAGTTACACTGCAGCTGAATTTTGGGTCGCAGATGCTTCGTCGGAGAAAAAAAGAAAAAGAAAAAGAAAAAGAAATTTTAAAAAACCTCGGAAATGCCAAAATATCCAAAGATTTTCGCAGGATGTTACGGTGGAAGCAGCCCATTTGAACATCGTCAACGCCGCCCAACGTAGACAATGAGACTAGCCAATCGGCAAAGGAGACACTTCCTCATGGTTACTAAACTAAAAGTGCTTTTTTTTGTTTGTTTTCTGTTTATGCAATCGGTGGAAGCAGTCTTGATTTGTTTATGCAACACAAACAGAGAGATACAACTGCAGCCTGCAGGCCAGAAAATAAAAATAAAACTAGACATAAGAATATCAGATCAAATTTTACAGTGCAACTCAAGAATTGAGTTCTGCTGATTCCAAAAGCTTGAGAGCCAGAATGTTACGGACGACTGATATAATCTACAACACTATGCAAACTCAGATAACTAGAACATCTGAAAATTAAAATTTATGCGGTCACTCTTATACACTTGGGATTCTTGTTTAAGAATGATGATGAACAGCATTGTCATACCGTATGCTCAGCAACAGACGATGACAATAACAGAACAGTCTTACAGCTGATTCCTATAGACGAGTGATAGTGTTGCTGCTGCTTCTGCAAGCTTTCTCCCATTCATGCCCACTGTCACTACTCTGTCCAAACTTCATAAAATTGGTGATTCCTTCAACAAGATTCAACACGGCATCACCCCTTCAAAATCATGGAAATAGGTTTGTGACAAATGGAATTACAAAGTTACAAGTAGCATAAGACACTAACACTGAACAAAGTTCCATTCATTAAAGGAAATGACATGATAAAAGCAATCTTGAGCAGATGAAAGGAAAAACCTCCAGCTACAATATCATTGTCCGTAAGATAAACATCACTAAGACTAGGACCCTCTTTCTTTTCCAAGGCATCTCTCATTCAGATTCACAAACAGACTATACCTGTAGCTATAAACTAAGTCCAGCAGCCATAAGTGAACGCCTCTGCCCCCAAAACATACATAAATAACTAAATACAAAACCACTGATGATGATTGATCAAAGAATAAGTAGCACATCTATATATGGAATCCAATAAGCAATCAAATAACTGTTAACTTCTATAAAGTTCAAAAATGTTAGAGATAGAACAAGAATGCATCGATCTGCTGCTCCCAAGAACGAAGCAAATGATGATGCTGATGAGAACGGAGCAATTGAGCACTAAAGTCAAATTAGTGAGGAACAAAACGCATTAAAAGAAAATGTCATGAACTTTTATTGAAACACTAACTGCAATAATATACAAGAAACTCGAAGCTACATAACCGGTTAAGGTTTCTGTTACAAGCAAGCAAAGACGAAAAAGTTAAAACTAAAACAACAATTCTTTTGCGAAAGTGTACAGAGAAAACTACCATGTCTTACACTCAAATAGTCTACAAATATCCATCAATCTTTTGCCAATTATTTTCTTTCAATTAGTACTCTGTCCATTCTCAACACCGAGACCATACAATACACCAGCATATTTCTCAGCTGTGCCACCGAAAAAGGTATCTCTCAATTTCCTAAACGTACAAGCCGTAAGCAAACTGTCTGAACCTGCTTGATGGCACACACCAACTCTTTCCACTTCCAACAATTCTGCAAGCTTGTTCAACCCACCATGAAGGCTATTGCAGAACTTCATCAAATGCTTGATATCATACACCACTGGGAAGAAGGCCTTGATCAATTCAAAGAAACCCGCTTGGGAGTCAGGCAAACTCAGACCAGTCAATAGCTTAAGCAAATATCCAAAGTCATATCCACTATGAAAAGTAACCCAATGCACTTCAGCATTCAATACAACCCCTGAAGACACCAAAAGCTCACCAAACCGCTTCACATCAATTCCCTTCTCATTGTTCTTCTTAAAATCAATCCCACATTGGCGCAGCAACTCAATCGAATCGCTAGCAAAGATGTCTTCGCTTACATTGAACTCACGGAAATTGAATTGCCAAATGTATTGGTTCTGGGTATCGAGATCGGGAAGTTTACCATTCTTGTCAGAGAAAGTGAGACCCAACTGAATCAATTTCAACATATCGACATTGTCTTTCAGGGTCTGGTAGTTATAATCATTGATGTTCTTGAAGGCCCCCACCGGGCGAAGAACCACGCCGGGGAACTCGGTGTCCATAGCAACATAATTATAAGTCTCAACAATCTCACGGATTATAGCAAACTCTTCATCAAGATTATCATTCCACACTTCTCGGATTTGAATCGAATCCCCTTTCGGCAAAATTGACATTTCCAATTTATCAAATCAAGCAACAGGACGATAAATACTATTAAACCCAGATCTGTAAACAAAGCCTAAAGAGTTCAAGAACTCCCAAAAGAGAAAACCCCAACTTGGTTCAGTCCAAAACGACGGCGCTTTAACGCTTCAACTAGATCTAGACCAAACCCAACAGGTTTACAATAAAGGATTAACAAGCAGTCAAGAACCTCAGAACCTGAACTGGATCTTACGGATTGAGCACCAAAACGACAGCGACTTTGTGATTCCACTGAGATCTGAAACGAAAGCGATAAGAAAACCATAAATCAGCGACGAACAACAGCACTCAGCTATGTTACTAGGCAGAACCCTGTAAAGCAAAGCGATTGGAGAAGAAACTCCGAGTAAGTTAAAGATCTGACCTTTGATTTGTGGAATTCAGGCCTCAGATTAACAGATCTGGGACTTGAAAACAGTGATTTGGTCTTCTGCGGATAAGACTTCTAGGTCAACGGACCCAGAGATAAAGAGAGAGAAGGGTCTGGGGAAGAACGTGGTTTGAGACCTTTACTAGGGTGGGTTCTTAACGACTGTGAGAACACAGCCGAAAGGAGAAAGTGATGTTGTCAAGGAATGGATGAAGGCCACGAAACGCCGCCGTTTTGCTTCCCCAAATACACAAAACGACCACGTTTCGTCTTCCCGTGCTTTTGTTCAGGATCAATAATTGTCTTTTGTCAAATACTGATGAGGGATGAGATTAAGCCGTAATCTGATAAAATTTTATGAAAAATATCCGAGAAATCAAGAGTTATCTCAAATCTCTCACGTGGGTTTAAGGAAATTATAAAATCGCGTCATAAATTAATGCAAAATATTCCCCACTTCAATATTATTTGTACAAAAGAGTCGTACTTGATAGGCGCCACCGCAGTCTGCAGTCAACGCGTAGAAGCCATCAGCCCAAATAATTTGGACCGCCCATTTTCGACAGCGAAATGACTCAAACCAAAACTCAGTACAACTATTTGGGCTTTGACAAAAGTGTCCAAAATTGGACTGTGTGACAAAGCAGAGAGACACGCACCGTTTGCGCTTGTCCAATTCTTCTATCCTACTCCTGTCCTGTCATTTGATTCACACATTGGATGGGCCCAGGGGTCAAGTCTTTTTATTAAAAAAATTATTATATATTTATTGGGTTATGTGTTTTACTAGTCTTTGAATGTTGACCCGGTTTACATTTGAGTCCTTCAATTTTCAAAATAGTTCCCGTAGTTCTTCAACTTTAGTTTCGTTAGGACAAATGGTCCTGCCGTCGATTTTGTTAACTTTTTTGGGTTAACTACAGTAAACCCCCCAAACTATAAGGCCATTTTCAAGTTCATACCCATATTTTGAAAATTCGCTAGTACATACTCAACATCACGAAAATCCTACAATTTGCCCCTCCGTTAGCCAAACCGTTAGTTAATCTGTTAAGTGCTGACGTGGCATTTGTGGAACCCATTTTTTAACTGACGTGGACTTCCACGTGGATAAAAAATTAATAAAAAATTATTTTAATGTTTAAATTATTTTTAAAAATTAAACTTATTAAATAAAAATGAAAAAATATAATCTCTCTCTCCAGATTCTTCTCTCTCTCTCTCTCTCTCTCTCTCTCTCTCTCTTTCGCCTCTCGATCAAAAGCCTCCTCGACCTCATCAATGTACGAACGCGACTCGACTCGACTTGTTGCTTAGATCTGGGTGGCACAAGATCTAGTGCTTTCTTGGCCCAAGCTGCAGAGATCTCGGGCAAGCGAAGAATGGTGGGGGTTTGAGCGGCGGCCAAGGTGTGGAGGCAAGGGAGGGCCTGGGAGACGTCGCCATGGTCGTCCCGTAGTCGGAGATGCCAGCGATCTCGGCGATGGTTTGGGAGAGAAACGGAGGTTGGGTTCGTTTTTTTTTCTATCGGTAGTAGCGAATCGACAAAAAACCAAAACGCCAGCCAAAGAAATTCCACCAAATTCATATCTGCTCTTGCTTGTGCTTTTCTGCTTTTTCTTTCCAAAGTCTTACCCTTTAACACTCCCTCTTACTATACAACAACAACCCACCACTCTTTGTATATATAAGTTTCATAGCACAAGTCATATTCTGGGTTTGTTTCCATTGCTCCTGTGGGCGCCTCTTTGTTGAAGACAAATAAGGTGAGGTGGGTTTCGAATCATAACTCTTTTTGTTTTGTTTTTGTATGATAATGCATGATTATGTTGTGTGTTTTGTCACTGTTAGATTGTTTCTCTTTTGTTTTTGATTCATTTTTAGCTTACTGTTTTGGTTCTTAATAGACGGTTGTTGTGTCTGGTTTAAACTATCTTTGCTCTGTTTCTGAACCTTGTATTTGATTGAATTTGCTTATTCTTTCACCCTGTTGGTTTTGTTGGTTTTGTTGCGTGGATGCAGGGGTGCAGAGAGACGGAGGTTGGGTTCTTTTTTTTTTCTGGGTTTGTCTGGTTCTGAGAGAGAGAGAGAGAGATTTTTTAGATTTTTTAAATTTTAATATGTTTAATTTTTCAAAATAATTTTTTTATTAATTTTTTGTCCACGTGGAAGTCCACGTCATCAAAAAATGGGATCCATATTCGCCACATCAGCACTTAACAGATTAACTAACGGTTTGGCTAACGGAAGGTATGTACTCGTAATTTTCAGTGACGTTGAGTATGTACTCGCGAATTTTCAAAATATGGGTATGAATTTGAAAATGGCCTTATAGTTTGGGGGGTTTACTGTACTTAACCCAACTTTTTTTGTTAAATGTAGGGGTAAAAATTGTATTTTGTATTGTTTTTAATTTTCAATTTCTGAATATTCCTTTCACCCAAAAAATAAAAATAAAATTTAAAAACTACAAATTAAAAAATCTTATTCCTATCCTCAGTCAAACTAAAAATTAAAAATTAGTTCTTATTCCTAAAAACTAAAAATTTTAAAAAAAAATCATTATTTAAAAATGAAAACATTATTTTGTTTTAAATATTTTATTCATATTTTAATCAATTTAAAATTATAAAATTATAAAAATACCATTTTACCCATGCATTTAACATAAAAGTTAACAAAATTGATGGTAGGACCATTTTTCCTAACGAAACTAAAGTTGAAGTACCACGGAAACGATTTTGAAAATTGATGGACTTAAATGCAAATCGGTTCAAAATTAAAGGACTAATAAAACGAATAACCCTATATTTAATTACTTTTGGAAATTAAGGGGGTCCAGCTCAATCATGTAGAAGCCACCACTTGTAACTTTTTGTCTTACCACTTTTTTTAATTAAATCAATTGTTATCTAGTAATACTAGTATTAGTAATAATTTTGTTTTGGTACAACGTGGTGTCCTCACATAGCTTCTTTCTTTGAATCCATAGTTTTTTTTATTGATTGTTTTATTCAATTCTAATTTTTAATTTCAAAACTTTAAAAAATACCTTTGTCCTTTTCCTTTTGATATTCTTATGACTTGTTTGGGAGTGATTCTAATAGAAAGCATTTCTCACTTGCTTCTCCATATAATCACTTTAAGGGCATGTTTGGGAGTACTTCTGGAAATGCTAAAAGAGCTTTTTGACAGCGTTTGATAGAAAAGTTTAGAAACTCTTATAAGTCATAGAAGCTCTTTCTGGGGAAGCAATTGCTATGTGGTGGAAGCACTTGGATTTTTTATGAAAATTCAATATTTTTATAATAAAAGCACTTTTGTTAGAAGCACTTATGAGCGGAAGTACTTCTTAGAGAATCAATCACAAACGAGCCCTATATAATTTTAAGTGATTATGGGGATAAGCAACTCCCATGTGCTTATCCATAAAATCACTTAAAACCACTTAAAGTGATTCTCCATGGAATTGATTATTGGCCGATCTAGAATTACTTACAAACAAACCCTTAATCACTTTTAGTCATATCATTTTATTTTTATTGTATGATTGACCACTTCGGGCCAGTTTGGCATTATTGTGCTGTGAAAATAATAACTGTCGAATTTGCTGTATGAGAAATCAATTGTGAAATAAATTAGTTTGGCGTTTGGTAAACTTTTTGTTAAAAATGATATTGAAACAGTAATCAGTTTATAAGTGTTTGGTAAATTTTTGTGTAAAAGTGTTTAGACTATGTATAATTACTAGAAAGGGCATGAGGTTATTATTTTTTAATTGCAATACCTTAAACATGAATATTATGACCAATTGGAAAACTCAACCATTGTAATTCACAAATGAATATAATAACAACCCAAAATCTTCCTATCACGATTCCAGTATTAAGTGCCCTCTTGCCTCTTCATTAGTAATTTTGTTCACACCATTTAACTCCATGGCCAACAACCAATTGCCAATTCCCATATGTTGCTACTCATACAGTCATACTTGCATATATGCATTCCTTTCCTTATTATTAAGTAAATTTAGAAATTAAGACCACCCTCCTCATCTTTCTTCCAGATGCATTATGTGGGCTCATCCTACATTGTTTTGTTTTTTTTTTGTTTGTCGTCAATTAATATAGCATTTTATTGAAACCCATCAGCAACAAGTAATTGAGAAAACTCTGGGTTATGGGGCCAATGATTTTGAAAACGAAAAACATGATTGAAGGAACCCAGTTTAGAATAAGTATTAAAAATAATAGGGTTGTGATCAGAGAATTTATAGAAAACAATTTGGATAAAGTTGCAAATGAGGACTAGAACAAGAGAAACTCATAAAGAGAGTAAACACATGGTATACAACCCCAAACCTACAAATTCATTGCAACCTATCAAACACGAGAAAATAATATAGCATGTAAATGAGAAACAGTTTAAAACATTATATCACTCTGTTACACTGAAAACCCAGCATTTGAAGACCCAGAATTATGAAGTTGATACTGGATCCAATCCCTTGATTTGAAGGACCATCAAGATTTGTTATTTGTTATCAGGATTGGACCATCATAAAAGACCTTGAAACTGCCCCAAATCCAGAATGAAAAAAAATAAGAAACAAACTTTAGATATGGGGTTGTAGGAATCTTGGAGACAAATTAAAGAAGAAATGTGTGAAAAGAAGAAGAAGAAGAACTGAACTCACTATGTAACGCGAGAGGAGATAAAGGATCAAATGAAGAGGACAGTGGATGTAATTTGCAAAGCCCATGAGGATAATTTGGGCATTTTAAAAAAATTCATTAAAGAGCACCGGTTCCCCACCCGCTTTCCGCATAAGCGGAAATAAAATCACCCCCTGACCAGCTTCCTCAAATTGCTGTGGCTGACAGTAATTATTCATATAATCAAATTATTTTTTCATTTACCAAACATCTAGGTGGAAGAAAACTTTCTACTAAAGTGATTTTTGCTCTAAATAAGCAATGCCAAACATGCACTTCATTTCCTTGAACCCTTTTAATTCCTCTGTTTTGTCTTTCTCTTTCTGGATGCTTGCTTATAAAATTTCTAAGAATCTTTTGTTTATTTGTAGTTAACTGAATTATGCTCATATAAGTTTTACAATTATTTGGTAATAGAGATGATTTGGTAGTAAAATTTTTCATTATATTGGAAATAATTTAACATTTGACCTATTTTAATCCTAACATCACCCAACATCACTAACCCAAAATAGCATTTTTCACATAACTTATGGGCCGAATCGGGAAATTTAGGAATCGGGGAAGT
The DNA here is from genome assembly GCA_024362665.1 of Prunus padus. Lineage (NCBI taxonomy): Eukaryota > Viridiplantae > Streptophyta > Magnoliopsida > Rosales > Rosaceae > Prunus > Prunus padus. The sequence continues at coordinate 34,006,895 of JANFAM010000020.1, forward strand.
AATGAATCAGTATTGGAATAATTATTCCAATTAAGTTGTTTACTAACCATATGAAATCAACACATAAAGAAATGAAAGGGCAAATTCCATATTATTTTTGCATTATCATTCAAGTTGAATGGGTTCGAAATGATGGTAACTTAATCTTACAACTAAGGGATATTATAAGTATTAATAAGGGAATTCGAAATGATCTTTAGCAACTATCAATTGATTTGGCTGCAAAAATATATGTTCTGTCCAACTTTTATTTGATGGTTTTTTTTTTTTTTTTGGTCATAAGTTAAAAACATGTAATTGTCATTTAGTAACATAATGTAACCAATTGACATTAACCAAAAAACATGTATATAACTTTATTTTGCTTATATACTTGTTCCTCATGAGGGAGTGTTAATTATTAACATATATACATGCCATAAAAAAAAAGAGAATATACTTTACCCAAAAAAAGATAATATAATTGCATAATTGTTATGTTTACACGAATTAATCAAATGTTGTGAATCATAAGTAACATTTGAGTGCTCACTTGCCATTTCGTTGTGCACTAGATGCTAGTCAACCAGTGACAATAAAAAAGAACCGTATATAACTTCACAATGTGCTGTTTTATTTGTTAGATTTATGGATATGTTACAGTCAATTGTCTACACGCGCATGAATGATATTCTTGATCGTAATATATAAGAATTATGATACAGTAATGGCCAAACAATTTCCACGCACGGATAATTGACGCTAGCAAAATTCAACCCCTCCCTCCCCCGGCAGCCTAAAAAGAAGAGAGAGAATCCTCACTTAAACAAGTGAAGTGAGTGACATGGAAAACAAATCCCACGTGTATCTCTCTTTATCTACGTGGCAGACTTTGATAGGTACAATGATGTCGAGACTCAAGTCACAGTAACAGCCGAAGCGCCAAAAGCCAAAAAGCCAGTGATATGCTGCATCTGCATGTCTTTCAGAATAAACCTAAAAATCGAAACAAAGGGGTCCAAAATCCAAAAATTGCGAAATGTCGGAGACGAAGGCCGAGAGTAAGAGCAAAAACCCTAAAAAGGCCAATCTGTCAGATCACAGCTCCATCAAGCACCTTCTCGACGAGTCTGTCTCCGAGGTCGATCTTTCCCTAAACTAAATTTCTATCTATCTCATTCTTATCTTTAACATTTTATTAAATTCTTTAGCTGATAACATTGGAAATCTGTCATTTGCTTCAATTCATAAAGGAATTCGATAAATCTCTATTGAATATTGTACGATTATCAATTTGTGTTTACTTTATCGTCTAATTTGTCGATTATGAGGCTGTTTGGAGTGATTAGCGATTGTAATTTTGTGAAATGGATTTGTAGATTGTTAAGAGCCGCGGATATGTGGAGAATACGAGGTTAAGTAACTTGAAGTTGTTGATTGGAGCCATTGTCATAATCATTGCTCTATTTGCTCAGTTCTACAACAAGAAATTTCCAGAGAACCGAGACTTCCTGATTGGGTGCATTGCATCATATCCTTTTTACATGGGTAACATGTAGTTTAAATAAACAAATAAATCATACAGTTTTCATCTAATATATATTTTTAGATGATTTTTATGCATTTTCATATGTTGGAAAAGCCAAAATCAGTTGCTAAATGGGTTATGCTATTTGCTTTCAACATTATTTTATCATGATTTCCAGTTCTAATTTCCATATTCGATAAGTGTGTGAAGTTGGTTTAAGTGTTTTTAAAAGTATTTTTTTCCCAGAAATTTCAGACCATACTTATGTGTTATATCAGCAAACAAATGTTATCTGAAATGCTTGGTTTTAAAAGAGGTTTTTTGGAGAATTCATAAACGCATTTTTGGCAAGGACTATGTGAATGTAATTGAAGAGTTCCTTGTTCAAATGATAATACTCTCAAGTCTGTTTCATCCTTGACTCTGGCAAGTATATCATCGTCAATGGGATATTACAGGTGGTTTCATACACTAAGGAGAAAAATGCAATCTTGTTCACTCACCCTCCCGTGGTAAGCTTATTTTCTGTTTTGGTCAATGGCTTGGCGAAATATATGTTTGGGAGCAATTCAGATGGTTTGACTGACATTTTGTTTAAGATTTTAATACTACCCTATTGCTGTCTCTTGTGTGAGGAAGACAAGTTGAGGTCATTAAGAATGCTGTCTTGTATCTTTGATGCTCGAACTTTCAAATATTTCCTTGGTTGGCCTGTGTTGGCTTGGCTTAGATTTGTTAACATGGCTGGTTGTGTAAATGACATAATCAAACTCTCAAGTCTTGTTCAGGTTTTGCTCTAAATGATCAAAACCGACCAGATTTTGATCTCACATGGTTGATTTGCCTGCAGTGCAGAATATGAACCTATACTGGAACTTATATGAGAGTGTTTTCATTTTTGCCATGTTTAATTTGTACATGTGATATTTGAAACTAGGTGTCATTTGTTTTCTTCACTAGTAACTAGGCACTGTTAGTTGCCGGTAATTCTGCCAAATATGCCAGTCATATCTAAGATTTGGAAGAGCATAGAGAAGTTGGAATTTGGTTTCATTAGAAAGTTGGTTTCGTTGTCCATTTCCTCATTAGTAATTCATATGTACAGGGAGCCTTCAGCACTGGGTTGGTGGTGTCTTCCAAATTACCAAGATTTTCTGACTTGTACACACTTACAGTAGCAAGTGCGGATCCAAAATCGATATCTGCAAACAAACCGGTGGAATTCACAAAGAGTGTTACTCAGTGGTAAGTGCTCACAACACAACTCACAGTTGTGTTTGTATTGCATCTTGGAGTTTCAGATTGCACTAACATATTTTGATCTGCTTTCTCCTTCTCTGTCTACTGTTCCAGGTTTACCAAGGATGGAGTATTGGTGGAAGGCCTGTTCTGGAAGGAAGTAGATGGACTGATAAACGATTATGCAAGAGAACCCAAGAAGAGCAAGTGAATGTCGGCTTTGCGGAGACTACAATCTGATTTAGTTCTCGTACAGAATGAACTCTTTAAAGTATTGTGATTTTTGCATAAAATGTTGGTAGCCACAATGAATTTGAAAGACAGTGTACTCCATCGTTTATAATGAACACTGGGGTTCCAAACCTATTTAGTATGTAGACCTTTCAATTTGACTCCAGATTAACAACTTTTCTAATTACTGTGGGTCAGATTGACTCCATCCTTTATAATGTTTTAATACTTTACTTCACCAAGGCATTTTTGGCGTTACAAAATGTTTCACTTTTAAGGCCTTCTACCTTTATGCCATAGTTTTGGAAATGCCAAATGCAGGCCTTCACTTGCACAAACGACTTTCAGCCGTTATGCAATGTAGACCTCTCATGTATCAATGGCCACCAGCTGCCAATCGGGCATAGCGATTCACTCAAGCACAACTCTTTTTTATGGAGAATTCACTCAATCCGATATACTCGAACTCGATCCAATTTATCGGATTGGCCCACAACTTAAATAATTGGGTCTGTTGGATGGACTTATATTGGGTTTGGATCAATTTGTTTTTGGACAAACAAACGCGGCAAATGAAAAAAAAGGAGGAAAACTAGACGACACTGGACACCTCCAGATGCTTCTTCTACAACCTTCTATTGCCTCTTCCCCAAGTTTTCTTCAGTCTTTTTCTTTCGCTTTCTGAAGAGGAATTATTTTATAGCAAAACCCTAAACCATTGAGCTTGCTTTTGTGATTATTTGGGTTCATTTCATGGTCAAATGGCGAGCCGCAGAGCCACAAAACTCACCCAGTCGACTTTGGCTTTGGCGTCCCTGAACGCCTCTAAAGCCTCAAGAAACTCTCTCTCTCAGTCTCGTGCAATCGCAGTGGCAGCCTCCGCTCGCGCCTTCGGTAGCTCCGTCGCTCCCTTCTCTCGGCCCAACGTCGTTTCAGAGAGCAGTAATGTCGTTTCAGCCAAGTATTTGGCAACCGCCTTCACTCGCAGCTTTCACTCTTCCACTCCCAAATTCTACTCAGCCACAACCTCTTCTCAGGTCACAAGCTCTGAAACTTTTCTCATTTAATTTCATCTAGTATTGAATTATATGAAAATAATTGGAGGCTAATTTTTGTTGTGGATTGAAATATCAGGCTAATCCAAATGAGTACACTGAGATGGCTTGGGAGGGCATTGTGGGTGCTGTTGATGCCGCTCGAGTTAGCAAGCAACAGGTTGTGGAAACTGAGCACTTAATGAAAGCGCTTTTGGAGCAAAAGGATGGTTTGGCCAGGAGAATTTTCACCAAGGCTGGCATAGACAACACCACGGTTCTTCAAGCTACTGATAACTTCATTGCTCAGCAACCCAAGGTGCTTTGATAAAAACCCATATCTCATTTTGCATCATATCAAATATGTAATGGCTTTGTTTGTAGGAGGTAGTGAACAATTTGAACATTGTGTTGTGTTGTGGCAGGTGACGGGTGCCACCTCTGGGCCTATTATGAGCTCACATCTAAGTGGTGTGTTGGACAATGCCCGGCGGCAGAAGAAAGACATGGGAGATGATTTCGTGTCGGTGGAGCACCTTGTGTTGGCGTTCCAGTCAGATACTCGGTTTGGGCAGCAATTGTTTAGAAATCTCCAGCTTAGTGATAAGGATTTGAAGGAGGCTGTTAAGGATGTTCGTGGAAGTCAGAGAGTCACTGATCAAAGTATGATGTGCTCCACCTTAAGTTGATATTTTAGAATTCTGTGTATTTGCTATTTTTATATGCTTTAATTAATATAATCCATATTGTGTATAGATCCTGAAGGAAGATATGAGGCCTTGGATAAATACGGGAATGACTTAACTGAACTCGCTAGGCGTGGCAAACTTGATCCTGTTATAGGCCGAGATGATGAAATACGACGGTGTATCCAGATATTGTCCAGGAGAACGAAAAACAATCCTGTTATTATTGGTGAGCCTGGTGTGGGAAAAACTGCAATTGCTGAAGGGTATGTTCATTCAAGTGCATTGCTTTGCTGTAATTTGTTATGACTGTTTCAAAAAGTTCTAAGATATATGCCTTAGCTTATTTAATTTATATGAGTAAATTCGTTGACTTGATGCATCCTTTACATGCCTTCTGGGCACTACCATAACACTTTAGGAATTAAGTTTGTTCAATCAACCACCCAGATGTTCTGGTATTCTCAAGCATTGCTATTATCACATAAAGACTGATGTTGAACAATTTTCCTGGTGGCATAAATTGCCAGATTATTCATTACGCGTCCTATGCATTCTTCTGTTGTATTGTTTTACTATAACTTTGGTATGATCTGCAGATTAGCTCAACGAATTGTGCGTGGGGATGTTCCAGAACCGCTATTGAATAGAAAGGTAGTCATTCGTTTTAGTTTTAATTATCAGTTCTAAAAATTATAAGACAAAAATAGTTTTATGTAGAAACAAAACATTGGTTTCAAAATATTTTTTCCTTGATCTTCAAATCTATACATAGTTTTGCATTTTGTCTTCTATTATACAGTTGATTTCCTTAGATATGGGTTCGTTGGTTGCTGGTGCCAAGTTTCGTGGGGATTTTGAGGAAAGGTTGAAAGCTGTGTTGAAGGAAGTTACTGCTTCAAATGGACAGATTATATTATTCATTGATGAGATTCATACTGTTGTAGGAGCAGGTTTGTGCAAAACTAGAGTCTTTTTATTGTGGGTCTGTTGTGTTTTCTCCTGATGTCCTTGTTGATGATTCTTGTAGGGGCTACAAGTGGTGCGATGGATGCTGGGAACTTGTTGAAGCCAATGCTTGGGAGAGGTGAGCTTCGCTGTATAGGAGCAACTACATTAAATGAGTACAGAAAATACATTGAGAAGGATCCTGCACTTGAGCGTAGATTTCAACAAGTATTTTGTGGCCAGCCATCTGTCGAAGACACAATATCCATTCTTCGTGGCTTGCGTGAGCGCTATGAGCTGCATCATGGTGTGAAAATTTCAGATAGTGCCCTTGTTTCTGCAGCTGTTCTTTCTGACAGATACATTACAGAGCGTTTTTTGCCTGACAAAGGTAATAATAATATCCACCTTATAGGCTCTTTTTTTAGGGTGGCAGGAGGGGATGAGGAGGGGTGGTGGGATTTGTTCTCTCAAATAAAATTTGTGTTAATTTGTGTTTGATAGATCTTGCAAGTATAGGAATAAGATGCACTCATTTTTTTTGGAACTTCCATTGGGTGGATTTCAACCAATACAAATAGAGGGCTTGGAGCCAACGTAATAAAGAAAAGAAGGGATGGAAGAACTAGAATTTTCTTTATAGTTCCCTCTTGTGAATTTGTCTTCATGTTCAGTATTGGACTAGGATATCTGATTCTATAAAATTGAAAAAAAGAAAAGCTTAGTCACACCCACACCCTTAAAGACTCTTACCATTAAATTCTTCTGTTTTCTTTTTTGTCAACTATGAGTTTTGTAACTTATCTTCTCTGTTTCAGCCATTGATCTCGTTGATGAAGCTGCTGCAAAGCTGAAGATGGAGATCACTTCTAAGCCCATTGAATTGGATGAGGTAGACAGAGCTGTGTTGAAGTTGGAGATGGAGAAGCTGTCTGTGCAAAATGACACTGATAAATCATCGAAAGAAAGGTTAAGCAAGCTGGAAAATGATCTGGCATTGCTTAAGCAGAAACAAAAAGAATTAACCGAACAATGGGATCATGAGAAGGCTCTCATGTCTCGGATACGATCAGTTAAAGAAGAGGTATTCCTCCATTCAGTGGGCAATTGTTGTTGGCAAGTTTCCTCATCCCTTGATTTGCTGATTCATATGTTTCTAATTTTTGTAGATTGATAGAGTAAACCAAGAGATGGAAGCTGCTGAACGTGACTATGACCTAAATCGTGCTGCGGAGCTCAAATATGGAACTCTAATATCCCTACAACGCCAGTTAGAAGAGGCAGAGAAAAACCTTGCTGAGTATCAGAAGTCTGGAAATGCTTTGCTTCGAGAAGAAGTCACCGATCTTGATATTGCTGAAATTGTAAGCAAATGGACTGGTATACCCTTGTCAAACCTTCAACAATCAGAAAGAGACAAGCTAGTTATGCTAGAACAGGTTCTTCATAAGAGGGTGGTCGGTCAGGATATAGCTGTGAAATCAGTGGCTGATGCAATTCGACGTTCAAGGGCAGGCCTATCTGACCCAAACCGACCAATAGCAAGTTATATGTTCATGGGTCCAACTGGTGTGGGGAAAACAGAGCTAGCAAAGGCTTTGGCTGGCTATCTCTTTAACACGGAAAATGCTCTTGTCAGAATTGATATGAGTGAGTACATGGAAAAACATGCAGTTTCACGCTTGGTTGGGGCACCACCTGGTTATGTCGGTTACGAAGAAGGTGGGCAGCTAACAGAAGTGGTTCGTCGAAGACCTTATTGTGTAGTGCTGTTTGATGAAATAGAAAAAGCACATCATGATGTCTTCAACATTTTATTACAATTGTTGGATGATGGGAGGATCACCGACTCTCAAGGGCGAACTGTAAGCTTCACCAATTGTGTGGTGATAATGACCTCAAACCTGGGCTCCCACTACATACTCGAAACTCTTCGTAATACACATGATAGCAAGGATGCAGTTTATGAAGTGATGAAAAGACAAGTTGTTGAGTTGGCGAGACAAACTTTCCGCCCTGAATTTATGAATCGAATTGACGAGTATATTGTCTTCCAGCCTTTGGACTCAAAAGAGATCAGTAGTATTGTTGAGCTACAAGTGAGTAATCGATCTTCCACCTTTCATTCTTTTAGATACGATCTAAATGTTTTTTTCTTTTCTTTTTCTTTCTTACTGAGTCGCATTAGAGATGGTGGTTAAATGCTTCAATGCCCATTCCGATTGCAGATGAACCGGTTGAAAGACAGGCTGAAGCAGAAGAAAATTGATCTTTACTACACAAAGGAAGCTGTGGAGCTTCTGGGTACATTGGGCTTTGATCCAAACTATGGTGCAAGACCAGTTAAGCGGGTGATACAACAGGTGGTTGAGAATGAAATTGCAATGGGAGTCTTGAGAGGGGATTTCAATGAGGAAGACTCTCTTATTGTTGATGCTGAGGTGTCCCCATCTGCCAAAGACCTTCCTCCCCAGAAGTGGTTGCGCATCAAGAAACTGGAGAACACGTCTGCTGTCGATGCCATGGTTGCGAATGACTGATCTCGACTGATTCTGGTGCTTCGAATTGTAAATAAAGCTTAACAAAAAGGTTGGTGTTGTTTGTTTTAGCTTTCAGATGTTAAGACAAGAAGTGCCTGCCTACCTGCCTGAGTTACGTATTGTGGAGAGTTCTGTTTAAATCTCTACTCTAATTTCTAACCTAACAAAATATTAACAAATATGTTTTTTTTTACGGGGGTAAGGAGCATGTGTCTCAATTCAAGTAGTTAAGAGCAGTTGAAGAAGAAAAAAAATAAGGTTTTCAGACATGGGTGATTGCCCTTAAGCATATCCCGTCCAATTCAATTGAAAATTTGCATCCAAATCAAGTTTCGTGACAGAAGAATAAAGAGCAATACTTCGATTCGAATCCTAGTATAGGTATAGGTATAGGATAAGGATTGAAGGGAAACAAACAGATGGAGGAAAAATGTCAAAATCGCATCAAAATTATATAACTGGACTGGACCCATGCATGAAAAATATCAATATAAATATTATAGCTACACTATTGGACATGCATACGCCCAAAATAGTGATATCATTAGCCTCGTCTTTACCAATTAGAGAATGTTTTGAGACTAAAAATCCAAAATTTGTATGACTTGACACTTGGTAGGTGGTGCCCATAAACAAACTCATGATAATTCACAAAGCAAAAGCTTAACTATGTTCATTAATTATGGATGCTAATTTTCTTCGTATTAAAGTGCTAAACTCATAATTGAACGACTCCAAGTAGGATGCAAAAGTCATATCATAATTTGTCGTTTTAATGTCTAATTGGCATTTGTTTTTGTTGTCTTCTTCTTTTCCAATTGCTCTCCATCTGTTCAATCTCATCTTATCGTAAAATTATCATTATTAGTCACCAGATTAATCAAATGTGACAATTATCATCACTGAACAATGTGCATGCAACCCTAACAACCAATAATTAATCATGCTTGATTAGGATATCCTCCTTTGACAATCCAAATGAATCATGAACCTACCAAATACGCATCCACTCTATCTAATCATTATATTTCAAGTGTAAACTTGATCAGTGTGAATCTGCCAACTTTTTTTTAACTTGAAGTCAACTATATATAACAGATGGCACAGTTTTTATTTATTTATTTTCTATTTACATAGCTTATTTGAGCGACAATTTTGTATTTCAATAAATCAATTATCTGCTTTTCAACTTTTTATTCATAGATAATCTTTGTAAAAAAAACACACACACATACGCATAAATTGGATAACAGCTAACCATTTAATTAAATGATACCTATTTTAGTGTTCGTCTATTCATTTAAGCACAACTAGATGTCTTTATTTATGCTTAAAATTTTGAAAAAAATAAAATTATTCGGATCATCAAAATACAATACTAATTGAGTACACAAATAAACTTCTTTGAGACTCTTTAACTTTTATATTAGTAGTTGCATTGCATGCGTGCGTTTGAAAACCAATATAAACCAATAAGATTATAAAGTAAGAAACTATAAATTTTGGAAATGAAATCCTAATTACAAAAGATTTGGTTACCAAAAGTCTCACCCTAAGAGCATCTCCAATGCCTCTTCAACCACTTTGGGATGCTTTCGAATAGATGAGTCGCGTCGAGAAAAATTTCCTCCAATGCCTCTTCAACCTCGGTCATCAAATCTGCAACCCTATTCTCTCTCTTCAAAACCGGTAAGTTGACATTCAGCTTCAAAACATTTATTTTGTTTTGGGAGAATCAAAATCATATTGAAAGGCTAAAAACATTTATTTGCTTGATAGGTTTGATGTACATTTCATAAATATTATTTATTTTCTAGAATATTATCTTTTAAAAAAAGAATTTTATTAATTATTATTGTTTAAAGTCAAATATTGTATTAATTGAATTGAAGAAGGCGATGAAATGAAAATATTAAAATAGCGAATAAGCGCTCTTGAGTGCGTAGGCCAATGACTTGATTTGAAGAGTTTTTCTTCTACCACTGTTGGAGATGCTTTAAGCCCAAATTAGAACCCATGAATAGTCCAACTCCAACCCCAAAAGTCAAATTTTTATTGCTTGGACTTGGACTTGGGCAACATTCGAGTCAGACAGAGAACCAGAGAAGCTTTCTTTGCACACTTTGACGTCAACTACTACTTTGCAGTTATACCATACACTCATCTCTACTTTACTTATCGTACACCCCACATCATGGCCCCAAACAACACGACACGGCAGGCCCCACAGGAAGCTTCTTCCATATATAATTCAATTGACGGTAGCGACGGTGTCAGTACTCTACACTGTAGTAATGGTGCAAAATTACGCATTTCCCTATGCGAAAACTAATGGCTTGCTTTGGAAGTCCCTTTCTCAGTTTTCTATCTCCCTCACACAAATTTTAGAAATGGCTTTTTCATTTCTCAACACAAAGCCTTTTTCTTTCTATAAATTATTTATTTATTTTCAGTTCAAATAACCAAAGGGAAAATGTTGTAAATTTGCACGTTCTATTGTCTTGAAAAGTAAGGAAAGGTACTGTTTGTGTTGCACACCAGCAGATCAAAGACTTCTCCATAATTCACAAATTTGTAATATAACGTGATCATCTCTGCTAGAGTATTTTGGAGGTTCAAAGCCGTGAACTAAATTTTGATGCGTGTAAAAAGTCTTCCTTTTATAATTTTTTAAAGAAATTTGATACTTCATTCATTCATAATTTGAGATAAATATGTGGCGTAAAATGTATGCCATTCATAAGTTGGAATAGATTTTAAATTCAATGTACCAAGTAAAATTTTGAAGTGCGACATTAAAAGTCCGCTATTTATAATTTGAACTAGATTATGCATTTAAAGTTTGAAACATTATTTGGCGTAAAATGTAGATTATCTATAATTTGAGTAGATTTTGTATTAAAGTCCGTAACTAAACTTTGACGCGTGGCGTAAAAGGTTAGTCATGGATAATATTGTAATGCAATATTTAAGTTAACAAATTACCTATTTTTTTTTAAGATGTAGAAAACTGTTGGTGTATTCAAATAGTGGTAAAAAATTATTATTGTGTAATTCGAAAATGAGTGAAGAAATTTATAATTGGATACATTTAGAAAGATACAAACAGGGCCTTAAATATCACTCCCTCTCCCTGTGTGTCTCTGGTGTCAGTGTTCAGTAAGAAGCAGAGTCTATGGAACTGAGAGCTCATTATAAATAAACTACAAAGAAAACCAGATTTACAATTAACAAATACTCTCTCTGAGTTTCTCTCTTTCTCGCATTTAGGCTCATTCTCCGTGCAATGTAGTTCACTACAAAACAAGCAGAGAAACGATATGGCCAAGTGTCACCGAAACGACATCGGATCCGTCGTGCTAGACCGCGCTACCACCACCACGTCCGGCGGAGGCGGCGGTCACTTCCGTCTCTGGTCATCCTTCTCCGGTGCTTCATTCCGCCGGAAAATCTTCTGCGCCGTCAGTTGCGGCGGCAGCTCCAGCTATCGCCACCACAACGACAAAAACAACATCGCTCCGTCCAGTCCTCCCACTCCCCCGGCCACTGCCACTAGATCAACGGCGACGAAAACGACGTCGCAGTCGCACTCCAAAGAAAAAGAGCTGGAAAAGGTAAAACCGAAGTCCGAGAAGCTCTCGGATCTTCTGAACCTCGCGGAGTTTTCTGAGTCGGAGAACGACGCCGTGACCAAGAAGAAGGTGGAGGCTTTAGATGAGCTGAAGCGCGTGGCGAAGGAATTGCAGGTCGAAGACGACTCTGCGAAGAGGAAAGAGGCGACGAGCAGAGTGAGATTGCTCGCCAAGGAAGATGTGGAAGCCAGAGCGACGCTGGCGATGCTCGGAGTCATTCCTCCGCTCGTCGCCTTGCTCGACTCCGACGACGTCGTTGCTCAGATCGCATCGCTCTACGCTCTGCTCAATCTCGGGATCGGCAACGATGTGTGAGTTAACACGTTCTTAGGATTTTGAGCCTTCTCTGATCTAATTTTGTTTATATGTCGTTTTCTCGTTTTAATTTCTCTCTGTGATTGTTCTTCTTGCATGCATTTTTGTTTTATCAGCTTCTTAGCTTTGATTAATTGGGCAATTGGTTTTGGTTTTTATTCGTGTTTTTGTTTTCTGTCATTTTCATGCCATGATGTTTTATTCTTCCGTCATTTTCAAGGCCTAGTAGTTTTTCCACAGTTTTTTTCTTAGAAAATAAATTATTCATCTTTATTCCAATTGTTCTTATCTTCAGGCTGACAGTGTTGCATGTTTGTGAAATGATGAACTCTGTCATGGACATGTGATAGTGTTAATTGCATTCTCCAGTTTAATTTTTATTTTTTTGTTATTTCGCATTCTGTTAATTGGCTTTATTTCCATTTTAATTGCATTTGAATCACTTTTATTGACCCATTGTTGCATTTGTTTCTTTCCATTTTTTTTTTCTGAATTAAAAAAATTTATCAATGCTTTTTGGACCAACCCTTTATGCAGAAACAAGGCTGCTATTCTCCAAGCAGGGGCTGTTCACCAAATGCTTAAACTCATTGAATCCCCAAATCCTCCAGACCAATCAGTCTCAGAAGCTATAATTGCAAATTTCCTTGGCTTAAGCGCATTGGATTCGAATAAACCCATTATTGGAGCTTCAGGTGCCATACCCTTCATGGTTAAAACCCTCAAGAATTTGGACAACACAAGTAGCCCTCAAGCTAAGCAAGATGCCTTGAGAGCTCTCTACAACCTTTCAATCTTCCCATCCAATATTTCGTTCATATTGGAAACTGATTTGATCCCATTTTTCCTGAATTCGCTTGGAGACATGGAAGTGAGTGAAAGAATCCTTGCAATTCTAAGCAACATGGTATCTGTCCCTGAAGGTCGAAAAGCAATTAGCAGCGTCCGGGATGCATTCCCAATATTGGTTGATGCATTGAATTGGAACGATTCACCGGGGTGTCAAGAGAAGGCATCCTACATTTTGATGGTGATGGCACACAAGGCATTTGGGGATAGGCAAGCCATGATTGAGGCGGGAATGGTATCGGCATTGCTTGAATTAACGCTTTTGGGTAGCACATTGGCACAGAAGAGAGCCTCAAGGATCTTGGAGTGTTTGAGAGTGGATAAAGGAAAGCAGGTTTCACAAAGCTTTGGTGGGAGTATGGGTGCAGCGGTTTCTGCTCCTATTTGTGGCTCTTCATCGTCTTCTACAAACCCGAACATGGGTTCCAACGAGTGTTTGGAAGAGGAGGAGGACATGATGAGTGAGGAGAAGAAAGCCGTGAAGCAATTAGTGCAACAGAGTTTGCAAAACAACATGAGGAGGATCGTGAAGAGGGCCAATTTGCCGCAAGATTTCGTCCCATCGGATCATTTCAAGTCACTCACCTCAAGTTCAACTTCAAAGAGCTTGCCCTTTTGAGGAATTAGAGCTGCCAATGAAGATGTGGAGATTGAATTGAAGTGAAGAATTTCTGAAGTTGGTAGTCCTCTTTTCATACTCATCATATTTCCAGCTTCTGGGCTTTTGTAGCTTTTGTTAGTAGATCAACTTGTTAAAATTTTTAATATAAATTATAATCTAGTAGCAGAAATTTTGTTTGGTTAAATTCCAGTCTCTTAGTTATCCGTTTTGGCCTGAATATGAAAGAAGCTGAAACCGCAACACAATTTCTAGAGAGAATTTCTTGTCAGTGGCATAGAATGCAAAAATGGAAAAATACAAGGGATGCTTTAGTCATAAAATATTTGCTCTGCGTATCCCCACAATCATAGGGTCATTTTCAACCCATTAGTACAATTTTGTCCAACACTTTGGCCCTACCCACAATTAAAATTGCTAATGTAACCCACATCTATTGGAAGAGAAGAGGTGTCGGTCCTTTTCTTTTCTACCTTGCGTGAAATAGGGAGAATTCAGGACCTTCACCATCTGGGAATCTTTCCTTTGGAAGAGGAATTGTTTTTAGTATTCTTGGTCTGAAATTCTCATCTGGAAATTTACAGAGTCGAATAATTAATGAATTGATTATACAAATTGCAATGAGAACATGGATTGTTAATGTCTTTGTTAATCACCCTCACTGCTTCATTAGTTTAATATTGTATTATTTACCAATTAACAATTTACAGATCTGAAGATAAGAACTAGAGCAAAGTCGATGTGGCTTACAGAGCTGAGCTGTTCGTCATCAATGAAGGCCATAGACATTTCTGTCCCCACTGAGGTACATGTATATATCACATAAACTTCATGGTGGGGTATGGGGCATTTTGTAATCTATGTAAATTTAGATCTTTTGTTATTGTGATTGAGCAACTGGACTTGTCTCTGTGTTTGTGTATATATTTGTAGTGTGAATCTGATATTTACCTCTGGAGCTTTTGTTTTGTTATTTCAAGTGTGCAAAATTTTGGTTGTGTACAGTAAATTTAGCTATCTACTACTCTGCTTGGTCTGCTACACACACAGTGCAATAGAATTTAGAGCTCTGTCTTTCTTTAAAAGGCTACATGCTTTTTATTATCCATTGGTATTTTTTATTTTTAACCTAATCACACTCGGTCCACTTGTATTGAGATACAATCATATTTTATTTACTTATTGCTATGGAAGTGGGGTAGGTCGAAGGCTTGGCCCTGCAGCTTCTGGACAGACCAGTATGGTCTGATTCAATTGTTTATGCACCGAAGTGCAAATGCATGTGCATCTGTGTGTAGGTCAAGATTTAATTTTGAATGTCATTAGGTTTGTAGGCAATAATAAGTTAACAGAAAACCAGTCTAAGTTAAGTATATGTTTTTTTCTTCTAAGTTTTATATACCTGAGATATTGGTGAACGGCAAAATTAAACCTAGGACAAACACTATACGGATACTAGGATTTGAATTAAGACCTTACCTGAAGGAGTAAATATTCCAAATCACTATATTAGTGGGTCTTTGCAGTAAAAGCAGGTTTTGTTGAAGCTAAAGCTATGTTTGAGTGGAGCTGTAACCGTAGCTTTTAGGTCAAACTTGCTTTTTCACATATGAGATTTTAAAGCAAGTAAGGTGCGGATTAAATCCAGCCGTCCAATGTTGTTATTGAGATTGAGGGTAATATTCGGATCTTTCAGGGGGATGAGGGAGGGCACATGCATGCAACAAAGTCTTTGCTTTGCTTCTGCCTTGTGTTTCCACCTACCTGGAGATAATAGCAGACTCTGTAGTTCACAAGATTTATCGAGTATGAAGGACAGTGGTGACGTACAAGTGTCCCTTTTAGGATTTATTTTTATACCAAAAATTGTGAAAAAGGTGACTGGTGGCGTGGGAACTTATGGAGGTGGCTGGCTGAGATTATGGCCAAAACTGCTATATTGTTGGAGGGTTTCTCTTATAATTTACGGGCAAACAATTTTGGTGTATTTTTTTGCAACCATCCAACTAAGCAAATTAAATCCTTTTTAATATCCCACCAAAGAATAGATGCGTAGTACTATTGGTCCATTGAAATTCAACTGATTTTCCCACTTTTGTGTTGATTAAATACTAGTGGGAATCTCTTTTGGAAGTGTTAATGTTGAAGGGTTTAAGTCACTATCCACCAAAAATTTTCTTTTTTAAGTTCTTAATGATTAATGTACGTGCTACCAACCAATGACAATTATAAATGGGGGAGGGGAGGGGGTGGGGGACAATAATATCCACGCTAGCCCCAATGAGATTATGGTAACTTTTAAGTGTCTTTGAAGATCAAAAGAATTTCCAAGTCAGTAAACACTATGTTCTTTGATTTTGTTACAATTTATCTTATGAAGTTTCTCTTTGATTAAAAAAAAAAAACTCAACTTTCTCTTTTATGTCCTGCTTTTCTAAGAACATTTAGAAGAACACAAGGAAATGCCCTAAACCGGGAGCCAGCAGCTTCATTAGGTCCTTCATGCATGCTCATAGCTAAGCTATTTCCTCTTTCTGTGAAGGCGTTAAAATAACTAGCCAGGTCTTGACTTGGTTGGGAAAGGAAAGGGAAAAAGAAAACAGAGGAATCAATGAGTTGGAAAAGGTTAAGAGGATAAAAAGGATATTTAGGCTTTTTCCTCGATCAAGCTACACACAATGATGCGTCCCTATGCGTCCCCTACCAGTACTTCATGTCGTCATATGGCAGCCTTTTTTTTGATAAAAGTCGATCAATTGCATAGAAAATCAGGTGTGGCTACAATCTTGAATGAGGAGATCCTGAACAAGCTCAGGGGCCTCACCAAACCAAAAACAACCTTGGGACAAATGAAAAGCAAACAAGGCAAGCCTGTTGGCAACGCAATTACAAAGCTTAGGCACATGGAACACAGAAGCTGACTGGAATTGTGAGAGGAACTTACAACAATCATCAATCAAACCTCCCCTGCGAAACAGCCGCAACATATGGCAGCCTTGAGTTATGCAATGCATGTAGATCGAAATAAGGACTGAAGCTCTAACTCATTAAGCACTAACCTGCAGAAACACTGACTCTGGTACACAAAGATCTTCTACCTTCTGCAAGCTCTAGATCACCAACTCTCAATGGGGCCTCAGTACTGTTTTTGGTGTTATCTTGCGAAGGCAGGGACCTCTGTATTAATACTCTTTGCTGGTGGAAATCTGATTGGATTCTCCCATTAGAAACCCAATTAGAATATAACTTGTACACCTAGCATCTGTACACTTACGTCAATACTAATAGGATTAGGATTCCTAAACTCATAAGGATTCTTTATTCACATCTGTATGAGTTTCTTGGACGAGTTAGTATTAATCTCTATGTTTGTAAATATGAGTTCAAGATTGATTCAATGACTGTGATGTCCTATACAAGCTTACATTCTCCCACTAGGACACACAAACATTGAATCCTGTATTGAACCATTGTATCCACAACAAACTTTGAAGTGCCTATGAGATCAAACCAAAACTCAATCCTAATGTCAAGCTTCTGTCGAGAAGAAATATACTGTACATAACTAAAGAAACTCATGCTTTTAAACAATCAAACATGGTTTCCAGAATTACATGTACAAAATTCCTAAACACATGAAGCACCATCAAGACATAAGTTAAATGATATGCCATATGACCCTAAAATGTGAATCATGAACATATAAGCATATCGAGGCCCTCTTTTATGCTTCAAAATGAAGCCCTCAATTGTTGCATCTAAGAAGCGAAAAACTTTAATTGAAACATAACATAGTCTCAATTGAATATTGCATATCCTTAATAAAGTTTGTAGCAACTATAAATGCAATAATAAAAGAACTTCTTGTTTGCAAAAACTACCTTTATGTTTATCTAATAAGCTGAAGGTGTACTATAAATCTACTCCACTATTACGCATCATCAAACTAGCCAAAATCCCCATGCTAGTCACATGTCTCTTGAATACACTATTGGGAGCTTGCTTTAGTCAAGGATCTGCTATCATCTCATGTGTACTGATATGATCAATCTTTGTCTTGCCTTCTACGATTTTCTCCGCGTCTTGATAAAAACTTTACATCCGGAATTCTTGTCGGTGACCTTTTATTGTTTCCTGAATAAATTATCACGCGCACTATTATCACAATAAATTTGCACCTTTGGCCTTGCAATGGAATCAACCACTCGTAAGCGTAATGAAGTTCCTCAACCAAAAGCTGCTTGACTTGTTGCCTCATAGCAAGCTATAAATTCAGCCTTTGCATAGTAGAACACCTTAATTGACCTTGCTTAACACTTTTCCATGTTGCTTCCACTGTCATCAAGAAAACATAACTTTGATGTAGATTTTCTCATCATCGGACAACACGCAAAAGAATCACTATATCCTACTAGCTCCAAGTTTTCTTGTCTGCGATAAACTAACATAAAACTCTTGGTCCTTTGCAAATATCTCATCACCTTTTTAGCTGCAATCCGATTATTGCATTTCTGGATTTGCTTGAAATCACGACACACTAAGTGCAAAGGCAATATACGGTCTTGTGCATACTTGAGCATACATTAAGCTGCCCACTACGATGCATAGAGGTCTGTTCTTCATCTCTTCCTTCTCCAACTCATTTTGAGGACTCACGAGCTCTACTTAATTTGTCTCCTTTTGTGATAGGAACTTCCCAGTGCACAAGATAACATATTAAATCTTTTAAGCACTCTTTCTATGTATCCTTTCTGTGATAAACCAAGCATACCACGACTTTGTCTCTCGTGTATATCCACTCCTAGCACATAAGACGCCTCCCCATATCTTTCATCTCAAAATGCGATGACAAGAAAAACTTTGTGTCGCAAAGCATAGACAAATTGTTAGTGGCCGAGTAAGATATCATCGACATAAAGTACTAGGAAGATGAAATTGCTCCCACTAAATTTTAGATAAATACACTCATCCACTTGGATTTTACGTGAAGCCTTGTGAGCGTACAACTTCATCAAATCTCAGGTACCATTGCCTTGATGCACTTGAGTCCATAAATGGACTTTTTGAGTTTGCAAACCCAAATGTTCTTCTCCATCCTTTATAAAACCCTCGAGGTTGCACCATATATATTTCTTCACTCGGGTCTTCCATTTAAAAAAAGCTGTCTTTACATCCATTTGATGCAAAAAGCAGGTCATATTGTGCAGTAAGAGCCATGACAATCCGAAAGCATCTTTAGTTGAAACCGGAAAAAGTTTCATTGTAATCTATTCCTTCTTTTTGAGTAAAACCCTTTGCAACTAGTACGGCCTTGAATCTTTCTATGTTGCCCGTTGAGTCTTTCTTGGTTTTGAATACCCATTTACATCCTATTGGCTTCACTCATACGGTGGCTCCACTAAATCCCACACTTGATTGTTTTCATTGAATCTAATTCACTTTCCATGGCTTCTCTCCACTTCAATACCTACGAACTATTAATTGCTTCATTGAAAGACAAGGATCTTGAAATCGATGCCATAAACTCGATTCTTGTAAGTACACTACATAGTCTTGGGATATTGTTGGTCTCCTATTTCTGTTAGATCTTCTTACTTGAACTTGTGCAAACTTGTGTTTGAACATTATTTTGGATTCATATTGCGCCTTCATCTTCATTTTTACGGATTTGCACGTTCGTTGATCTTCTAATTCATAATCCCAATCCATCCCAATTTCTTCATTGTCTTCTTGGTTTATTAACTTGCAGCACATTTATTGGTTTATTGGTTTGAGTGGTTCTGCTGCCACTTCACCTAACTCTTCAAACACAAAATCGATTCTTGGTTTGATGCATCTACTTGCTCCAAAAATACTGCCCTTCCAGGTCTCAATAATTCTTGTAGTATAATGCGACGATTAAAACCTATACCCCTTTGATCTCTCCTGGATAGCCAATAAAGTAGCAACTAATTGTTTTAGGATCCAACTTCTTTTCTTGAGGGTTGTATACCTTAGCTTACGCCTTGCATCCCCAAATATGCATATGTTTCAAACTTGGCTTTCTTGTAGTCCACAACTCATAAGGTGTTTTGGGGACTGCCTTGCTAGGAACTCGATTTAAGATGTAATTTCTTTGTCTTGAGTGCATCTTCCCATGAGTATGTAGGCAAGTTTGAGTTACATATCATGCTCCTAACCATATCCTTGAGAGTTCGATTCCTTCTTCTGCTACACCATTTTGTTCCGGTGTTCCTGGTGTTGTATATTGAGCCAACATGCCACAATCTTGGAGGAACTTTGCAAAGGGGCTGGATGTCTACCTGTTTGATCATATTTTCCATAGTACTCACCACCCCTATCGGGACCTAACCACCTTTATCTTTAAGTCCAATTGGTTTTCTATACACTGTTTTAAAGATTTTTAAACACTTCTAGGGCACTAGATTTTCAGAGATCAAATAGAGATAAGAATACCTTGAGAAGTCATCTATGAAGCTTATAAAGTACCTATGACCTTCAAGAGTTTGGACGAGGAAAAGGACCACAAATGTACGTATGTATGATCTCTAAGAGTTGAGAACTTCTAGTTGATCCTTTCTTTCTAGATTTCGTTAATTTCCCTTTGATGCAGTTTACACAAACATCAAAATCCTTAAAGTCTAAGGTGGGAAGAATCGATCTTTAATGAGTCTTTGCATTCTTTCTTTTGATATATGCCCTAATCTGAATATGCCAAAGTTTAGAGGAGTTGGTCTGTTTTGAGTCAGTTTCAACATTAAGAGCTATATTTGAATTGGAAAGATGGTATTTAAACTAAACAAGCCATGATCTAGAATGCCATTGCCAACAAGAACGAGTTTTGGAACAAATTGAAGCCACTTTTATTGAATTCAAAAACATAACTAGACAAAACTAATTTGGAAACTGAAATTAAGTTCCTACTCATGGAAGGTACATAGACGACATCAACTAATTCTAAGCAATGACTTGATCCTAGTTGCGACCTTGACGACTCCTAAGGCTTTGACTTCAACTTTGGTTCCATCTCCTACGAAAACATGGATTTCATCTTTATTTGGTGTCCTCCTTTTTACGAAGCCCGCAGAATTAGAGATATGGATAGATGATCCAAAGGTGTCAAGCCACCAAGAAGAAGAAGGGACATTAACTAGATTTGACTCAAAGCAGGACATAAGGGCTTGTTGGTTACCTTTAGCTATTTGCTTGTCAAGCCAACGCTTGTATTTGTGACAATCCTCTTCATGTGCCCTTTCTTTTTACGAAAAAACACTCATTGCTATCAGTCTTATTAACCTTAAGGTGATTAGTCTTTTTAGGGTGGTGAGCATGTTTGGAACTTTCTTTCTTGATAGGCATGATTTAGTTTTAGGCTCATCCTTAGTCACCAAGTTGACAACATTCACGATTTCTCACGCTTGATTACGGCTTCTTGTTGAACACATATAGCTATGAGTTCATTCAAACTCCACTTCTCTCTTTGAGTAATATAATTATCTCTCATATTGGTAAATTCGAGTAAAGATTCAAGAGCAAGATGCACCGAGAAAAAGTATCGAGTGATAGGTACCTCAAGATTTTTCGGTTCTTTGACGGATCTATCATGGTTAAAATATGCTCACGTATACTTCCGCCATCGAACCTTATAGTTGTCAATGTATGCATTAACACTCCTGTTTCGACCTTCTCGAGACTCATGGTATCTCTCTTCTATGGCTGCTAGATATTCTTTAGCCTTGTCTTGCAATGGAATGCCTCCACGCCTGACATATCTGTTATGGCCCTTTTGATGATCATCAGAGAAATCCTATTTGCCTTTTGCCACTTCTCATATTTAGACCTTTGAGAAGCGCTTGCTCCCTCTGGTCTGGCGGGTTCATCATCCCTTAGTGCTAGGTCCAAGTCCATCACTCCCAGCACAATTTCAACATCTTGCTTCCATTTCTTGTAGTTGATCCCAGTTAGAGGATCGATTGCATGTGAGTTATAAGAATTGCTCATGGCTGCGGAAAAATACACATTTATTAAATATAACTTTATCCCCTGCTTCGTATGCACACCAAATATCCTCCTTTGGGTGGATTTATGATATGCATATCTTGATCATGAAACTAAAAACACAAGACTATGAAAATTGCCTTTATCAAAACTTTCGAGACCTTTAGGTAAGATAAGCTTTGTCGATTTTTTCATAATATCATGTATTATTCCATGCCATCATAAGCCAAAAACATAGCAGAACTCCTTTGGGATGAACTTATGCCATGTGTTCCAACTCATGATGCCACCTACTATCGATTTACTTTGATCGTTCAAGATGTATGACCATCAAAAGCTGCTTTAGGTGTTTTGGTGGATTTGTAACATCTTCTTTATGAACTGTCGATAGAGCCTTTACTTTTAGGGCCTGCGAAAATAGTTATAGCAACAGAAAACTCTATGCAATATATAACAAATTAATTTTAGTTGTTAGGCATTAAAGAGTTTGAGCAACGAGGCTACGATACCACATGTAGATCGAAATAAGGGTGAAGCTCTAACTCATTAAGCACTAACCTGCGAAACACTGTGACTCTTGTACACAAAGATCTTACACATATCTGAGCTCTAGATCACCAACTCTCAATGGGGCTGATCTTGTTTTTGGTGTTATCTTGCGAAGGCGGGACCTGTATTAATACTTTTCTTTCTTTGGTGGAAATCTGATTGGATTCTCCCATTAGAAACCCAATTAGAATATAACTTGTACACCTAGCATCTGTACACTCACGTCAATACTAATAGGATTAGGATTCCTAAACTCATAAGGATTCTTTATTCACATCCTGTATGAGTTTACTGGACGAGTTGGTATTAATCTCTATGTTTGTAAATATGAGTTCAAGATTGATTCAATGACTGTGATGTCCTATACAAGCTTACAATGCAACCTCACTTTACATGAAGCTTCATCATTCCTAATCAGTTTTTCAGATCTCTAATTCTTTATCCGTTTCATTGAAACTATAGATATTCTGGTCAGATTAATGTTTGTGTTATGCGAAATCTGATGAATTGTCTCTGTTGACTGAGAAATATGATCAATTTATTCGTATTCAAAGTTGCAAGTTGGACCACAAGCTTGCAGCAGAGTTAGGTGCAAGGAAGGACCACTGAAATGGAGGACAATTACCCAAAAGCCGTAGGGGTGCCCCAGCCCAGCAAAGGTCAATTTCTGCACCAGTGGAATGGAATACGACTAGGGATGATAAATGGGTACCCAGTGACTTCAGCAAAGAGCCCGTATCATACTTATGATCCTGTAAAAAGAAGCCTTCTTCAAGCCTTCCCTTTTGAGCTCAACTGGCTTTTGCTTTGAAAGTAAATTCCCAAATGAGAATTACTCATGTGGGCTAGAAATGCATTGGAGTTGAAACTCGCATTTCAATTAACAAAGCCCACAACCAAAAGAAATCAACGAAAACTAAGTACTGAGTAATGTTTTAAAGATTTTCGCAGAATAAAACGAGAAAATGAAAACGCATTTTTCAGAGAACAAAAACGCGTCTGGTAGCTTAGTTGAAAACTGTTTTCAGAGAACAAAAACAGTGAAAACATGTCTGGCAGCAATATGTGAAAATGACAAAAATAGTGAATATTAGGAGGATTTTAAATTTTTTTAAACTAACATTTTCATACATTTATGTATGTAATTAGTCCAACTCATTTTTTATTATGCACACCAAACATGTTTTTTTCTCATTTGACCCATTTTACTAAAATCAAAGAGCTTGGATTAAATTAGATTTAAGAAAAAGTGATATATCTATGCATTTGGTAGTACAATTTGAGTTAATTTTCAAGTGTATTTTTGTTGATTTATGTTCTAAAAAAATATTTTAAAAAATGTATAATTTGACAAATAAAAAATTATATTGTTTTTTAAAAGTTAACATTATTTTTATATCTTTTATTTTCTCTCCTTTTTTATTTCTTTCCTCTTTTCTTCTTTTTTCCTTTTCTTTCTTCCTCCTCTCATTTCTCTTTACTTTTCCCTTCCCAGGCCGTTCCTTCCTCTTTCATCTACTTTCTCTTTTCTTCTCCTCCCTTCCCTCTTTTTCACCATCTCTTGCCGCCACACCCACTCCTTCCCTTCCATGGCATGAATCCCATCAACCCACCTCTCTCTCTCTCTCCTGATTGGGCAGTGATGGCGATAATGGTGCTTTGATTGGGTATGGGTGGTGAAGGTGATGGGGTCGATTACTTTTTTACTAGGTGGTGAGATGTGTATTGGGTTCGATTGGGTGATTGGTGGTGGTGATGTGGGGACTGGGTCTGTGAGGTTTGGTGGCAGTGGCAGGGATAGTGGCGGTGACGGTGATGGTGACGATGGTCTGGCAGTCGTGGCTGTGGTGAGTTTGATTTTCGTTTGATTTTTGTTTATGTTTTCATTTGATTTTGGTCTGGTGCTTGATGAGAAAACGAAAACAACAAATTATCGTTTTCAACTTTTGTTCATGAAGTTGGAAATGTTTTCAGAAAACATTTTGAGGGAAAACAAAAGCATTCCACCAAATAGGTTTTAACCAAAAAACTGGAAATGAAAACAAAATACGGTGGTGGAAAACGTTACCGAACGCTGCCTAATGTTGTGCCCATTGCAGCTTATAGATGGTGTTCATGGACATCTTGAATTGTGTGATGTCTCAGTTCATTAATTCAGCTAAAGCTGACCACTTAATCATTGCTTAATAACTAAAAACGATATAGCACAAGATACAGGGGAAAGTTCCAGAGGAAAACAACATTGACAATATCAGATAAC
Organism: Prunus padus; assembly: GCA_024362665.1. NCBI lineage: Eukaryota > Viridiplantae > Streptophyta > Magnoliopsida > Rosales > Rosaceae > Prunus > Prunus padus. Next base: position 34,031,302 of record JANFAM010000020.1, read on the forward strand.
ATTGTAATGTTAAAACATATCTTCCTTCATTACAACATCTACTACAACTATTATGGGACCAGGTACCAGCCACCAACAAATTCCAAAACCCGTATACCTGTTTTCAAAGAGTGATTCATCCTAAATTACTAGAACCTACTTGGTTTCTGCGACCGGGAGGTACACACCTTCAGCTGCCAACCAAACATTGTCCGCCCGTTTTTCTCTGACAGCGCAAACCTAGATCATAGTGAAAGGATAAAATTTAGCACAACTTCAACAATGATTTATCAAAAAGTTTGTCTCCACTATTGTTACATAAATGAGGAAAAAAAAAACAAGTAAAATTGTTTTCCATAGATATGACAATTATATTTGAAATAACATTTCTTGCCCAGCTTAACACTAACATTGCAATAACTTATTGTAAAATTTCTTTGTTAAGCGGAGGAACACACTCAAAGCAATCAAATTCAAGCTATTTGGTTTACAACATACAGACTTTACAGAATTATTGGAATGTCTAGTACACCACCAAATCAAGAAAATGCGTAAATGTAAAAGCCCGAGATAGAGTAAAACAAATCATTAAGAGTATAGGACATAATCAGTAATAAGCACCATTATTAACAATCCAGACTCAATGCACCAACAGAGAAACAAAAACAAAAACAAAAAACGCAAGTGACCAATGAACTTAGAAATTTCGTTTTCATTTACTGGTGGAGATATGGAGTTCAGTTTCATTATTCTTACCTCCTGCTGTCCCCCAGCAATGCGGGTGTACTTCTTGTCATGACTATGTAGATAAACACCTGTGTCAACATGCTGAATTCGAACCCTTTGATCCTGCTTCCAGGTCTTCCCACTCGCTTCAATCATAACCCTACAAAATACCACACCAACCCAATTCATGAGTAACGACGATGAAAAATACAGCCTAACCTCCTATGAACAAATCAATTCGCTTCTCACCTCCAGTGATCACCAGTATCAGATTCAGATTCTCCCCCAAAGCAGCTCACCTACACCGAATCGATTATGCAAGTCATTATAATGGCCCCACACTTGATTATACAAAAGGAAACAGATTCAAACTGTCTACAAATAATACTGGAAAAGCCATATACAAAATCAGGTCGCAAAGATTCTAATATTCAGCGTGTCACCAATTCATGATTACAAGTAAACCCGACAAACACAAGTACAAGCATACAAAAACAAAAATAAATAATGCTTGACCAATGACCATTAGGAAAGGTTGGTAAGAAAAAGAAGAGTTTTGAAACCTCTTGGTTGCCAGTTATGGGGGAGGCGTGCAAATGGCTGTGCAGCCATTTCCTAGTCTTCATGTGCTGCAACCTGATAATTGTCCCACTTGGAATGCTATCACCTTGCTTGGCAGCTGTTTCGAGCTCAGGTCTAACAATCTGCAAACGAAAACCCAGTTCAGTAACTGTAACCAAACCACACCCAAGAAACAGAGACGAGGAGAAACAGAAGAGAACACCATACCCAGTAGCTATTTGCATCGTCAACGTTGGGAAAACCAGTGACAGACTGCTGACCACTACCAGAACCATACGGCACGTCGTGGGAATGCAGGCGAAACTTGGTCTTCTCGTGCATCAGCTTCAGCACAGTCCCGTACGTCACCTGCCCAATCGCAATTCAATTATACAAAATTCCCAAAAAAGATCAAATCAAATAGGAAATGGAGGTGGATACGAACCTCGACGCCCTCGGAGGTAGAAGCGGAAGCAGCGTAGCCTGTATCGAGATCGAGGCCGAAGAAGAGGAACAGAGCAAAGCAGAAGAAACCCATCGCCATAACAAAGAGTAATGCTATGAACCAGTTCTGTTGCCAGAAGGGAAACTCAGGCTCCGAAGCCCGCCTGGGTACTGTGAATCGCCCCACGACCCGACCCGGCTCTGTGGAAGACGACGGAGCAGAAGAGTTGGAGGGTTTTCTTCGACTCAAACTCGGCGAACCTGAAGAAGCCACGGTGAGACTCCCCACAAAAGGGAAATGGAAATCTGGATTTGGGATTTGGGAATGTGAATTTTGGGATTTTGGCCTTTTGGGGTTTCGATCTGTGACTGTGACTCTCTCTCTCTCTCTCTCTCTCTCTGTGCCTGTAATTTGTGAATGTATGAGTCTTTTTTCTGGTTGGAGAGCGCTGCTGCTGTGACATGGGATCAGCGAATGGGAGCGTGACACGTTGGCATTCTATTGACATGGAAGGTTGTTACTGGACGTATGATGTAAAACCACGTTGGGGCCCAAAAGGCTTCGGATTCTTGAGGAAGCCCGTGAAATGAGATTGATATAAGCCTAATTGGGCTTATTAATGGGCCGGGTTCGACCCAATCCCATTAATCGGTACCCCCAAGGCAATAGCCGCGGTTTTGCAGTTGCACATGAGTGATTTTCAACCGTTGATGCGTGATCGCACTTGAGTGGTTTGTTAAAAATGCCCTTGGAACAAATTTTATTTATGAAAAATAATTCCCCATTCTTATTGGTCAAACAAACCTCCTCTTCGCCCAGCCCGGGGATAAGTACCACTCACTCACCGATCCCTCAAAGTTCTCTATTTTTTCCATTTTACCCGACAACCACAACTAAAAACTAAAAATAAAAAACGAAATAGTTACTAATAGGGTTAAAATTTAAAAATTTCCCCCAACCCACCATGACACACTATCATAAATGCAACATGACCGTCCTCATGATGTGAGATTGCATCATGGATTCATGGTCAACTAATTTTAGTTGAATTGACGACTAATCAAGAATTAACCAACTATTTTTTCTCTAAATCCTCATAATATATTAGGAAAGAAAAATCGATTAAAATCTTCCTTCCTTCTATAATGTGTGTTGTTCCATATGCATTGATGCAGTTCAACTAGGATCTGCAGAGAATTGGGACTGGATAACAAGAACAAGCACAAAGAAGTAGCTTTGACAAACTCAATAAGCATAGGTTTTCTATTCAAACTTGGATACCTCGTCCATAACCCTTGGCCCTCTACTTATAATTGAAAGGGGCGTACAATATTAAATGACAATTAAAAGGCATAAAAGAAACACAACTAAGCAAACACAAATGCTTGACTCTTTAACTACTTTAGTCTTGAAACTGATGGGAGTTTTAATCTTCCTCTTGGGCGGGTGTTGGGAATATCAACTGGTGCTTGAGAATTTAATTCTCTAAGAAACTCTTCGAGATGGTCCCTCATCGGTCCCTCCGGGTTGAAAGTGACTCGTCATCGAAGTCTAAGTATTGTTCTAGATCGGTTGCATAATATGATTGCAAGTCACCTTACATTGAAAGTTATTGACACCACCATGCTGACACCTCCATGGCACATTGAAATTGGTTTTATGGTGAGATAAATATTACCCTTTTGCTGGTCAAACTTTGCCACTAGATCTTTTTTTTGAAGGGCCCAAAATTACCTTCACTCCATCTTTTAAAAATGAGTAAGTGTTCATGTAGCCATCATGAATAGCCCTTGATCAAATTGCCAAGGCCTTCCTAATAACAGATGACACGCATCCATAGGCACTACGTCACACCAGACTTCATCTTGATATGTCTTGCCAATTGAGAACATTACCAAACATCGTTTGTCAACATTAACCTCATTTCCTTTCCTAAACCAAGCAAGTTTATAAGGAGTTGGATGCTTCTCAGGTTTTAACTTGAGCTTATCAACCATTTCCTGAGATACCACGTTCTCACAACTTCCCCCATCTATTATTACATTACATATCTTGCCATTGGAAGTACATCTTGTGTGGAAGATATTACGACGCAACCAATCATCGCCATCAATCTGCACAGTGTTCATGTTTCGTCGAATAACTAGAGCTTCTCCATGATCACTCCATGTGATTGCTTCGTTTTCCTCTTTGTAATCATCATAGATAGGAGTCGTATCTTCTTGGAAGGAATCTTCTACAAAAAGAACTTCTTCTACCAGATTAATGAACTTTCGATTTGGGCATTCAGCTTGCTTATGCCCTAGGCCTCGAACACTTGAAACACTTAACGAGTTGGGGCTTTGGAGCACTTTGTTGACTGGAACTAGAGTGCCAATCGGTTTCTTTCTTGCTTCCTTTGTCAAAAGCCTTAGGGTTGAAATTTTCTTTTTTTGGATTTTGGGTGTGGCTTCCAACAAATGATCGATTATGTTTGTGCTTGATTGCTTTTCTATCTTGACGCCAATTTGTAGACATCATCATAAGAAGCAATATTGATGTAGTACAATGACATCATGAATTTCTTTGCATAGCCCTCCAAGGTAACGCGCAATTGTCTGCTCCTCACGGCTCGTCCATCCCACAACGAACCATCAAGAAATCGAACTCCTCGTTGTACTCATCAACTAATTTGCTGCCTTGATGCAAATTATACAGCCTCGAATACCATTCTTGTAGGTAATTATTAGGCAAGAATTTTTGCCTTAATTCTTTCTTCATCTTATCCCAAGTTGTAATTTTTGATTTCCCCATTCTTTCTCTTCGCGATTTCAATTGTTCCCACCAAGCGAGCATACTTAGTTAGTTTTATCGCCACAATCTTCACTTTGCGGTGATACGGAACATCTTTGTAGTCAAAGACTCTTTCAAGCGTATTCAGCCGGTCAATAAACTCATCGGGCTTGATCTTTCCTTCAAATTCTCGTATGTCCACCTTCATATTGATGTCGTTAAATCGACCAAAAGCGTTGATACGAAGACGCGTTCATTCCTTGCCTCTTCACCGGCTCTTCACGCGAGCACGAAAGTGAAATGGGTTCTCATAAATCTGATGAGATCATCGTCTTGATGATTACGAGCTTCAGCGGCGACGATCCGCTTCTATTAATTGCTCCACTTGCCTCCTCAACTCCTCATTCTCGATATCACGAAGATCACGACCTTGCTGACCACGTCCACCACCACGTCGACCCGCGCCATCAGGCCGTGGCGTGGCCCAAGAAAACGAGATCCCAAGAAGGATGCTCGATACTCAATTGATGCAGTTCAACTAGGATCTGCAGAGAATTGGGATCGATAACAAGAACAAGCACAAAGAGTAGCTTTGACAGCAAACTCAATAAGCATAGGTTTTCTATTCAAACTTGGATACCTCGTCCATAACCCTTGGCCCTCTACTTATAATTGAAAGGGGCGTACAATATTAAATGACAATTAAAAGGCATAAAAGAAACACAACTAAGCAAACACAAATGCTTGACTCTTTAACTACTTTAGTCTTGAAACCGATGGGAGTTTTAATCTTCCTCTTGGGCGGGTGTTGGGAATATCAACTGGTGCTTCAGAATTTAATTCTCTAAGAAACTCTTCAGATGGTCCCTCATCATGCATGGTCCAATTTTATAAAAGAATATCCATAGAAATATGGTTTAGACCAATTAGCTAATGTAATGTACCCGATTCTGTAGACCATAATTTGGTATCTCTCTAGGTACAATAGAGTAGTTAAAACTATCAATTTGTACAAAAAAATCGCATAGAAATATTTTTTAATAAAAAATGTTTCCATAATATATATATATATATATATATATATATATATATTAGAAAAAGAAAAAAAGGAAGGTTGTTTAAAAATAAAATAAAATAATTAAAGAAAAGGAAGGTATTTAAAAGGCAGTTACCTGTCCATCCTCCCCGGTCCTCCTAAATTACACCATCCTTTTTTATTACTTTTGTAAGTGAAGTAATCATTCCTGTTTTTTTCCCGCTTAAAATTTGAGAGACTTTCTGTACTTTTTTTCTTTTCTATTTTGGCCAAAGAGAGGTTTTCTTTACTTGAATTTGCCTAATATGATAAGATTTCATGGCCTACGGATACCAAAGGAATATTATCTTTATTTTATACTTATCGATTAAAAAAATTACCAAATTCTTTTTAATAATGAAAATTTAATCACAAGTCATGTTATACGATGCTTAGTGCATGTTTGGCATTACTTATTTTGGGTGATAAGTAATTTTTTCAAAATTTTGGGAAGCCCAACTCATTTGGTAAATTATGAGAAAATCACTTATTGTTAAAAATTAATGTGAGAGAAAGCTATAAGGGAAATCAGCTAATGATATATTTTAATTTTCTGATTATGTATGAATCAATTTCGAATATGCGCTAGGTTTAATGAAATTCGAATATACGCTAGGTTTAATGAAATTTATGAACTTATGAAAATACCCCAATCTATTTCACCCAATTTATTCTATTCGTGCGTTTTCTCATTCGCATCCCTTTGCTTATTTATGCCATCTCTTTCACATAGTTCTCATTCTCTTGAATCTCTTATATTTTTCATATTATTTTTTATTATTGAATCAATTGAAGCACACTCCTTAGAAAGCCACAAGACTCAAGTAAGAGGTATATTATGTTTATTCTTCTCAATTTCATTCTTCCCTCTTTTTCTTTAATTTATAGGGTTTTAACTATAAATTTAATTCTTCACTCTCTCTTTAATTTATAGGGTTTTAACTTAAACAGTTGTTGTTGTTGGTTTTTATTTGTTTTTTTTTTCTGTTCCTGTTTTTGTTTCTTTGACATAATATTTATTTTTAATGGAATATATTGGATTTAAGTTGAAACATTAGTTTAGAGCACTTAGATACAAATATTTCATGTTCAACATAATACTTTATTTAATTTATAATTAAAATAATTTTTAGGGTGTGATGAAAACATATTTAATACCAAAAAAAATAAAATAAGTGAAAGTGAAAGTGTTTTCCCTTTTATCAAACATTTTAACAAAAAAGTCATTTCAACATAATGTCATTTTTAGTCATTATATACATAGCTCACAACATTTTCACAAAAAAAAAATTACCAAACACTTAGAAATTGATTATTGTACCAACATCACTTTTAATAAAAAGTTTACCAAACACTGCTTTCTCTCACAACAAATATAACGATTATTTTAACAGCACAATAATGCCAAACTGACCTGACCTTTAAACTCATCATATATCTAGCCCCATATATATATTTATTTATTTTACGACATAAAATCCCTATACAGATTTTATTATACAAATCACACAGACAGCACGGGAAGACTGGAGACTCGAGACATTTATTCAGTTTTGGAAAGAAAAAAAAATGTCTTCCCAAGAAAAGGGAATAGCAGCGATAAATCTAGCCGTTGAAGGGACCCTAGGTGGGCCCCACCAAGAAGATCCAAAGGCGGATTTGAAATCTCAAATTGAACTCCAATTCACAATCCCGCGGATTCCGAGCCAAACTTCGCTGGATTCTCTTTTTAAGGGCAGAAAATAAAAATTTATTTATTTGACACAAACAACGACTGAGGCTCAGAGAGTGGGATGGGATGAGAGAGAGAGAGAGAGACGGTATAAAAAAGAAAAAATATAAACGAGAGCGAGCGAGTGAATGAACAACATAAATAATTTGTATATGCAAAAATAATATCGAAAACTCTCATTCACTTTCTCTCTCTAAAAAGAAAGAAGGGGAAAACCCTAACTTTATCTCTCCTAAACTTTTCCGATCGCTCTCTCTCATCGATTCGTGTGGTTCTAGGCCTTCAATGGTGTGAAATTAGGGCTAGAGCTGCGAGATTGTCAAGGATCTAAAGCAAGAAACAGGAAAGCGCACAACAATGGCGTCGGCAGACAAGGAGCTCGAAGCCCAGCTTACGGAAGCTGGAAATCAGCTCCTGGAACCTCCGTCTTCCGTCGAAGACCTCCTTCCTCTTCTGGACGTAAGCCCCAATTCCTTTTCGAATGGTTATGGTTTTCTATTTCGTTTTCTTTTCGAACGGTGAAGTTTGTGCCTTTCAGTGGTTTTTGTTCCATGGTCAATGTCTCGTTTTTATTTTATTATACTCCTTTCTGTGTGGTTAGTTGTCAATTTAGTGAAATGAGTTTCGAATTTTATTGTTATGAAAGCTTCTGATGTGGGAATTAAGTGGTTTTATACAATTTCCACGGTTTTATTTTTTGGCGATCCGTTTCCCATTTTAATCTTGCGCAGCATGTTCATGTGATTGGTATTGCTTGTATTATCGGTTATTCTTCACCTCTTTAAGCTTTAGGCACGAACAATACTTTCATATGCCATGCATGAAGTCCTATGTAGCCTTTCTATGCCGTAATGTTGTGTTTTCATGAGGTTTTGGACGAGGGGTTTGAGTCTCTAGCTCACTTTCCTTTTAGGCTTCGTAGTATTTTACTCTTTGTATCCCTCAGTGTGAACATAACACAGGTCTAAAAGCGGTACGTTAATGTCAATTATGCCTTTAATGTAATACCAATTAAGTTTTAATTTTTAAGAATGATGAAGGTTTTAGATAATTTTAAGGTTAGTTTTTATAATATACAGCAAAGGAAATACAAATGATCTCCCATTATGAATATGAAGATACATTATTCATGTTCAACCATATCTAAGAAATCAAATTGAAGGCCGATCATTTCAAGTTTCATTTAATGCTCAGGAAAGTCATTTCGTTTTGGATATTTGTCCTATGCTTGGCCCTAGTAGATATTTGGAAAGAATATAATGTAAATATTTTTGGTTACTTTGCATTACACTTTCCTGAAAAGGAGCTTGTATTAATTGAGGTTTGCATTGCTGTTCATTTCCCCCCTGTATGCATCATGTTTTCTAAGTGAATTTATTGTTGGTACCTTTCTTAAAATGAAGGCCAGTTATTTCTTTTAAAGTTTGTTACTGTTGTATATTCTTTCTTTCCAGGTTCCGGTTAATGTAATTTTCATAGAAACTTGTCGATGTTGTTAAATTTTTCTTTCTCTTGTTTCAGATCAAGTTAATTTAATGTTTTTGAACATATTTGGCTTAGGTGGAAGAATAATGTTCTTCTCGCTTCGGTGGTGTTTAATGCTTGTCTCTTTGGTTTCAATTGGTTTTATTTGCCTTTTTTATTCTTCCATTAAAGGAGAACCTTATTTTTGTCGTTGATGATTTGTTCCAGGCTCAACAACCAACATTAATACATGACACATGTTTGTATTCTGAATCCCATATGTAGGATTTGGGTCTCAAAGGCTTATAAAGTTTAGTGAAAAACCGGGAAAGTTGTCATGTCACTTGAAATCTTCACCCCGCTTAACCACGTAATGAAGGGCACTACACATCTTAATGAATGGTTATGGCCCATAGTTTCAAAATTTTTGCAATGGGAGAATTAAATATTATTGATTTATTTTGTTGTTCTCAAGGTCACTAGCTTTGGCTAATATTTTGTTTTTTTGTCCTGGTGATGTTAGAGTGTCGAGAGTTGTCTATCAAAGGTAGAGCAATCACCTACCAAGTCAATGCAAACTGCACTTTCTCCGTCACAGAAAGCATTGGTTGCTGAGCAGCTTTTAAGGCATTCAGATCCTGATGTCAAAGTTGCTGTTGCATCTTGCATCAGTGAGATAACAAGAATAACTGCACCTGATGCACCTTATGATGATGACCAAATGAAGGTACCTGGAATTGATCTAGGTCATTATACTGATTCTTCATCTGTCTTGTCTACACAAATTCCATAATTTAAAGAAAATTTAAACTTCTTAAATTGTATATGCATGCAGGAGGTCTTTCAGCTTATCGTATCTTCATTTGAGAATCTATATGACAAGTCCAGCCGATCATATGCAAAGAGGACTACGATTCTTGAAACTGTTGCCAAGGTCCGGTCATGTGTGGTGATGTTGGATCTTGAATGTGATGCATTGATTCTTGAAATGTTCCAGCATTTCCTTAAGTCAATAAGGTACAAAGTCTTAAGTTGAGTTCTTGTCACTACTTTATGTGTGTATATATATACTTTCAGGAATGTTTGCTTCCACTTGTGGAGTAAGACTTGTAAGCTGATACGTTGTTGAAAACTGAACCTTATATGCTTGGCTCTTAATGTTTTCAGGGACTATCACCCAGACAATGTTTTCTCATCCATGGAGACGATTATGACTCTTGTTTTAGAAGAAAGTGAGGATATTTCCCTTGAGCTAATATCTCCCTTATTAGCTAGTGTGAAAAATGACAATGAGGTAAGTCATTGTTTTTTATTAAAATTAGTACTTTCTACTTCCTGTTTTATTTTTCAATTTGCTAATTATTATTTTTTCCTCCAGGATATATTACCAATTGTAAGGAAGTTGGGGGAGAGAGTACTTGAAAGCTGCGCTACTAAACTTAAGCCTTACATGATAGAGCAAGTCAAATGCTTGGGCATTGCTTTAGATGATTATAGTAAAGTTGTAGCCTCGATATGCCAAGAGGCAGCTGGTGATGATGAGCCGAACGAAGGTTTTGATGCTGATGAAAATGTGGTAAGATTTTCATATTATTAAGACATTGATGTTCATTCTTTTATTGAGAGAGTCTGAAGATTTGGGAGGAAATGTATGTATTGTTATTATTTCTCTTTAACAAGTGAGAGCAAGAGTGGTTTTTGAAAATTGAAGAGTTTAGGGTAACCCATATATGTATGGGCCTTGCCCCTTTGGTGTTTTGGACGGTAGGTACATTTTTTTCTTTGGTTTTTCTGAGAAAAATGAATAGCTAATTACAATTAGTTGACAACTCTAGTTTGATCGCTGGTTTGGCTTTTTACCCTTAATCCTTTGGTAGCTTGTCCAAGAACATTAATGATTATCTAAGATGCCACAACATGCCTTTTTTTTCCTCCTCTTAGGGTAGGGGTGGTTTGGTGTGACAAAAGAGGGTTTCTTGTGCCCATTGTTTCATGCCCAAGGTCAAACAGCCTGTTATTGGCTGATGATGTCTTTGTATTGATATTTGTCTTTGTGAATCAAGTCAGCAATTTGTATTAACCATTGATACTTCAGGCTGCCGAGGACAAGTCAGCAATTAGGGAATCTTCTGATGAGGCTGCCCAGGTGAGTTGTGTCTTTCTTCTGTCAACTCCTTCCTTTGTAAATTTTTATTTACTTTGCGCTTCTATTTATTTATACACATTAATTTTAGGTTATCCAGCCATTTTACGCCCACAACTATCACCCTAATCGAACTTAACCCCCTAAACTAAAAAATCAGCCAATTTCGCACCCGAACTCATTGGAACATCCAATTTAGCCTGTCAAAATTTTCAAATTTCATCCATTTTTCCATCCTAAAAGTCATGTGACTTACTATTTAAGTTTTTATAAAAAAATATCATTAAAAACCAAATAATTTTATAAAATAAATATAATAAAAGAAATGAAAGATGGATCTGAAACAACCATCACAACATGACTGAACCATTGTCACCGAGGAAACTTTGTAGAAATGCATTTTTGGCCTTCCATATCTTTAAGTGCCAGCATATGATAGTTCGAGGTCTCTCTCTCTCTCTCTCTCTCTCTCTCTCTCTACTTAGGCCCAACTGCATCTGCTCCGTAATTAAAACTCCACCAGTGTTCCAGGCCTTCAAAATGGTTTGGGTCTGCACCATTGTCACAAGATATTTGATAGTTCATTGGGGTTTGGGTCTTCAAAAGGTTCCTTATTTCAGTCTCTCTCTAAGTTCCCTTATCGATCTTCGGCCTCATTCACAACAAGGGGTTGGGTTGTGGCAGATGGTAGGATGGGGCTGTGGGGAAGAGGGTGGGGCTGTGGTTGGCTGATTTTTTAATTTTTTAATTTTGGCTTTGGTTTTATATATTTGACTTTTTATTTTACTCGAAATTACAAATTTACTCTTATTATTAACGGAAATTTGGAAGAAATTCGAAAAACTTAACGGCAAGGGCTAAATTGGCTAACTTTTTAGTTCGGGGGGTTAAGTTCGATTAGGGTGAGAGTTGAGGTTGGAAAACCACACTTACTCTTAATTTATTGGATTGAAATGGGTTATTTTACTCGTTCTCTTTGTCTTTCCAGGTGGATAAAGGGAAGGCTGAAGCAGCAGTTTCTCCTGACCAAGTTGATCCTGCTATTGACAAATCCTCACAGTTAGTTATGAACAATGGTAATACAGAGACTGGAGAAGATGACTCTTTTGCTGAGTCAAATGCCTTAAAGAAGCAGGAGGGTGACGATACTGAGCATCAGAAAGATCCAAATGCATCAAGTAATGCTGAACCTGATAGTTTGGAGACTGAGAAAGCTGTTGATGCAGAACAAATTCCAGAACAAGCTACGAAGGAAAAGGCAGGGGATTATAATTTGTCAACAAATTCAACAGAACCTTCAGAAAATCGAGAAGTTGATAATGAGGAAGATACTGAGACACAACCTGACCATAAAAGTGTCACAGAAGATGTTCCGAGTTCACCTCACGAGGCTCCTTCTGAGGAGGCAACTGTGCCATCAGAAAAGGAGAAAGGATCTGATGTTAACCTCTCTTCAAAGGCATTGGATAAGGAATCTGCTGTTGTTGCTTCTCTGTCTGCAAGTGAGAGCCTTCCTGATGAAAGTCGTTCCAAAAAGGCTGGACGGAACAAGAAGAAAGATAGTTCCAATAAAGGGGCTGCAGCATTTGCAGATGATGAACCCAATAAGGCAACTGATGGGACAAGTGATTCAGAATTAAAACCAAGTAGACGCACAGGGAAAAGGGGGTCTGTTGGTATTTCTAATGAGAATAAAAATCCAATTGTCGTGGATGCATCTAGAAAGGAAAGTGGCACCACAAGTGATTCAGAGGCAAACCAGAAATCAGCTAAAAAGGTAGATGGAAGCACTAAAGCAGATGATGGTTCCTCTATAAAGCAACCAGAAGATAAGAAAAGGCGTGGTCGTGGAAAAGTTACTCCTGGAAAGGATGCAACAAAATCTTCATCTAAAGATGATGACAAAGTACTTTCTTATTGGCTTTGCAGTTATGCCTTTGATATTTTTTCATTGATTTCTATTGTTAAATACATTTTAAACAAAATAACTGCTGTTATTTAGGAGATGATGTCAACACCTAAGACGGCCACAAAATCAACCAAGGACGAACCTCCCCTGGAGGAGACTCCTAAGACAAATTCAAAGAGGAAGCGTGCTTCAGGAAAAGAGAAGGTATACATGCTTTAGTGTTTTTCATTGCAATTTGTATGTTTTGTCCAAATTTTTGTTTAGTGTTCTTAGTCCTTTATCCCATCAATTGCTGTCAACCTTTAATATTTTAGGTTTTTTCAAGTTTCCATACAGTTCAAGTAATCATGCTTGTATTCAACACCTTAAGTTTGCTTAAAGACTCATTTGATTTTGCTTATGCATAAAGTCTTACTGGTTTATTATATTTTCAGGGATCTGGTGCCAAAGATTTTGGTGAGGATGTGGTTGGTTCAAAGATTCAAGTTTGGTGGCCAAAAGATCGTAGGTAAGTACTGACCTTGGGTTCAATGTTTTCTCAATATTTCTCTTATGCAATGCAGGAGTTTGCACATAACTGTTTGGTCAATATTTTCTCAATATTTTTATGTTGTTATTACATCTCAACCTATATGGGCACAACTTATTACGTATATTAGCTTTCAATTTCAGTATCCACTATATTATATGCAATTTGTAATGTTTAAGAAGTGCTACTATATTTTCTTCTTATTTCTGTAGTGATTATGATTCCATACAACTTAAAATTGAACTATGTTTTTGCTATACATTTATTGTTCTGCACTTAAAATTGTGTTACTTGGTGTAAATAGAGATGTCTCGTAAATGCAGTGCCTTTGTTGCAGCCTTTTAGGGAGTTTTGAAGGTCCACATATAAGAGTCTACTAGGTTGTTCAATAGAGTTCTGCATTAGCAACTTTTTGATGACTCCTGCTTTGTTATCCTTTTAAAAAAAAAGTTTTCATGGGGGTGGGGACAGATTGTTTCCTGCTGAATTTTCCTTTTAATTAGGATTCTTATAGAAGAACTAGATTAAGGAATTTCTTTATGGTTTTAAATTTTGAAGTTTTAGTTTGTCTATAATGTTTAATTTATAATTTTACAGGTATTATAAAGGTGTTGTTGATTCTTTTGATCCTGCTAAAAAGAAGCATAAGGTGAGATGCTAACTATGAAAGTCTCAATTTTTTTTTATAGATTTTGTGTACACTATATTCTTTCGTATTTAGTTGAATTGATCGCTAGAAAAGTTCATCACAAACTTTTCATTTTAATGTTATTATGTCTAAAAATGAAACCTGATATTACTCAATTCTTTGTACTCTTGCCATTCTTCCATAGGTATTGTATATTGATGGTGATCAAGAAGTACTAAATCTTAAAAAAGAGAAGTGGGAGTATATAGAAGGTGATTTTGGCTCAGATGAGGTTGGTAACTGCCATATTCTGTTTGCTAGTTTTCATCTTTACTTGCTTAAGTTGTGCACTGAGATGTTTTTGTTAACAGGAGCAAGAAACTGATCGATCAAGTCATGATGCCTCTTCTGAAGTGTAAGTATTTTTCACTTCTGATATGTACTATATAATTTAGAACTTAACATTTAGTCTTTAAGCTTCAGATTTTAAAGCTATATTCTGCATCATACCATAGATTGAATGTGACATCCAGATTATGTTAACAATCCTTTGTATTATGATTCTGTTGAATGTCACCCTTGTGTACTAAATTTGTTCTCGTGTCATTGACTTGACTTGACTTGTCTTGAAAATTGTGCTATGTTGATGAAACTTTTAATGTTTTTCTGTTTTGCATATTGAGTCAGTATTTCAGTCTAACTTGTCTAGCAATGGGCACCTAGATTCTTCTTGAAGATGGATTATTCAGATAAACCCCCCTCAACATTGTTGCCTGGAGTCTACTTCCTAAATCATAAACTTAAACCTGAAAATCTGTTGCTGTATATTTCTATGTTTTAAGGTTTAGGATCTAACATATAGTCCTCAATATATCTTTGTGTTATATTTTGCTTTATATTTTTGGCAAGTGTTTGTTTTATGGAAATTGTGGTGATGTCCTCCTTGATGTTCTGCTGTCATAACCAGGCCTCTGAAGAGGAAAGTGAAAATAAATGCTGATGAGGCAACTAAGGCAGAAAAGATGGATATCTCACCCAAATTGTGAGTGCAATTTTGTGTTACTTAAAAGTTGATGTCAGTATTTCTGTAAATTTCTAAATGAAGTCAATTTTCTAGGGTTGGAGCTTCCTCCAGCAGATCAAAAGGTGGGCCTAAATTTGGTCGTAAATCGAGAGAAGGCAGTAAAGCTGATAACAAATCCAAAGGTGCTGTTGGAAAATCAGAGGATGAGCATATTGGAAAATTGAAGGATCACACCCTAAAAAGTAGTGGTAAATCAGTTGATGTTGTTCAGAAGACATCCAGCAAATCGAAGAACAATGATAGCCAGACCCCTAAAAGTACCAAATCCAAGGAAGATGACAGCAGCACACATAGAGCTTCCACCAAATCGAAGCAAGACACACAGAAGGCTGGGAAGTCAAATCAGGGCACACCAAAGACTGCCTCCATTTCCAAGCGTAAATCATCTGCAAGTGGTGGCAAAGCAAATGCCAACGGGGTGGGAAGGGTGAAATCTGTTTCGAAGGCAAAAGATAGTGAGGACATCAAGGAAAGCTCCAGCGATTCTGAGAAAGCAACAGAAAGTACAAAGAGGAAGTCGCCAACTTTATCCAAGGCACAGGGAAGTGAGACCAAGTCTGGTAAGAAGCGACGGAGAGGAACCAAGAGTTGATCATCATCTATCTAGTCTCTCTTGTGACCGTGCATTAGTTTTTTTCTTAATTGTCATCGTCGTCGGCATGATCCCAGATTTGTGGCTAGAATTGTTTGATAGCCTAGCGTATGTTGGTTGTAGGGGTAACCTTAGTTTTCTTTGATGTATCTATGTTCTAGATGGAATTAATTGTTGTTTATTTTGGAGGCAAGAGTAGAGAACCACTTTTGGGGGTTTAGGTTTGTTGGAAAAGATGTTTTTAATAGATAATGCCATAGATTATTAACGAACTTGCTGCCAGATCTATCTTATAATTTAATATTATTTCAAACTCTTGTTGTTAGCGAGCCAAGCAGTGGCTAAACTTGAATGTTGTTCTGAGATTTAGTAACAAGCCATCTCCCTTTGGAAATAGAATAAAATTATTCCTTCTTTGTGTAACTTTGGTTTGTTTGATGACCGTAGATTTCATTATCACCATCTGCATCCATCGTGTCCCACTAGTGCCATTTGTAATGCAAAACATTATTATTATTATTAATAAGTTAAATAAATAATAGTGATATATCCCACTCTAATTCAGTCAATTAATCCCCTTACTAATGTCCAATGTAAGAGCATCTCCAACAGTCTCTTCAACCACTTTGGAATGCTCAAATAGGTGAGCCACATCAGAAAAATTCTCTCCAACAGCCTCTTCAACCTCAGTCATCAAATTTGCAACCCCATTCTCTCTCTTCAAAACTGGTAAGTTGACCTTGCCTCTTCGAAACATTTATTTTGTTTTGGGAGAACCAAAATCATATCAAAAGGCTAAAAATATTTTTTTTTTATGGGTTTGATGTAAATTTCATAAATATTATCTTTAAAAAAAAGAATGTTATTAATTATTTCAAATGTTATTCATTATTATTGTTTTAAGTCAAATATTGTATTAATTGAATTGAAGAGACTGATGAAGCACAAAATATTAACGTGGCAAATAAGGCTCTTCAAATTGCCACGTAGGTCAACAAACTTCAATTTGAAGAGTTTTTTTTGCTACCACTGTTGGAGATGCTCTAATATCATAGAGATGCTGGGCTGGACTTTAGCCTTCGCTTGAAATGTTGTAGCCCAAGCTCAGATTTGATGACTGTAACGTAACGCAGGGGAGGCTGAAGGAGCATAAATAATAGGAAAATACCAGACTTACCACATTTTCCTACCACATCTCTAATAGAGGTGGATCTCATTGTATTGGTGAGCTCCATCTCTATTAGAGATGTGGTATACAATGTGGTAGGAAAATGTGGTAAAGCTAGCATTATCCTAAATAATAATAGGGGAAATTGTCATTTAGTAATTAATATGTAAAAAATTAATCTCTATTAAAAATCATTTGGTTTTTTGTTTTTTGTTTTTGTTTTCTTTAATGGGAGAAAAGTATAGGGTTCAAAGGGGAGCAAGACCTAATGAACCATCTCTCTCTCTCTCTCTCTCTCTCTCTCTCTCTCTCTCTCTCTCTCGTATATCCAATTATTATATATTGTAGGTTTGGGCTTTTCATGCTCTACCAAAATCATAACACTACATTTTTTGAAGTAAACAAAATCTAACAAACCCTCCTTTTTGGTATCGTCTAAATTATATATTAATTAAGGATTGACCTTTCGTGGTCCACCTTAAACAACCACAAAAGCCAAAATTGACTTTAATATTTTTCAAGCCGAAAGAGACTTTGTAGCTTCTAGTGCTGAAAACGACCTCTTTTGGCCTTTGCTTATACATTTTCTCAACAATTCTCTTTAGTCTACACTACAATATTAGCCTAGAGATTCCTTATTACTCTTTTCCAGTTCACTACAGCTCCTCCGTAACTGATTATATACAAGTATGTGTTTATCTCTTTTATCACCCGACGAAGATGGTTGAGAGATAAGTTTTTTTAGTCAAAGTTGACATAAATCATAAATGTACTGTTTGCCCATTATATATCAAATTTGTGTCACTTGGGCGTTCAATTTCTCAATAGGTCATACTCTCATATTCTGGATGTCCTAATTGGATATACATTATTGTTTGGGCTGGGGAACCCTTAAAACTTCTGTGATTAGTGTAAAGATAACCCCACATGCGCACAACATCTATAGTCATCTACTTGTCCCCCACTGAGGTAGTTTATGAAATTAGTGGGCTTGCAAATTGTTGGTGGTTGTTGAAACTTAATTTCCCAATTCCCTTTGGACAAATATATATATATATATAGTTATTCTCTTATCCGGATGTATTAACGTGCGGAACATGCGGATGTCATTGTAAACAGGCAGGAAAGCAGGGAAGGGTAGTACAAAATACATGACGTCCGCACAATAATAACGTTCGGAACGTGTGGATGCCATTATATATAAAATTATATGCTTGCCTTTTTTATATTATATTGTATATTGCATTGTGGCTCTTGTGCCAGCACCCTACAATGGTCAAATATTACTGCAAAGTTGCAATTTCCTGTCATGTATCTATCTTTAAAGAAAGGGCCACAAACATTTGGAGATATGGTTCATGTATCAAAAGTGAGACTTTCCTTTTGTCATCTAGTCAAACCCAGTTTTCTTCTCTATCTGATGCTGATGGAAATCACTGTGCATGCAACTTCTGGTCAAAAGGAAAATAGAGAGCAAACAGAAAGGCTGAATTGTTTTGCACACACACATATACACACAAGTCAATCCTTCTCCTGAACTAGTCTTTTAAAACTTGGTAATCTTTTTTATACGTTTTCTCAACTTGATATTATTTAACTTGCAATTGCGCTTCCATTCATGTCATTCATGTCAAGAATGCAATAATGACAGATAGAAAGATACTAACTCGAGCCTATTGCTGCGTATAGCTACCAAAACGTTTGATTTCTATAAATGGGTGTTGATAAACACATACATCATACATACGTGTACAAAATCCTACTCATAAAATGCTTTTAAACCCTAACCCTAATTATTGCAGGTCATGGTCAGATGTTCAATTTGCTATTTCAAATGGGATGAATTAAACTGAGATTAATATATAATACAAACGCGTTTTATTATTAGATTAGAAGAAATTAAACTGAGATTAAGAGAGGAACCCACTAGCAGATGCAGATTGGCACATTGCGTTACTGACAGCAGCCACATGGGGTTGCAATTGATCCGCACTCGTAAAGATTCCTAGACAAAATAATGTCCCATGGCCATCGACTGTGGGGATGGGAATTGGGAAACAAGTAGAGTCAAGGTGACAAATACAAAATTTTTATTATCTTTCAGCTTCCTATTGTGATTTGATGTTTAAATATAGACGACTTTTTTCTTTCCCTTTAAACAATTTGAGTTAGGGTATTTGACTTCAATAATACTTGAGGTGGGGACAAAAAGTTCCTCTCCAGAAGTTACATCATAAAAAATAAAAATAAAAACACAGATAATAATATAAGCGGAATGTAACATTTTGTGACTGTGTTGCGATTACAAACGGACAAAAGAGAAAAGATAATTACAGAACTTTGATTATACTTCAAATAATTGAGTTCATGTTGATAATAGATCTATCTCAAAAGAGATTTAGTTGGTCTTAACTTAATTGCCACGAGCTTTAATTATGAGGACAAAAATAGTGTTTTTGGAAGGGGACACCTTTTGGAATTACAAGTGGTCCATGAATGATGAGTGATGACCCCTCCCTCTATCCCACCCCTTCATCCCTTCCAAAGTATAAAGTATTTAAATGGAAAAGGAGAAGTTTAGATGGTTGGGAGAGGGAGGAGCCATTAGGGTAAGGGGGGACTTTAAGGGCGTGGTCTCTGCTTCCAATAAATACCAATTTTTTCCTGCAGTCGGCTACTATATTCGTTTATCAATTTGCACAGTGACAGGAGTAGCTAGGCTACAGCTCACTTTCTCTCTCATTTTAATTGTCAAACGAAGTAGGGTATATATTTTTGTACAGTGAGCTTCTATTGAAGGATTCTCAAATAAGCTTATTGAGATACCCTTGTGGGGCCCACTTTGTATTGTATTTCACTAATCCAAATCGTTTATTTTGTAGATATTCATTCAAAGATCATCTCTAGAAAAAAATCTCTTGAATCCGATATCATTTGACCACTCATTGAATATTGAAATTTTAGTACTTTCTTAAAGCACCGTGTTCATTGATTTTGTAGGACACAATTAGATGTCGAAACGGTTTCTGATTTGTCTCGTTTTTTTGCAAGGATGATGATCCATGAATATATAAAAAATATAGGGTTTGGATCGTTGAAAAAAAATTCGTAGGATACCCTAAAGGGTGTCCCTCAAATAAAATTATTTGAGGGATCCCTCAATAGAAGGGGATTGTATTCATGTATGCTCATATATGCTCAAATCTTTATTCTTCTCCAAATATGAAGGTATTTATAAAGAAGTACAACCCTAAATAAAATAGGAAATAAATTCAAATTACAATATAAAATAAATCTAAATTATAATAGGACTAGATAAATGGGTAAGTAACCAAAATCCTAACATAGTACGGAACCAAAATCCTAACTAAGTAAGAACTCGCCAATATTAATTACATGGCTGCCACATTTTGTAATTTTCCTTCTTTTATACAAACTCGTCTAATCACTACTACAAAAATCGCAATAGACGACGGTAATTTACCGTTGTAAATTTAGTTTTTCAACCGTCGAGGAATCGACCGACATCTTTTACGCATAAAACCACGACGGTAAAATCTCGTCGTCTATTATTATACAGACGACGCTTTTACTCAAAACCGTCGTCTATTAATTTAAAGACGACGGTTTTTATTAAATACATGACGTTTGTTATATGTAAAGACGACGGTTTGTAAGAACTGTCGTCTATTATGAAATAACAATCGTCTATTATATGTAAAGACGACGGTTTTTATGAAAAACTGTTGTCTATTATATATAAAGACGACAATTTTTATGAAAGAAATGTCGTCTATTATATGTAAAGAAGACGGTTTTGTGATAGAATTGTCATCTATTAATGTAAAGACGACGATTTTTTTTGAAAGAACTGTCGTTTATTATATCCAAAGATGTAGTAATTTTACATTTTATCTTTTTTTTTCTTGCTTCCAATGGTTCTCTACAACGATTTTAGCTAAAAAAACAACCATAATGCTTTGTGAACAATAAATTCAGCTCCAAATAATCCACACCATACAATAAATATACTCAAGAATAATTTGTTTCATAAAACTTGAAGATTCAATAATAATTACATAGTTTACCAATCTTCATTCCTATATATCCATACAAAATATCATATCCATAATATTAAACTAAAATTAGAAAAAGAGGGGCTACATATGAAATTCGATCCGAATTTCATCAATTTGTTCTTGTGTGTATGAGTTAGCGTTGCCTTCTTGCAATCGCAAAACCAGAATTAAAAAAAAGAAGCAAGTTTTAGTTAGAGATACGTTTATAAACCTTTTGCAACTATAACAGGATTAAAAAAGAAACAAGAAACAACAAATGTAAGAGGGGAGCATAACTTATTTGGATTTCCTCCGACTTGGAGTAAATTAACTTCAAATAATTTGAGAAACCGAAAACCTAATGAAATGTACCTCGACTTGGAGCAATCTGATGGAGACAGAAAACTTTAAGGTTAGAATATGAGTTGAAGAAAGATAGTGAAATGTTATATATATAGGGTTTAGGGCAAATTCGAAAAATTACAATTCGCGGTCAAATTTTTCAAAAGACCGCGTTTTTAAAGACGACGGAAAGTAAAATTAAAACGTCGTATAAATTAAAATATACACGACGGTTTTTAAATAATAGGGACGTAATAAATATATAATACGTCAGTTAGTTACAAAACCGACGTCTTAAATAAAAATAACTACAGAGAAATAGAAATTTGTGTTAAACAAGAAACTAAATATGCAATCTTTCTGGGGAACTCAGTTGTTGTTTTACACCAAACCGAAGTTCTTAGATTGGTTTGGTGTAAAAACACAACTGAGTTCCAAAGAAAGACATCTTGCATGACGGAAACCATTCAGAGATGTGAGAATTGAGATATACTGAACGTTTGGAATAAAAACTCCAATTTAAAGGAATTATTTAGAATTGGGAAACCAAAAGTGACTTTATTACGACTTGGAAACCGAAAAGGGCCTTTATTTCGACTTGGAAACCTAAAAGCCGCCGTTTCAGTGCCCAATTTCGCAGATAAAGCGTGACGTTTCAATTCGAAAGTTTCGAAGTTGAAACCTACAACGACGGTATTTATGTTTTCCGTCGTCGTTTGACTGCCGTTTATTTCGACTTTTGTTGTCGCGCTTGTTTTAAGTAACAACGACGGTATAATTAATAGAAACGACGTGAAAATGATTTACAACGGCGATATAATTAATAGAACTGTCGTATTATCTAAAAAACCACGACGTTATATTATATTATGACGACGTGGTAACGATTTACCACCACATTTTATTTATAAGAACTGTCGTAGTCTAATGTATAATACGGCGTAAAATAATAAAAGAGAGACGTGGTTAATTAACTTTACATGTCGGTAATTATTAAATTACGGTCGTATTAAATAGTACTTGATACGTTTGTTAATAATACAATTACCGTCGTGTTTATTGGATGTTCAAAACGGCGGTATTATATGTAAAAAGTCGTCTATAATTACTACGTCGGTATATTTACACATACCGTCGTTGTTTATTTGTTATCTTTTTTCTGATCGGAATGTCATGTTTAATAAGACGACGCTTTTAAAGTTTTATGCGTCGTGTTTTAAAAATGCCCAAATGAATTTCCAATTTTTAGGTGTTTTAGTTTCTGATCCACGTCGGTTTTTATATTACCGTCGTCGTTTAAAATTTAACGACGGTATTTATTTTGTCCGTCGTCGTTTTACCAACGTCTATTTCGATTTTTGTAGTAGTGAATTCGAGTTTGCAAATAAGCGAAGTGAGTTTACACTCCGGACAACTAATCTAACATACATTTGTAAATAAGCGAAGTGAGTTAACACTCCGGACAACTTATCTAACTCACGTTTATAAATACTATCATGCTTAGAGATTTAGGGTGTATCCTACTTTCACTTTGTGTGAGATTGAAATTGAAATAACCATATTGTATTATGGATTAATTTATGTTTTGGGGCTGACCATCTTACAAATAAATGAGCATACTACCAAAAAAAGGAGATTAAGGAATATGGTAAGAGCACTTCCACCCATTTGCCATGGCAAAGGGCCAAAGGAGGTATGATCGGTGCATAATTACATATCATTTTGTACCATTCTAACTTATGATTTGGTTATGTTTTTGAGTTAAACTTGTGCTTTTAATCTATTTTGTGTTTGTTTCAGTATAATAAGCTTAAAACTCATTAAATGCATTTTGGAGACAAGTTAGCTCAAAACGGTGTCTGCAGATCAGTCAACTTCACGGATTGGACTCTACTTGCTCAAGAAGAACCAGATGATGAGCCATACGTCATTGGAAATATACGGAAGTCTATTTTCTGGATCATTTTACGGTTCATGATTCCGAGTCCTCTAGAGGAAGTTATACAAGTTTTGGCAGCTTAAGGTCAAAATCGGCAGGATCTGCATTACTGGGCCAAAAATGACATTTGAAGGTCTTTCCGATTTTTCCTTGAGCTGGGCTGCATATGCTTGGAAAGATAATTCAAAGAGCTTCAAGATCCATATTTTTCCAGATTTTTCAGAATTGAGAAACAAGCCCAAAACGAGCCCAAAAGAAGACTGAAATGCATTGTCAAGCATGACATATGCATGATGAAATGTTATTGATTGTGGGAAATTTTGGTGGAGCATATTCAATACATATAATTGAAGTGGAGTTTTGCAGCAGCCAAATAAAGTAAAAGAAGATGATGTGGGAGTTGCAACACTAAGCTTAAAGACAAGAAGAATTGTTTTCAAATGCAATTGTGTGAATTAAGTGTTGTAAGTTGGTGAAGTGAGTTTGTAGGTAGAAGCAATACTTAATTCAGATTTTCACTTCCCCTAGGCCTATATATAGTGAGGTTCTCCAAACTTGTAAACACACCCCAAGGGGGGGAGCTCTCAAACATCTCTCTAAAGCTCCTCTCCCTTCTCTCCCTCAAATTCTCTTAGTTTTCCTTTTTAGTTCTCAATTGTTGTAACAAAATCCTTTTGCTAAATTTTCCTTTAAGTTTTTCTTAGTTGTAATTTATTTTTCATTGTAATGTAATTTCTTTTCTTAAGTTTTCAAGTTTAATTAGTTTCCAAGTTTCAATTATAGTTCTTGTTCTTATTCATTATGCTTATAAGTTAATATGCTTGTTTGAATGAGTGATCACCATTAAAACTTGTATGTTAGCTATCTTGGTTTGAATTAAGAGTAGACACCATGCATTAATTCAAATTGAACTATGAATAGGAAGAGTATGTATGGACATTCGACAACAAGGATTAGATACATGCTTGGTTGTTTAAAACATTCTTCTTTGCTTAATGGATTTCTAATGCTTAATTTAGGTTCGACAATAAGGATCTAATTAGGGAATTAGGAATACAAGGTTAGGACCAGACACCATGGCTTAATCATACTTTAGCTAGAATCAATCTAAGAATATGAATTGAACTTGGTAATTAATTTGCTTGAGTTAATTTCTTTTCTTTCTTTCTTGTTTTATTTATTTTCTTTTGGATTTCTGTTTTGTGCAGGGAATCAAATTGAATCAATCTATCATCAATCCTCGTGGGATCGACCTCGTACTTACACAAGCTATACTATCCAACGCCTCGTGCACTTGCGAGCTAACAAGGTAAGGGCTGTTACTATTCACATGAATAGTGGCAGCCCTTGCAAAAGGCTTGATGTGTTTCCACCCATTGCCCTTTGCCATGGCAATTACTATTCACTTTATATTATTTTTTATATTTTTATACTTAAATGATTAATTTGGATAGGATCTTCGGTTGCCACGTATCAATATTTATTAAAAAAATTATCATCTCATATTTCGGATAAAAATTTTCGATTAAATTTTCGGTTGCCATGTATCCATATTTATTTTAAAATTTACATCTCACTCATCATACAATTGAAATACTCCCGATCCTCATAGTCCAACACAATGGAGTACAAGGACGGCTCAATCATTGGTGGAGGCGGTTCTATCAGATCACGACGTGGGGGAGTATTTTTCCTCGGATGACGTAATAGTGCCATTATTTTCAACATGAAACGCACCACTGGAACCGACTGTGGGCATTGTTCACTTGAGAAGCCATGTGTAATGGTTTTCTTCACATAACTGAACGAACCACGTATAGTGAATCTCGAACAATTCTTCACAACGTCCCAACATTGGTGATTTTTGAATCTTTTATTACCATGGCCAATGGCACAAAACCACATTTGTGCTTGAAGAATCTATTAAAAAAATAAAATTGGAAATCCAAAAAAATATAAAATAAAAATATGACATTAAATTGAATAAAACGGCAATTTAAAAAATTGAATAAAATTTGTTACCTCGTCACCAAGATTTTTACCGCTTCGAATCAGTTCCCTCACTTTTGCCAACACATCTCTCCATTTCCATAACTCTTTATTCAAAATTTTCCACCTATTAGCCAATGCCGTTTTCGTCAAAGGTGAACCCGATCTTTCACAAAATTTTACATGAATTTTTTTCCACATATGAGAGAACTTCATCTCATTGTCCGTGATCGGACAATGACCAACTTGGACCCAACACTCACACAACAGAACATCTTCCATGGTTGTCCATGCCCCTCCGACTTAGATGGAAGATGCCATAAGATGATGAATAAAAAGAAATTTGAAAGTGAAGAAAAATTTGTGTAGAAAGTGAATAATATTAGAAGGAGAAGAAAATGTATCAAGATTTGGTGTTGAAAGTGAAAAATATTTGTAGGTATTTATAGAAAAAAAAAGTTACGAATTTTTTGGTAATTTTCGAATTTTTTAAACCAAAAAAAAGGGGTAGCCATTGGATTGGAGGACAAAAAGGATCGAACAACCCAGAACGTGCCACGTGGCTTCTAGCCGTTGGCTGACGCCAGCTTGGCGACAATGCACGGGAATTTAAATTTTTTTTACCCGTATGTGCCAACGGTAAAAAAAATTTAAACCCGGGCGCTGACTTCAGCAGCTCTCAGACTAGAGCATGGGCTCGTTTTGCCTTCGGCCTGAGGCCAACCGATGGAAAGTGCTGTAAATGATATTAGAATTGGGCACAATTAATTGAATAAATAATACATTAATTGGTCCCCGTCCACCACGCCGGTGGCAATAATACAAAAACCTAAAAAGAAAGCAGAACTCAAACCTGAGTTCTTGGTCAAAATATATTCTGGCAATATTTACATTGCTTTCTGCAACCTCTCGAACTAGACTAGTACGTACCCAATTATTTTCATCAAATTCGATGATAATAGTACCCCGCTTATCATGCAGTCAAATTATAAGCTAAGTTAAAGACAAAAAAATATATATATATGTTATCCCACTAATCAGTTACAATTTAACTACAAAATGACTCAGGTAAATGCGATAACGATATATACCTATTTAAAATGAGTCTAATATCTAATTGTGACTAATCCATTATTGTAAACAAATTAACTGATTGATTTAAAAAAAATATACAGAGATATAGATATTAAAAGGAAGTGTAAAATGACAAATTAATAGTATATACAATATTTTCATTTGTTTCTTATCACAAATATAATATATTTTAGCATAGAATCAACTAGTATAGTGGTTTGGAGTAATTGCTCCACATGCAAGGTCCTCGTTTCGAGTTCTAGTATCCATGTAGTATGTGTGAGTTTAGTATATTATCTCCCTCTTAATAGAAAATATCCTTAAATATATATATATATATATATATATATATATTCAAGATTATTATATTTGAATACCTGATCAATTACAAAGTTAGAGTATCTCCAATAATAATAACAAATCAAACTCTTGAAATTTAATTTTTTTGACCTATGTGGCAATTTGAAAATTTTTATTTGCTACTTTAATAATTTGTGCCCAAACCAACTTTTCAATTCAATTAATGCAGTGTTTGTTATTTTAGCATTTTAAATGTAGGTTTCTTTTAAAACATATGAAGAAAGTCTATGTATTTATTATATGAAAAGAAAAAATGCATGTTTTTAGCATTTTCAAAGTAGGTTGTGTTCATCCAAAATAAAATAAATGTTGTATATATGAGAGAAGGTGTGAAAAAAGGAGTTTTAGAGATAGCAAGGAAACTCTCCACTTCTCTCCCTCTCAAATCCTAGTTGCCGCTCCTATCCTAGGAGATGAGGGAGGAAACCCTTCCTTCCTTCTCCTTCCCTATCTTCTCTCCTCCTCTTCCTTGCTCTTTTTCTCTTGCCTTCCTTTTGGTTTTTTTGGTTGAACTTGTGGTGATTTAGACCCTTTTAGGGTTTGGTTGTGCTCTCTTCTCTAGTTTTTTGTTGCAACGGGTCTCTTTAAATATCTCTCACATTATGTTGCCCTTTTGTTTTGCGGCTTTATTTTGGTGTTGTTTGTTTGTTTTTTTTTTTGCAGATCTGTGGGTTTTGTGTTTTTAGTTGTAGGTTTTTGCGTGGCTGCGGTTTTCCCCTCAACTTGGGCTTCGACGATGGTGTTTTTGTTTTTCATGGTGGTGACGGCGGCGACTCTACTTTCTGTCATCTCGGTTGGTTTGCAGTTTTTTGGGTTGTAATAATTACACCAACTCTTTGTGAGTTGGGCGTTCTGTTTGTATTTGAGTCTCTACTTGTATTTTTTACTTGTGAGAGTTTAAAAGTTGTAGTAGTACATTGGTAGTTTTGGGTGCGGTCCATGGCTGATTTGTTCAGGCTTGAGGCTTTCATGTCGAAATTTGTTTGGCTTTATGCCCCTATTAATAGAGATATACCTTTGTGGTATATTTCTCTGTATTTGGAATAACCCTACGTGGTTATTATGCTTCCACATTTGTAGTAACCTTTTTTTAGGTAGTTTATGCCCTTGTGACTGATGGTCTTGGTGCTTAAGTTATAAATACAATTATCGCTACTCTAAATAAATAAATAAAACAAAAAATAAATATTTTGAAGAGTCAAAGTTCACTTATCAAGAAATTAATTGCAGTTTTGATGATGGAATTTGACAAATATTTTGCTGATTGATGGCTCACTTATTTTAGTATCACAAAGTTAGTTGTTGAAGATGCTCTATGATATCAAAAATTGAGTATCAAATTCATTAAAATATATATATTGTGGTTATTCATGTAAATCGAATCTTATACATGATGCTTTTGATTAGAATAAAAAAGATACGAAAAATGGTAATTAAGAATGGTGGTTTGTGCTTGAGTGATAGTTTAGTTGGTGATGAATATGAATCTCACAGGCAAATGCATCGACGACTACAAATCGTCCACGCACGTGTCGGTAAGAGCGGAAAGCCAACGAAGCTGTGAAGGTGTGAATATATAAAGGTTTGTTTATTTGGGCGGAGTGACTGTTATGCCCTGTGGAAGGCAACAGTGATTGGTGGACGTGGGCGGTTGGCATGGCGAAAGAAGGAAAGGGGAAGCTTTGTCTCCCTAAATGCTGCAGTCTCTATCAGTCTCTTGACGACCCAATTTCCCAGAAGACATCCCAACGCTCCTCCCCAGAGTACCGCATCATCACCATCTCACGGCAGGGATTAGGCCACCTTCTCAAACCCCAGTCATATAAATCGACGGCTATAAATTCATCATTCACCCACAGGTTACAACCAATCAAATCTCAACAACACTACACACACAAGAGTCTCTCTTAGTTGATCTTTTAGGTTAATCAGTGTCTGTTTTATTACCGGACGGATTAGATCAGTTGTCCAAAACAGTAAATTCTTCCCTTTACACTAAAGTTCGAATTTTCCGCTCATAAAAAATCCGCATATTAATGAACACAGATTTTTTTCTTTTTCTCGAAAAGGCTTGGTGGACTCTTTCTTTGTCTAATTGTCTTCCCAAAAGACCAACAAAACCTCCGCTCACACACACAACCACAACAAACACGATGATAAGAGAGCAGCCGCATGCTCAAAACGAAAGCCATAAACATAAAAGCCTCTCTCTCTCTCTCTCTCGCTCAGACATCAAGTCATCACGACTTTCCTTATTTGGTTGTTCAGGGGGTGAAAGGTCGCCGTTTCGGCACTGCTGGAGTTGCTCAGGAAACGTCAGGTCTCTCTCTGGCAACGTGTAACCGACAACTGTACGTCTTCTTCTGCATGATGCAGAGAGAGAGAGAGATGGGGAAGGAGATAAGATCATAATTAAGAGCAGTAGCAGTGAATGAAGAGAGGGAGACAGAGAGAGGGAAGAGAAGGGTACACAGCTTTTTGGTATTGGGTTTTGTGGAGGTGTTTCTCTTTTTTATTTCTTTTCTTTCTTGACCTGCAGAGCAAACCCTAAATCCTCATTGGCGTCTTACCCATTGATTTTTCTTACACCAAAACAGCAGGAACCGTAGATTTTTGCGGCTTTTGGTAGGTTTCCTTATATGGGTTTCCTTCTGTGTTCTCAGATCTGACTCATATAATATCGATCATTCTCTTTCTCTCGGGTTACCTTTTTCTAGTTTTGCTTTCCTCCCAGTTTCCACTCCCTTCATTTCTTTGTTATTAATCAAACTTTGCGATTTGTGACTTTAATTTCTTGTGCCGTTGGTTGTGAATTTGGTTGGAACAGAGATGGAAATTGACAGAAGAGAGTGAGCACACAGAGGCACTTGGCATAAAGCGTATGCTATTGCTTTTGCGTGCTCATGTCTCTTTCTGTCAGCTTCCCAGTTCCACTGCCGGATTAATTTAATTCCTTATTTACTTCTCATCCATCTCTGGCCTGTGTTTCTTCCACTACTTGTATTCTCTCTCTCTCCAAATCTTCAATCTTAAAGCCTTTGTGGGGTTTCAAAGCAACGCTTAATTTGCTACTTTGAAATCGGTAAGTGATGATTATATTATATATAAAAATTGTTTGATAATATCGAAGCATCAACTAATACCTTGAAAGCGTGACTTTTGATGGTGTTTTTCACGAAGCTACACATATTTGATATTTACTGTGCGAAATTAGCAGCAAAAACCTGGTAATCAAGCATAGAATTATAGCATGGGAATGGGAATTTTGAATGGGACCATTCACGTTATCTATCTAGCTTAGTATGGTCCTCCTATTCTTCATCGTCTTTCTAATTCTCTATTTGATCTCCATTTTTAATTCCTGCGCATGCGATGTTCTTGACCCAAGAATTGCTTCTGCTTGGACTTAATTTGTTTTTTTCTTCTTCTTCACCTGAATCTAGTGCTTGTACTGTGCACCTACCAAGCTAGTTCGAATGGATATATACATATATATATATGTATATATGTTTTCTTTATGGGTTTTTATACA
Source organism: Prunus padus (assembly GCA_024362665.1). NCBI lineage: Eukaryota > Viridiplantae > Streptophyta > Magnoliopsida > Rosales > Rosaceae > Prunus > Prunus padus. The sequence continues at coordinate 34,061,403 of JANFAM010000020.1, forward strand.
ACCCTATTTAGCTGCTCGAATAGGGTTGCTTTTGCTTGTTTGTACTATTTGATTACAAATGGTTTTTCCAATCACTAGTCTTTGATCTGGATTTTTATCGAACCCAGTACTTAATTTCACACCCATTGCACATTGGGTGTATATATATTTCTCGAAATATTGTGATTTAATGTGATGATTTAAGGGGAAAGAATCTGCTTTTGTTATCTTTCACTTGTTTGTCTAGTTGATTTTGCAGGAAGGCTTAAGGATTCATTTTCGAACCGTCCACACATTATCAAGTGTAAGTTTTCTTCTCTCAGAAGATAACTTGTCAAATAGGTTTGAATTTGTTTTTCCAGTGAGCAAAGCTGATCTGGTAGCCCATTTGTTGCACCATTTTATGTATACGATCTATTGCATATACTTTTTAGTTATTTGGATTTTATTGATGTTTGTGTCTCTTAGACGCTGGTAACTATTTCTAACCCAAAGTCTCAAATCTGTGACTTGCTGCAATCATGAAATAATTTCAATCTATGTGTTCTTATCTTGCAGTGAAGTTGGTTTCATATGTAGACAGACGATTAATTTCGAGATGAAAGAGGCTTTTGGCAAAACCAATAATACTGAGAAAGACTGGTGAGTTGTTTTGGGCATGGATCTTAATTACTTAATTAATTTCATAATTATGTCATGTAATAATATTCCTTATTACATCTGGTTGGGCACTGGTTGTGCTTGTGGGTCTAAATTAAAGTTGCAATGGAGTGTAATCGTGAAATTGCTATATAAATGAGCCTATTTTTAGTGGCTTGCCCTTGGAAGGCCTAAATTGTTTCTTGTACTCGGTATCTCTATAATAATATAATATTAATATAATTTGTATGATGGTGGTATAATTATTTTTTTTTTAAAGAAAGCATATCTTGTTAGTGTTTGTTGCATATCTTTCATGACATTTCTTTAGCAATTTTCTTTGCCTTTATAATTTTCATGTATCTAGACATAATGTGATGTGAGGTCTTGTTCTTTTCTCTGACGTTCTTCTAAGGTTTTAAAATTATCTTTTATAGACAACAGACTTCAGTCTGGGCCATAGGAACAAAATACTTTTATTAGTAGTTGGGTGTGCAAGCTTGAAGAGGACTAGTGTTGTGTGTATAATTTTTGAAAGGAAGTTATAGAGTCACGTTTATACCAAACACAAGCACTCATTCACACTTTTTCAGTGCTATGAAGGCATGATTCAGTGAACTTTTTTCTAGCAAATGGATACCAGATTTAACTAACTTGCCCCGTGCGCATATGCTGAGGCATATGATGGAGTTCGACCCCTTAGTTTCTAGGCTTCTAACTATTAAGGCCACGATCAGCTCCCCCTTTAATTTTCCCTTGTTACTTATCAAATGAAGTTATACATTGGAGGACATGTTTTGTGAACATGTTTCACATATGTCGTTAAAGTTAACTTGTAGCTAAGCTAGTAAAATTCAAAATTTAGTAAGGGGGGAGAGCAGATAATTTTTATCTTTTCCACATGTGATTGAGATGCTTCCGAAGTACAAACAAAAAGAGATTTTGGCTTCACTTCCTATTGGGTTTGTTGTGTTCCTTGTGTACTATTTGGCTCACCATCCCAATAACATGGTACTGGCATCAAGGTCCAATCTTGGGAGTTGAAGCTTTGGTGGTACTATGCTCCTATTTACGACGTACATCGTCTGTGATGACCACTGGATCTTCGGGGTTGGACTATTTTGCTGCGTTGATGTGCCACCATTACACACATGATACGTACTTACTGAAAGCAACCACACTGCGTAAACAAACAAGAAAGCCCCACCGACCTAGAAAAAGATTATAAGGACTACATGTCTCCATTTCTGATCTTTTGTTCTATTTGCTTGGTTGTTGCGTGCATGAGATATGATGTCGATGATTATCTATATCATTTTTAAAATCTCTTATTGTTAAAAAAACAAAAAGGTAGTTTGTGACTAGTGTTTTATAATATTATAGGGTTCTGAAACAATTCAATTAATCCGAGAATTGGTTGATTGGGAATCACTATTCTATGTGTGATATTTTGATTGATTGTTCCTGTGGTGAATTCATTGGTCTTTATCATATACATTTTTTACGAAGTAAATTATTTTTATGACTTCTCTTATCGTGCTAGAGTTACTAAACAGGTAATTTGAGGAGTTAGAAATGATACTGCAAGAAATATTATAGCAAGCTCTAGATGGGAATTAATAAGGTAGAATCTACTGGGAAGAAATTAAAGAGGAAAAGCAATCTAGCTTTCTTAAAATTTCAAACTCAAAATTAAACATAAGAGCTAGCCAAGTCATCTTACTATATGTTCCTGCTAAATTCTTGTTTTAATTCCCTATTCATGAGTTAATGATTGCCTAAAGAGCTTGGTCAATTATCTTTGGTATAACATATGGATACAATGTAGGTAATGCTTAGAATGTCGTTTACTAACAATCGTTAAGATTTGAACCGAGCTAGCTAGTTTTTCTACTTCCACAACCCAAAAGCTTTTAGGCAAACAACGTGAAGATCATATAAATCAGTTGTAAGAATATATATGTTCTGTCGAAGTTTGTTTGGTTTTTAGGTTAAGAATATATATGTGGGAAAATAGGATGGAATCACTTAATTATGAGGTTTTGGCATTAGGAATAAATTGTTATACTCTTATTTCTTGTTTGTTAGTCAAGAACATATACTTAAGTTTATATTGTCTTTTATTTCTGTAGATTGGTGTTTTATTTTTCAGAGAATTATATTCAAGATCCTCTATTGGAAACTTCCTGCATTATACACTCCTGGGTGAGGCTTTTGTGTTAAGGAAGTGGAATTTTGAGCAGTGAGAGTAAATTAGAAATGAAATATAAAAATATATACACACACATATTTGTTTCTGCTGTCCTCATGTATATAATTCCCTGTCTCTTATATCATTGTGATGCTTTTCCAAAGTGAAAGAATAATGGGGAAAACCAAATTCCTTCATGTCCATGTTAAGATGTTTTCATATTAATTTGGTTTTGCTAATTGTTACAATTAATGGAAGGGTTTTAATCAGGAGCTGGTTAATTATATGATGATTTTGAACCATAATCGGAAATGTTGCAGGATATTATCGCCGTCCTGTCGATGATGATTGATCATCAATAATAATCACCTTGTGCTGTTGGACGTTAAACTTGGAGCTAGCTCTTGTCTCTAGCAGCGGATGAAGTCAAAACAATATCTTTATAAACAGTTCGTCTATAAATCATTAGCTGTAATGTAAAAGCACTGTTTGTTTTTATATCTATTTTGATTTTGATTTGTGAAAGGTGGTTTTCTTTCTGTTTTAGAATCAAGGAAACAGTAATATGAGCATACATGCAGACTGTGCTGATCAATCTACTGATCGAGTACATTTATGTAACTACTGCACAAAGTACAAATATTTAACGCTGTGACTGTGAATAGGTGTACCATGAGAGCATTAGGTGTACGCAAAGCAGTAGGAGAATCTTGGTGGGGCTTGTTATAGGCAAGTAGAGATTGGTACCGGAATAAAAATTATTCCATTATTTTGAGTGTCACCGTCACATCGGCAAGTAGAGATTGGTATGTGTGACCAACCTTTTGAGATTCTCAGTACTGGAACTCTATAGCCGGTAAGGGGCCTATAGTGATTTACTTTGTACCCGAAGTCTAGGTTTGATTTCCCATCCTTTGATATGGCTGATCCACCTGAGAATTTGAATGTACATTTAGCAAAAAGTGTGCAGAATAGACGTAATATAATATAGTCAGGATGGCCGAGTCAAGTTCTGGTCCTCTAACGAGGGCGTGGCTACAAATCCCACTTCTGACAATTTTCTTTTCTATATTTTTTTTCCTCATGATCCCAAAAAAGGCACCTCTTTGTGTATGAGTTCCCGAGCCCAAAATGAAACTTGAAAATGTGTTGGGGGGGTTGGTTTTATGGCGCGTTTACTAATCTGTAATTAAATTGAATTGAGGAGGAATTGAAATGAGGCGGAATCAGAATTAGATTCCTGTTGAAGTTGTTTACTAAAACTGTTTGGAGTCGGAATAGAATTCCATAAAACTGTTTACTAATTCAGCAGAATCGGAATATAAACTAGTACGATTACTAAAATGCCCTTGTCCCAAATCAAATATTTTATATACTTTTTTTTAATAAAATTTGATATAGTATATAATAGTAAGAAAAAATTAAATTGTTTTTTCATTTCATAGACACACTAAAATGATTTTCTTTTTTTATTTATTTATAAATTTAAGTATTTCTATTAAGTATTTTTTTATTTTTTATAAATGCAAGTATTTCTATTAATAAGTATTTATTATTATTATAAATGTAAGTATTTCTATTAGTTAATCCTTAACACTAAAATAATTTTGTTTTTATTTATAGGGTTAAGGATAATCTTGGGAATAATGAAAGTAAGTGAGGGCATAAAGGAAAAAAAATTAGCATTCCGATTACGGATGAAATCCGGAATTCAAATACCTTATCAATATAGGGAATCCAAATCACCCAAATCTTGGAATTCAATTCCATTTTTCGTGTGGGTCCCACGCACTTTTGATTCCTCCCAATTTTAGTAAACACATGTATAATCCGTAATCGGAATCGGATTCCGAATTCTCATTCCGATTACGGGTTAGTAAACGCGCCATTAATGTATTATTTCAAATCAACAATAAACCAGTATCCGTTGTTGCCAACAAAAAGAAATTTGAAATTATCAAAATTGCTTGTTAAATTAGAGGTTGGGAGTAATTGGGTGAATTATGAGTTGCTAGTAAATATTCTGACCTTTTTTTTAATATAAAATATTTGATTCTCATTCCTTGCTTGGAACCGTATGGGCAGCCATGGAAACTCCACCTGGCTATTTTTTTGGTTCTTTTTTTGCCAAGGATTAACAGATCTCTTCAAGGGGAGTAATTTTTGGGTGTTCCCGGTACACCACGTGGATGGTGTACCATCCACTAGATGTAAGACATGTGGAATATTTCCAATACAGCCCACCCATGTGTCATACAAAATAATGCAATAAATTGGAGAGTAATTCCATATATCTTGTCTATTGGATGACAGACACCACGCCACAGATCTTAACATTCAAAAATTTCTCCTTCAAGGGTATGCGTACAAGTGCAAAATATCAATTTCGTATTAAAAGTGCGCGGAAAGAGAGTTCTTCGTCATCATTTACTTGAGCATTGTCGTGTAAGAGATTGAACATGAAAATACACTTGATGCAATATTGATCCAACAAAGAATGTTCACCATTAAGTTAAGCAGTAACTGTTACAATCACTGTCTCATGACTCACACGGTGCCTGACTGACCAGCACCGAGCAGCGTTAGAAGGGCAGGTTGCGAGACTTGGCATGATGCAGGGTTGCATGCGAAAGACAGTGGGTTAGATCAAGCCGGGAGTGAGTGTAGTTTATACAGTTTTTGAGAGAACCCCGGCAGCAAATAGAAGGTTTCTTCGAGAAAACTGCACCCAGAACAAATTCCCAACATAAAGTGAATAATTCTCTTTATATTTATTAAAAATGATAAGTTATTATTGTTGACAATTTGTGCATTTACCCGTAACGAGTAGACAGGGGTACACTTGGTTGGTAAAGTCTTCAATGATCTCAGTCTGCTGGTATTTCCACTTTTGCTGATAAAAAACATCATGTTAGTGAAATCTCTTTGTTTAAGGAAACTCATAAAAAAGAAAGAACTACCTTTCCCGCTTAAAAAAGCACTCACTTTTCTTCAGTTTTTGGCAACTTTGTACTTGCAGTTACGTCCCATAGTTTTACAGTGCAATCAGCAGACCCAGAAGCAAGAAGCGAACCTTCACCACTGAATATCAAGGATAATAGTTTAGACAGATTTCTAGACACTGAAAATTATGCTAAGAGAACAAAAAGATGATCCACCTGAAAGCAAGTGTCCACACGCATGAGGTGTGACCCGTCAAAGGTGTAACACAGCGGCCACTTGAAAGGTCCCACATCATGATTGCGCCATCTTCATCACCAGAAGCCATGTACCGACCATCAGGTGACATTGCCAGAGACAAAACCATACTCCTGTGACCAATGAATATTCGGACACACTCTCCAGTCTGTACGTCCCACAATCGAACTGTTTTGTCACTAGAACCAGTAGCAATGTAGTTGCAGTTGGCATGCCATTGTACACACTAGAATAACAATTATCAACTCATTAGTATTGGTTGGAAGGATTATAGCACAAGTTAAGTTTGATTAGATTACAGCAATAATCTCATTTTTCATACACATTGCCATCTAGTGGACCGAGAGAGAGAGAGAGAGAGAGAGAGAGAGAGAGAGAGAGAGAGAGAGAGAGAGTTACTGACATCAACATCAGATAAGTGCCCTGCCATTACTCTCAAAGGCTGTATTTTGTCCATAGACCAAATCCTTGCTGTTCGATCATGCGAAGCACTTGCAAAATAGTGGCCTACAGGACTAAACTGCACAAGAAGACAAGATATACCATTGGAGTAGAATTATAAGATTAAAAGAGGCACATTGAAGTGGAGATTTAGGCAAGAAAATGCATCCCATGTGACAGGAAATCAAGATCTAAAACCTGTTGCTAGAAAATGAGAATGGAATGTGGATATGTTAAGTTCACTCAAGAAAATATACCTGAACATCCCACACAGGGTAATTATGACCCTTGTAGCAAACAAGATTTGCATTTAGTTTTGTGCTCCACAACCGAACTGCAGCACAGCAATGTGTTTCTTACTGTCATTAATTAGTTTGTCGGTACAGAGAGAGAGAGAGAGAGAGAGAGAGAGAGAGAGAGAGAGAGAGAGAGCAGTTTAGGACAACATACCAGTTGAGTCTGCTGAAGAGGAAAGTATAAAATCGCCAAGAGGATTGAAAGTAGCTGAATAAACTGGCCCTGAATGACCCTGAAACAAAGTATATGGTCTTTTTCCACCATTTGACCCAAGAACTTGTTCACTTGAAGTGGTTCCATTCTCACCCTGCAAAGCTGCTGCACAAGCATTGTTTAATATAATTGCATATTTGCATATGTCAAGAGCATGAAAGAAAATCCTCACATAAAAACTGAACTTTATTGAGACTCACAATCAACACCTTGTTGCCCAATCTTTGCCATATCCCATACCTGTTGAAGAATGCTTCTACATTAGCACATGCTTGAAGAACAATATGCACAACAGGGAAGTAAAAAAGATAAGATGAAACCTTCAGTGATGAGTCTGAAAATCCACCAGCAACTAAGGATCCATCAGGGGATATAGATGCACAGTTTAAACTAGAAAATTGCGGAACAAAAAGATAAGTAATGGACTGGAAATGGAACTCATTGTTGATCGGAGAAGTCAAGGGCATTACCCATTGTGTGTGTTAATAAATGTATAAAAGCTGACAGATGGCAGAGCAGCACTACTCAATTGTACACGGTTTCTCAAGTCTTCAAGAATAGACTGTTCAACCTCTGTCGGACTGAAGCAATCAGCAAAATATTAGTCAGTAAACTGTATAGGATCTTAAGCATGAACCAATAGTTTCCTAAACCCAGACCATGAACCCAAAATCAAATCATGCGAAAGGCTTCACTTAAGAAAAGATTATCTAAAAAGTATTAAGAATCTAATAATCCATAGCTGGCTTCTACTCTAAGGTATAATTCAGATAACACCAGGCAATGAGAGTTATATTCGTCAGATAATATAATCAATCAAAACTTCACATGCTGGGGTAGCTGAAAACATCAACTTCCTTTCCTTCAACCTAAAATTTGATATATGTAGTAGCTTTGCATGGAACTGAAAGTACTTAAATAAAGTCAAGCTATCTATTTCAATTTATCTCAACTTGTACTGACTTCTATTTTAATTAGACCCATTTAAACTATTTGGCACCTTAGCATCTTGGAACTCAATGTACAATGTAGTTTCTACTGATAGCTACATCCAAATTCAAAAGAATGGGGGGAAAAAGGGATCCCAGAAACTACATTACTGGCAAAGTAAGCTCTGCTTTGACTCTTGGTGCTGTAGCGACAGGGGTTGCCTCAGGGCGTGCATTTTTGCCCGTTGCACCGGCAGCCTTGTCCTTTTTTAACTTTTTGATTGAAGAACCCTGTTTAACTCCTTCAATTGATTTTTTCTGAACAAAAAACAAGACAACAGAAGTCAATGACAGTTCTCCATACCTTGGAAGTTATATATATTTTTATAAAACTTAAATTTAAAAAAAGAAAGAAAGAAAAGGAAACCACTTATATATCAGTCAACACTCAACAGTTACAAATTACAAGCATATTACTTCAAAAATTTATATTTTGAAGCTATGAAATTGTTGGATGCACCTTATTCTCATCCCAGTCCCCTTCTTTGGTTTCCCCTTCTGCTTTTTCTGACTCTAAAAGCAAGCCCCCAGCCCTTTCCAAACGTTCTTCAAAAGAATCTTCAAGCAACTACAACAAATATATGATTGACACAAAAATTCAGGCAACTAAACATGATTCTGCATGTGTTCAAGAAACTAACTGTTATGTTTAATAAATATATTTTAATGTTAAAATATAAACCAGCAGCTTTGGGTAACATTTTAGTCCAAAAACACATGCAAGGGAACTTTAGCTTTTGAAAGCAATCAGATACTTCCAATATGCAACTAAATAAGTCCATAATTTAATTGTTTAAGCAATCCTTGTGCAGCTTTTGGATTATTCATATTCAGCAGAGAAATTCAAATAAGCACAAAAAGCAATTTGACATACACACTATATAGTAACTCATCAGCACTACTGACTCACCCCCCAATGTATTTCCTTCTGATTAGCTGAATCCTGGCTGCTTCCAGTAAGTGTTACAGACTCAGCATCATCAGAAATTGAGCTGGGTTGTCCAGGAGAAACTGAAAAACCAATAAAATATACATATACAGGTATGTTCTTATGTAAACATATCACCCTTGCAACCAGAAGTCAAACTGATTTACCTTGGAAGTTGATATGCTCATTGATAATCCCGAGCATTGTGGTGGATTGTGACTTGTGTAGAAATTGCAGCAGCAGCTCATAGGAGTACTGGAAAGATAATTTACCAAAGAATAAAGTTTTTCAACTATATAAGGTATTATATACACACCAGCCTACCAAAAAACAAAAAACAAAAGAAGAACCGGAATATTACCTGGCAAATCTTTATGTTCACTTTGCTCTGCCTGAGAGAATGAGCAAATTCCATCTCCTGAATAACAACATAGCGATGAGAACTTTTTTTATATTTTATGGTGCTGATGTAATCATAAATCATAAATGGAAAAATTAGTGTTCTGGAAGTAAACACCTGCAAATGAGAAGGAGATAGAACTCCCTCCAACTTCTGTAGATCTCGTAGGTGCATCATTTCATGGTCTTCACGGAAGCTATTGAAAAATGTCCGAGCTGGTAATATCAACAATAATGACGTATAAAATTCAAGACACTAAGTAAGACATCAACCATAATCACGTAAAAACATAAGCGATAGTTGCCGTTTTACTATAAGAAACATGGCACAAGGAAAGGCAAGAATTAAGAGACATACCTTCTTGAACATGACCTTTTGCAACCAGATCCATGAAACAATGAATAAATACCGGATAAAGAACACGAAGTAACTCATGCTGCATACACAAATAAGATAATTTAAGAACACCAAAAACATAAAATATTAAAGAACACAAGTGAACTCAAAAATATAAGTTACCCTGTACAAATCTAGTGAACTATAAGTCCATGACCTCAATTTGGCATATCCATCTTGATACTTGGCAGGACCATCCTCAAATCTGTAAAACAGAGAATATCAACTACAGAATTAAAAGCAACCTCTAATCAAGAATACTAGGCTGAACAAACATAAACATAAGCAATGACATTGTGGCTTCAAAACTAATGGAATATTCAACTTCCAAACTCTACTTTTCTTTTCTTTTTGTACAGTTTCCATTCAAATTCTAAAACTTTAGCTCCTAAATTCAAATTCCATATATCAGAAGCGTACATAAAGACTGCAGATAAACCCCGCAAGTGTTACAAATAACCTTAGAACCCAAACAAAAATAGCAAGAGAGAGAGTACTCGGAGAAGGAGAGGATGTGCTTAGCAACGTCGGGGTCAAATTGGGAATTGAAAGAGATCGGAGACGAAGAGTTGTTGGTGTTTTTGTTAAGTTCTTCCTGGAAAGCGTTCTCCGTTTGCTTAAACCCTTTCTTCTTCAGGTATGCTGCCACAAATTTCCGTACGCTCTCCTCATCCATTGCCTCACCTCTCTCTCTCTCTCTCTCTCTCTCTCTCTCTCTCTCTCTCTCTCTCTCTCTAGACTACTTGCAGTCGAACAAAATCTCTGTTCGAAAATGTGAACGGAAACCCCCTCGTACAGTAGTGACTCAGTCCCTGTCGTGCCCTTCAGTTCCCGGTCTTTGTAATGGTTAGCACCTCAAAGCCCACACACTTTGGGCCAACAGTTTCTGACCGTATGGACTGATTTACTATTATTTCGGCCTAACAAATTCATAATTGATTTAATATTTAATGGGATGGACCTTGTGTTTGAGAGTGAGGATCGTGGCCCAAATTTCTAATTACTCAATCCACCCTTCGTATTCGTAATTCTGGAGTCAATCTATAGTAGGCCCTTAGGTGAGGTCCTATTTATTAACCGTTGGATCAGATTAACCAATTTGATTCAACGAATAAAAGATAGGACATCACCTAAATGCCATATATAAGGCCCTCGCTATAGAATTCTTGCATAATTGTTTGGCCAACAGTTTTGTCAACGGGGTATAGTCCAATGAAAAAGGGCATTAACTTGTAGACCAGTTGTCTCATGTTCCAACCCCCATGACACCTTGTCAGTACGTACGTGTGTGTAAGAAACCGTCTCCCCTTGTAATTTAGACTATTATTTATATTATTATTTTTTTCAAATGTGCATGCAAATGGGTTGACCATTTACAAAAAAATTGGTGTATATATGTAGGTAATTTCTTGTGTGCGTGCGAGGACCGAAATCAATAATTGGACATTATATAGTTGAATTTTCTCAACTATATACTTCATAATGTATATATCGCTGTCCATTAATCTAAAGAAGAAGAAAAAAATTCTGAATTTTATATATTTGTTCACAAGAACCAATTGCTGCGCATGCGCGCTAATCTGTTTTGTAACATTATTAGATGATATTTCGGAAGCTACAATGGGCATGCAGGCATGCAATGCAATGGCTTTATTTCTTGTCAATCTTCTAATTTTGAAGAAATATACACCAAAATATTAAGTACAAGATTCAAAATACACCAAACAACTTCCATTTTGTTCATAGCATTTCTTCTTTGGTTTCCACTGCAGATTAATGGAGTACAAAGCAAAAAGAATAACAATTGATAATGGGGCATAGCCACATAAATATGTAAGTTAACATCAAAATTGCATAATTTTCAAAGGATGCAGAGTCACCTGGACGACGTTTAGGCTCTTTGATGGGGCCGGTTTGTATTGTTGGTCCATCCACTAATCCGTGATATAAATTTTTTTTAAAAAATTTATAATTGTACGTGACATAATTAATTACTTTAAGCAGAATAGTAGATATACACCTCTTTCTTAGAAAAATGGGTGATTAGGTTAGGCAGACTTGCATTATGGGCAATGATATAACCTTTTCTTTAGTTAGTGTACGAAAAATTAGTTAAGTTTTTGCTAAGAAAGAGGTGTTTGATGCAATATTCTTTCAAAACGACGCGTGATTAGACATGGATGGAGCCTGTCTGGTTTATGGGACCCCAAAGTCATCATATTGATCGTGTGGTCTCCAGAACCTCATGTTTTCCGATGTACAGTTTTTTTTTTTTTCCCAACCGTCGGATAAAGATCGTGTGGTTTTCATCAAATACTATAAATTTGATGCAGCAGCTGAGCTGGACAAACATTGAGACATGACCCATGACCAACCTAATGCTTGCTTTGGTCCCAGAACGACCAACTGATGGTTAAGTGTTACGTTGTAAAGCTACTAGAAAATATTCGTCCCAAAAAAAAAAAACGAGCTACTAGAAAATATTATCTTTCCATTCAAGCTTGTCTAATTCCTTTTCCTTTGAAAATTCAAATTCAAATTAAGCATAAACAAATAAATGTTTCAACTACTATATATTGACAAGTTTTTTCTTCAAGAGTTGTTCTTTTTGGTTATTGTCAGCTCTCTCACATCCCGCAAAATGAGATTCCGGTCACGAAATGTGTATGTTCTAACTTATATTCGGTCGTGTTTTCTCTTGCACCATTGCAGTCAAGCCTTGGCCCATGGCTACAGCCGAGGGCCCAAAGCTAAGGGGGGCCCAAATTTTTTTTAACCTATGTATGTGTGTGTATATATATATAGTCGTGATCTCTTAGTTACCTAGTAACCAATAAATCTATGGTCACTCATCCTTGGATTCAAATTCAATGGCCTAATAGAGTTTCTTAAAAGGAGTGCAAAAGTAGGTGGCCTATTGGATTTGAATCCAAGCTCTTGGTCATCTAGTAACCAATAAATTCATGATCACTCACCCTTAGATTCAAATCCAATGGCCCAATAGAGTTTCTTAAAAGGAGTGCAAAAGTAGGTGGGTTATTGGATTTGAATCCAAGGGTAAGTGACCATGGATTCCTTGGTCACTATGTGACCAAGAGATCAGGACTATATATATATATATGTAAAATTAGAGAAGTCAAATAGGCTAGGAGCTGTAGGAAGCCAATCAGTCACTTTTAAGATCTCAATTTCAATCTCATCTCAAGAAACGTATTGAGTAAGCAAAGTAATTATTAATTATATAATATAATTTAAAACAAAACATACAAATAACCACAGCCACAAAAAGAACCCTTGCTAAACCTTGCTTTGCTTGCTATCAACCTTCAGACCTTCTTCTCACTCAGAAGTTCATGAACACAAGCTTTTTTAAAAAAATTTAATGTGATTCTCGCCTCTAATATTGAGTTGTGTTTACTATAAAAAATAAAAAATGTTTCCTAATAAACAACTTTCCGGAAATCTCAAGAGACAAAGAAAGAAAAAAGATGAATTTAACTATGTCGACCAACATTGATCCTTAATTAGTAAATACTTGAGTTTTTAAGGTCATTTTCTTGGTCAGCAACCTCTTTGAATTTTATAATTAGAAAAATCTTTGCAGAGACAAAGGCTGAAGTAATGCCCAAGAATTGAAAACTTAATTTGAGGTAGTCAAAAGCCAAAAGACTTCCATTTATTAGCTGGCATTATTTTTCATAATGAATGGTATCTTCTATAGTTAAAAATTAATTCTGTTAAACAAAACGTTATTGACTTCAATTCAAATAGAATACTGAAATAAATGAAAATCTAAAATGGTAAACTGTTTTGTATGTGATTATATTTTACCAAAATCAACATATGATTAGTGTTGTATCCAAATTAAGTCTCCTAAAGCTCTAGACCCTAAACTTTGGCATAATTATTCATTACAAAGTATGAATATTTAAGAAATTGTTGATTAGTTATCACCATACTCATGTCACGCTTTTAGCTTTTGTTCTTTTCATTGTTTTTTTGGGTCAGATTTTGGAAGGGGAAGAGGGAGGTGTCATTGGAGCTCGAAAGTGAGACCATTGATATGCATGGAAATGCTCTTACCACTAAACAATGGCAAGTTGGCATTGTTTTCATTATATTTGTGTCGATCTCATTTTCAGCATCAATATTTGAGGAAAAAAAATTGAAATTTATGTGACCCATTTATTTGAAGAGGGATTCACTAAAAATCCTGCATAACATGGATTTTAAAAACAGGCCTAATAAAGAAACTTAAAACTTCATATAAATTATAAAATTGTCATCGATTTCTTAAAACAAGCCCAACCTCAAAACACTTAACATGACATCAAAGTAATTTAATAATCAAAATTAAATTCAACAGGGGCATCCGTCGTTTTTTGGGTTTGTTTATAGAAATTAAATAGTATAGAATTTATTTATATCACAAATACTAAAAATGAGTATATAACTAAATATCTATTATTTGAATTTATAATGGACGCAGCCGTCCAATTCCCAATCCTCACTCAAAGCATAAAACCCTAGCCGTTAAAGAAACAGAGCAACCAACAAGAAAGCAGAGCAACAATTCAAAGTCAAAACAAATTAGTAAATTACTCGTTAAAAATATATAAACGTTAAATTGAATTAATAAAGTCGAAAATCTGATTGTTTAGACGAATCAGACTTGTGCACTTGTTTTTGTAGAGTTGCACACCACAATTTTGCTGGCGAGTTCTTAGTTAGAATTTTGATTCTTTATTTATCTAGGATTTTAGTTATTTATCATTTATTTAGTTCTATTATAAATAAAATTTATTTTCTATTGTAATTTAAATATATTTTATATTTTATTTAGGATTAACAAATATTTGTATAAATATAAATACATTCGTATTGAAGAAGAATAATAATATGATCATAATTGAATATTTAGCCTACTTAAACCCTCTTATATAAACATTGAACGATATATTCTCTTCATCACCATTCTGTGTGCGACCCCGGTCTGACAGAGAACATACCAGGGGCTCCAATGGCTTCGAGCCAACGTCCTCTCCTCTCCCCTTCACCTTTATCTCACCCAATTAAAGAAACCTTCATCTAGCAAAAGCACTTCAACCCCTGAATGGAATCCATCAGAATCAGCTTCTCAGCCATTTTATCTTGGATCCCATTACACTACAAGCCCAACTCTCCAAATTAACAAAAGCCCAACTTAAACCTCCTTTTTAATTTCAAAAATTTTCCATAAATTTTGCCCCTTCGATTCTGCATCCATGGAAGAAAGGACTGTCTTGTTTGGGAAATACGAGATGGGGAGGCTTCTGGGCAAAGGGACCTTCGCGAAGGTCTACTATGGCAGACAAATCGCCTCCAACGAAAGCGTGGCGATCAAAGTGATCAGCAAAGACCAGGTGAAGAAAGAAGGCATGATGGAGCAGATCAAGCGAGAGATCGAAGTGATGCGTTTAGTTCGTCACCCAAACGTCGTCGAGCTCAAGGAGGTCATGGCCACCAAGACCAAGATCTTCTTCGTCATGGAGTACGTCAAGGGCGGCGAGCTCTTCGCGAAGGTCGCCAAGGGGAAGCTGAAGGAAGATCAGGCCCGTAAATACTTCCAGCAGCTGATCAGCGCCGTCGATTTCTGCCACAGCCGAGGCGTCTCCCACCGTGATTTGAAGCCCGAGAATCTGCTGGTCGACGAGAACGAAGATCTGAAAATCTCCGACTTCGGCCTCTCCGCCCTGCCGGAGCAGCTCCGGAACGACGGCATGTTGCACACCCAGTGTGGGACCCCTGCTTACGTGGCGCCGGAGGTCCTGAGGAAGAAAGGGTACGACGGATCCAAGGCTGACATCTGGTCCTGCGGCGTTGTGCTCTTCGTCTTGCTCGCTGGGTTTCTTCCCTTTCAGGACGAGAACCTCATGAAGATGTACAGGAAGGTTTTCAAAGCTGAATTCGAGTGTCCGCCGTGGTTTTCGACCGAGGCGAAACGGCTGGTTTCGAAACTCCTGGTCTCCGACCCGGAGAAACGCATCACCATCCCTGCCATCATGCGCGTGCCTTGGTTTCGCAAGGGGTTAACGAGGCCCGTGGCGTTTTCGGTGCGCCAGGAACTTGTTTGTGAAACGTCCGAAGAGGTAGAAGTGCAAAGCGATGTTCAAAAGGCCAGCAGCAACAAGTCGTCGTCGCCCAAGTTCTTGAACGCGTTCGAGTTCATTTCGTCCATGTCTTCCGGGTTTGATTTGTCGAATTTGTTCGAGAGCAAGCGGAAGGCGGGGTCCATGTTCACGTCCAAGTGCTCAGCCACGGCGATCATGGCGAAGATTGAGCTGGTTGCCAAGGGGCTGAGCTTCAAAGTGGCCAAGGTGAAGGACTTCAAGATAAGGCTGCAAGGGCCCAATGAGGGAAGGAAAGGGCGGCTTTCGGTGACGGCGGAGGTGTTTGAGGTGGCACCGGAGGTGGTTGTGGTGGAGTTTTCGAAATCTGCCGGCGATACTTTGGAGTATGCTAAGTTCTGTGAGGAAGATGTTAGGCCAGCATTGAAAGACGTTGTTTGGACATGGCAAGGTGACGGTGACGGTAAAGCCGAGGGTGATCAACAAGACTCATGATGAAAGATTAATGCTAAAACTTAAAGTTAATAGTAACAATCTTGGAAATACTGAAGGTAATTAGTGTTTTCGGTTTTCACTTTTGTAGTTGATTTTTGCTGTTGGTTTTGCATTTTTTTGGTTTGTTTTGGGTTTATTAGGATTAATTTGTACATATTTCTGTGATTAGCATGCTAATTAGTATATGGGTTTTGAATACAAGTTTGGATGGAGGTTTATACAATGAAGCATGAGCCAGCTGTTTTGGTTTTGGCTGGTTTCTTTGAAGCACCTGTTAGCTACAGCCTTCTAATTGTTTCACAAGAATTCCGTGGAATTATGTTGTTTGATTGAGATGACGCAGAGAGACAAACCAAACATTTGTTTTTCACACGCTGCTTGATCGAAAATGATGGAAAAGTAATTGAAGCTTGCAAATATGGTAGAGATGCGACTCTAATCATCTTTCAAAAGCCAAACACATGAAAACCTATATTTCCTTTCAATTTCGTAACTGAAATTTGTGCAAAATATTTTTCACTTGTGTGCCATGTTTTCTTTTTCATAATAGTCATCTCTCATTGCAAGAAACTTGTAGCTCAAAGTGGTTAAGAACCGTTACCCAATGTCGAATTTCTTCTATCTCAGTATCTCTTGTAAAATCGCACCCGGATTTAAAACATAGGATCATTGATATCACTTTTCTAGACCAAAAGCCCTTTGGATTCTCCTTTTTAACTAGGTGTTTATTTTGCTAATACGTGAGCAAAAATGCAGACCAAGTTAATAATCCTTGAGAGACTGGTAGCTTTCACTTGTGAAGATTGAGCCAGAAGTATGGCCATCAAACTAACAAGGCAAATTTTGGCACCAAATGAAAGACAAGTGAGTCATTCATTGCCACGTTATTTTATAAAAAGAATGGTTAACCGACGTTGACAATATTGTTGCACCTAATTACAAATAGCTAGGTTTGGGGGTGGCTGGTAGTTGGAAAGAAAAGCATATTATGCTTGTTCTTAAAGCGGTTGTGCCTTCTTTCTCATTGTGTTTTTTTTTTTTTCCATCCAACATCTTGGATTCTTGGGTGGTACAGATTGTGACGCGCGTCCAAAGACTGCTTTTTTAATTCGGAGGATGTCATTAAAATGCTTTGTGTGTATTCTTCACATCCACCACATTTAGAGAGAGACTGACTTGCAAGTAACAATAGTACGAATTTAATGATATAGATATAAATTAACATAATTTTTTGTTTTTGTTTTTGGTTTTGGTTTTGAGGTCCACATTAATAGTAAGAGAAATCGGCAATGCAGATGCCATGCCTAACAAGTCAAGAGCTGCCTTGAAATGAATAATATTAGGATTTTGTTAAAATTAGTGGTTCATGCGCGTGTGAGTGATTTCTGACCGTTAATTAATCGTGTGTCACACAATAATCTACAACCAAAAGTCGCAAGCTCACCCTAGTGGTAGATCGATGATATACTCTACACTGATGCAAGAGTCAAACAGTTGCCCTTATCCTTCACTGAATCAAAGAAAATACCAAAAGTTGATAGCATGGGGGAACTTTGTCTGACAGAAAATGTCATAGCAATCTTAAAGATTTGTATAGATGTGGATTTACATGGATAGATAAAACGAGTATGCAACTTAATTCTAAAGAGAGAGAGAGAGAGAGAGAGAGGTCAAAAGTTTCCAACAAGTGCAGAAAAATCTTATGAAAAAGTTACACTGAACATAGCTCAACATATAGTTTGTCGCATAGCAACCACCAATTGATATTATTATGAATCTTTATAGCTACAATTACTTGATCTTTTCAAACCACCGAAAAAACATCCTTAACAGATGGAGCCTATAAAACGATGTGCTTAATTAATAATAATAAGGAAAGGAAAAGGAGGTCCAGTCCAGGCTCCAGCTCCATTACAAAACAAAATCCTATCCACATCATTTTTAGGCAAATAGTCAGATTCTAGAATCAAAATGTAGCAAAAAAACTTACTTCTAGCAGAGATAACATTGCTTTGCTATATCCGACTAAATAACATAATGAGGTAAAAAATTATCTCATATGTTATTGTGTTATTAATCGAGGATAATAAAACAGTGCTATCCTTAAGAGTTTCTCTCCAAAATGTGGGCAAGGAGTCAATTCTGTTCCCGCGTTTTTGGATTTTGTGTTGTAGTTGATTAGAGGCCCAGTTAAATCTAAGGAGAGGCTTGGAATTGACGCCAAGTGGCTCACCTCCACAAGATGGATAAGATAAGGTTTTCACTTTTGGGGGGATGGTTTGTTTTTTTCTTTCTAATTCTTCCCCCTATTCTCTTCTTGCCAAGTGGCCCATGAAATTATTGGGGTTTTCATATACTTGGAACCAACTTTTGACAAGTGGCCACATCACCATCATCATCAGGCAGTCAAAAGTGGGCCTTTGTGGAGTAAAAACAAGTAAGGCCCAACTATTTTAATTCTCAAAATAGCTTTAATAGGAGGCCCAATTATGGACTCAGATTCCATGGCTGTGGAACCCAATAAGCTCAACTATATCAGCCCAGGTATGGATATGAAGGTTTAAAGTAAGGTTGATTTTGCAAACATGGGCTTAGCTAAGTTAGTTAGAGCGGATTTGCTCCCCACTCTATTTCTGAGTTTGAATCACTCTCTCTATAGTTTAGATTAGTTTTTCGCTTGTATATATATATAAAAAAGTAAGGCAAATCGTAGCAATAATTAAAACCGTTTGGAGATATTTCATATATAAAAGACTTTCAATAAGAAATGAGAATAAAGTAAGTAAATAGTATTTATTTTTCATATAATCGATAGTTCAATTTATTTTAGATTAATCTAATCTATATGGAGGTGGACTCAAATTTGAGTGCAAATGACGTGCTCAATATCCTGGCCAATTGACATAATTCACATCAAACGACTAGGGATGGTAATTTCCCCCACGGGTAAGAGTCTTCGATGGGATTCGACCCTAATGGGTCAAGTATGAAGGACTAAAAAGGGGTATGGAGACAGGTACGGGGAATTTTTTCAGTATGGTGTTCGGGGAGGGTTTGGGTTGGGGATTAAAATATAAACATTTTTATATTGTCTTATAAGTATATATTATATATATTCATTATCTTGCTTTCGTACTTTTTTTTCAACAATAGTTATATATTCAATTTTTTTTTTTCTGTAATGGGGTGGGTTAGGAACCCATTCCTCAACGATAGTGGGAATGGAGAATTCCCAATATGAATATTGCGGGTATAAAGACGGGGATGGGGGAAAAGGCTTAACGGGGATGGGGATGGGAATCAGGAACAGACCTAGGATTTTAAAATGGGGTGGGCTAGATTCATCTTATTGAACTGTTAGATTTTAGGCTCAGCTAAACTCTTAAGGGATGCTTATAGAATTGATAATAAATATATATATATTTAATTTAAGAACATATAATTTTTTTTTATTTGTTTAAAAGGCCTATTTCACACAAACAATGCCAGCTAAGGTCTACCATGATGAACAAAAATGAATTAAGAGAAAAGAAAATTCAAAAATGAAAATTTATCATCACAAAGATAGAGCCGGATAGACGCACGACACCCAGAGATAAGACTACGATTATCCAATTAGTTTAATTCATATTTATACTCTAAATGGGCTTAACATTAACACTAATTATAAGAAAGAAAAAAGAACTCACATGGGCTATAGCCCAGGTTGTACATTGCATGGGTCCGTCCTTGATGGGAATGACATACCCATCCCACCCCCGATTTGACCCTCCATCCCTACAAACGACACTTTGGAAAAGAAAATTCCGACAACACACCAATCAATGTCTGTAATGTGAATAACACAACACCTTCCCTTCTTTGTTTCCCATTTCTTTCCGTTTTTGTTTTTGTTTTTGTTTCCCATTTTCTATGTCTGTTATGAAAGCGAAGTTCCCATTAGTTTTTGTTTTCTTGCCTTATTTATCATCCAAAAAATGAGTTATGTGCAATCGATCGAGGAACTCCAAAACCAAACACATGTGTGGTGTGGGTCACTACGAAAAAATATGCCTTTGGCGACAGTCAAAGTCCGTCACAAAAAGCCGAAAAAGCGTCGTAAATAGTGATTTGCGACGGCATTGCGACGTTTTTTCTCGCGTCGCAATAAAAGGCGTCGCAAAAGTTTTGACCCTTTTTTGCGACACTTTGGAGCCGTCGTAATAACTATTTGCGTTGGCCTTGCGACGTCAAACTAGTGTCGCAATAAATTGAGTGTTGGATTTAAATGGGCATTTTACGACAGTATTTACGATACGAGCTCATGTCGCAAATACAATTATTGCAACGACCAATGGTGTCGCTAATATTACTCCATGAAATGACATTTTGGGCAGCATATAATTATTTAATTTCATATTTTGCTACCCTTGCTTCTTAAAACCATTCACAATCACAATGCTAATGCGGACACCAATTTTAATTTGTATATAAACTGAAATTTAAAATTTAAATTGACTATGAATGCCTTTTCTCAATAGGGTTGTAAGATAATCAAAGCAAAAAAAACCTTCATTCATGTACTTAAAAATATTGTTCAATACATTCACTAAACAAAACCAATAATCACATAATCTCAAATCTCAAAAATTACAAAACCAATAGCTATCTCCATATATAAAACGAAAGTATTCACATATTTAAATACCCAAATTAATAGACTTAAGAGAAAGGGGCATCATTATCTCGTAATTCACCTAATTGTTCACTTGAGCCTGCAAAAAAGTTACAGAACCATCAATAAAACGAATCAAAGAAATATTATATTGGAATTTTATTACTGAGATGTTTATAATTTATTACAAACCTTTTGACGAAAACAATTGCGTCTATGCTTCTAAGTGTAAATTAGGAAGGTGAGGTTCATTATACTCTGCAATCTAGAAAATACTCAGCATTAGTATGAAATTGTAGATAATCAAATCAATATAATGCAAAGTTTTGATAATTAAAAAAAAAAAGAGTTGAAGGTTAATCTTTTACAATCAAAACAGAAAATGGGGCCGTTGAGGTCTTATCAGAATTACACTTAAACAAAACTATGGTTAATTACTTTAATGGCAATAAACAAATAAGATTAACTATAGATCAATCCCAATAATCTAGTCAATTTATCAGAATAACAGATATACCACAAACCCATTGTTCCAGTGGTAGCATTGTAGCCTTCACTATCACACTACACTTCCATTTTTCTGCTCTACAACCTGTGTGCTTTTCCCATTCACTAGGTGTCTGCTTCTTTGATCCACAAGAACCACACTTACAAACAACCCTGCAACATAACATAATTAGAAGCAGCTCTGAAAATCCTCCCCAAAAATAAATTCACTTTGCAGTATAGCTGAAACTTGAAATGATTGACTTGAATTACTCAATAAAACAGCATGATCAGATTTACTGGAGAGCCTGAAATTGGTGAAGGAAAACTGACAGACCCAGCAAGAATGGATGGTTTTAACTTGACAAAATCCACAAAAATACATAGAATAATTCATTTCGATATAACTTCTGCATTTATAAAAGATACGAGCTTACAAACTGACCAAACCTGCAATTTCATCTTACGTTATAAAAAAAAATGGTTGCTTCAATGCAAAAACAAGTAACATGAGAGCCATTTTTTTCCAGAAAATAACAAGAGAATCATCAATTCATCAGTTCTTCAGCAATAAGCTGGAACCTGGATAGAGCAATTTGAAGAAATAATAATAATAAAGCCTTAAATGCCATTTGACAGTAGCATAACTCATGAAAAGGGATGTCAACTTTAAGCTCAAGATAAATTCAAGTACACAGGCATTCACTTGCAATAGAATTCTTATCCAACGTCCTTAAGACTGTAAATTGTGTAGTAAAAGAAAGGCTTAGTAATAACTACCCAATCAGTTGGCCCAGAGATAGCCAACCCCACCATTGCAGAAGAATACCATTCATTTGCGATCATCCTGTAGACCAGTTACAAATTCAATTCTCAAACTTGAACAAGAAACTAAAAAAGTTCAGAGCACATAGGCAGCAATCAAAAATTGAAATGAAGCCAAAATAAATTTAGAGCAATTGCTCTATTTTAATAACAAAATGTGTACCATCCAAGCAAAGGGCCTGAAACCATCTGACTTATGGAGATCAAATTGGGGAAATTGACGAAATCATCACTGGCCTCTTTCAACCCGACACCACTATCCAATACGGTCGGAGCAGGCGAGAGTGACCCGACCTCAAATGGGAGCGGGAAGCTCGGTCTCCTCCGTAGGAGATTCAAGCTTAAGAAAGCTTCGATCTTTCTGAGATCGACGCCGTACCTGCACACACACAGAGGAGCCCATATGCGGAAACCCAGAAAATCAAACACTAAGTAAATAAAAAACATAATATGAAAGTTTTGAAATTTTGAAAATATATTACCCTTTCAAATAGATCTCAGATCTTAGGGTTTGGGTGTTCTAGCAATAGGGGGATTTTGGATGTTTCCAACTGAGAGAACGGAGGGAGGACCGACACCGGTATGAAGTTCGAGAGAGCGAGAGAGAAAGAGAGAGAGAGCAAGACAGAGATGGAGTTTGAGAGGAGAGAAACATGAGAGGGCAGAGAAAGAGAGAGGGAGTTCGAGAAAAATGGAGGGGGAATAGTGAAAATTATAGAAAAATAAATTAGGGAACCCAGATAAAAAGGCTGATAAAGGGATGGAGAGGGAGGAGATGAGAGGGATGTTAGCCGACCAAGGGGAGGAGAGGAGAGGAGAGGGAGAAAGAGATAGCCGATCTCATCATCTCTGCGATTTTTTGATTTTGGGTAATTTGTTTTGGGGCTAAGGGTTACCAGCAGGGAAACGAATAAAAAAAGGCGCACTCTTGAAAAGTTAAACACTTTATGATCAGGTAAGATACGACGGCAATTAAGTGCCGTCGCGTATGTAGGTCTTCCCAAAACTATTTGCGACATTACCTGCGACGTTACTTATTGGAGTGTCGTAAATATTATAGCGCTAATAATCAGCGCGAAAATTTTAATGCATTTGCGAGGGCCGTGTCCTCTGTCGCAAATGTTTGTCGCAAATGGCCATTTTTCTTGTAGTGGGTGTGGGTGTGGCTTTGAAAAGTAAGAAAACGCAAAACACGTACGTTACAATAAAACATGTGACCCAAAAAAAAAAAAACCAAATTAACTAAATGACCTCTTAAGTAAGCATATACGTCACGAGGCTTACGTGTAGGTGGTGATGTTATATGTATAGATTCAGTGTCATTGCAGAAGCAAACACGAATATACAATTGTGTGTGTGGGTAGGTGTGAGAAAGGCAACTTGGCCTTTTCTCAATATGCTGATATGATATGCAAGCAAAGGTGGGAACTTGACTTACCAAATTTCTAGTCTTGCTGCTTGCTTTTCCATGCTCTCGATCTACTTGATTTGTCTATGTATCTAATCTATGATTAACACGTAGTTAGTGCATATTAACAATGGAGATGGGTGTGATTAACTGGTCTTTTTAAATATCTGTTTTGGGTCATTAAAAATGAAATTAACAAGTTTTGTAAGGTGGGCATGTGCAATCCTTCTCTCTCCAATTTGAATTTTGATTTGACTACTTAAAGTTGATTTACTTTTGGTTTAATTAGTGCATAATTTAAAACTTCTACCTAACTAGAAACTAAAGAATTGGTAGATATATAATCATTCAAAAAACGCGTAAACAACTATGAATCATTAATTGATATATGCTGTCACGCTTGTGTATTGATCTAGTTGTTTCTATGCAATATACAAAGCTAACATTTCTTTAATAAATAGATGTTCAACGTGTTGCACCAGTATATCAAGATCATTTCGACGTAATATAGAAGATATCGCTTGTAAATTGCAATCAGAATCAAACCAGTTGGTGGAAAATTCGATCCCATGCATCCATGATCAATATTTCCTTTCCTTGAAATGGTGTTAATTTTTTCCGGGAACTTCCAACCAAAGATAACGTTGACGTCGAGTGGCGAAGAAAAGAAGAACACAAACATGATAAAACTCATGCCGCATGCAGCCATACGCACGTATGCTATATGAATGGCACACAGATTCCACACGCCTTTGAATTCAGATAAAACTTTACAAATTTATGAACAAGATACACGGTTGCTTGAGCCTCTTAGTTTTGGAAAAGATTAAGAAACTACAGTAAGATTATTGAGATGATGACGTTTTATGTATGACATAATTTGGTCATATAAAAATTATATCCACCAACTTTTGTTTAATTAATTTGTATTACCAAAATTGATACCCATATTTCAAATTTGACCGGTAATTTATCTATATATATAATTGTTGGAATCTTTGTACACAAAGACCATAACGCTTTCACTATTGTGTAAGATATATATATATATATTTTTTCTATTGATACTGACAAAAAAATTAGTTTATGTTTTGGCTTGATTATTATATATATGGTTCAATAATTCAAAGACTAAAACATAATTAAAAGAAAGACTGAATTGTACTACTTTGGTCTCCACAAGGTTTTCTTCCACGTTGTGATGTCATACAAAATCAATAATATATACCATGATTGCATTGCCACAAGGATATTTTATATTCTTCTTATATAACGTGTAAAATGAAAAGGACCACTAGTGTAGTAGTTTGAAGTAATTGATGTTTTAGGGAAGGTTTTGAGTTCGAGTCTTAGCAACCTTGTAGTGTGTGTGAATTTAGTATATTATCACTCATCTTAATAAAAAATGTCTTTAAAAAAATGTATGATATATAAAGTTAAATTGAAAAACATGACTAGAACAACTAACATTAGAAAAAGCAAAAATAGCTGAATTATGGGGTGTTTTTAAGGATTTACTCCTTACACTACAAGAAAAAGTGGCAACAGTCACTATTATTTAGTAACATTTGATGACATTTGCTGGGGTGACTAAAGCCTTTAGTCACACAAAAATTTCAAAAAATGTGACTAATGCTACTAATAGTGACAAAAAAAGGTGACTAAGGGCTTTAGTCACCAACAAATTAACGATGGTGACTAAAGCCTTTAGTCACACAAAAATTTCAAAAAAGTGACTAAAGCTACTAACAGTCACCAAAAAATGTGATTAATGCTACCAACAGTCACCAAAAAAGTAACTAATGCTACCAACAGTCACTAAATTCTTAGTTAGTGACAAAAGGGTGACTATTGTGACTTTTTCTTATAGTGTTATGTGGAACGAAGGTATATCCGAAGAATTAAAGTAGAGTGTGACTCTTTTACTGCAGTCTCTTTAATTAATGGAGACACTAGGCCTAGTCACCCTCTCTCTAGCCTTATCCATGGTTGCAAAGACCTGGGTCAAAACTCCAATTGGGGTTATCATGTTGTTGATCTTCCCCCTCCTATTGTAAGCCTCTTGGCAAATGATTCTGTTAGAAGAATGACCACTTGCTAGGTTTGTCCCACTGTAGTTTTTTTTTTATTCTGGTTTTTTCTTGGGCTTCGGCCCTCGTTGTAACCGAAAAAAAAAAGCAAAAATAGTTAGGTGGCCGACAAACATTTGGGGAAAAAAAACCCATGTGATCCAATTTTGCTGTCACATTTTCCAGTTTTCGGCAATCCAATTTTGGCAGCCATGTCCACACTTCACACTGAAGTGTGCCCAAATTTCAAGTCAAGGTCGAGCTGGGTCAAAGTGGATCCATAATTTATTTCAGGAATTGAACTCTTTCCCCACATTAATGCATAATTTCAAGGCCTCCTTTATTAGTTATTGACATATGATATCCATGATGATCAGAAGTCAATCGATTCTTCTGAATCTTCATTCAATTTTGTACGCAATCTTTTAAGGGAATTTGAACTTTTCACACTGCAAGTATCTGGCCATTTCACATTGCAATTTGCATCTGCCTCCTCAACCTCAAGGTGTTGTCGGTCCAGATAAGTCGGTTTTGGGGTTAAGTTGCTTTTCGGATTTTGCTTCCACTTGTTAATTAAGTCACCCAGAAAAGGAGAATGTTATCAATAATATCGATGGGTTATGAATTCATCATTGTAAATTAGCAAGAAATTATCAGGATATTTTTTTAATGGTTACAGTCGACTACGTACAAAAACATCAATGGATAAGGTTGTATGCATAGCCGAAAGGGCCATTGGGTTAATTAAAAAAAGAGCGTTCATACATAAATAAATTAATAAAATTAGTTCACGAGTCTTGTTATCATGCACTTGTGATCTTATATTTTTTTCTAGAAACAAGGGATAGTCTAAATTATTTTTGACTAAACGACCGACTAATTTAGTAATCAAGTTTGAACGAACATATATATACGCACTGGAAATGAAATCCGTCCAATGACAAAAAGGAAAAAAGAAAAGAACAAGGGGGACCCCTAAAAGACACGTAAAAATAGAAAAGCTGGAGAAAGCAAAGCAAAGATGTTAACGAAAAAGTCTAAGGTTGGTTGAAAGTTGGAGCTTAGCTTGATGTAATTTCAAAACCGTGTTTTTCCGCCGTCCCAGTAGTCATGTCCGTGTGTAGCTGTGGCTTTTAATCAGTCAATATTGACAAAGAAGACGCCTCGAGGAGAAAGAGGAGTGGCCAACATGCCAACATGCCAACATGTATATTATAATTATAATTTTATCTTCTAGCAATAGTGCGAACCTTGACCTTGACTTCAAGACCGACATGGCTTTTTTCATGCCCCCATCGCTCTCTCTCTCTCTCTACAAAATGTTGATTTTTATAGATAGAGTTAAGAACCATGATATGACAATCTCAAGAAAGTCCTTGATGAATGTCTTCTCTCTCTCATCACCCTCTCTTTCCTCCCACTTTCCCTTCCCAACATCAAATTCTTTCTTATTGTCTTTCTCCCATCTCTCTCCCTCTCTATATAAACTGTTGAGGACTGGTTTTCCTTTCAATACTGAAAAGAAAGATTTTGATCGATAGAGAGCTTCAACTGATAATAATTCAAGCTTTTTTCGTCGTCGGCAATGGACTCAGAATGGGTGAACACTTCTCTCGGCCTCAATGTTATTCCTTTCCACCCTGCTAGTGATGATCAAGCTCCTGTGAAGGTGAGCTTTGTTTTGGCTGCCTTATATTTTGGTTTGAGCTCTCTTGCTAGCTAATTAATTAAGTTCTAATTGGAACCTCTAATTAATATTCAAATCTACTTTTTTTTTTTAATCAGAAGCAACTAGAGCTTGAAGGGGATTATGCTAAAGTATTTGAAGGCCATGCATCGGTGAAAAAAGAGGTGAGCTAATGCTTTTGAACGTTAATTTCTACTTCAAACCCTCATAGCTAGAAATCAAAGCCACTAATTAATCTCTTTTGCTTAACTATTTAATTAAGAAACTAATAAGATTAGTGTCTTCTTTGATTTGATGGATATATGTTGAAGCAGGCAGCAGCTAGCCATGTATTGACTGAAGAGTTGAATAGGATAAGTTTGGAGAACAAGAAGCTGACTGAGATGCTTACCGCTCTCTGTGAAAACTACACCAATTTGCAATCCCATGTGAAGGAGTTGATGATCACCAGGCAGCAAAGCTCTGATCAAAACGATTTGGCTACAAACTTCAACAAGAAGCGAAAACCGGACAGCGAAGACTACAGCAACATGATTGGGTTAACTAGTCCTGGGACTAATACTGAGACCAGCTCCATCAGTGATGAAGAGTACCCATGTAAGAGGCCGAAGGAGAACATCAACTTGAAGATTTCTAAGGTTTATGTAGGCACTGAAGCCTCTGATACACGCCTGGTAAGCCATAATTATATTAATTAGGATTATTTATCCTAATTAACCCAATGCATTACTTGAGATTTGACGCGGAATATTAATTTATTTCAGATTGTGAAGGATGGATATCAATGGAGAAAATATGGTCAAAAGGTCACGAGAGATAACCCATCTCCTAGAGCTTACTACAAGTGCTCCTTTGCCCCAAGTTGCCCTGTTAAAAAGAAGGTACTTAATTAAATTCAACCCCAATCTCCTTGTTTTTTTTTTTGCTTTCCTTTCCTCCTCACCTTTCATAAAGAAGGAATAATATTAATATATCTGTTAATGTTTTTATTTTCAGGTGCAAAAAAGTGCGGAAAATCCATGCGTGTTGGTGGCTACATATGAAGGAGAACATAACCACATGCACCCTGAAACCAGAGCTGAAGTAACATTGATAAGCTCAATATCTCCAAACCAGCAGCTTAGTCCGCTTTCTGCTTTGCCATCCATGGCCAAGAGAACGTCGCCAGTTCCAACTTTCTCATGTGACAAAAATAACAATCTGAGGCCCCGGGAAATCGAAGGCGCTCCACCGGCTTTCCAACAGTTTCTGGTCCAACAAATGGCTTCTTCCTTGACCAAAGATCCCAATTTCGCATCTGCACTTGCTACTGCCATTTCAGGAAGATTTTCAGACCATTCCCGGATGGGAAATTGGTGAAAATCAAACCCAAGAAAGAAAAAAAAAGACGAAAAATTAGAGCTACGTATATCCGATTATTATCACTTAGATTGAGTTCTTAATAAGCTGGTTTTCTCCTATTTGGATTTAATTTTATTTACATATCATTTGAGAGTTGTAAAGTGTAAGGATATGTAAATAGAATTATGAAATCATCATCAATGAAGAAAAAAGATTAGTTGTACTTTACTGAAGTAGCACACTTGTACTATCTCTGGTGGTGGTGTTGTACTAGACCCCTTTCAAAATCAAGATAATTAGATTGGAATTGCTGAGAATAATCCCACACAACAATTTTCTTCCTCTTAGAAAAATCAACGAGAAAGTAAGCAGGAATTTCCAAGCAAAAATACGAAAACCCGGCCGACGATAAAAATATAAAAATATTTATAAACGACTTGATCGGTGGGGTTCTTATCAGAGAAATAAATGATTTATTAATAATAATAATAATTATTGCGCTGAAATGTTTGAACCAGAATTCGAACACTTGTAGCAGCTAATTAAGGCATACAAGAAAAGAAAAAGAGTGCATCAACATCACGATCAGACTAAAAATGAACAAGAAAATATAATGACTATTGTAATGTAGCTACAAATTGACTATTGCTATCCTTAATTTAATTTTTAGTCCCGATGCAGCCGTACAAATTGACTAAAGAACTTTATCCTATATACTTTATAAAATTTCTTTGAAAAAGTATACGAAAATCAGTGTATAAAGAACTAGCATCTCGGCGGGTGTGTGTGGATATGCTTTTTTAATATGAAACATTTTTGCTCAACATTTTAACCTAAAGTGTATAATAATCACTTTTTTTAACATTTGACACGTGTCTATTGACATAATAATGATTTCATAAATACAAAGTAAAGAGTTAACTATGATTATGTCAATGGACATGTGTCAAGTGTTGAAAAAGATAGTGAGAATACACCTTGAGTTAAAGTTAGGGGTGGGTACAGTCCGATTCTCACCTCACACCGGAATTGAAACTAGCACTATTTAACCGGTCCGATTTTATCCGATTTAAATGAATTTTTTTTGAAAACCGATCGGTCCGGTTCTAATCGGTTCGATTTTAAACCGGTTTTTTATTATTTATTTTTTATAAAAATTACAAATTATAATTAAAAAATTATTTTTTGGATTTGAAAATTAACAAATGATCCAATTCATACAATGGGAAATGTTTTGAAGTTGAACTTGGAAAAATATTAATTATAACATTAAAAATATAGAATTGGATTTAAAAAAATCAATTTTTAAAAAATAAAAAACCACAAAGGGTCCGGTCCGATGTGAAACCGGTTGGAATCGGTGAGGTTCGATTTGTTGACTTTTTTGGTCAACTGGTTTTTTTTTCCGGGTTTTATCTCCCAGTCTGGTTTGGTGCTCCGGTTTTCCGGTCTAGATGCCCACCCTTAGTTAAAGTGGTGAGCAAAAATATTTCCTTTTTTATATATTCTTTTTATCTTTATGTATAGAGAATTTTTATTTGACATGAACTCTTTTATTTCCTTTGCCTTTGTAAAGTATATGTTATGAATTTTTTAAAATGAGAGCAATTTTCGCATAACTTAAAATTGCTCTCTCTAGGTTTATTTCTTATTTGGGTAACAGATTTAAAATATGGAATTTAACCTTTATTTGTAAAGTTATCTTTAAAAAACTCAATTTCTCTTGGAATTTTAGGAATGACGACTTTTAGATAGAATTTAAAGTAGGGATTTATGACCTCCAAATTCCATGTTTTTTCCCACGATGAATTTCTAAATTTCTATGTTTTATTTATTTATCCAAACATGAGAATTGGTTCATGTAAATTTAGAAATTTTGACTTTAATCAAAATTCCAAATTTATTTCCCTCATTCAAGCGCATTGATATATGCGAAAATTCAAATTATAGAGGTAGCTAGATATATAGGAAAGGAAAGTCATGGAAATGTAATTAATGAATGATCAAGTTTTTGGCTTTGGCTTCTAGGTCTTGTTTCTTTTATGACCACCAGTGAAAGTCTTTACACGTGAAAACGATTTGCTCGTAGTGGACTGACTACTCTAGAAGATCCACCCCAACGCAACATCAAGTGGCCCTTTGGCACTAAGTAAAGAACTACCCACTAATTCATGGCACTTGCATGACTTATGGCTTTCGTGATCATGCATGATGAAGAAATAAAATATCCATAATATCATCGATATTTCCGAAATTTCCGTATTTTTGACTATCGATATTTCCGATACCATCGATATTTTAGATATCCATGACCAAAATATCGATAATATTGACGACGTGATGAAATATCGATAATATCCCGATATTTCCATCGAAATTTCCGTATTTTTGGACTACCGATATTTCCGATATCATCGATATTTTATTCCTTGCATGATGAATTTCTGGAAGATGATGACCTTGAGTTGATGTGATCTATTTAAATTTTTATATAAAAAATGGATACTTTAGGGGCCGTTTGATAATCATTTTATTTTTTGTTTTTTGTTTTTATTTTTTATTTTTTGTGCTAAAGTATAGAGGAAAATGAGAGTGAGAATGTGAGTGAGGATGAGATTGAGAGAGAGGATGAGAGGGGATTATGGGAGGGAGGAGTAATAAAAGTGAAAACAATTTCAAATAGATTTCAGTTTTTAGTTTTTGTTATTCATCCTTCCTCCCATCCTCCACTCTCATCTTCCCTCTCAATCCCATATTCACTCTCGTTCTCACTCCCTCTTTTTCCTCTATACTAAAGCATAAAAAATGAAAACTACAAACTAAAATTGAAATAGTTATCAAACAGGCTCTTAATGTCCAAAAAGGGAATCATATTCAATTGCAAGAGGCGGGCACACAACTCAGTCAGTGAACTAATCTAACTCGCATTTGGAATTTAGAGGCAATTCTAAAATCAAAATCATATGTCTAATTCTAAAGTCATACTTTTATATATATATATGCATGATTAAATGACGCAAACAAACAATCCTACACCATTCTGTCTTGTAAATGAGTTTTTAACACAAATAAGCATGACTTTTTCTGCAATTTGATTGTTAAGCTTGGTCTTAATTTGGCCATTATTTATTTGAAATTAGTTAGTGGTGAAAAATACAAGAATATAGGATGACTCTTATGCTTCACCAGAACAAAAACAAAAAACAAAATATCTCTTGTACAAGTAGCCGTGGGAGACGAAATGAATTGGAGCCTTTGAAGGCATCGAAGGGTGAGGACTGAAGAGGAGGTTTCGTGCATGAACTGATGAGCTCTTGCTCTTGTTGCTTTAACCGTTTAGGTGGTTGACTTCGACGACCATTGACCTCTGAATATGTAAACAAAGACTTTTTGTGTTTGAGTCCTTCTGGGCCGTACGCCACACTCTACTCTTCATTATTTAAGAAAAATTTGATAACACTCAATAAAATATAAAATAATTAGAATATAGTAAATGGACTAGTTATGTTTTGGACTAGGTCATCAATTTTTGAATTTTTGTTAGCTTGAGGTCAATGCACTTACACAAGGCCTGTAGTGCCTGTTTAATTTATATTTTATTATAGTTATAAATGATTTTTGTTTTCGTTTTACTTCATTGATATCTGCATTGTTTTGTTTTAGAGTGGGAGCGTTTATTGCAATTTATATATAACTCTAGAGTATGATGGATTTGTAAACAAATCGTGCACGAATCGATGTTGGATAAAACGGAAACTACATTGCAGTTTCCGTTTCTGTTTAGGCTGTAGAAGTTGGGCTGTAAGAGTTTGGGCTGTAGGCGTGGGTCTGTAAGAGTTGGTGGACAGTTGGAGGTTGACCTCAAATGAAATAATAAAATTATTTAAATAAGCTTCAATGGCATTCCTTGTAATTTATAGGATTTATTAGTTGTAGTTTAGTAATTTTAGGTACATTTATTAGTCTTTGACCTCAAGCAAATTAGGTGAAATTAGTTTCCTATCTATCAAAATATGATTTTAAACTAAAACTCCATTTAATTAATATTTAGCCTGTAATTTATTTCCATTGGCCATTGCCCACTTTGCTCTCTATCAGCCCATGATATATTGACATGTGAGAGAGAACTAGACCTATAACTTTGCTCTTCATCAACCTCATGGCCTATATCATACTGGACTTTTCTGCCCAAAATTTTATATAAATAAAAATTGCAAACTTTTCTGCCCAAAAAAAATAATTCCACTTTTTCGATTGATCCCATCTCCATATACTACTTTATGAGTCGGTCTAATATGAAGAATGATGAAGAGATTATTGATTGAGAATATGTCTTACTAGTTACCACACTATGATTAGCTAGCCAACTCAAAAGTAAAAATATCAATTGTTGTTTGATTAATCAGGGTAAAAAATAATTGACCTAGAGAGAGGACTCGTCTGATTGAAGATATTGGCCGGATAACATTGTCAAAATCGTTTTCGAATAATCAAAAATGTTGTATCGAGTATTTAGTTTGAACAATCTCGTTCTTTTGGACTCATCTGGTTAAAGAGGCTTATGATCACCCACCTTTAAATCTAATTTAAAAATTAAGAAAAAATTAGTTTAAAAATCAATATTAACATTTTATTTTAACTTAAATCAAAACTAAAAGGTACCAAAAAAATGTTGCTCAAACTAAAACACATCCCCATCCCAATGGTAGAAAATCAAGACCGCGTTCTTGCACCCATCCCCGCCGACACCCACCTCCGCCTCCGGCGTCGCAGACAATTCAGAGCCACCCATGCCCTCAAAACTTGCATCATATTCTCAACGAGCATGATTTATTGTTTTCTTCATTAAATATTTATTAATTAAATTTGCCGTTTGCTTCATCTTGTATACTGTACTATTGAGAATTGGTCATCATCGTCCATACCAACAACAGCCACTGCCGATGTTGCTGTGGTTCTCATAAGCAATATCATGATTGCGACAATCATATCTGAAAATTGAGTAAATTTGAGTAAATGATGCAAGTTTGAGGGCATGGGTGGCTCTGGATTGTTTGCGACGCCGGAGGTGGAGATGGGTGTCAGCGGCAATGGTGATGTGTTTTAGTTTGAGCGACAATTTTTTTTTAACCTTTTAGTTTTGATTTAAGTTAAACTAAGATGTTAATATTGATTTTTAAACTAGTTTTTTCTCAATCCTTAGATTAGATCCAAGAGTGGGTGACCATAAGCCTCTTAGACCATAAGGCCCCGTTTGGTTCACGGAATGAATTTGAGGAGAAATCATTTCCCATGTCATTTCCAAGGGATGGGAATGTTAGATTCCTTTCTCACGTTTGGTAATGTCGGGAAATAATCCGAAGATTTCACTTTGTTTCCTTTCCCATGTTTGTTTTGAGTAGGAATGGAAAACAAAGTTTGTATAATTTTCCAATTACACCCATATTAAATCAAATAAAAAAAGAAAGCATTTAATGATACATTGTAATTCTAAATTGTTCATGGGGACAAAATGGTCATGAAAAATGTGCATTGAATGTTGACTCATTTTCCCAAACTTTCCCATGAGGAGGGAAATCAAAACCCAAGTTGAGAGGAGGGCTTCACTTTCCCCCCTACTTTCCCATGTGCTAGGCAACCATTTCCCATGCCCGAATTTACCAAACATGGGAAAGCAATTGATTTCTCATCCCAAACCTCCTTTCCTATGAATCAAAAGGGGCCTAGGAGTCCAAGAGAACGGGATTGTTAGTTTGAAATAGATAAGAATAATTTAAAAGATTAGAGAAGGCTGTTAAAGGTGAATATAAGTAACATTCAAAGAGATGACTTGTATGATTGATGCAGTCAGGAGTACTTTTAACATTGCCAAAATCGTTTTCGACTTAGGTATTTGAAATAGATAAGAATAATTTTTGAAGGTCATAGAAGGTTGTTGTAGGTGAATATATAGTTTATAATCACAATGTTATCAAAACATATAAGTCAATAATAATTCTATTAATATAAGAGTGTTTCATTCATATCTGAAACAAGCAAAGCATGGTTTCTTTGTTTTTATGATATTTTTATTCTTAGGAAATTGAAAGGGAAAAGATGGATGAGTGGGAATTCATAAGAAAAATACAAAGTGAGCCAGCTAATAAAGGAAGACCATAAAACACCACGTC
This sequence comes from Prunus padus, assembly GCA_024362665.1. Classification (NCBI taxonomy): domain Eukaryota; kingdom Viridiplantae; phylum Streptophyta; class Magnoliopsida; order Rosales; family Rosaceae; genus Prunus; species Prunus padus. The sequence goes on from JANFAM010000020.1 coordinate 34,096,316, forward strand.
AAGATTCAAACACGCAGGACCCACCATAGCCATGGCAGAAAGAAAAAAGCATATTTTCTTTAATATTTGGGAGGAATTAGGACTAGTCTCTCAGTGCTGACGCAGCCTGCTGACGTGGGTGATATTACGTGTGCTTTTGTGTATGAGAAGAGTCATGATTATTATGAATTCTCCATATATTTTCCATATATTTTCCAACCCAAAGGATTTGATTTGAGTATAAATTCTCCTTACCCAGTCAGAAACAGATGAAGACCATAACCAAAGGGAGTTAACACCAGCCGCTAAAACTGCTGCAAATTTCCAAATTGGTCTTTGCTTGTATATTTATGTCTATGTGGAAATCAACTGTGAAAGTTCCTTGAATTTAACTTGATTATTTTCCGACTTTCATCGCTATATAAATAAAGGATTTTCCATCGGATGATTTCATATTCTTCTGCGGATCTTGAAATCTTGATGAACATGGATGCTCATAACCCTACCAAAAGAAAGGTAATTAACATGGATATGCTATCATGTTCCCTACACTGAGTTCCTCTGTTCGATTTTCCTTCCCAAATATCATTTGTATCAAATATATGGGGGTTTCTTTCTTGGCTTTTGATATGAAAATATGTTTGCATGTTGGCTTTAGCATAATTAGATTTTTTTTGCTTGTATTTGTTTGATGAGCAGGTGGATGATCTCCAACAAGACTTGCTGCGTCTGCGAAAAGAGAATGAAGCTTTGAGATTCTTGCTTCAAGCTATGGCCACCAAATGCAACACACTTGAGCAGCTAATCCGAGAGAAAAATATTGAACGACATGATCAGTTTCCGGTTGCCCAGAAGACAACACAGTTTCTTGTGAGAACCGACTCCAAAGACAACACCCTAGTAAGTCTAAACGCTACTCGGTTAGTAAGTTAATACGAACAATAATACACCGTTTAGTAATATTATATGTGAATTAAATGATTAGATTGTGAGAGATGGATATCAATGGAGGAAATACGGACAGAAGGTTACGAAAGACAACCCATCATCCCCTCGAGCTTATTTCAAGTGTTCCTTGGCTCCTCGATGTCCAGTCAAGAAGAAGGTAACCTACGCTATACGCTATGCCTTAGCTTGAAATAGAATCCTTCGTTTTTGCTTTGAATTTTCCAGAGAAATTAACATATCATTTACCAGTCAGAGTTTTGAATTCGGACCAAAATTTTGGATAGATCTGGTTTTAGTCATGACATGAGTTGCTCACGTAAATGACTGATCACCAATTGGCTAAGCTTCCATGCATATTTATTATTAATAAATGCTCTATAAAAAATTAATAATATAAAAAGGAAAATTTTCGCATATTAATTTGTTTGAATATGTGTGTATTTTAGGTGCAGAGATGCATGGTGGATAAGTCTGTTCTTGTGGCAACATATGAAGGAGAGCACAACCATGACGCCATCAATGGCTCACTACTTGGACAATTTTCATGTTCATCATCCCTAGCTGATCCTAATAATAATATTATTATTAATCCTATTAATTTTCCTTCGCATGGTACCTCAGCAAATATTAATAATAATGATGTCATAAATATTGTTAGCCCTTCGAATTCTTCTCGGTCCGTGCCTATCACCCTTGATCTGACACTCTCGGGATACACGAGCAATCAAGAAAATAATGGATCAGCTGGAAGCCCTCAAAACTCATCATCATGTGCCCAGAACATCAACTGTGAAAGTAGAATTGAAGATTACGTTGCTTATTTAACCAAAGATCCTAATTTCACACAAGCTTTGGCTGCTGCAGTTGCAAGCTCCATTACAAGACCTTCTGCAGACAGACAAAACCAGTGAACTTTTAACTTAGCCTAGAATTGCAAGACTTCTGTAAGCAATAGCTTCTTTTGTTGTCTTCCTCTGAGTTATTTCCTTCTACTCTTTTTTGCTGGACTGATGAGGATGATCATTCGTGTTAGTGTTGTTTGGGAGGTGTTGATGTTAGATTTCTACATGCTTGCTTTCGTTTTTTCTTTTACTTTTTACTTCTTCTTTTTTTGGAAGAAAATAGTACCAAAAGAAAAAAATATCTTTTTTTTTTGGAGGACCTTTCCTATTGAAAGGGGCGATAGCATACTAAACTCACACACACAACACGGATACTAAGACTTGAACCCAAACCTGCTGATGGAGTAAATAATCCAAACCACTACAATAGTGAATTCTTAATACTGTCATATCCATTAATGAAAACATAGTAATGTTGTGTACATGATGAGAAAGTTTTGATGAAGCAGGGCATAAACTAATGTCCCTTTCTCACACTCAACAGATGGAACCACATGTGAATACTGTGTTTATGCCCCTTTCTCACACTCAACTGATGGAAACCACATGTGAATATAGTATGTCGAACACAGAACCTCGAGTGCATAATTAAATATTCTCGCGTGAGTCACAAACCCAGTATACATGGTGCTAGAGTGTTTCACGCTCGTTGATAGTACTGCAGGAACGATTGAACACGTGTGCACACAATGACATGAGAGTGGTTGAAGGACATACGTCATTGAAATCGGACTAGGGTTTTAGTTATTGGATTAATTATTTTCACTAATGTCACTATCTCTTTGATTCATAATAATACCTACCTAATGTTGTGACAAATGCAGTTGACTCGATAACCAAGCCAAAGACCAAAAACCTACCAAGCATATGGCTGTGGTCCTTGGCCCTTTCATCTTCACTAAGAGCCAAAAGCAAATTATAGTTTTGCATCAAAATCGTATGGCCTTATATGGCCCTTTATCAAAATTTCATATTGAATATAATATATTGCACTTTACTTATATCAAAGATTTACATCCCTATAACTAAAAAAAATATACATATGAAAAAATATAACTAAAATTAGTAAAAAGATAAAGGGAAACTAAACTGACTATATTGCATGTATTTTTACAACAAAATTCCTCAGTTGTATCTTACAAGTGGCTCATCGAACAGGGGAACTCCATAAAACTCCAGCATCTCTGCTCCAAAGAACAATAAACCATGTTACAGAAAACAACAATGTCACTAATTACAAGCTTCACCACTACAGTAAATCAGAACTTCCAAAAACAAAGAAGAGGATGTAATAGGCTTACTAATTAAGGTGGACCTCTCCCCTTCTGCAAACCACCAGCATCACTTTAAATCATGAGGAAAACATTCTTCTCCAGATCATCAGAATTGGTGGTTCCAGTTGTTTTTGTGCTCTCAATCCTTTGAAGGGATTTTCATCCATGGAGTGAAAAAAAAATTACATCCATTGGAGAACGGCTTTGGTTGCTGGAAAAAAATATGGTGAAATAGTTCTTTATGATTTAATGTTGCCACTCTTAATGGGAGTCTGTATCAAGAGCTCCTTTTTGGGAACAGTTCCTGCTTTCATTTTCTCATTTTCTGCCTCCTTCTGTGCTTTCTTCTTTTCAAATTCAAGCTGCTTACAGTTTTCCTCGTGCGCCTTGGCAAACATCCTCACAAAGTTGAGCAGAGTAGATACAACTACAGGGAAAATTCCAAATAAACTCAAAGAGAAAATACGATAAACAGCTGAAGGAAAAGAAGAAGAAGAAAATAACATGTACAGGTATCACCAATCAAAGAAAAAAAATCAGCATTTAGTCTTTGGTGATACCTGTTTATATAACTCTTTTTTTCTTTTTGTACATGGTGCTAGAGAAATCACAGATCAATTAACAGTTAATTAACAGTTTATTCGCTCTTATGAATGCCTGACACTCAAGGCAGAGAGTATAGACCAATAGTAATTAAAATCATCATAGGATATTAATGGATAAAGATAATTACTGGTGATTCTTAGAAAACCAGAAGCACAAATTAAAACATATATACCTTGTTCAAATGGGCAGCGAGCAGGATCTTCCCCAAAATAAAGAGCCAATGCATCTGCATTTCTCCCCTGAAGACAACCACATTGAAAAGTGTAAGTGTGTTTTTCTTTCATACCACAAGCAAAACGCAACTCCTTAAACAAACTTGATACATACCACATTAGAATAAAGTGAAGCCAAAGACCTCACTTCAGCTTCAGCATGACTAAGGAACTCCTTTAGTGTCTGAACATTTATCAGGAGATAACATAAAATTAATATTGAGAAAACTATTAATAGAAGCAGCATAATATCAAATGCAACATATCTAAAACAACATATAGTGAGGTAGTTGTTGGGCTTTGCAATCGGTGATCAATTTGTTTGGTATTAGACCTATAGGTATTCCTTTATGATGACCAATAAGTTTTATCTGTTAGCCAAATAGGTCATCTAATTCAAATTTTGTTATCTATATGTAACAAATACCCCTTTCAGACATATCTGAGATAGGTAACTCTGAGTAAGCTTACAAATCAATTAGTACAGAAGGAACATCAGGTGATTGCTCACTTCTTTGTTTTTCTATCAAATTGTCAAGTATCCAAACGATTGCTTTCTATTCTTTAAAGCTTATCTCATTCTAAAGGCGATGCAGCTAACCCCAGTAGGAAAGTCATGCCATGGAAATATGTATGCATGAAGTAGTTGATGCATGTAACCTTGCAAAAAGTTTCTGACACAGGACCATCATTTTCCGAGGCAGTCAACTCTTGTACAACCTTCTCTAGCCCTTTACTGATGGCTTGCATTTCCTCTGCCAAATATTTCAATTGTATCTACATCATAATTAAAAACTTAGCTCAGTCAAGCTTGTATAAGAAACCCACTGTACCTAAACTAAATGGAGCAGGAAAAACAGAATACCTTCGTTGAAGCCTCCAAACTTGTAAGGTCTTTTGGAAAATCAAGAAGTTCTGGCAGCTTCTCCGCAAGCACCTGTGGTTTGTTGAAGATGAATTTTATGAGCAGAATTGTTAAAGTTTTAAATTATACAATCAGAACAATATTATAAGATCACTTTGGGACCAAACCAAATACAAGTTTTCTATATGCTTAAACTCCTACGACACAATATGCACAAAGTGAAGGAGAAGTTCCACAAAACATTAACACAATGGACTAAAGGCTTTAAAAAATTACCTTACAAAGGTAATGCATAAGAGTCATCTTGTTATTCCGGGCTCGTGTATCAGTGAGCTTAAGGAGACTATCCAATCGAAATCCAATAGCAGAACCTACAGAAATAATTAAATAAACTAACTGCGCACATAGAAAGAATACAAGGTACTGGAGCTTCTAGGTAAAAGACTAAGAACAAAATATAGCTATTTCCACCTTTCCTGTCAAAGTAGCTTATTGCACAAGTTACTACATTTTTCCTACAATTACATATCTGCCCAACCCTACCTTGCAACTTTGTGGCATTTTTATCACAAAAGCTGCAATTTTCCATTTATATATAGTCAATGTATTAGTAGAAAATGGTAACCAAGTATTTCACTCACCTCTTGCAGTCCCATGGTTCAAGGCATTACCCAGAGAAAGAATTGTTTGCATGATCCTTTTCAGCTTTTCCGAACTTCTGATCTGATAAGCACATTCATATAAATAGTTAAAGAGATGAAATTTTCAAACAGGAAAAAAAACACTAGAAAATATGAAAACGAAAAGAAATTTGCCTGATCAGCTACTGAATTGACTGTGTTCAAATTCTTTCTAAGGTCGGAAACCTGAAAAATGCAACACCATGGACAAATGCATAACAAGAAGCACAACAGAAATAGAAAGCATCTGGAATAAAATCATTAGAAAATTTGTCCCCTTACCTGGGAATGGAATTGTATTTTAAATGAGAAAACTCTGAGCTTTGGCTCTACCCGAGGAACTTTCATTAATTCAAGAAAAAACTGTCACAAATTGCATAAAGCAATTAATTAAAGCATAAAATGAAGTGAGAGACACTGGGGAGGGGTGAAGAAGAGTTGAATGATTATGGAAGTGACTACTTCAAAACCAGTTCAGTTACTACTAAAAACTAAGACTCTAAAGCTCAAGAGTTATGCAATTGAAACATAAAGTATTTCATCCCAACCAAATTATAATGGCAGCAAGCTATGAATATAATTTCAATGCACATCATTATAATGGCAACAATAGCCTTGCTGTCCACTATATGACTTTTCAAGTGAAAAGAAAGGAGAGTTATAGGAAAGTGGAGGAGAAGTAAAATCCACTCACCTGTTCACATCTTCCCAAGTTTTCCTTATCTCCACTGTAACCCTGAGCAACAAAGCATGATTTGTTATTCAAGAAAACAGAATATCTTATATGCTCATTGTAAGCAATTTCAAGTACAAAATAATCAGGTCATATTTATAGAAGTTCTCAGGATGGCATAATTAAAGCTAGATAAAAGTACCTTGAGTAATTCCATCTCTTCCTTTGTTGGACAAAATTTTATGAGGTTCTCAACCTGATCAATATCTAATGCTGAATCATCCAAGGCAAGCACTGAACTCTGAAAAATATACCACAGACAATAATTATTTACCAGTATGCCAGACAATAATTATTTAACAGTACGACAATAATTATATACCACAGAAAAGTATGCCACACTATTTTCTTAAATGAATGGAAGTTAGCATTTGGAGCTTTGAAACTGCAACCTAACTATTATGTAACTTTCATCCATTTATTTACAGAACCATAGACTCAACTCAAAACTGTTAAGAAGCATATACAAGCAAACAGGTGCCTTTAGGTTTATAGCTTACCATCAGATCAGGCAAAGGGATTTTAACTTTAGAAAGCATTATTTCACAATTATATGCCCGCCTTAGCTCAATCTGCAAGAACCAGTAAATTTCTCGTGAGGATTGAGGTGGCAAAGGAAGACTGCCTATTCAATTAGTTCAAAACAACAGAAAAAAAGATGGTACAAAGGCAATCGCTAAACAGATCCTCACTTCAAGCTAGTTGACTAGCAAAAACATAATTACCAGATTTCTTTCCAATATGCAAAACGATGGCAAAAGGAGAACTCTTGCAAGCAATAATAGACTCTATGACCAAGCACCACTGCTATTGGTTCTGTGCAAACACAATATGAAGTTCCATTTGCACATACTGCTGAATTAATAATTTGATCCATATTATATATGTTGCATCTAACTCTCCTTGAGGGATCCATCAAGGGGCACTACTGGTGAAAACTAGGTAGGCCCTGTTTGATTGACAGATGAAGACAACTTTAGTTATCCACAAATGAAGTAAAAACCAGGGCTATTTACCAGCTGAACTTTTTCAGATTTAGGTCCTGTGGTGCGGCGACTAGATTTTCCTCCTGTATTTCCATGGTCTGAATTTGGAGTAACCGCTGAAAAAAGACTCTCGAGTTCAGACATGTCAAACTCTGGAGGCCTGGAACAGAGGAAACAGAATCAGAATAATAGGGTTCCAATTGTATGAATAGAAAAAAACTGATAAAATTCCTTAACGAGTGAGGCATACTTGGTTGCTTCATCAGCTTTTTGAGCTTCAGCCCATAAGCTTCCTTGCATCGCTCTTGTTAATTTTAGCCAATGATATGGCTTCAGATTGGCCTTTTTAGGTTGAGCCTGATTTCTGGAACTTGGACGTGTGAGGCCCCGTCCCTTTAGACTAAAGGGAACACCGGAAGGTGGTCCAGGAATCGAAGGAATATTACCATTACTAGCCCTAGAATGAGGTGCTGTGGGGGCACCACCAGATATTGATACCCCATTGGGAAGAGGAGGAGGTGGTACGGGTGGCACAGGTGCAGAATTCTGGGACAAAGATTCCTTTGGTGCAAAAGTTGGAGGAGGGGCGGTGGCGGCGCTGAAGATGTTAGAGTAGAAGTTGAGGCAGGCCCTGAACATTGAGGAAGCGGAGGAGGTGGAGGGGGCCAGACATGACTGCTGAAGAAGTAGGACAACCAGCTGAAGAAGCAGAACCAGGGGGTGGAGGGGAGGGGGAGGGGAGGGGGAGGGGAGTGGCAATGGAGGAGGTCATGACTGTGGATGATGATCCTGAAAAATGAGGTGGTGGAGGGGAGGGGGCTGAAACTGAGCTCTCGAAAGAGGATGATGTTCCCTGGAAGGAAGGGGGAGGGGGCCTGAGATAGTGTTCTTGAGAGAAGATGATGCCCCTGGAAAGGAAGTGGGAGGGGAGGAGCAAGGTGAGCTGAAATTGAGTTCTTGAGAGAGGATGATGAAGAAGCCTCCAAGAAGGAAGGGAGCGGAGGTGACCCTGAAAAAGGAGGGGGTGGAGGAGGGGGAGTTGAAACAGAGTTCTTGACCGAGGAAGATGGAGATCCCCCTGAAAAAGAAGTGCATTGAGGGTGAGGAGGGACTAAAACTGAGCCCTCGATGTCAGAGGGTGAAGATGTCACTGATAGATTAGGAGGTGGAGGGGGGGCAAAAGGAACGAATGCTGACTGACCTCTATCCTGTAATGTAGTTTCAGTGTGTTGGGTAAGCAAAGACAGCGGGGAATTTGAAGTTTGTGCTGGTGGCAGAGAAGAAGGTGGAGTAGCAGCGGAAATCTTTTCTACAGTCGCATGAGCAGAAGATTGCAATGAAGAAGGTGATGCTGACAGTGGTGGTGATGCAGGAATAGACAGCTTACCAAGCTGCACAGATTTAGGTACAGTTAAATCAGGAGCTGATGAGGCATGGGAAGGTGGAGTTATGGTCACAGGATGTGTGATTTCTTCTACACTGTTAGATGCAGCGTGATCCTGCAACAGAGCTGTAATGCCAAGGGCTGAGGGTGCACTGTGATATCTTGATATTGGCACAGGTGATCCTTGCAAGGAATTACAATATGAAACTGGTGCAGACCGGGAGGCTTGAGGTGCTCGCTGAGATATGATTTTAGATTGGGCAGGCTGTAGGAGAGCAACTTGCAGTTCCTGGGGTTCAATCTTTTTTCTAATCAAATTAGCATTTAGAGATGGTTCGAAGCTGGACATAGATTGCTTCCCATGAGGCCTATATTGGGGACTCTTGATACTATTTTCTGCTGCCTTTGGTTCTGATGTAAGTTTTGCAGGGAGTGATTCTAGCAACAAGTTGCCTGTCTCTGCAGTAAAAGCAGAAGCACTGTCATGTTTCCCCTGAGCCATGGATGTGGGACCCTTGATATTGTTTTCTGATGCCTTCACTTCTGATTTAAGATTTGCAGAAGTTGATTCCAGCAACAAGCTGCCTGTTTCTGTGTTATGGAAAGAAGCACTATCCAGTTTCTGAAGAGCACCTGATGAGGCAATCCGCTGGAGGACATTAAGTGTTACATCCGTCTTTGGATCTAGCCAATCCACATTGCTAAAAATCTCCTGAACTTTTGAAAATGCTTCCACAGGAAGACCATCTTTCTCCTCCATACCAGGCAAATCAATTGATATAAGAGAAGTAGCAGCATCCATCTCCGAGAAAAGAACCTTCATCCAGATATTAACAATAATAATGATGAAAATGATGATTAGAATAGTAGTCGGATTAATGATAACAATAATGATGATAATGATTGATAATATTTTGCTCCTAAACATGAAATTTGAAATTTCACTGACTATAACAGAGAACACAGAGGGATATACGAGTACCTCTGCTCTGAAATCCTTGGGAAATTGATCCTTAACATTCCATAAGATGTCTATCTCCTCACGATTAAGCATCAAAATATTGGACCTTATAAAGGCCGTATTGAACATGATGCGAAACATCATCTCTTCACGTTCCAGATCATTATCCAAACTAATACACTCGAGAACCACATCACCTTGGATATGGCAATGTATATCAATTTTAACTAGTTCACAATCTGCCTGCACCAAGATGTGAAGAATTAAAACAAAATTTAACTAAGATAATTAGATTGGTATCCCTGCCAGAAGCAAAGCATCAACATGTAGACAAATGAAATCATGAGAACAAATGACCGAGAAAAAGCTCTATCTTGTTCAGGAAGAGGAACCACAATTTGTGATTACCAAAAGGAATTTAAAAAACATATAAATAAGAGTAAAGTGACTTAAACCACCTGCTTGTAATGCCGTACGAGTTTGCTCCTTTTTGGAGTTGAGAACAAAACTTTAGGAGTCCGATCAGCAGCCATAAAAGGATCCTGTCCATATATTCTAAATATTGGACGGCAACCTCCCTCTCCATCCATATTAGGAATGAATCTTATGATAATGCAGTCCAATGTAAGTGCCCTATCCAGTGGAGGCCATTCCGATCCCACATTTCTTCTTGTTATATACTGAAGATACCTCAGTTGTGAAGGCATCGGATTCAGTGGTGACATTAACTGCAAAAGTTCCCGAGGTGCTTGCTTGTAAATGATGTCCAATGTCTTGTGCTCCCCAGTGTACTGCTTCCTGTAAATCAAGAGTGCAGCCAGCATAAAGGCCAAAACGAACCACCCACCTCGTTCACAATGCATTAGGAGCACATTTTGTTGCCCGAGTGAAAGCCAGCTTTCACTTGATCTCAGGAAGTGGTGTATCGCCTCCATTGTGAGAAGTGGGCAACCTTCATAGTGTCGAGGATAGTCCATTACTGTCATGTCATACTCAGACAATATGTTAGAAATCAGGCTTTGATTTTCTCCGTCTCGAAAGTTAAAGACCATGAATGAAGCTTCAGGAAACTGTTCACGGAGTTGACTCGCTATGCCTCCTATGTAAACTTTATATTCATCTTCTTCCAAAACGTCCGTGGTAAAACAGCAATCAAAAACTACATGTGCAGACAACACAATTGCAAACATGTAAGTAAACATATTGTAAATTGTTCTGCACCATAATAATACAGGTTCAGTTATAACTTTTTTCTACTCATTTGTCACGGCATAATCATAATTGTAGAACCTGAGCAAATCACTGGACATATTTTGAATTTTTTGTAAAACACCTGAAAATTAGTTCTTATCCGGAAAAATTTGGGAACATTAACAGAGCCTCCTTAAAGTTCAACAAAGTATAATATGTCCAATAATCTCCAGTTACATTCACGCGGGCTCTGCCGAACTGATGCAGTTAACTTCATTCTTAGGTATCCCAAAACACATTTAGTAAATATGCATCTCCAAATATAGACATCTTCCCAAATTACAAATAAGCTGCTCTAGTTAACATTTTAACAATAAACACGTATACCCAAATGAACAAAAAGTGGAAAGAAAAATCATCATAACACCAACGCGTGAAATTCAAACAATCAAACAAATTCAATAAACCAAATTCCTTTGAAATTAGAACCAAAGACAAACATACCATAAACCCTTTCAGAGATCTCCAAAAGCCCATCTGGCGGCTTCCTATAGAAGAACTTTCTGAACAACGCCATTGAGTGTCAAGATCCGAAAATGCTCCTCACAAGAACACCTAAAAACACTCCAATACAGCCCACATTGTCTCAGCTCATATACCCAGATCACCAAATGTCCAAATGAATGCAATATAAATATGGGTCAAGACGATGATGGTCTGCAACAGAGTGTATATTGAGTAACCAGAGGAATATGGGTTTTGCTGGGTCTCTAAGGAAAGTGCTTCTGAGTATTATTTGTGGTGTTGTTGTTGCTCTTGTCTTGGCATTCACACTTTGTGTGTATCAGAGAGAAAAAAGACTTAGCTTTCAATCAAGAACCGTTGGGGGACTGAGAGGAAGAGAGAGAATGTGATGATGGGTATCTTCTTCTACGTTGTATTAGAGAAATAGAAAAAAAAAAAAAAAACGAAGTCAGATATGGCGTTTGTTTAAGCAAACAGAGAATAAGGGATCTGGGGTTTGTCTCTGTCTCTCTCTGTCTGTGTGTGTGCGTCTGTCTAATGCGTTAGGAGAGAGAGGAGAGAGAATTAGAATTACACAATTATGTGTCCTTGATTTTATTCTCTTTTGGTGGCAATTCACACGTGTGCGTTCCCATGAAAAACTATATTTCTATGCAATGGCGGATGCAGGAATGTTACCTCATGGGGTCATAGTGCAACTGTGTCTTGAATTTGAACCCACACTACCAACATTATCCGAACTAACCGATGATGACATTCTCTTTAAAAATCGTTCTATAATTCTACACATAAATTAATCAAAATAAAAACTCAATCAATTAAAGAACACACCAAACCTATACCAATTAACCACAACAACATTCGTAAATAACACCAATATATGTACAAATAACCAATTATTCAACAAATCAATACATACATCATCCAATAAATCTATAAGCTATAATCAAAGTTCAAACCATCAATTTCACCTAAATAATTACGAATTTGATTTCAATTTAATTAAATACATCATGCCTCAACATTAATTTAGGCTTAGGGTTTAGAAATTGGAACTTACTTGAATTGAATTGTAAACTTTCCCAAATAGTGGAGGCGGCGTGGTGGTGGTGGACTACACTTGGCGTCGGCGGCGGCGATAAGGGAGGAGATGGTGGTTGATGTTTTGGGGAGATTGGGGTTATAGGGTTGTTGAGGAGAAGATACAAAAATCGGGGTTTTGGAGGTCTAATTTCGGGTATGGCTGTTTAGAAGTTGCTGCCCCCTTTTTTTTTTAAGTCCTAGCCCAAAACTACGTCGTTTTGGCTAGGTCACTTTAAAAAATTGGCTTTGCCAAAACAACGTCGTTTTGGCAGTGCGATTTTTAAAAAGAAGAAGAAACAGACGACTTCTTCTTCTCCATGGGGTCACTCCCATGGCTGCCAAGGTCAAAAACCGATCCTTCCACTACAATTCGGGGACGTCATGGGGTCGTCGACCCCATTCCCCATGGTGATCCGCCACTGTTTCTATGTGTTTCTTTTTTGCATGTGCGAGTTACAAAGTTTCATTTAAATTGTATTTTGCTAGATGTCCTTCACCTGCGGCTTACAAAGTTTTAATCACGTGCGACTTACAAATTTTATTATTTATTTTTTTTGCAATCGTCTCAACAATATGGCCGATGAAAACTATTGAGCTTACCATTGGAAACAAAAATCGAATCAATCCCATGAGGCATTTGCAACCTATCCGAACGTGCTAATTGTCTTTTTGTGAATAATCTACCTAAATGTACAATTTTTTGTAAGTAATGTACCTATTACGAGGGAACATAAATATAAATCCTTATGGAAACATAAATACTCTTTAAATAAATAAAATATGCTTAATATCACAAAACGTTCCTAAGGTTTACGAAACTATCATATTGCATCCTTAATGTTTTTTTGTGTCATTCGTGGTCCTCAATGTTAGTATGTGTGATCACAAATGGTCCATGCCGTTAGGTTCCATCAAAAACTCCGTTAGTTTGCTGACGTAGCATATATATATATATATATCACAAAACATCCCTGAGGTTCACGCACTTATCACAAATGGTCCTTGTGAAATTTTTTTATTTTTCATTTAAAATTATTAAAATTTTGGTTTTCTTTTTAAAATGTTATGAATTTTAACTTATTTAAAAATATATATTATATTTTAAATACACGTGGCACTATATTATTGGAGATGTGGACTCTACATATATGCCACATCAACAAACTAATGGAGTTTTTAAAAAATAATTTAAAATTCATAAAATTTAAAAATGAAAAAACTAAGGGTTTAGGGTTCATAAATGGTCCTCAAGGTTAAAATCCTTCTATAAATGGTTTTTTCAGTTTTAAATTTTATGAATTTTAAATTATTCATTAGTTTGTTTATGTGGCATATATGTGGAGTCCACATCTTCAAAAATATAGTGTCACATGTATTTATAATACAATATATATTTTTAAATGAAAAAAAATAATTGCAAGGACCATTTGTGATAGGTGCATGAACCTCATGGGTGTTTTATGATAATATATATATGCCACGTTAGCAAACTAACGGAATTTTTGACGGAATCTAACGGCATGAACCATTTGTGATCACATATACTAACTTTAAGGACTACGAATGACAAAAAAACATTAAGGATGCAATCTAATAGTTTCCTAAACCTTAGGGACGTTTTGTGATATTAAACCAATAAAATAATAAATAAAAAAAGACAATGCAGAAAATTACATAATAAATTACAACTATTTCGAATATATTTAACGAGTATAGCTGCGCGGCTATACTATTTAAATAAATATATATTTAAAGAGTATAATATTTATTTAAATACTAATTATACACTAAAGAAATCATGATTCTAAAGTTTGTCATGTCACAACACAGGAATTGTGTAGATCCATATGGATGTATGGCTGCCCATACTCTGGGAACAAGGTTGCTTTCTGGGAAGATATGTTTACGATAAATAAAGTTGATGATCTACCATGGCTAGTGATTGGCGATTTGAATGAGGTCATCTGGCGGAATGAAAAGGATGGTGGCAACGGTTGGCATCCTAGTAGGCCACGATACCTCATCGAGTCCATGGAACTAATGTGCTTGATGGATTTAGGATTTCATGGGCAACTATTTATGTGGGGAAGACGATGTGGGAACGTCATAACGGTCTGTCAACGCCTTGACCGGGGTTTAGCCCATCGTGAATGGAGTGGCTCAGCTGCTGGGTCACCCTTTGTGCTCGGATGGTCTCAGACCATTGCCCCATTGTATTAGAATACAACCCCACTGTCAACAAATGAAAAAAAAAAAAAGATTTCAAATTCGAAGCTAGTTGGGCTAATCTAGAAGAATGCAAAAGAATTATCAATACTAGTTGGGAGGTGACAAGACCCGACCCAAATTCCACTTTTGAATTCGTGTCAGACCCTGTGTATACCAGACACCTGTCGGGTGTCGGGCACAAATGACTAAATTGCCCTTCAACCACAAATTTCAAACAATTTCAAGGTGCAACTTCTATCGAAAATTCGGTAGAATCTCCCTTGTAATTTGATCATTTCCAAAAATATTTTCACTTGTAAATAGCACAGTTTAATATCCCCAATCGTTCAGCAAGCATAAAATAATCAACTCAACTGCCAACATGGGCAATTTAAGTTCATACACAACAAAAGCATTTAGACTAAATGGCTTCCGGCCCTACAACAGTCCAACATAAGCATCAACATTTCTTACCATCATATCTCATCCAAGAAGAATCCTAGCCAATCATTCAGCTACATTCATTTTAGTAATCACTATAAAAACATGTGCATCATCAATACCAACAACAATACATAAGAAATTTCAATACTTGAAATTCAATATCAAACAAACTTCATATCTCAAAAATATAAATCAAGTCTTGAGTCTGCACATCAGTTCAGATTTCAAGCAACTAACATGCTCAATAAAATTCCAATTCAGACTCATAACCAAATTCCATAGTATCTCTGCTCGTGGCTGCACCTAGGTTAATCTAGGCTGCCTACGTACCCTCTATGAGGGATCAAGCCACACGTAGCTCTTAAAAGAACTAAAGTTCGAACCATAAAGTACCTGAATTAATATTCCCTCATATTTTCAAATATGAAACTGTCCCACTATAATCAATCTGTTAAAACCAGAATAAACCGAGTGATTCACAGCGGTCTCATGATTCAGGTAAATAGTTATAAATAGTATAACACCCTTTACTTTGAAAACTCTCATTCTTTGCCTCATAAATATGAACATATGTAATAAAGTTCCCATCAATAAATATCCAAGGTCAAATCATTAGTTTATGCTTAAAAACATTTTAAATCTCAAAATACTCCTCACCCAGGCGTACCCCCAATCATATCCGTCAATGCCCAGTGTCATACATGTCACATCCTCGCAAAACTCGGGAAACACAAAGTCAGCCCGAGATGCGTTATCCGTCAATTCCCAAGTATCAATCCGTCAATTCCATATATCATGTACCAGTTACATCCTCGCGACACTCAGGGATCACGTAATCAGCCTGAGGTGCGTATCCTTTGTTTTTCCGTCAATTCCAACCTTTAGCCGTCAATTCCATTTCCTCGCAAGACTCGGTGACATGAAGTCTGTCCGAGCCGCATCCTCGCAAGACTCAGGAGTCACAAAGTCAACCCGAGCCGCATCCTCGCAAGACACTCAAGAGTCACAAAGTCAACCTGAGCCGCGTCCTCGCAAGACACTCAGGAGTCACAAAGTCAACCTAAGCCGCGTTCTCGCTAGAACGGGTGATCAGCCCGAACGCGTATCCTCGCTGAATCGGGGGACACCAAGTCTACCCGAAATGCGTTCTCGCTCCACACGGTTCGGGCGTCCTCGAGACTCGTGGGGCGTATAATAACCGGGTAACCATTCCAAAGGCAACCAGGGGTACCGACAGACCCAACCTGCATTCCACCCCGAACCCGAGCAGACCTCGTTGATGGGCTCCACATCAACCCATGCCTGGTCCACATCCTAAAACAATTACCTCTTCCCGAGATACAACTTATAAGGGCCAAGACTCTTTCAAAAACGGCAGTAGTCTCCCCTACAACAAGGACTAGCCTAAAACTTCAACCGTCACAAACAAGCACAGATAAGCAACCCAAGCGCTAAAGATGCATACGACAGATATAACAACAGCTCTCCTGCCAAACTAATTCAACTCTAAAGGTGATACAGCAACTAAGAGTACAAGAATTCAACATGAATAAAATAATAGATTACAAGTTTAGGGTTCAAGGATGACAATCCTACCCTTCCATTGAGCTCGAGAAGAGAAGCTACAGCCAATCCGGCAAGGTCGAAGCAACTACTGGCCTGGGGGGCGAAATGTAAAGAGTGTGAGTGGACAAAAACAAGGTTTTTCATACTTAAATCAAAGTAGTAACCCCAATTGCTTAAAACAATGCAAACGTGTATATTAAAACATTTATATACTTGACTCGATTTGAAACCGTACTATTTCAAGTACATGAAAACATTTCCAATTTAAAATCCCTTTTGTGAATAAACTAATCTTTTACTTTTCCGAGGCATAACCTCTCAAAACAAATCCCACACAAGTTTATAAAACATAAACAAAGGATTTATTACGTAAAAGAATAAAGATGGAATAAAATCCACATAAGGTAAAACAAACCTTAAAATAAAGCTTGCTTACAAAGAAGCAAAACCAAACTTGACAAAAATTATAAAGACATAAATTGCAGCTCAAATCATATATATGTAAATATATGTATAAAACAGGATTTACCATCCAATAAGTAAAACCTAACAATTATCAAATCTAATTAAGTACTACAACCAAAACAGTAAATAGTTTCCCAACTTCCCCCAAACTTCACAATCGTGCTTACAAGCACGACAAGCAAGGAATCCGATCCTCACTAAAAGAAATATGAATACGAATGTACTAACACACGCCGTATAGGTATAGTATAACTATAACACACACAAGTACTGTGGGAAAACAATCCAACAGTGGGATCATTTGACCGGACACCTGACGGTTCCGACAAGACCCCGTGCCTGTGGTTAAGCCGCCCAATCGACTAAGCTCACGTGCCCGCAAGGTAAGGAACCATCAATACCACTACGCCCATAATATGTCATGCGCGCAGACTATCCAATTAAGGATCTACACAAAATACACTCCCTAAGGTATGCACCGGATCGAACCGCATCGCAGTACTCAGACATCGTATCGTAATGCGGGAAGGTACAATACAAGGTGCTAAATGCACACATCACATCATCATCATACAACAGATATATATATATATATATACAACCACAATGTACCCAACCCAAAACACCAATATCGTGACATACTAGTCCAGCCAAGCATATAACCAATATATATACTGTCAAAGCAGACATCACTCGCTCCAAAACATATCTATATATTCAAAATAATCACAAGGGTCAAACGATCGTGCATACAGACACATATTAAATCAAACATCTTTTTCAAGAAAAAACCATATTTAAATCTTATTCAATGCTCAAACCAAGCATACAAAATCATAATAAAATCTACCGTCTCTAAGACGTCAAATCTATATATAAACATATATATATATATATATAACAATATATATATATATATATATAATCAAGTATTGAAAACCCTTTTCTTAAAGTGGATAAACATATGTATATATATATAATCAAGGTACATATATATATACATACAACCAAAGTATGGTGATCCTTTTCTTAAAGTAGATATACCTATATATATATAAATAATATATATATATAATCAAGGTAAAGATATATCAATATATATATATATATATAACCAAAGTACATATACATATATATATAGTTATATAACCATTTTCCACTATTACTAGTGGTTACTCAAGGTAGCTATACATATATATATAAGTTTATATATATATAATTCAAAGTATAATGACATTATAAATCATAGGGTTTTAACCCTAAACCGAATATGGAATCAAACGGACTATACTAACGTCCATATATTCAATTATATAATTAAAATATAGTATAACGCTCCAAGCTTAATATAGCTCATTTGTATAATTAAAATCCGATATAAAATCACCAAGCGTTAACCACGCCCAGCTCAATACCCAAAGGTATAAATGCTAATAAAATAGCCATCGTGCCCCACAAATAAACCGCAACCCAAATCATGCATAAAACTTCAATGCAATTACTTTTAATATAAATCAACCAAAGTCATGTCAAGACTTAAAACACTTATGTAATTCAAGATTTAAAACTATTATTAAATCTCATTTCATGCATTTCATGCAATTCATTCAAGTCATGCACATTTGAAAACAAAGTTCACTCACCGTTGGTCCTATGTTGCACAACCCTCAAAGTGGTCCCTGCTTCATGCTAGAAGAGTCAACGCACCTAAAGCGAGCATAAAGACGAGCGATTGGATTAGTATCGCGAATCAGACGAGAACCGTAAACTCAAACCCTAACAAAACCCCACTTAACGGTAATGACGCCCCACAAAGGATTCCAAGGTCAAACTACCTCTTACAACCAAAAGGGGACCACCTAAGACTTCACGATCAACCTATGGTCAAACACCCCATTTCAAATAACTGCCCGCGGAGCCCAAGACCTCCAAACGATCCAGACCTTCCTAGAAGTCCAACAAAGTCAACCGCAAGACAAACAGACTGAGACACTCCTTGGCCAAACCTGGTCAAACTTGGTCAAACCGACCGAATAGGTCAAACCGACCTGCGGGTCCCATGACCTCCAAACTTAGATCCGAAAGTTCCTAGAGGTTCAACACGACCTAGACAACGTGTCCTCAAAGTTTGGTCTCGATCGAACTGGCCGGATTGCTCACGATCGCACGATCGGACGATTACGCTTAATCCTAACTTCAAGTCATCGATCCGGAGATCCTGACTCCAATCACGATCCGTCAAATCCTACACGATCCTAGAATTATCTAGATCCACATATCCAAGAATGGACACGATCCAACTGCGTTCAATCCTATCGAACCCGAGAATCACGCACAGGCGAGATCCGTCGAGCAACCAAACGATCTCCGAATTAAGATCCGCTCAACTCTACGCGCTCACAGCGATACAAGGATCTCGTGAGGACCCAAGAATCGCCACCACACCGTCACACCACGCGCCGCCACACGCGCCACTCGTGGGTGGCGGTGGTTTGAGTAATCTCGTGCCAACACCCAAACTTCAACTCCTAAGATCAACCTCTTATACCAATCATCACCACCTCAAGCACAGTTCGTAACCTGGTCTCGAACCGTGGAGAACCGACCGCCGCCTGGCCGGAAATCACGCCGAACCGCCAAAACCTCGTCAAACCCTAGGTTCTAGATCCGAAACCAAAACGACACCAACGCTACACACGCACCCTTTAAGGCAAAGAGAGGAGAACAGAGAGGGTTCGGAAACATACCGTAAGCGCGATTTAAGGAGACAACCGGAGCCGCCGTGGCGACGCCGTGAAAACCGGCAGACCTGGGCGATAAGGCCGCTAATCCAGGTTTCAGCGGCAAAAGCGTGGGTCTCGACCGCCTCACGGCTCGATTACACAGTCCCGCCTTGCCGTGGGCAATCGACTAAACCGATGAGAGAGAGGGAGGAGGTCGCACTGAGAGAGAGAGAGAGAAGAGAGAGAAACCGAACTGGTTTCTCGACAATTGGGCCACTTGTCATTTTATAATATTTTATTTGTTTTACAAATTACTAAAATGCCCTCAAGCTCCCTCATATCGAATGCGCCACCCGTCAACGGACTAAGCTCGACGAGACGAACGCAATGGCGCAACCTGCTTCGCCAAATTCGTCCCGAAATAAAGTGGACCAAAATGCCCCTTTAATTATTTAAATCCAATTAATTCCAATTAATTCATTTTAATTCCTTTTAAATTTATATTAATTATCCAAATTAATTAACTTAATTAATTAATTCATTTTTATCTTATAAATTGGGTCAGGGTCGTCACAGTAATTCGTGGTGGTTTGAAAACCATATTTCCAAAGCTTTTCACAAGATAACATTTTTCCACAAATCCATTTTCTGTACTTTCCAAAAATTCAATATTCAACCAATAAACAAAGTTCCCTTTTTGAAAATGAAAATTCAATCTATCTATTAAATAAATAATAATAATACCAATAATATTCCTGAAATATCTCATTTCCCTAGTACCCCAATTTTAATAAGATTCAACCAAATACAACCATTCAATATCACAATTTAACAATATTCTAATCTCCACATTAACATGCATTGCACAAACATATCATAGAAGTCCAATTATAACACGTTTCATGGAACCTATAACCATATTCATATAATTAATTTATATAATAATCACAATAATGTTATTAATAACAAAACAATAAATCCTTTATTTCTCATAATTAAGGCAATAACTCCAAGGTTCCGAGTAAATCCAATTCATAACCAAGTAATAATAAATATAATTACTTTCTAATCATAGAAGTACTAAATATCCTCTTAATCACACTTATTTGATGACCCCAGAAACTATCCCATTCCGTTTTCACTTCAAACTTCACTATCCAATTTAATCATATTAAATATTAAGTATATTAATATAAAGTCACTTCAATAGACACGCACGCTAGGAAAAATATACCTTAACCCATTTAATTTATAAATATGCAACAAAAGCATCACTTCAATATTATAGAAAGTCATTCGTAAAACAAATATCTCAACCCTAACATTCTCAGATCTTTCCTACCATGCGAGCATACTTAGATTCAATAATTAAATTAGATTATAAATATCTTACAGTTATGGCTCTCAACTCCAACCCGAATATATCTAACATACTAATCAAAACAATATTCGTAATTTGTAATTTCTCAATCGTCGAGTAAACAATGAATAACTAGTATCTAACTCAGCCACATCCAATTAGTTAAACCCAAACCCCCGGGTCTAAAAGTGTTCAAATTGAAGAAAATGGTTCTTGGGCTCAAAAAGCGATAAAATTGGGAGTTCAGAAAAACTCCAAACCTGGAGCTATCCTTCCGGTTACAACAAGTTCTCGGCCTCCCGAACGTATTTCTCAACTATGGGAAAGTCCATTTCGGACCCTAAGTGGGTCAAAACCCACTCTCAAAAACCGGCCAAACTTTAACTCGAATTTTGATCTACCTACGCTGTGATTCGATTAACACCTACCCAACCATCAGCTAGAGCATGAAAAATAGGTGGAAAAGCATACCTGACTTGTCCCGATCGGTGGCTGGAGGAGGGAGAACGAGGGTGATGAAGTTTGAGCAAAAATCATGCCAAAAATGGCGTTTTCCGACGACTCCAGGTGGCGGTTCCGGCTGGGAACCGGGGGAAACGAAATAGGGCGGCGGCATGGTCATTTTGGTACTAACCCCGCCAAGTTTGGTGGTCGGAGGTGGTGGTGGCAGCTCAAAATCCCTAGAGCTCTTCCCCCCTCCAAAACTGGAAAAATCCAGAAATTTTATAACTGCCCGATACTGTAGCAGTACTGTAGCGGTGCACTGTGGCAATCCGATTTTTTTTCTTTTCTTTTCTTTTCTTTTCCTTTTTCTTTCTACCCTTTACCACTTCATTTTATTTTAATCTAATGAACTTAATTATTTAATTTATTATACTTTCGGGGTATAATTGTCTTTTACTTGAATAATTTAAGATTTAAATATTAATTTTTGGAATGGGATGTTATAGGAGGCTTGTCAGGATGGTAGATGGATTAATTCCTGGTCTTCTAATCTAGAGAACTATAAACAGAATCTTATTTGTTGGAATAAGAGTCGCACCCAGAATTGCAAAATCCGGAGCCGAACTAGTACAAAAACTGGAGATGATATAGGATAACCATGCTATTTGTGATTATATGCATAGTCAGATGGAATTAAAAGCTGAATTGGCTGAGATGTGGAAGGTCAAAGATCTTTACTGGAATCAGAGGTCTAGGGTGAATTGGATTAAACATGGGGATTCCAATACCCCGTTTTTTCCACTTGACTATTATCCAAAGAAGACACATGAACCATATCTTGTGTATTAAAAACCCTAAAGGAACCTGGTTAACCTAGGAAGGTATGGTTCAAAATGAATTAAACTTATTTTGCTGGTTTGTTTGCTTCCTCAGGTAGCCAAGACTTTGGTCAAGTTATGAATTGTATCCACCGAGTAGTGAATGATGATATGAATCGGATGTTGTGTGCCTTTTTTTATGAGGAGGAAATCCATGTTGCCTCTACCCAATTAGGTTCCCTTAAGGCTTCTAGCTCAGATGGATTTCTAAGCATATTCTATCATAAATTCTTGTCAACTTTAAAAGAAACCGTTGAGGGGGCTGCTGCTGAGTTTTATGAAGGTTATGATCATATGAGGGAGAGCAACCGTACCCACATTGCTCTTATTCCCAAGGTGCAATCACCGGAGTGCACGGGGCAATTTAGACCGATTAGCCTATGTAATAACTCGTACAAGATCTTATCTTTGCAAATTGTTTAAAAGGTATTCTTCCCCACATCATCTCTGAGCAACAAAATGCATTTTATCGCTAGAATGCAAATTCAAGATAACATCATCATAGCCCACGAGGTTTATCACTACTTAAAGCTTCAGAAAGAGGGGAAGAAGTTTGAAGTGGCTTTAAAGATAGATATGAACAAAGCATGTGATCGTCTTGAATGAGACTTTTTGAAGGCTACCATAAAACGTATGGGATTTGTTGCACTTTAGATCAAGCTAATCATGGCTTGTATCACATTCGTTTCTTTTGCAGCGGTTATAAATGGTAAACCTAGAGCCAGCTTTCTTCCTTCTCGGGAGCTCAGACAATGATACCCCATTTCTCCCTATTTATTCTTAATTGCAAGTGAAGTTTTATCTCTAAACATCCAACAGAGTATCGACAATAAGGTGATTAATGGTCTCAAGATTTCGAGAAGAGGACCAATATTATCTCATTTGTTTTTTGTCGACGACTCGTTGTTCTTCCTCAAGGCGAATTTTGCGAATTGTGTGAAAATGAAAAACCTCATCAATGGCTATTGTAATGCCTCGAGTCATCAAATTAACTTCTCTAAATCGAGCATTACTTTCAGCCAAAACTCTCCCCCTAAATTGAAAAATCGTATTGCTAATGTCTTTGGCAATGAGGATAGTGTAAACCCGGGTAACTATTTGGGTCTTCCAACTCAATTGAGTCGGTCCAAGAAAGCTGTCATGGGGTTCATCCGTGAGAGAGTTAAGAAAAAGATTGTTGGTTGGAAAACTCACACCTTGTCTACTGCAAGAGGAGAAGTCCTAATCAAAGCAGTAGCTTATGCAGTTCCCGCCTATCCAATGATGTGTTTTATTGTAAGATCCCACATCGGCCAACGGAGAGGGGGTGATGTGCCTTATATGTACATGCCTACCTCCAAATAGCACGAGGCCTTTTGGGAGCTCATTGGCTTCGGAGTTGTGGGAACTCCGAAGTTAAGCGAGTTGTGGCTTAGAGCAATCCCAGGTTAGGTGACCTACTGGGAAGTTGCTCGTGAGTTCCCAGAAACAAAACTGTGAGGGCCCCGGCCCAAAGCGGACAATATCGTGCTATGGCGGAGCGATCCCGGGATGTGACATTTATTTCCCAACTACCCTGTGTAATGAAATCAATAGTAACCTTCCTAATTTTTGGTGGGGTTGCTCTAATGTGGGATCAAAAATCCATTTGAAATCTTGGCATTCTCTTTATATGGCTAAGCAGAAGGGTGGGTTGGGGTTTCGTGACCTTACGACTTTCAATCTAACTTTGTTTGGCAAACAATGTTGGTGTCTCATCTGGAACTCTGAGGCTCTTTGGGTACTGGTTTGGAAAGGACGCTATTTCCTAGAGGTTGATTTTCAAAGAGCAACAATTGGGGCTAAACCCTCTTGGATTTGGTCGAGTATTTTAGAAGGTAGTAAGCATATTATTGAAAAAGCACGGGTCCAAATCTCAAATGGTGTTGGTTCTCATATTTGGATGGACTGTTGGCTGAAACAGCCCATTAAATTCGATTATTTTACTTATTTATCAATTTTTTACCATCTCAAACTGCTCCGAATAAATAAATTGGGGTTCCCAATGCTTCTCCACGCCTAACAAGATATGCCAACCTCAGAACCCTTTCCCCAACAAGATAGGGAAACCCTGCCTTGGAGGCTGGAATATAAATAGGCCCAATGAGTTCGTGAAATTTTTTCCTGACTTACTGTTTATGTTATGGCTTTGTTGCTGGACAGTCAGCGGGATACAAGAAGGGGCCGTTCACAACATGAAAGAAGAGAAGAAAGAAAGTAGTGACGCTAGATGCATCGGATCCCGTACAACAAGCGAGCTTTTTATCGTTAAGCTTATCCATGGTTGGGCCCATCTTCTCACCAGCTTTGTTTCAGCTTTCTGAAAAACGGAAATAAGATATAAAGAAGGTAAAATGTATGGCTCTTGTATAAAAGGGATCCCTCATGGCAGCTCGTTGTATCCCTTTCAGGAAAAGGTAGTGTTGGTCACTACTATGGCCATGTTTGCCAACATTTCAAATAGTTGATGGATCGGGTCCTTACATCATATTTTCTTCCGAAAGGTAGTTTACTTGCTCAAACTAACTTGCCTCCGCTGTGCCTAGACATGTAAGTGAGCTTACTGATCTCCCATGTAGAAGATGGCTTCTCCATTCTATGGAGGCATTTTCTAATTGCGAGACAATTAAGACGATCCTCAAGATTCCCATCGGAACCAACATCGATGGTGACCGTCTTATTTGGCCATGGGTTAAAAACGGCGAGTATGAAGTTAAATCTGGCTATCACCTCATGCACTCATGTTGCATGAATGAGGATCATCGTCATTCCTCTATTTCTGTCCCAGCCATTATGTGGAATAAATTATGGCACGTCCATACTCTCCAAAAATTAAGCTCTTTTTATGGAGAGTAATCTTGAATGCCCTTGCAACAAATTTAAATATGTTCAAACGTGGATGCGTTGCGTCTCCTATCTGCCCCATTTGTGGAGAATAAGAGGAATCCAATGAACACCTTCTTATTCTTTGTCCATGGCCCCAGGCAGTTTGGTTCGGCTCTCCTCTGAATTATAAAGTTTGTCTCCAGAGCATTACTACTATGAGTCGTTGGCTCTCTAGCTTGATGACCATGCCAGGTTTGTCAAAACAGGACAGTGATTGGACAATGTCACTGGTTTGTGCTCTATTGTGGGAAATTTGGAAAGCTCGTTGAAATTTTGTGTTGGAAGGAATCATTCTTAATTAATCCCCACCATATCATTGATCGTGGTGTCTCCATGGCTGCGAAATATTTACAAATTAATGGAAAGTCTGGTCCTATTACTGGGTTAGGCCTTCTGACAATGTTGTGATACATTGCTGGCTTCCCCCACCTCCTGGATTACAGCTTGCTAAGGAATTGAATGCTTCCAAGGTGATGATGGAGTCGGACTGCAGAGCTCTCATTGAGAACATTAAGGATAAATCTAGATGCAATGATTGGTCTATCCTTCCTATCATTCACCAGATTCGTAGGCTGGAGTCCCAATTTGATGTTCTCGAATGGTGTTGGATACCTCATAATAGAAATCATGCTGCCCATGATTGGTTTAGGGTCGGTGAGTCTGCAAAGATGGGCTGATAGGCCTCCTCCGTCCCTCGTTTGTGTTTTGGTCTCGAATGGTCTTCCAAGTCCACCTTGATTTGTAAGTCCTGTGGTGGGAGGAAAATATTGTACTTGGCTTTGGAATTGGCTGTAGTTTATTTTTCTCTGTTTTGGTTCTCATGTTTTTTTGCTGATGTAGGTGCTTTGCATCTTTCCCGTTTGCACCGGTTATGTGTGCTTTGAATGAATTTCAAGAATGATTACAACCAAAAAAACATCTACAATGGCAACAAAATATTTCCAAGATGAAAAGAAGATACAGTTGAAACATAAAAATACCTTTTTCCAACTGAAATTTTATATAAATAATTTAATTTCCACAACACCCGACCAGAATCGGTAATTTGTCCCAGTCGATTAAAAAACACAAGTGGCCAAATCGGAATAGGAATTTAAATATTGTCCTCTCCTTGTCCTTACTGATAGAAATACAATTAAGCCACCTAATCAAATAATTGATACCCAATACTACAAATCAAATAATTGATGGACCACAGCACTACTTATTATTATTTTATTATTATTGCTTGTGTTGTGTGTTGAACCAATAACTTTCTCGTTAT
This sequence comes from Prunus padus, assembly GCA_024362665.1. Taxonomy (NCBI): domain Eukaryota; kingdom Viridiplantae; phylum Streptophyta; class Magnoliopsida; order Rosales; family Rosaceae; genus Prunus; species Prunus padus. Next base: position 34,122,901 of record JANFAM010000020.1, read on the forward strand.
TAAAAAAAAGGAAAAATTACAGTAAATCCCCAAGGTATAGGGTCGGTTATAAGTTCATACCTACTTTTTGAGACATTTATGAGTACATACTCAACTTCACAAAAACTTACGAGTACATACCATCCGTTAACCAAATCGTCAGGAAATCCATTATCTGCCTATGTGGCAAAAGTGGAACCCATTTTTTGATGACGTGGACTTCCACGTGGACCAAAAATTAATAAAAAATTATTTTTCTGTTTAAATTATTTTTTAAAATGAAACATATTAAATGAAAAAGAAATAAAAATAAAAAAACCTTAATCTCTCTCAATCTATCCAGATTCTTCTTCTCTCTCTCTCCCTCTCTTTCGTCTCCTCCAACGAACCCAGATTTCCCAAATGCTTCATGCCAAACACACAAATTGCACCAAAATTGAGGCTTCGTGCCATATGTAATTACCAAGAATTGAAGCAAAATGAACACTGAATCAACCTAGCCTATTCCCTGCCAAACAACCCAGCGGCTTCGTGCCATATGCAAAATCCTCAAAAAACTTTTTCTCGCTCGATGCGTAGAGATACACAAGCGGCTTCGTCCTCTCGTCCTCCATCAGAGCCTGGTCCATGCTCAACAAGCCTAGCCCGCTCTGCAAGTTGCGAAAATACACATTGTCAAATTTGCCCGGGGTCATGATGTCGTTGAAGGCTGACATGCCGGCTACTTGTGTAATTTGCATAGAGGTTCTTCAACCCCTTCGTGAAATTGGCGTTGAGGGTCGGGTCGATGTCGGAGTCGATGTCAGAGGTCTTACTGAAATTGAAGATCTGGTTGCTGAACTCCTTGCAATGGGAGAAACCTATGGTGTGGGCCCCGGAGAGGACGACCATGTCCTGTAAAGAGAGCTTCTTGGAGGCGAAGAGGTTGATAATCTCGGAGATGGAAATCGAGAGGAAGGGGAGAAGAAATCTGGGGGAAGAAATCGGGAGGGAGAGAGAGAGAGAGGGAGATCTGGGTTGGGATAAGCGGAAGAAATCTGGAGAATGGACCGTCCTCCACCTCTTCCAGTTCTGCTAACGTGGTCCGACATTTGGCCAGCGTTGTTTCTGTGCTTGAGCCCGTTTACGGGTTCGCTGCGATGAAGAAGAGCTATGAGCTGTTGAAGGGGAAGATTGGGATGGCTTTTTTGCTAGTGTTCAGGTACTTGTCTATTTGTGGGGTTATCGGAGGCATTTTCGGGACGGTGGTGGTCCATGGTGGGGAAGATTATGGGGTTTTTGTGAGGATTGTGGTGGGTGTGTTCTTGGTGGGTGTTTTGGTGATTGTGAATTTGGTTGGGTTGTTATTGCATTTCTGGGTTCGTCTGATTCAGAGAGAGAGAGAGAGAGAATTTTTAAAATAATTTTTAAATAATTTAAACAGAAAAATAATTTTTTTATTAATTTTTGGTCCACGTGGAAGTCCATGTCATCAAAAAATAAGTCCCACTTTTGCCACGTAGGCAGATAACGGATTTCCTGACGGTTTGCCTAACGGAGGGTATGTAATCGTAAGTTTTTGTGAAGTTGAGTATGTACTCATAAATGTCTCAAAAAGTGGGTATGAACTTGTAACCGACCATATAGGTTGGGGGGTTTACTGTAATTTTTCCAAAAAAAAAGTTTAGCATGTTTTGTGGTATATATTAATAGTCAAATTGGAGGTTTTATTTTATTGATTTAGAATTTAGTTGATGTAGCGTAACAGTAGATTGGCATATCTAGCAAAGTTCCATATTCCATGACGTGAATTTTGTACTTTTGGAATTGTTGTCAAATAAAGGAAGAATCATTTCATAAGTTTCCTCTAATTTTTTTTTCCGTTGTATGGTTGATAATGTTGATAAGTCCAAATTAATTTTTTTCCGTAGTTGGCTTGGCTTCCTTTGTTTAATTGTAATTCCAAGTAAGATTTTAAAAAAACCCAAAACCTAAAACCCATTTCAAAATTCAAAATTTGTTTTTTAAAAAGAGAAAATTCATGTTTCGTCTTATGAAATGTGTGTGGGAATCATAAATTCCAAATTACCACATTTTGGAACCAACAAGCGTCAAGGAGCGAGATTGAAATTTCATAAACCCTAGGGATACGTGCAGCCTCCTCCTGCCGCCACCCACCAGGCGCCATTGATGATCTTCCCTCCATTTTTATCCACATTTTAAATCTGAGTCTCTCTCTCTCTACTCTGTCACTGGCTCATCGCATTTAATTCCTATGAAGCTCTGATGGAGAAGAAAGACGATCGCTTCTTTAAAACCCCCATTCTCTCCCCTTTCCGTTACACCAAGACCCGCCACATCCGCATCGCCGATATTCTCGTTGATGAAGAAGAGGGATCCGAAACCGACGGCTAGGATTGCGTCGGAGACTTCAATATGGATGGCATCGGAGACCTCCCGAAGGACGACGGATTGATGGCTTTACAGTGCTCCACCCCGCGCCGTATCATTTCCCGATGGCTGTCGTCTCTGAGACGATCCAAGAGAAGGCGAACCGACGTCGTACGGAGCCAGAAGATATTCAAAGAGGTCGCGAGAAGGGAAACCGGTGACGAGTCAACGAACGCCACCTGTTCGACGCATGGATTGAAGCAGTCAGGTTAAAACAAAATTGAAATTCTCTAAATTATTGTTATTAATTTCTTTATACGTTTTGGTTTATATTAATTACTAAGTTGATCCTCTCCTTCTGATGAATCCAGGACAGTTTGTGAAAGATAACGGCTCATTCAATTTGGGCGTTGCGTGCGGTTTGATATATCTGATTGTCGCCAGTAAAAATGAGCTTACAAAGATGGTGGAGCTGCGGACACAAATGGAGCTGCTTCTTCAAAACTCAAAAGAAGGATTGCAAAGCAAGAACGCGCCTTTTGACGCCAAACCGTTGGAGTTGAATGAGACGAATATTGCTTCTTCCACCACTGATTTCCATCAAGCTTCGAGCTCGAGCTCCGATAGCCAGTTTTCGCTTCAATCTGGTGTTGTCCGTCATGTGTGCTCGGAATATATTAGAAATGAAGAAGGAGAAGGAGAGAGAGATGAATGCGTGGCAGGAATGGATCAACTTGAGGCGGAGCTTGAAGCCGAGTTAGAACGGTTGCAGCTCCAATTGGATTCGGAAAATGATTCATCCAATTCTGAATACCCTCAGCAGAGGCTAAAGGTAAACACTTTTAGTTTTCAGACTGATTTAGTTTAATTATACTAATTCTTTTGATGAATTAATCTTCTGAAATTAATGTTTGGATGTTAAAAATGGCAGGCTTCTAGAGACTGTGCTCTTGTAATTGGCTGTGATGAAGCAGAACCGCCAGATTATGCTGAAATGCCCTGTGACTATGGAGTTCCTGCACTTGAACTTGAGAGGAGGTTGCATCAAGTGTTGGAAGCGAGACAGGAAGAACGGATAAAAGAACTTGAAGTTGCTTTAGAGTACACGAAGCGCAAGCTTCACGAGAAAGAAATAGAGGTTTCATGGTGGAAAGAAACTGCAACTGCAGGACTTGTATTGTTAAATATTGGCCCAAATTGTTAACTTTGGAGGAGTTCCACGTGGGTAATGAAGGTTGCTATCTTTGTCAAATTGCCATGGCTTTTATGGGCATTATTTAATGCAAGTATTGGCATGTGAAGGAACATTTGATTATATTTGGCTTTTCGGTGGCTTTGGCTTTTGGTGATTAAATAGTCTTTATTTGGCTATTTAATAAGGTAAGTAGTAAGCTTGGTGGGCACATGTGGCAACTTTTGTGCCTAGCTTTGTTTAGGCATTCGGTGGCTTTGCAAATGGAATGCAAAGTTGATTGGGCAGACAATGGAAAAGCATAGACTATAGCACATTGTTTTACTCGTGTGCATGTGGGTTTGTGTCTGCAGCAAAGTCAAGAAAGAGGAGCGGCTACTGGCTTCTTTTTCCAACATCGTAGCCGTGCACTTTCGGCACATTAATGCTCACTTGTTCTGCAGAGCAATTTGGGAGAGTCGGACCAAATCCTTTGGCTACAAAAAGAGGGCAAGCCGTGTGTTGTGTGTGGGCATTTGTAGGCCTGCACCATTTAGAGGTGCCGTGAGCACCATTGCTCACTAAGCTAAAATAGAAGTGAGGACACTTCCACACAGAGAGAAATACTAGAGAGCATCACCATGAGGGTGGAGATAAACTCCTCTTGGCTAGGTGGAGGTGCAAGCTTGGTGGGCACATGTGGCAACTTTTGTGCCTAGCTTTGTTTAGGCATTCGGTGGCTTTGCAAATGGAATGCAAAGTTGATTGGCGTACAATGGAAAAGCATAGGATCGGCTACATTGTTTCACCGTGTGCATGTGGGTTTGTGCCTCGCAGCAAAGTCAAGAAAGAGGAGCAATGGCCGGGCTTCTTTTTCCAATATCGTAAATGTGCACTTTCGGCACATTAATGCTCACTTGCCTGCGAGCAATTTGGGAAAGCCGGACCAAATCCTTTGGCTACAAAAGAGGGCAAGCCGTGTGTGTGTGTGGGCATTTTGTGCTGCACCATTTAGAGGTGCCGTGAGCACCATTGCTCACCCAAGCTAAAATAGAAGTGAGGGACACTTCCACACAGAGAAATACTAGAGAGCATCACCATGAGGGTGGAGATAAACTCCTTCTTTGGCTACACAAGAGGTTGAAGGAAAGATCAAGCCATTTCAAAGGTTGAGTCTTCTTCATTTGTTCCTTGTGTTTGTAGGAGGTTTATTTCTTTGTATTGTTCTTAGTGGGTTCTTTCCTAGTGAGCAAGAACTTCTTGGTGTTCTTGGCTCTTGTGTGTGGTTAGCTTGAGAGTGACTTTGGGTGTAATTTGGATTTGGGTTGTGAGAGTTAAACTTTGTAATTCCTAGGATAGGTGAGAGGGTTAATCTCCTTTGGTTGTAATCTCTTTTCGGGATACTAGTGGAATTTTTGTCGTCTTCGAACCTGGATGTAGGCTACACACGCCGCAACCAAGATAAATCCTTGGTGTCTTTTGGATTTACGTATTTCATATTTTGCTCTTGTTGTCTCAATGGTTTCATATCCACAAATTATGCAATCCGCTCACTTGTGCACAACAAGTGGTATCGAGCTAGCTTTTGATCCTGGTGGAGTTTTGTGTTCTCGATGATGAAACCAGGAGACGTGTTGAGGAGATATGAAATTTTTTTACAGAGAAAAATTCAGACTTTGGTGTTGAAGATGAGAGCCTTGTTAGTGCAACAAGGGCTGCTCAAAAGGCGCTAAAGTGGTATCCAAGCATGGCCAGCAAAGTGATCCGACGATGGAGAAGGATGATGTCTTGAATCGGGCACCACCGTGATTGGATTGCAGTTATCGGACGGTGTTCTTCGTGAGGTTGCCGATGAGACTACACATGCTGGGCTATGGCTAAAATGGTGGAGAATACATATGTGACCAAATCATTTCCAATCGGTTGTATGCCAAACAACGATTGTACACTCATGGTATGGCGGAAGGTACACTTAGTCAAAACTATCTTGTTGAGTTCAATAAGATTTTCATGAATGTGTAGGTCATGAATATGAAAATAGGATGATAAGGATCAAGCGTAATGGAGGAAAATTGCGTTCCAAGGTGAATGTTCGGGAGGACAAATGCAACTTTGTCACAAGGAAGGGCATTGGAGATTTGATTGCCCATAAATCAAAGAAAGAGAAAAGTCTAATAATTCCTCTTGCAGTGCTTTTGTGGATGTCGTAGGGAGGATAATAATTAAGTTCCTCCTATGATCGATGATTCCGGTGTCTTGTGCTTGGGGTGTGATTTTTGCTTGTCTTTGATTACTTTTGAAATTTACTTTCACAAAGTGGAGTTTCAAGAGTTTGTTTGTGGATGTTCCTTTGTGGGTAGTATGTAGTTTGTTGCTTTGATTTTCTCTATGTACTTTGGGTAGCATTGTTTATGGCTACATGGGTTTTTCCTTTGATAATTAGATTTTCAAGTGGGGTTTTGATTGTAATGGGGTTATCTTTCGGAGGATGATTCCCTCCTATGACAAAATTGAAATTGTCTGCTCGCTACTTGGTTGTCCTGACTCTGCGGTATTGTAGTGGAAGAAGCTTCGAGGTTCAAGCGTTAAGGTTTCAGCGGTTTATGCACATACATTCAGCTGTGGCTTGGTTATGTGGGTGACATTGAAGAGGTTCTTCTTAGGGGTCATCCTATTTCGATCGAAGCACACAATTTTTGGTTGCAAGTTCAAGAAGTGCTTGAGCTTGATTTGGTAAGAGGAAGATGAGCGATAGAAAGTTCTACTGTGGCTTGGTAAATTTGTGCCAAGGTGGAGATTGTTAAATATTGGCCCAAATTGTTAACTTTGGAGGAGTTCCACGTGGGTAATGAAGGTTGCTATCTTTGTCAAATTGCCATGGCTTTTATGGGCATTATTTAATGCAAGTATTGGCATGTGAAGGAACATTTGATTATATTTGGCTTTTCGGTGGCTTTTATTTTTGGTGATTAAATAGTCTTTATTTGGCTATTTAATAAGGTAAGTAGTGCAAGCTTGGTGGGCACATGTGGCAACTTTTGTGCCTAGCTTTGTTTAGGCATTCGGTGGCTTTGCAAATGGAATGCAAAGTTGATTGCGTACAATGGAAAAGCATAGACTGGCTACATTGTTTCACTGTGTGCATGTGGGTTTGTGTCTCGCAGCAAAGTCAAGAAAGAGGAGCGGCTGGCTTCTTTTTCCAATATCGTAGCTGGCACTTTCGGCACATTAATGCTCACTTGCCTTGCAGCAATTTGGGAGAGCTGGACCAAATCCTTTGGCTACAAAAGAGGGGCAAGCCGTGTGTTGTGTGTGGGCATTTTGTGCTGCACCATTTAGAGGTGCCGTGAGCACCATTGCTCACCAAGCTAAAATAGAAGTGAGGGACACTTCCACACAGAGAGAAATACTAGAGAGCATCACCATGAGGGTGGAGATAAACTCCTCTTTGGCTACACAAGAGGTTGAAGGAAGATCAAGCCATTTCAAAGGTTGAGTCTTCTTCATTTGTTCCTTGTGTTTGTAGGAGGTTTATTTCTTTGTATTGTTCTTAGTGGGTTCTTTCCTAGTGAGCAAGAACTTCTTGGTGTTCTTGGCTCTTGTGTGTGGTTAGCTTGAGAGTGACTTGGGTGTAATTGGGATTTGGGTTGTGAGAGTTAAACTTTGTAATTCCTAGGATAGGTGAGAGGGTTAATCTCCTTTGGTTGTAATCTCTTTTGGGATACTAGTGGAATTTCTTCTGTCTTCGAATCGATGTAGGCTACACTAGTTTCGAACTAGTATAAATCCTTGGTGTCTTTGGATTTCTGTATTTCATATTTTGCTCTTGTTGTCTCAATGGTTTCATATCCACAGTCCATGTGCAATCCGTCCCACGCACAACATGTATCACACCATGTTCCAGATCCTTCAGCGTCGATTGCTTCCCAGCACGATCCCGAAAGTACTTTTCACTCGTTTAGGTGAGCACCAAACTGTACAGTGGCTTTTGAGTTTTGAGAGTGATGTTTTCTCCAAGTTACCACTCAATATGCATGCTTGTATTATAGGCTATACAAAACTGCCAATTGGGTTCTGATTTTCTTGTATTGTTAAGTGTTATATATATAGGTTGGTTTTACTTTTACATGTTGTGTGCATCTTTATTCTCAACTGTTGGAAAATTGTATAATGGGTCACATTGTTTTGGGAGATTGACATTGTTGAACTGTTTAGTCAGAGAACATTTTTTTTTTTAGTATGGATGATTTGCAGGTTGTGTAGATAAAAAAATATTATTTTTTTTTTGCCAAAAGATAAAAAAATATTGTTGGATTAAAGCAAGCTTATGATTATGGGTTTGATTTGGACCGCCAAAAGCAACCTTGCTTTCTTGTTCCCTTTTGAGAGTTGTTAACTATCCTAGTCTTTCAAGTTTGGTGAAGTGTATGATTCCTAATCTTTTTGTACTTTTTTTTTTTATGATTGAACTTTTCTGTTTTGGTTCAGATTCAGAATGCATTATCATAATTCTGTCATTATAAATTTAAAAAAGTTAGAAACCGGTGTGATTGTTCTCTTCAGCCATCCAAAAAATCCTATAATTAGAAGACTGGTTAAGGGCTTAGATTTGATCAGTTGCACAAAGCCCAACTTTGCGCAACTGCGCGCCATGAAATGATGATAATAAGAAGGGACTGATGGGCCTAACTGGAGGTGGACTTCATCAATGTAACTTCTGTTTCTGTAAACTTTGGTTGCAAAAGAAAATTGCAATGAAAACCAGTTCGTCTGAGAAAAGCATACTGGTCGATCCATTCCTTGAAAAGCTTGTTTTTATCGTTAATTTAATAAGATAAAAACAAACAGCAGCCACGAGGTGAGTTAATTTTGTCTCTGAAAATTATGAATCTGAGTACAAATACCAGAATCAGAATAGTCATTGGACATTCCACCTGCATTTAATCAATGCATATGTAGAAAACCAGGATGGTTGCTTGCTTATGTATGGTTTGTTTCAATGAAGCCAGACGCGTTTTCTTCTTATTACGACAGAAGTTTTAACATTACTAAGCATGCATCTGTCCATGCAAATGTTAATATTTTTTTAATCCAAAACAGATGGTTTTTTGGTACACAAAATTTGGATATTTTCTGATTACTGTTACAGGTGAGTCTTCTTACCGAGACAGTAGTAATACCAAGGACGATTTGAGGCTTCCCACGGACGAAGACTTGCTCAGCCAGATGAGGCCAGAAGGCTGTTCTGATAATGTCTTAACCTAAGTGTTCACTTGCCCTGAAAACTGAGTTTTCGCCAATACATTTTCTTCGACTGCAATCGATCTTTGATTATCAAACCATTTTTTAACACATGGTTTTGTGCTTCTGTTTCCAGCTTAAAGATGGGTTTGCAGAGGGCAAGGACCTCGTTGTGACATTTATGGCATCCATGGGAGAAGAACAGATTTGTGCTCTCAAGGACATTGGCCCGAATAATTAAGTTTCGGTCTCTTCTCTACTTGCTCTATATTAGTAACATCAGCCCTCCATTTTAGCAGTAGCTGCAGCTTGCAAGTCATGTAATTGGAAGTCGAGGACATCATGAGCCCGCATGATGTTGGGCTTTTGACACAATTAGAGTATGCCTGCCTAATGTTGTGTTTGTTTATTTATAACTAATTGATTTATTATTATTATTTTTTGGTTTTGGGGTTGATGATCGTGGCAGTGGGAATCTGGGACTTTGGTGGGCATGCGTACTAATTTTGTATTGGGAGGCGAGCTAAAAATACTTTCCCATTATATTGCTCCATTCTTTCTATTTCTCATTTTCTTTAGAGTGACATAAGGAGAGAGATGCAGAACTGAATGGGGGCAATAAAACGGGGGTAGTTTCTCTCATTTCTTCATGTTTTCATTTTTAGGCACACTCACAATTGTATGGACACCAAACGTTTTCTTTTTGAAATATTTAAAAAAACTAGACACCAATTGATGCCATATACAATGTGACATGTTCTTTGTTTCACATCAAAGATCTTAGTTTCACATTGCAGAATCTTAGGTGCTGGAAGTAAATGGATATAAAATGAGACTTAGCATAAACAAACAAACATGTTTCTTACATCATTTGTACTATTTGACATTTTAAAATGCTTGAGATTTTTCTCCACCAGAAAAATGGAGGATTTTCCTCTAGAAGGTTCTCCCCTTCATTTTCTACTCAGACTTTTCGTTGTACTTTTGCAACGAAGTCCTCATCATTAGTAATTCAAGCGCATGGACCATGTCTAACGGTCTATGACATATCCGACGGTTAAATTAGGTGAGCCGCGTGACCTGAGGGTGGGTCCCGTTTACCGTCTGCTGCCGAAAGCCGCCATACAATCACATCACGACACGTTATACTAGATTCGCACGCTGAGCTTACAGAAAGAAGCACCACGTTACCGTGTGAGCACCGAGCGGGCCCACCATCCCTCGTTTTTTTTCGGTTTTTCTGGCAGTTAAAAGGCCCATCACAATCAGCTCCCTCTCACCAAGCAGTAAGCAAAGTTTCCAATTTCTGAAGGTTCATTTTTTTCGCTTTCTTTCTGGTATTTCTCACTTTCTGTTTGGTTGACGAGAAAATCCCTGAGAAATTACAAAAGGGTACAACTTTATACATCACCTCCCAATCCCAATCCCAATCCCAAGTTGCTTTGCTTTTACTGGACAATTCTTTCAATTCATTAAAATGGCAGCTGAAGCAAACTCCAAGAGTGATAATTTTACGCTTGACAAAGTGAGAGAGGCATTGATCAGACAAGAAGACACCATCGTTTTCAGGCTGATACAGAGAGCCAACTTCCCCGTCAATTCTCCCACCTACGATGAAAAGTTTGCATCTTTTTCTGGTTCTCTGCTCCAATTCGTGGTTAACGAAACAGAAGCCCTTCAATCCAAGGTAAATTACTGTTTCATTACAAATGGAAAATCTATCATCTCTCTCTCCTCTCTGCCTCGGTCTCTTCATTTTCACGTGGAATGTTTGTCTGTTTCCTGTTTTGTCATTTGGAAAAATCCAAGATGGGATTGATTGTCTTTGTGATTAACATTGTCTCTTAATCTACCTGTTTTATATGTTGCACTTCCAGGTTGGTAGGTATGAAAACCCTGAAGAACAACCCTTTTCCCCAGAAAACTTACCACCTTCATTGGTGCCGCCTGAGGCCAATCCACCAGTAATTAATTCTATATACCTAGAAAAGTTTAAGTTTTTCCTTTTAGATATTTTACTGGAAAATTGAAACTTTAATTTTTTTCCTTATAGGTATTGCATCCTGCTGCAGCTTCCATTAACATAAACGAGAAGATATGGGATTTTTATTTCAACCAATTGCTTCCACTTTTTGTTGTCCCTGGTGATGATGGAAACTATGCATCCACTGCCTCTAGTGATCTCGACTGTTTACAGGTAAAGGTTAACCTTAATCATTTTTTTGTGTAAGACTAAATGTTAGTGGGGTAGTAGGTAGAGAGTTTAAGCTATTAATGTATAATTTGTTAAGTGATGTTCATATGTTAATCATATATTTTAATTCTATTAAGGTTTGTTTAAGAATGCATCTAGGAGACCAGGTGGAAGTACCAATAAGTGTTTCAAAATTTCAATTCAGATAAAGATCAAGTGATGCCATGAACAATGGCCTAAACTAATAATAATCATACTTGTCTGTACACTGATTGTCTTCCACCTGCAGGCCATCTCTAGAAGGATTCATTATGGATACTATGTAGCGGAGGTTAAATTCAAGGATGCCCCTCAAGACTACGAGCCTGCGATTCGCGCTCAGGTACTTGCATCGTAGAGTAATTAAACCTTATAGTAAAAGGGGTTAGTTGGTTTGTTGATTATAATTTAACAAGTAGGGTAATGATCATCTTTTTATACAATATCATTTTCCCAACTTTGTAATTCCATTAGAATGGAGTTTGCTTGAACAGAAAGTTAAATGTAATTAGGCTGATGCAGCAGTATTGTACTGGGTTGTTGATCTTTTCAGGACAGAGAGGGTCTTATGAAATTGTTGACCTTTGAGGCTGTAGAAGAGATGGTGAAGAAGAGAGTTGAGAAGAAGGCAGCGGTTTTCGGACAGAACGTGAGCGTGGTTGATAATGGAAATGGGAAATACAAGGTTGATCCGTCTGTGGTTTCTCGGCTCTATGGAGAATGGATAATGCCCCTCACCAAGCTTGTTCAAGTCGAGTACCTCCTTCGCCGCCTAGACTAGATACAAGTCTTCCTACATTTTTTGTATTCCCAATTCATGTGATGATTTGAAGGTTCAGATTTGAACTGTCTATTGTTTAGAAGATCATTCAGCCTTGTTCTTGATGGCATGACCAGATAATAATACCAAAGTTCTTGATGTTCTTGTATGTTTGGAGAGGCCGATTTACAACTTACTGAATTGATCTACTGGGAATCTCAATCGACCTGCACTTGCAGATAACAATATCACATCAATTAATAAAAAAGACTATGACAATGCATGCCTACACAAAATTAGGACTGAGTTATGCTAGCATAAGTGGAGTGGCCTACATTCACGTGATGACTAAGTACGTATCAATGATCCACAATCACCCACGCGTGTGTAGGGTAGGAACTGATGTTAGCATTGCTCTTTGAATAAATATGGGTTTGTCTAGGCATTGACTAGGGTACGCAATCAGAGGTATATGATGCTACTAGGATTAGTGACAGGGCCGGTTCTGAGATTTTGAGGGTTCTATACGAAATTGAAACTGAAGCCCTCATATAATATGAAAACAATAAAAAAAAAATTGCCATAACTTAATGTCATAAAACAATTTTTTTATAACTAAAATTCATCATCAATTAGCATGTAATGACAATCACAAATCAAATTCATAAATTTTTTAATGTTTTCATTTGATAAAGTTAAATATTTGTATGTTTGGTATGAAATTTTGTTTTGTTTTGTTTTGAGTGGAATAAAGTTTTTATTTTTGTTTTGTTTTTAGGAGAAAGTGTATGCGTGTGATACACACCGTTAGTTTAGTTGGATATTTTCCCTTGTTTTTTTTCACGTGCTTCCATTTTCTTTAATTAGACTTGAACTTGGACCATGTACCAAGGGATATGCACTAGAAACCAACTTTACCAAATACACTTTTGTGTCAATGTGCTGCACGCTTGAGTATATATACCAATTTTATAATATCAATATATATAATATAAAGTAAAAAAATTTCGGGGGCCTTAAAAAATCTGGGGCCCTGTGTTGTGGCGCCACTTGCACCATGTTAGGGCCGTCCCTGATTAGTGATGAAGCCACTTTCTTTTATAAACAAGAGAGATTATTGTTGTGATGACTTTTTCTTCTTTACTACAACTGGTAGTTTTCAAACCTTAATGTATAGTTTAAGTGCTAAACCCAATTTTTTTAATTTTTCTGTTAGACAAGTGCTAACCCTTTTACTTACAAGTTACACCTAATCCCCATACATTCCCATCACTTAATTTTCCAAACACAAAAAAGGAAAAAGGGTCATTCTAAATCTGTCCAAAGGACTCCCAACGAACCTCTTTAATATAAGTATTTTCTTATAAGAAAATTATTTATGGGGTCAGTTATAGCCTATCAGACCATGGTCAACGACCCGACAATTGGGTCGGGTCATGCTGGCCCATTTTAAATGGGCTGTTTTTATAAGCCCAAAATAAGGATGAAGTTGGTTCCTTAATTGCTCACAGGACAGCTGACAAATGTTACAATCCAAAAAAAGGTCTTCTCCTTCTCATACAAGGGACCCATTTTCTTGCTCAACGCAGTGAGTGAGTGAGAGAGCGAAGAAAATCCGAGAATCTCACATGCATTTTTTGTAAACCCTAATAATCGGTGAGTTCGTCGCCAACATTTTTACAGTCAGGGGTTTAGGGTTCTACAACACACTCTGATCAAGCTCACTGTATGTACTTATCTATCTCTCTATTTAGGCATTTTCTTCTCTCCATGTGTTTCCGTTAAGAGTAAAGTTTCTTAATGATAAATTTTGATCTTTCCTTTTTAATTTTTTTTAAAAATAATTTCTGGAGGTATTCTCTTTCTTAATGTGTTTGTTTAGCTTGGGGTTTTAGCATGGATGAGATTTTTATTTTTAATTTTTCTGACTTGTCTATGAAATAGGTGCTTGGTAAAGTTGTTAAACAAAGTATTCCTTTCCCTTCTCCAGTGTCGTGGAAAAGGGAAAGGTGCAAAGCAAACCGAAAATCCCTAATAATGTTCTTGTTTTTCTTCATAATGTACTTTGTTTAACATAAACACATTTTATAAGATAGGAGGAGGCCGTAGCATTAGCTTTGCATGGATAAGTTGCTGCAGATGGGTTTATGGGTTTTATGGGAATATGTAATATTCCAGAATGAATGGGAGTTGAGTTTGAATACTGAAGCATTTAAACAAGGTGTAAATGAATATGCACGTTTAACATTGTTGGTGGTGTTTTTCCAACTTCAAGTGGGAAATGCCACTAAGTAACATAATGACTCGTATGGAAAGTACGACATGTATAAGATGCACTGTTATACATATTTCTTTTTCTTTTTCTGGAAATAAATTTGGTAACTGGTAAGTACATAATTAATATATGCAGAACTGGAATATACTATTCAATGTTTTTGAACATTGAAATTGGATAGTAGAAGAAGATAGCTCATGTCTAACATGTGTGTGTTAAGGTTCACATTTAGAGTTTTAGAAGTTAGGTTTTATATGCGGTCTTCAAAAAGTTGATTTTCCTTCCTTTTCTATGTTGTTTTTGCTATATTCTTATTGAAATAAGTGCTAATGTTGTTTGGGTTCAAGAGATTTGAACTTCATTCTTATTTTCTTTTCCAATTGGTTTCATAACTGGATTGCTAATTTGATATTATATATGTTGTTCAGCTTCTTTTCCTTCACTCTCTTAAAAGACTTGAATCCAATGGGGGCGTCATCGGATGCCAAGGGAGATATTGGTATGAGCAGCAAGGGAGAAAGCTTTTCAGATATAGCTGACATGGATATTGATGATAATGGCTATGATGATGATTATGATTATTCGACTAGCATACATGACCTGGGGGAAGGGTTTCTGAAGAATTTTTGTAAGGAAGCTGCAATAGCGTTCTTCAACAAGTATGGCCTCATTAGTCATCAAATCAACTCATACAATGACTTCATCAAATATGGTATACAAAGGATCTTTGATTCTTTTGGTGAGATTATAGTTGAGCCTGGGTATGACCCATCAAAGAAGGGAGAGAGTGAGTGGCGATATGCTTCTGTGAAGTTTGGCAAGGTTACCCTTGGTATGCCAAGCTTTTGGGGTGGTTCAGATGATGAAAAGGAGTATAAAATGTTACCTAGGCATGCTCGGCTTCAAAACATGTCATACGCATCCAAGATGAAAGTGAACATTACTGTTGAGGTAAATGAATTTGATAACTATTTCAGTAAAATGATGAAATTTTACTTGACCTTATCTGGAATCTGGTTAGGTTGTTAGTGTTAAATTAGTGCAGTTTCTATGTTGACAGCCAAGTTTGAAAGAATGATCTGAAAATATTTCTTTTTATTTCCCAACTTCATAACATCTACTAATGTATGGTTATTTGTAATCTGCCAGGTATATACTCAAAAGCTTGTGAGTAGTGATAAGTTTAAGACTGGAAAAGCACAGTATCTTGATAAGCAAATTCTGAGTACAGACACCAGAGACATTATAATTGGTAGTGTCCCTGTGATGGTGAAGTCTGACTTGTGTTGGATGAAGGACTTCGAGAAAGGAGACTGTGATTTTGACCATGGAGGCTATTTCATAATCAAGGGTGCGGAGAAGGTGAGCCCAAAATTTACTTTAATTCCTGTTATGCAGATAATTCATTATTTCTGATGGGAAATGTAAGTTTCAGATGATTTGTTTAAAATGTCAGTTTATTACTTTTCTAGTTTTCTGTTTGTTCTTTGTTATTTGGTGCCTTTAAAATGTTAAAGTGGACTCTGCTATGCAATGTGTTATATCTAGTTAAACACAGTTATAGTGACATCTGTGCGATGTATGATGCAGACATTTATTGCACAAGAACAGAGCTGTCTGAAGAGACTTCTTATCACAAATAATCAGGGATTGACAGTAGCATACAGGTCAGAGGTTAAGAGGCATAGGCTAATAATTAGGCTAGTCGGGATTTCCAAATTAGAAAACATTGAAGGAGTAGAGAAAGTCCTTACTGTTTACTTCATGTCGACGGAAATCCCTGTGTGGATATGGTTTTTTGCCCTTGGTGTTTCATCAGACAGAGAGGTGATGAATCTGATTGATTATGATAGTGAAGATGCCAGCATCTCGAACATACTCTTTGCCTCTATTCGTGATGCGGATAAATTAAATGATAAAGTAGATGGGGGGTTCCGTAGGGGGAAGAATGCCCTCAAATATGTGGATGAGGTGATAAGGAAAACCGCGTTTCCTCCTGGGGAAAGTATGGAAGAATGCATTAGCCTGTATCTGTTCCCCAATCTGAAAGGCCTAAAGCAAAAGGCTCGCTTTCTTGGGTATATGGTAAAGTCTCTATTACAGGCCTATGCTGGCCGCAGGAAATGTGACAATAGGGATGACTTTAGGAACAAGAGGTTGGACTTGGCTGGTGAGCTTCTAGAGCGAGAGCTCAAGGCACATATTGGACATGCACGGAGGCGCATGGCAAAGGCCTTGCAGAGAGACCTTTATGGTGATCGTGCTGTGCGGCCAATTGAGCACTATCTAGATGCTTCTATAGTGACTAATGGTATTTCAAGAGCATTCTCAACCGGAGCGTGGTGTCATCCCTTCAAGAGGATGGAGAGGATGTCTGGTGTCGTTGCAACAGTTGGGCGAGCAAATCCGCTGCAGACAATGGTGGATATGAGGAAGACAAGGCAGCAGGTTCAATATACAGGGAAGGTTGGAGATGCCAGATACCCGTGAGTAACTTTCAACTTATTTCAACTGGTTTTACTATTTTTGTTTTTGTTCTGGAGATATTTTGGAAAATTGTAATTGTGGCTAATAGAACCTTGTGGATGCAGGCATCCTTCTCACTGGGGTAAGGTTTGCTTTCTCTCAACCCCGGATGGTGAGAATTGTGGACTTGTAAAAAATTTGTCTACCACTGGACTAGTTAGTACAAATGTACTGGAATCTCTGATACCCCAATTTTTAACATGTGGCTTGGAGAAATTGGCGGATGATACTTTTACATCACTGCGTGGGAAGGATAAAGTTTTTCTGAATGGGGACTGGGTTGGAGTTTGTGAAGATTCCCTCTCATTTGTTTTGGAACTAAGGAGGATGCGTCGCAGGAAAAAGTTGCCACATCAGGTTTTCTCTTGTTCAATCCCATTGATAAGTTTCAAATTTCAAATTGCTTTGGTTTTGCGATAATGCCCATAAGTTTTTTCTGCTTCAGTTTAGGCAGGCAAATTGAATTACGATGTATAAAGATGACTTTCTGTGGATAGTCTTATACCACAGCATTAGGAGCATTGTTTATGAAACTATTTCGTATTTTAGTATAACCTATTTCTGTTACTTCATCTCTTCAATTACAAGTGTATACATCATGAATTATATGATTTGATTCCCAAGAAGCTAACCAGTGCTGGATGCATCGTTAATTATAATTCCTAGTTAAAAGAAACTTCCGTCTTTTAACTAGGGATTATAATTTTTCTGTTTATTCGCTTATCAGTAGTTAGAGTAAATTTATTCACCTGCTATTTATACCATGATTTATCTTTAATAGTTAGCAGGTAGCATTTATTTATGATGGATATCTCAGTTTTTAGAGTAAAGTTATTCACCTGCAATTCATACAGTGATTTTTCTTTACAGTAAGCAAGTAGCATGTATATATGATGGATAATTCAGTTATTATGACCAATTTAGTTCATCTGCTATTTATACAATGATTTTCTTTACGAATAAGCAATTAGCATGCATTTATGATAGATACCTCAGTTATTAGAATAGAGTATCTAATACTGGTAACTATTTTGTCTCAGGTGGAAATCAAGAGAGATGTACACCAAGGAGAAGTACGCATATTTTCTGATGCTGGAAGGATCCTACGCCCTCTCTTGGTAGTTGAGAATTTGAACAAGGTTAAATCAACCAAAGGGGGGAAAAGTTCCTTCCAATATTTTCTTGACAATGGAATAATCGAGCTCATTGGAGCGGAAGAAGAAGAAGATTGCTCTACTGCGTGGGGTATTAAGTATCTTTTTATGGAAGACAAGGGAAAATCAGCCGCGAAGTTCACACACTGTGAACTTGACATGTCATTTTTATTAGGTTTAAGCTGTGGCATTATCCCATATGCAAATCACGACCACGCACGAAGGGTCCTATACCAAGCCCAGAAGCACTCTCAACAAGCTATTGGTTTTTCTACGACCAATCCTAACCTCAGAGTGGATACTCTGTCTCACCAACTGCACTACCCCCAGAGGCCACTCTTCCGGACAATGACATCTGATTGTCTTGGAAAACCAGGACACCATAACAGAATTGTTCCAAAGCCTGAATTCTATAATGGCCAGAATGCTATCGTGGCAGTCAATGTCCACTTAGGATTTAACCAAGAGGATAGCATAGTAATGAACCGGGCATCATTGGAACGTGGTATGTTCCGATCTGAACACATAAGAAGTTACAAGGCTGAGGTTGACAACAAGGAGTCCCTGGACAAAAGGCGGAAGCCTGATGATTGTGTCAATTTTGGAAAGATGCAAAGTAAATTTGGACGTGTTGACAGCCTCGATGATGATGGTTTTCCATATGTTGGTGCAAATTTGCAGAGTGGTGATATTATAATTGGGAGGTGCAGTGAATCAGGAGCTGATCATAGCATCAAACTGAAGCACACTGAAAGGGGAATGGTTCAGAAAGTTCTACTTTCCTCTAATGATGATGGAAAGAATTTTGCTGTTGTATCTCTAAGACAGGTATGTACGTCATAACTTAATTTAATGAAAGCATGGACATCTGTTTGGATGCTTGCACATGCACAAATGTAGATGCATGTCCAACTACCTACTTTGGTTCACACTAGGATGGTTTGCGAGAATATGTAGGATCTGTATACAATGGAAGATGGCCGCATTTGCCTGTACTCTGCTGCAAGTAAATCTGCCATTGGAATAATAGTTCTAAGGGCCTGCCTATTGCTTTTACTAAGTTCGCTTAAAAAAAACTAAATTCCATTCACTAATTCCCTGTGTAATTATTTGAATAGGTTCGTTCTCCATGCCTTGGAGACAAGTTCTCAAGCATGCATGGACAAAAAGGTGTCCTGGGGTTTCTGGAGTCTCAAGAGAACTTCCCTTTCACAATACAGGGGGTGGTTCCAGATATTGTAATTAATCCACATGCATTTCCTTCACGACAAACTCCTGGTCAACTCCTAGAGGCTGCTTTGGGGAAGGGAATTGCCTGTGGTGGTTCAAAGAGATATGCAACGCCTTTCTCTACTCTCTCTGTTGATGACATCACAGACCAACTGCATAGGTAACTCTGTCATTCTAATTCACAGCTTGTATACTTCAACTGCACCTTAAAATAGTCCACTTTAATTTCACATTTCACACTTTTATGGGGGCCTGAACTATTGTTGAACACTGACATTCGTCCAACTTCACCCTAACATCATTTTACTTCTCAGACTCTCAGCCATGGCTGTTTCTTTTGAAATGTCTCTCTATGGACATTCAATGGGTTAATATGGCTTTCCAATTTTAATGATGAAAAGTGTTATTGTTAAATTAACAACCATATGAAAATTTTGACCAAGTATGTGACTGTACATGTTTGTTCCTGAGGTGCATTAAAGGCGAGTAAGTTACTTGGAGTTAAAGTTTGTTGAGTTGAGTTGAGTTGAGTTGCGTACCAGGTTCTGTGGTTAGACATTTGCTTGTTATGTCTATAGAAAATAGTGCCGAGTCTACATGCATGGTTTGTCTGAATTTTTATATTGTACGTTTGTTGCCATACAAAAGAAGTTTTCTCCACTGTGTTGTCTTGAGTATATGCCATGAGACCTTGCATAACTTCACTGCCTACAACTGATTGTGGTGTATTTGCTTTTATGTTGCTAATTACAATAATGTTGGCCCTTCATTTTCAGTTATCGGTTGCTTTTCAAGTTAAATGTTGTTGGTTAGTAAATTGCATGAAAAAATTCAAGCAGGATTTACATGTCAGAATTGTTCTCATGTTTAAGAAAATTTTGTTTTTGATTTTCCCCCTTGAATGGAATAAAGTGATTTATGTATTTTTAATATTTATGTCAGCGCTGGATTTTCAAGATGGGGAAATGAGAGAGTATACAATGGTGCAACTGGTGCAATGGTTCGCTCCCTGATATTTATGGGCCCAACATTTTACCAGCGCTTGATTCACATGTCTGAAGATAAAGTTAAGTTTCGGAACACTGGGCCAGTCCATCCTCTGACCCGACAGCCAGTGGCAGATCGGAAGCGATTTGGTGGGATTAAGTTTGGTGAGATGGAACGTGACTGCCTTATAGCCCATGGAGCTTCAGCAAACTTACATGAACGCCTCTTCACTCTAAGTGACTCCTCCCAAATGCATGTTTGCCAGAAATGCAAAAATGTGGCTTATGTGATCCTACGAACAGTCGCTGGTGGCCGTAAGATCAGGGGTCCTCATTGCCGGATTTGCGACTCTGCTGATGACCTTGTTCGGGTTAATGTACCATATGGAGCGAAGCTGTTGTGCCAGGAGCTTTTCAGCATGGGCATAAGCTTAAAGTTCGAGACCCGGTTTTGTTGAGTGAATGAATAGTTGTGGAGTGAACACCTGCTTTTAGACTGATGAATATTTCAGCTAGTACACATCAGTTTTTGTATATTTTGGTTCCAGATGTTATCAGGACACCTAGTTGTATATTTAAAGAATCTCTTCAAAAACAGTTCTCTCTTTAAAGAATCAGTATTCGAAATGCGACCCCTCTAAACACTATGGAAAACAGAAACGACCTTTTCCTTTGGAGGTAGGTGTGGTCTACTTTTGGCTTGTGCTCTAGTTTTCTTTTATATCTTTACATAATTTGACCCATGACATGTACTTGTTCATTTCAAAATTTTGTATGTTTTACTTAATGAAATTATAGGATTGAATGTGATAAATATATAACTCCTCTGGATCCGGATGTGATCCAAACCACTCTAAGATAAGTTGATGATTGTCTGAGAAGTGAAGACAACCCTTTATATTCATTGTATGACCAACAAAAAATAACAAGTCCTCCCGAAGCTAATAGCAAAGCAACTAAAAAGCCTGTACTCTCAGATGATACAATGCTATTACAAAGAAATGCGTTGAAATAATTTCAAAGGGGTATGTTAAAAAGGACTAATTCTAACTCTCGACAAACAAAGCATTAGTTCAGTGTCATTTTTTATGTGAATCCGTCTATTGCATAAATGGCTCTCGTGACGCTGTGGGCAGCTCCAGCTCAGGCTCAAATTCTGAAAGTGGGGAGAAATAGCAATCAACCATGTCTTTGGACACTTCTTTTAAACTAGGAGGATCCCACTGCAGAATTGGGATGAAAATCAATTAAATGATCACTACTTGAAAAAAGATTTAAAAAGATTGTTACTTTCTTTGGAATAAAAGTAGACTACCTTGGGTGCAAAGTCCTTGTCCACCAATCTTGCTCGAACACCCTTTAGGAAGATAGAAACAAGGGCAATGTAAAAAGCAGATTAAAAGATGTTCAGTACATGAAAATTGGAAAACCCCATACCTCAAAGAAGTCACTAGAGACCCGTCTGGAAATTGCATTAAGGGATATACGATATTCACGAGCCAGACACTGATCAAGTGATTGAAATCTGCCCTCACGTATCTGAATGCACAAGTGAAAGTCAGGCATATAGCATAAAAGCAATACAGGTATAACTCTATAGCAAGCTGGGGAGTGGTAACTCACAGATCGCAAAGAAACTATCAAACTCAAAGGGGAGGCTTCTTTTAGTTTCTTGAGGGCTGTTGTGCACCATTCATCATAAGAATCGGCAGCTTCCTTTTCCTGAGCAACAATGGCATGGTTATGTAGTCGATCAAAAGATTGTGGTACAAGTTCCTTTTGGTTTAGAAGAATATATCATGCTTACCAAAGCATCAATAATTTCCTCAATCGAGTCATGGCTGAAACATCTATCAACAACCTCAAGCCTGAGTTGACATACAAAATGGAGATAAAGCAAGTCAGACGCACAGATCAATGCCACTAGAAATAAATTCTCTGTAACTGTTAAATCTTATTGTTATTGCTGCAGTACCAAGAAATATGTGACAGAAAATTACTTAGAAAGTATACTCCTCTTGTTTAGATAAACAAGGTCACCATATTGTGCAAGAGATGTTTCTATTACAGAAGGTTCATCTGTAGCTAATTTACCAAGGCGTTCTTCAACCATAGCAAGTCTCTGGCAGGAAGAGTTTTGATGATCATCAGATGCATATTAATAATGAAATAGTGAAACAAGGACGCAGAAGAATAAAGTGCAGTGCAAACAAACTGCGTTTAGTGTATAGTGCGTAGCAAGGCGACATGCAATCATTTCTACACCATTAAGCTTGTCTCCAGTAAGAGCCAAGTATTCTCCTGCAAAAAATGAAGCACATAAAACACGAGGCAAATATAATCCTTTTTAGATTGTGATAAAGGCTGAACATCTCAAATCTACAAAGTATATGTTACCTAGGTAGCCAGGTAGACGAGACAGATAAAAGGAAGCCCCTGCATCAGGATGGAAACCCATCTGAGTCTCTGGATTGACAAATACCTGCAGAAATGCAGCACAGTTGAAAAGAATTGAAACAGAGTCCACACTTCATTTAAACATGTCAGGTAGAAAAGAAAAATGAAGAGTTGTTTTTTTTTTTCAGAAGATAGGAAGATGCTTCACTGAAGGTGTTAAGAAGCATAGCTAGGAGAGCCTTTGGCACGTAAGACTTTTCTCCAAATTTGAAAATCATTCCAGAGCAAAAAGACATGACTTTTCCAAGAAAACAGTCCTTGTTATGTGTAAACCAATCAACCATCTCCCTCTCCTCCATATTCATATCTTCATCAAGGTTCAATGCTTTACTTTCAAATCAAAGCTTAAAACAGTCACATGATGTACTCGGAATTTAAAATAGGAGTCGTCTTTCGGAATACATAGTTCATTTTAAGAAAGAAATCACTTCAAAACAAAAAACAAAAACAAAAAAAATTACAAAACCTAGTGAAACTGATTCGTAAAGTAAGCAGCAGCCACATACAGTTTTATCAGTCACCACCCGGAACATTCCTGGGAGTGCAATGCCAGCCCCAGCTCCCATGGTGATACCATCCAATATCGCTACCTGCACATATATGATCAAGTGATCATCAAAAGCCACATTTAAATTTCGGTAGGAACTTGAAAAAACATTCCTATGCATAAATTGTTCTTGATATTTATAATATATGTAGAACTCTGGGTGTGCTACAAGCCTTCAACTCAGATTATGTATTAAAAGTAGCGATATTGGATTAAAAAACTATCATACAATTATACTAGTACTGCTAATTTAGTATAAAGTGCACTGGTAAAAAAGGTAAATACTCACATGTGGCTTCAGGTAGGTTCCTTGGATATATACAAACTTATACAATGTCTCGAAAAAGTTTTTACAGTCCTCAACATTCCCTGCACAGTATCAAAGCATTTGAAAAGAAAGCAAACAATGCCATGTAAGTATTTAACATTTCAGACCAGAGAAAGGAAAATTCTCTGAAACAGGCGTGCACGGCATAAAACTGTCACCCCAAAAAAAATGACTGAGTTACCTTCATTCACTAGTTGATAAAGGCTAACAGCATCTGCACCAGAGCAGAAGGCCCTCCCACTACCCTTTAAAACGCAAAAAATCAAGTAGCACCTCAGAGCAAGTCTTTCTCAAGAGATAATAAAGTAGATATTTCTGATGCACTCATCATAATATTTCATTTTATTCAAAATTAGAGGTAACTACATGTTCTCAAAACTTAAATATAGGGCTAAAAGTTTGAGTTGAGTTCAAGGACCCTCCTACCCCATGAATCTACAGCGTGTGTTATATAGTGATTCTCAGCACATTGCCGGAAGTTAAATAATCTGATAAAAGGAAGAAGAAGAAAAAAAAACATGATGCCCTTGAACCCAAAAACTGTTCTCGCACGGAACAACATCATACCTTCATCAAAACAAATCCAATATCTGGGTTGTCCTCCCATGATTCATAGAGTCTCTTCAGGCGAGCTGCCTATAAAAACCAAGAAAGAAAATCTCAAAATCGAACTCCAGAAAAGAGAAAGAAACAAAATTGAAGAAACATCAAGGACACAAACCATAGCGTTATTGAGAGCATTCAGTGCAGATGGTCTATTGAGAATGGCTGCTCTTGATTTAGCTCTTCCCTCAACCGTAACCTGAATTTACATTCATAAACAAATGAAAGAATGCATTGGAACCAAACCCAAGTAGAATATATTAAGGAAAAAAAAAGATGGGTAATTGTCCGGAAATGAAATCATTACAGAGAGAGAGAGAGAGAGAGAGACCAGGTCTTCGACATCATCATATTGGGCATAGTTTGGTTGAGCAGAAAAGGCTCTGTGATGGGAGAGAGAGCTTCCTCTCTGGCTCACACACCTCCTCAAAGCTTCAAAAGCTTTTGCTTTCTGCATCTCTCTCTGTCTGTGCTATTTTTTCAGCGCTCTCGCAATCACTCTGGGTTTTCAGTCTCAGCTCGCTAAGCTAAAACCCTGATACTATGCGCACCGTTTCTAGTGTTGCTGCATCAATCAGACAATCTCTCAACCGTTCGATTGTCTGACTGCAGATAAAAGTCTGATCGTCTTATTTCTCGGGCTAAAATGTGGGTCGGGGCCTTGATTGGGTCCCTCTCTAGCTTAGATATGGGCGAAAAGGGCAGCATCACTAAGGGCCCAGAGAGAACTTGGCCCCACACGGGCATGCGAAAAGGTCCACGAGCCCATCCTCAGTCCTTTAATTTTTTTATTTTTCAAATATATATTTTTTAGACTTTAAAAAAAACTTTAGAGGCAAGCCAGAAATTTTTTAAGGTTTGAATATATTTTTAAAAAAACATAAAGTAAAGGGTGAAAATTGCTATTCTGAAATTTATGGTTATGATGAACAATAGCTTGGATACCCATAAATTTTTCGTGGAAAAAAAAAATTTCAGTTTACTCAATTAGCATGAGATAGAGCAATTGTTTGAGATGAATGGAAATCCATTTCACAGTTAAAAGTTTAGGTGGACATAATCTTACCTTCTCCAACAAAAAGAAAGCTCTCCATAAATGTCAGGTTCAGGTAACAACCAGTGAGAGAGATTTTAGATAGAGAAAAAAATGACCGTCTTTATTCAGGTTAAATTTTCCAATCGTATGTTATCCTAATTCCAGAGCAACATACGTCCAGCACTTTCATTTACATTCTATATTCAGGGCATTGTCCATTGATTTGCAACTCTCCAAGCACAAGAAATTCATGCAAGTGCTCATCAGCTTGAACAAGCACTACCACCTTCCCCCAACTCTTCAACTGGCACAGCATATGGAGAATCCCAGTCAGCATCAAAGACTTCTTGAAGTTGAGAAACAATGGCAGGGTTGTATGTTCCAAAGCTGACACCCGCCGTTGTATAAAAGTAATCCCAAATAAGATTGCTTGTCCCTACGTGAGCTCGAACATCGCTTACTGCATACTTTCCATGATTGACCCTGGTATAACCGGGGTATATATTTCCAGTATCTGTACCATTGGCAGTGGCAGCAGGTCCTGTCAAGTTGAAACCTGGGACTATATAGTACTTGATCTCAACTTTCCCAGCACAATGGTTATACTTGGATGAAGAGCAGAGAACATTAGAGTAGAGGAGAGATTTCAGGTACGGATCTGTGCTGTTGATAAAATGTGCCCAGTATGCTACCAATATCTTTACTGTTGCCTTCTTCGAGAAGACAACCTGCCAATTATATAATTCATATGTCTTGTGAGCTTTTAATTAGTGGGAGAAGCATGAATAAAATAAAGGTTTATTTACACATATGCGTCTTTCAAGCAGTGCCGATTCACGCGTGTGCTTTCAGTGTGCCGATATCTGGCGTGGTTTAATTAAGTGTCTCACGTTAATGAAACCGTCACATTTCTGTTAAATACAAGGCAAAATAGTATTTTTGTATTTTTTAAAAAACTATGTTTCCCTCTCTCTCCTTTCTCTCTCCTCTCCTCTCCCTCTCTTTCTCCCTTCTCTATATCTTATCAACTCAATGCCCTCCCCTTCTCTTTGTGATTCGTATGGTGGTGGGGTAGAGGGGGTGGTGGCTGGTCGGGGTGAGGGAGAAGGAGGGAGGGGGTGGGTGGGTGTGTTTGTGGGTCTGGGTTCATGGGGGCTGGGGTTTTGGGTTGTGGGTTCTTGAGAGTTGGAGGTGGTGGTCATGGGGGCTGGGTTGCAGAGGGGAAGGAGAGGGAGAGGACAGAGAGAGAAGAGAGAGAGAAGAGAGGGAGAAACAGAGTTTTTATATATATAAAAAATACAAAAATACTATTTTGCCCTTGTATTTAACAGAAATGTGACGGAATCGGTAACGTGAGACACTTAATTAAACCATGGGTGGTATATTGAGACACTTGAAAGTACACGTGGTAATCTGAGACTCGTTTGAAAGCACAGTTGCCTAAAATAAATGAGAAGCAGTCACAGTGGAAGAGTTTACCTCTGATATTGCAGAGGAGAGGGATGCCCAATAAACTGTTTGCTTTAAATATTGGGACTGACCAAGCCAGTCCATGGTACTAATCCTAACAGTCCCTCCAATTCCTACAGATTTAATAGTCTCTATCCATGCCTGTTCATCAGCCTGATACCTACCAAATGATAGCTGCAGACCCCAAATGCCGTCAAAATGGATAAAGAAGAGAGGTAGGGACGCAAGTCGAACAAAATGAAGAACGTGTACCTTAACACTACTGATAGACTATATAAAGAAAACATATGACCAAATGACTTTTCCATTTACAATTATACAAAGAGAACCAAAACTTACATTTAAGAAAAGAAGAGGTTAGATATTGCCAAGTTACCTCTGGAGGAGCAAAAGAGAGATAGCTGGATTGGGGTTGCAAATTTGAATCATTATATCCAGGAGTCTGGAGTGGCAATTTGAACATATATGGATCTGACAGTATAGGATATCCTGCTACATGGTGAGTCTCCACAGATCTAGGAAGAGGAGAACTGCAGATAGACTATATAAAGAAAACATATGACCAAATGACTTTTCCATTTACAATTATACATAGAGAACCAAAACTTACATTTAAGAAAAGAAAACGTTAGATATTGCCAAGTTACCTCTGGAGGAGCAAAAGAGAGATAGCTGGATTGGGGTTGCAAATTTGAATCATTATATCCAGGAGTCTGGAGTGGCAATTTGAACATATATGGATCTGACAGTATAGGATATCCTGCTACATGGTGAGTCACCACAGATCTAGGAAGAGGTGAACTGCAGTGACATAACTATACAAGTCATCATACTTGAATTGCAAACACAGACAATACCTAAAGTATCCAGACACTTAATACAAATATCTTTATATGAATATCCAGCATTGTAAACTATAATTGAACCAGTTTCCAACTACCAGCCTCAAAACATACCTACACCTCGCTGTATACTCCACAAAATGTGACCAGCAAGGAACTTGTCTATCGATCTGCCACTGTTGATCTGATACAGTTGTTGTGTGAGCTGTAGATTTAAGAGACGCAAGCTTCCATAGGTTGTCAAAGTAGGTCTCAACCTTTCTGGCTATTTTTGGACAATCAACCAAGTAAATTCCAAGTTCCTTCACCTGCAACCATTTAATAAAAGTACATCATAAGTGGAAAAGTAAACTATACAAAATAGCAAAGTTTCACAAAATACTTGTGTGAGAGATTTCCAGTCGTTGTTTGCTGATCCAATATAGACATCTCGTCGATCCGATATCCAAACTTTGGTATGGACTATGCCTGATCCCCACCAATCACTAAGCAGTAAAGTCACATTCTTTACATTAGGCCTTCCTGAAGCCAGGTTGGTTGGTTCTGTGGTATAGTCAGGATATACACCTAAGTGTGAAAGTAGCCTAAGAGGCTAAGACATTATCAATAACACAAACAATATAATCACTTTAAATTACTCAACACATAAATTAGCTATAATCTTAAAACTTTTCTGAGAAATGGCATGTGGGTTCGTTAGCAATGGCTTAATAAGCAAGTGCAAATGTGTAACCTGATAGTAACATTGCGATCTGCAGCATTTTCCAAGGCGCTATAAACAGAAGCACCTTCCTGAGCTCCAAATCTCTGCAAATCCTCTTTTGAGTACCCAAAATCCCCAGAGCGAGGATCTTCAGGGTGCGCTATCAACTGCCAGTACTGAGCAATTACGTCCAGTTTCTCTGTTGAGTTCGACGCCAACCATTTGAGCACATCCCCTGCACAAATTACAAACACAATGAATTATAATCAAAACAAGTGAAGATTTTGCTTATTAGGTTCTGATTTTTGAGCGATGAAATTTATGTCACCGGTGGAGAGGACGCCAGGGACACGAGGAAGACAGGGCATGTCGGTGGGGATTGATTGGACGAGCCATGCTTTGCATTGCGCTGATTCAGTGACTGGTAGCAGAAGCAGATTCACTGCCAGGGAGAGAGCAATCGCGATGAAGATGGTGCTTCTGTGACTGCCAGTGACTTTCATCTTTCTCTCGCTCTATGGCTATGGCTTCCTTCTCATACGATTGGGTCAATCAATGACTGGATATGAGAAGAAAGTCAAAAACTCGAACTTCAAAAGGAAATCGAACGTTAGTTTCTATAGTTTATGAATTTGAATTTACAATTTCATCCTTTATTTATTCCGAATTAATCTCAAATTAATAAGCCATTCAGGAAAAACAAAAAGACTCTTCAGTCTGATGAAGGTAAGGGCGATGTTGGCAAGTCTAAATCTGGTTCTAGATTTGATTTGTTACGATCAAATGATGAGATAAGTGATGATTCCCAGGAAACTAGTTTGCAACCACATACTACTGACCCACAACAGTGCCATACTGCTCCTACAAGTGTTGGGACTGAAAAACTCGCGAAGCTAGCAGGAAGAATCATGAAAAACAACAAAGCTAAAGTAAACAAAGGAAAATCTTGGGTGAAATCTCTAATAAGGGAAAGGGACAACAGGACAACTTTGTTTCGGGACCAATAAAAACAAACAATCTTGCTGCCCCTGCTGGTCTGGATATTCAGGAGGAAAATTCGTGTGGTCTTTCTAGTATTGTCAGCAAGTACCTAAGTGCTGCTGAGACAGATGGCTCCAGCGTCTTCAAACCTGCTGCTATCTCAGGGCATGACCCCCCCAATATTGATCAATCCACTGCTCCCAAGCAAGGTCTTGACAACCCTCCATCTAACTCTAGTCCTCAAGTTGACATGGTCATTCCAAATGAAATTAAGGTTAGTCACCTACCTCACACAGTCACCATTGAGACTGGCATGCTGCAAAAAGCCATGGTAGATGTAAAATCTGGTGTTGTTGGCTCTGCTTCTGCCTTGGTGGAGGTTCTGAGCTCTACTATTTAAGTTTGGGGTTCTCCCTGTTACCAAAATTCATTATTTATCAATGATACAGTCTGAAATGTTATAGGTGCTGGGGATAAAGCCTTACCCAGAATAATCAAGTCTATCACACAGTTACATCGTATTGAGATCCTGGCTATCCTTGAACCAAGAATCAGCGGAGATCGTGCCCTTCATGTTGTTAATAGTCTGGGATTTACTAATCATTACATCGTCGATGCTATTGGCTTCTCAGGAGGTCTTTGGCTTTTGTGGAATTGCAACAATGTCCAACTAAATACTGTGGCTTGCGCCAGCCAATCAATTACAGCTTCACTTGATGCAAGAAAAATGATCATGGTGAAACCATTTGGGAAAGACCGGATAGAGGTCTCTGTAGCATTGATTGGAGACAAACTTTCCCTGAAGCATATGTTAGACATTTAACTAGAATAAAGTCTGACTATTGTCCTCTGCTGATATCCATGAACTCTGCTCAGTGCCCGAGACCTGAATTTAAAATTTTTAGATTTCAAGCAATGTGGATGCTTCATGAAGACTTTAAGGGGTCGTTTGAGTGCAGAGCTTGGCAGCGCAGACATTAAATTTAAGTCACGGTTTGTTTCATCTAATCCTAGTCTTAGATGGGATTGTTAATACCGGCCCACCAAAAACACCTCCTTAGGAAGGCTTAACTAAACCCATGTGAAAAGGAGGCTTAACTAGTCTCATGCTCACCAATGTATAAGATGAATAAATTATATTGTAATAATAATAACATATATTACTATTATTATTATATACACATATTTATATATTATATTATACTTACATACACATATACTATAATGTACATATATACACGTATATATATATATATATATGTATATATCTATACACATATATACATATATAATATATATAATATACATATACATATATACATGTATATTATTATTATAATATACCCATATACACATATACACATTAATATTATAATAATAGTATACGTGTATAGTTGTAACATATATTATATATTATAATATGTATATATACGTATATATACATACACATACACATATACATTATACATGTATAATATATATTATAATATATAATATACATATAGATATACACATGTATATTATTATTATAATATACCCATATACACTTATACATATTAATATTATAATAATAGTATACGTGTATATATGTAACATATATTATATATTATAATACATATATATACGTATATACACATACACATATACATTATACATGTACAATATATATAATATACATATACATATATACATGTATATTATTATTATAATATACCCATATACACATATACATATTAATATTATAATAATAGTATACGTGTATATATGTAATAAATATTATATATTATAATACATATATACGTATATATACATATATGTGTATATATATTATACCCATGTATGTATTATAATATACATATACACACGTATATACACATATACATTATACATGTATAATATATATATTATATTTACACGTATTATACCCATGTATATATTATAAAATACATATATACACATATATATATATATATATGTATATTATTATTATTACAACATACCCTTATATTATATATATATATATATATATATATATAATATACATATATATATATATATATATGTATATGTATATGTATATGTATTATACCCATGTATATATTATAATATACATATATACACACATATATATATACATATATGTATATATGTATACATATATATATGTTTATATTATTTATAATATACATGTATTCATGTACATACACATATATGTTATATTTTATATATTTATATATACATATATATATATATTATATATTATATATACATATTATAAAATACATATATACACGTACATAATATACATATTTATACATATTTACATATATATATATATATATATATATATATATTTTGAAAAAATAAAAAAATTTAGTCCTAGTCCAGGCATACACCAAACGCAGGATAAGTACTATCCAACTTAGACCAAGCCAAGCCAAGCCAAGACAAATCCTATGTACCAAACGAGCCCAGGATTTTATCACTACTACGGAATAATACCCATGGTAATATTGTTTGTAAAACCACTTTTCTGGCAAATGCCCTCACCGGCTGGACCAATGAGGTATTTGGCAATGTCTTTCAACACAAGAAAAGGATTATGGCTAGGATTGATGGTATTCAGAGAAATCTTTGCACATGAACAATATTTTCCTTACTGAGCTTGAAAAAAGCTTCATGGTGATCTTAATGTGATTTTGGAGCAAGAAGAACTTCTTTGGCTCCAAAAATTTAGAAATACATGGCTTAAGGAAGGTGACAAAAACACTAAATTCTTCCATCTATCTACTATTGTTAGACGGAGAAGAAACAAGATTGAGAGACTAAAGAACAACAATGATGTCTGGGTCACTGATAAATCTGACATGCATGCTCTGGTGGTTTCCCATTTCAATGACTTTTCTCTCTAAAACCCAGAACTTATGAGATGTATAACCTCCCAAATTTCTTTCCCGCTTTGGACTATGAGGACTTGAACAACCTGAATCGAGAGGTAACTGACGATGATATAAAAATGAGCATGCTTTCCATTGGCAGCCTTAAAGCTCCTGGGCCAGATGGATTCCTAGCTAAATTCTACCAGGACAATTGGTCCCTGTGCAACTCCAACATATATTCTATGGTCAAAGATTGTTTCTCCACTGCTTGCTTCTTGATAGCCTGAAATTACCTGTAGGATGACTAAAAATGCCTAGAGGAGGGTGATTAGGCCAATTAAATATTATAACCAATAAACAAAAAATAAACTTTGGTAGCATGATTGATATGGCTTATCAATCCTGAAACATGCTGAACGTAAAATAAAGGAACACGCAGAGAATTATTTTACGTGGTAAAACCCCACATCTGGGGAAAATCCACGGGACTCCTCAGTCCAACTCAAATTCATTATAGAACGATGATTACAAGAAGTACTCACAAACTTATCCTAGACACCTTCTAGATAATGTTTACCGATTTCTTCGTAACTCAACTTCTGTCATGGGATGATCTTCGACATTCCTTATGTTGAACACAATACTAGCCACGATTGCTTCAAACTCGCCGGAGTAAAACCGCCACCACGGTCTAATGCCCTCAATCGTATGAGTCACCGAACAATGCAAATGAATGCAGTATGAATGATAAAAGGATTTGATAAATCACCAAGTAAACATGGAACACTTGATGATTTATCTCAAATATGCACAACAGCTTTTCTTGGAAATTCTATATGCTCAAAACCAAATATGTCGAAAGCTGTTCTTATGAAAAGAAAGACAAACTTCTTTTATTCAAAACTCACTCTGCCTAGTCAGCCCGCCGCACAAGAGTCCACCAACCCTCATCTATTATGACTATCAATTGTAATCCAATATGGACTCTAGTAAAGACACCAAACAGCAGGCCACCAATAGTATTAATCATAATTATCAGTTTTGATTCACTCTAGATGCTATATGATGACGCCAACCACAAATAGTATTAATCATAATTATAAATATGGATTCAATTACTTCAACTTCATACAGCCCACTAATATTATGCAGTTATGATCCAATATGAACTCTAATTAAAAGACGCCGAATATTTTGATTTCAATCCAAACAAGATCCAACTGGGAAAGTAATCTCAAGTGATAAAATCTAATCTTATTAAAAATAGGACTAACATAAAAGCACTTAATTGAAAATAATTCCAACTAGGAATCCTATAATGAATGCATGATTATGTCATGATTTACCTGAAATCAAGTTCCTCATATCGATCCAGTCAACCTTGAGAATCCGGAATTGAATGTGTTGCACCAAATCTTCCAATAAACAATACTCACATACTAATTCCCAACCTATGCTAGAGTCTAGGAAATGACAATACAATTTTCATACTAACACAGCCTCAACAACACGCTTATTGCTCTTGTCCCGAAGGTAACAAATGCTACTACTATGTCTCAATTTAGACCAATTAGCTTATGCAAGTCCTACTCAAGTCAGTTATGTCCCTGGTAGGCAAATTGTGGATAATATCATTATTGCACAGGAGGTGTTGCATAAATTCAAGATGTCAAAAGCTGAAAATGGTTTCATTGCTTAGAAGATTGATTTGTCCAAAGCTTACGATAGACTTCAATGACGCTTTATCAA
This sequence comes from Prunus padus, assembly GCA_024362665.1. NCBI lineage: Eukaryota > Viridiplantae > Streptophyta > Magnoliopsida > Rosales > Rosaceae > Prunus > Prunus padus. Next base: position 34,156,421 of record JANFAM010000020.1, read on the forward strand.
AGATGTGCTATGGGAAGCTGGTATCAGAGGTAAAGTTTTGGAGCTTCTTATGCAATGCATTACAACCGTCAAGTATCAAGCCATTCTTAATGGTGAAAGAACTGGGAGTGTTCAGCCAACTTGTGGGATTAGACAAGGAGACCCTATTTCTCCTTATATTTTTGTTCTCTGCATGGAAAAGTTGTCACATATCATTAACGGTGCCATCATTGCTAAGAAATGGAAGCCAATTAAAGTGGTTAGAGGAGGAGCTGTTATCTCACACCTCTTTTTTGCAGATGATCTTATCTTGTTTGGGGAAACTACTTCCCAACAAGCCACCATTATGCACCATTGCTTGGAAAGTTTATGTGGGATATTTGGACAACAAGTCAATTTTGAAAAATCCCAGATTTTCTGCTCTCCTAACACCGACCCTGCAATTGCCGACCAAATTGCGGCCATTAGTGGTTCCCCGCTTACTACTTCTCTGGGAAATTACCTTGGAGTCACTCTTGTTCACTCTAGAGTTAACAAAGACACTTACAGTCATGTGGTCTCAAAAGTTCAACAACGCCTTGCTTCTTGGAAAAGTCACACCATTTCTATGGCAGAAAGGTTAGTTTATCTACAATATGTTACTTCCTCCATTCCTATATATTCCATGCAAACGATTCAATTGCCTATCAATATTTGCGATAAACTTGACAAGCTCAATAGAGACTTTTTATGAGGGCATAATGAGGAAAAAGCCAAAGTTCACCTTATCAAATGGGAGTTTGTGTGTAAACCTAAGTCCATGGGTGGTCTTGGTTTGAAACAAACCCATTTAATAAACCAAGCTTTACTTGCTAAGGTGGGCTGGAAACTATTGCAAAAGGGTCAAGGTCTTTGGAATCAAGTTTTGCAGGAAAAATATATTAAGAGCAACAATATCCTGAATATTAATAAAGCTGATCAAGCTGCTTGCTCTAATACTTGGAGAGGAATCCTGTTTGGCACTCAAATTCTTCCTAAAGGCTTAAAATGGAGAGTCGGAATAGGTAATGACATCCTCTTTTGGAAGGACAATTGGCTTGATTGTGGCCCTTTTGAGGGATTTTCCATAATCCCTCTATCTGAAGACATGTTACAATGGACTGTGCGGGACTTTATGTCTGAAAGTGGGTGGAAGATTGATTGGCTCACCCAACTTCTTCCTAATGAGATTGTAGGCAGAATCTGCAGTATTCATACTGGTTTTGAGACTCAAAGTCCGGATAGAAGTATTTGGGATTTTTCAAAATCTGGAGAATTCTCTGTTACATATGCTTATTTATCCTTTTTTTATGAGATAAATTTTGTGCCTTGGGCTTGGAATTTCATATTGACATTGCATTTGCCACCAAAGATAAAAACTTTTTTGTGGTTAATTGGGCATGACAAAATCCTTACTTATGTCCAGAGAGAGAGAAGAAAGTTGATTGTTGATCCAAACTGTCATAGATGCCGGTTCCTCTCTGAGACTATGGAGCACATATTCAAAGACTGTCGTTATGCCCAACATGTTTGGAACTCCATTGAAATCCCTCTTGCGTTGGCTCATACCTTTTCTCTTAGCTTTGATGTTTAGGTAATGATCAACCTCAAGAGCAAGATTAAAGTCTCTCACAACTTACCTTGGATTTTGGTGTTCACTACCTCTCTTTGGCACTGTTGGAAATGGAGATGCTGCTCCACTTTCAATACTGGCTATGAAGCTCCTCCTCACCCCCATGCATATTATTCTACAGTTTGCTAGTGAATGGTATGACATCAATAAGGTGACTAATGTTAATCGTACAAGAGAGGTTATGCAAGTTCTTTGGCAACCGCCCTCTCTTGGAAATGTCAAATTGAATGTTGATGATAGCTGCAAAAATAACTCTTGTTTGATAAGTGTTGGTGGGCTGCTGAGAAACGCCAGTGGAACATGAATTTGTGGGTTTTCAGCTAACCTTGGGATTGGAACTATTTTGGAGGCTGAGTTATGGAGTCTTTTCAAAGGCTTGCAAATGGCATGAGCTAATAACATTAGATCCCTTGATATTGAAAGTGATTCAATGACGACTATCACTTGATAACCAAAATCTGTGAGCAGTCCCACCCCTTTTTATGCTTGATTGAAGATTGCAAGGACTTAATGCTTCGTAACTGGGTTTGCAACATCTCACATGTTTACAAGGAACACAATAAAGCTGCCGACCTCCTTGCCAATATGGGGCATAAGCTCCCTTTGGGTATGCACCACTACGAGTATGCTCCTGATCATATTACCAACACTTTGTTGGATGATGAATTAGGGAGGGCCCATGATCGAACAAAAACAAGGGAAATAGCTCAAAATGCCACCCATTTTATAATTTTTTCCTGAAAATACCACCCCTCCCTTAAAATTTTAAAACTACCACCTATAAATACATCTTTATTGTCTACCTGACATACACCCATATCACTCTTTTTCAGAAATTGTATTCTCTCCGAACTCTCTTTACCTGCTCTCTCTATCGCCTCAGCCTCTTGCAGCCTCTCTCTCATGTAACTCTCTCTCTCTCTCTCTCTCGCAGACGGTGGTCTTCCTCAGCGGTGTCCTGTTCATCCAAGCTCAACTCCACAGTTCACATCCACAAAGTACTGTTCATCGTCCTTTTCTTAGAAATTTGGGGTTTGGGTGTATGGATTTGTATGAAATTGGTTTAGGGTTTCTTCAAATTGGTTTAGGGGTTGGTCTGAAATTGGTTTAGGGTTTATGGGTTTCTATGAAATTGGTTTAGTGGTTTCTTTGAAAATTGGTTTAAGGTTTAGGATTGTGCAATAATTTATGTACTATCCTCCTAATGACAGGAATTTATGTGCTAGATTGTGCAATAATTTTTCACTTTTATCATCTTGTAGGTGGTACTTTTGCTTTGTATTCACCTCCTGTGTAGGCATGCTAAAGTGGGTCTGCTTCCAAATGACACAAGTGCTAATGAGGTTATGCATTATGAGACGGGAAGTCCTTTCAAGATAAAGGTGGAATCAAGGGCTAGAAGAGCCGTTGAGAAACATAAAAGTACCCACTATTTAATGTTGTTCCTTGCTCTGTTCGGTTCCTGCATGACGATCGGTGTTGGGGTGCTTACCCCATCTCTATCTGGTTTGGCATTCCTCGTCAAATTTTCTAAATAATCTTTGAAATTTCTAAGAAAATTGGATTTCTGCATTAAACTTATGTCAGATATGATTAAATGTTTGAATGATTCGTTTTCTTTGTCTTTGTCTTCCCCAGTATATTCAGTTTCATCAGGTGTTCAAAGATCAATGTCAGATATGGCACACTTTATGTAAGACCTAGCCGTAACTTCAATTAGAGAAGTATATATTTCTTTCCAATTATCCTTTAATAGCTATATAGTCAATCATTACTCTGACACTTAAGTTGTATCTTGTGGTTCTTACCAGTTTCATCTTCACCAAGAAAACAGGAGGCCATATCAAATGCTTTTGAGAAATGTGAGTATTCTGTCATCAAGTACGGACTTCCACTGCATCTATTCCACCTTCTTTGCTTATGTTGTTTCTTGTTCAGTGACCTGAAGAAGCTTCAACACTTCTTTCATGATAACTCTACATAATTTTTGTAGAGGCACTCTTGCACATGTCCAGTAAAATGGAAAGAAAAGAAATCGGAAACTAAACACAACACATTCTAAGCCTGTCAACCACGATGGCTAAAAGTTTCAACGGTTCCCATTGCATCTACTATATTGATCATGATATGGATATCTTAACTAATCTGTTTATTCACTTGGAATCTTATTTGTTTTAGATGTACCAGTTCCAACGGCAACTGCTATATTGGTGTGCCTCTTCACACTACAACACTATGGGACTCGTAAAATTGGGTTTATTTTTGCTCCAATTATTGTCATTTGGCTGGTATTTATTAGTGGAGGGGTGTATATAACATTTTCCACTGGAACAAACAAATTATCCATGCTATCTCCCCAATGTACATGTACAGATTTGTTAAGAACATTGAAATCAAAAGTTGGAGATCACTAGGCAGCATCGTTTTGTGTGTAGCAGGTTTTACTATGATGTCATGAGCTCCATTTTACTATCTTCATAAATAATGTTGTAATTTTATTTGGAACCTGACAAAGTTTTCATTAGATCCTGAAACGCTGCACCTTTTGCAGGATCGTAGGCATTTGCATATTTATTCATACCTTCCTGTTTGTAAATTATTTTTAGTTGTTATTATTTTTTAAAATAATTTCTTGCAATGTTTTATACGTGTGCAATTATGATGCACCTGATCGCTGCTTTTGAAAGGCACGCTGTTTCTTTTCGTCCTCGCTTCTTTTGAATGAAGTAAGGCCTAAACCGTAAACCCATTGATGAGCCGAGTCAATATACATACAATATAATAGCAATATTAGGCCAATATACAAGCACTAGAGAGGCAATGGTAGGTCAATATAACCGCAATACGACAGCAATAGTATCACAATATACATGCAATAGGGTGGCAATATGCATACAATATCTATACAATACAAAGCCAATATTAGTGCAATACACATACAATAGGACATCAATATTTAGTCAATCTTCATACAATACACACATCCATTACAAACTACAATTTAGACATGCAAAATAAATCGCCACCGAACCCTAACAATACTATCCCGCGAAGGGAAAAGGAAGGCAACACAGCCTCGTGCATGCAGCGAGGAGGAAGGCCAAAGACATGGATCTTTTGATGGACCTCTAGTAAGGGTGAGTGCTGGTTCGGTTCATGCGGTGCTGGGGATGCGATGTCAAAGTGTTGCCTTCCGTTTCTCCTCCGCTTTCAGCTTGGTGAGGCTGGGCCTGTAAAGAATCACTGTTCTACCAACCTCCAGAAGGCATTTCCCTGATATGACACAATAACCATGCAAAATTGTCAGTTAGAAATTATTGTGAGAGCATAGAACATGCACTATATATGAAATATTGCATTTACATGTTACCTGATCATCGCCTTGCTTGAAATCAAAAGCTCCAGGTCCATCAGTGCAGCAGGGCATGTTTTTACCACTTCTGAACCTCCTCCCTGTTTGGTAAGCGTTACTTCAAGTTGGGACAAGTCTATGTAAGCATGGTGATAGTCAACCTTTCCCTTCAACTGCTCAGATGCTTTGTTGAAAAGATCCACAGCTTTTCTGAGTTGCCTCTCACCAATAATACGTTTACTTTCAAATTCATCTGGTAACTGTAACGTCATGTACAAGATGCAATTTAGCATTTGCACACGCACTGTAAACCATAATCATATGTACACATATCCGTAACAAAAGAAATATTGTGGGAAAAGGAATAAATACTCCCGGTCCGCGGCCATAGCACAACTCATTTTTCCCACACAGGTGCTGTGATTGAACTCGCAAGGTAGCCCAGTGTCCATACAGAAAGCGCCTAGAACATTCGGGCTTACATCACCACAGTTTGATTGACAAAATGCAGAAACAAATCCAGGCTTGTCAGCCTGCCTTAGTGCACCCCTGCCACGTCTTGCAACACTCACGGTCCTGGTTGCTGGCTTACCAGGAGACTGAAAGGATGCAGCAAGCTCTAGTAACTCATGGTCTGAAATCAGAATAAAAAACAAATTAAACAATTTCTACTCCCTTTCTTGTTGTTCTCATAACTAAAAGTATTATGATGACTCAACACAACCTAATCTGTGAGAACAAATCAATCTTAGTTAGTCAATTTTAACAATATATCTATCATAGATTGTGGATCTCCATTTCTTGCTTCACATTCCTATAAGAAGATGGTCCTGGCCAAACCTATAGTTCACCAAAGTCTCCTTCAGACTATGAAATATGTTTACACGATGCACAGATAAAAACAATCAAGGTAGAGAGTTGAAAGAGGTCAAATCCTATTAACATGCCATATTTCAGAAGATATCAGAATGATTTCGAGTATAACTCCACTTGCATACTTAGTTTTTTTTCAAAAGTTCTCTTATAACACACAAAGTTCATTGGTTCCCCTCAATAAAAGGAAAACATACACAGGCAAGTCAGCCATGCTTAAGGTACACAACATACACATGCATAAGTTGGGCATCAAGCAAGCATCACCATGTAAAACACTAACTTAAAAGTCAGTGAAGTAGAGAGCGATATTAACATCCCAGACGAAGCCCTAATCCTAAAACAATTTGGGTCCGGTATGTGCAAAATAATTTTCAGTATGATCCTCGCAAACTATCTATAGAGCCTAGAATTTTATGACCTTTTTATCAGAAGACAACATTTTATTACAGAGCACTAGCTAGTAGAATCATCAAGCAAACACCACATGACTTAACAACACATGTTTAGCAAGTAGATGGGCAACCCTATCAGATTAATGAGTTCATCAGATCACATCAATTTGATATTTCAAAATTTATTAACCAAAGCCCCTTACTACTAGATATTCAAAGAGAAGTAAGAAAGCTACCCCATATGCATTCCATAAATATCAGAATCAACAATCTTCTACTCCCTAAATTGAGAAACCAAAAATGTAAACACTTCTGTGACAAAAGAAAAAGATAAGACTTCAATTATCTTGAATCCATTTCTATGACCAATCTGAGAAAATGAAACTTGCAAAGGAGAACCTCTCATCAATAAACAGCAGACAAATTTCACTTAGCACAAAAAAATCCTCAATTTTGGCATAAACCCTTAAACCCCAATTGGGGACTAACTGAACCACCAAATTCTTCTTTAAAAAGAAAAACACTAATTGATAAATGAACAAATTACCTTGAGAAGCTCGTTGGATTCAAGATTCTCTACAAAAGAAGCTGCAACACTGGCTGTAACACCGGACTTTCCCACCAACTGGGACTTGAGCTTCTTCCCCAAGCTGTGAGCATAGGACGCAAGTTCCTTCTTTTCTTTCACCGTAAGGCTTGGTGGCTTGACCCCATCTCTCTTCAAACCTGACGAAGACTCCAAACCCACTTGGGCATTTTCCTTATTATCCAAGTTCTCAATTTCAATCTCGGCTTCCTCACCATTATCGTCATCATCATCTTCTGGAATTTCAAGTTGTTGGGTTTTTTCTGATTCTTGTAAAGAGGCTTTGGGGGCAGGAGGAGAGTGGGAGAGAGTGGAAGAGTGGCAGAAGAGGAGAGGACGAGAAGGAAGGGAAGGAGAGACAATTGTACGGCATGGAGTGAATGGAGTCATGGAGACGGTGGTGGTGGAGATGAGAAGGGGTTTGAGGAAAGGGGAGAAGGAAGAAGATGGCAGTGGTGGGCGGTGGAGGAGGCAGTGGAGCCGGTGACAGGTTGGGGCTCCTACTGCTGATGCTGCTGTGCCATTTGCTCTAGGTTTTTTAGCTTACCCAACAACACTTACCTTCGTAATGGTTTTTTTTTGGGAAATAGCAAGAGAGCTGAGCGACAGAGAGAGAAAGACGGAGCCAAGAGAGTTGAGAGAGAACACAATTCCTGAAAAAGTGATAAGGGTGCAATCAGTTGATAATAAAAATGTATTTATAGATGATAGTTTTAAAATTTTAAGGAAGGGATGGTATTTTCAGAAAAAATTATAAAATGGGTGGCATTTTGAGCTATTTCCCAAAAAACAAAATGGTCCCTCATATATTCTGTTATCATGCATCTAATTGCAGGGGAATATTCTCTCACAAGGATCTCTAATAAGTGAGGTTTTTATTTTTATTATTAATAGGAGATATTTGATAAACAGGGAACGTCTTTTAAAATCGAGTGCTTGTTGGTATTTAACAAGTGATGATTCAACTCGATTGTTTAACAACATAACATGTTAAAAGTCCGGAAAAAGATAATTTTCTTCACTTGAAATTTCAGTTTAGATAATTTCTGAGGAATTAAGATAGTGGCATGATAGTCTGATGACAATGAAAGAAAAGAAATGATCTGAGATCTCTAAATCCAAATGAACTAGCACTTGGCACAAACACATATATAATTTTACAAGTGGAATCAAAGGATGTTAGACAAGGCACACAAATTTTAACTACAATGAACTCCCTTTGAAATAATATATGGTAGATAGAAGGACAATATGATAGATCATCGTCAGCTACAACAAATTCTACCCCTTTGTACACTTGGTAGTTGGAACTTTCCCGACTCATTCAATTCTAAGCAGCTCAGAAATCACCCTTTCTAGGAGATCGAATGCCTCCTGTGTCTTGAAGATGAAACAGACTTTGCATCACCAGGAACAATTGAAGTTGGACTCTGAGAACTCCCAGATGTCTCAGAGTTCCTGTTCTCTACATGCTGCCCCTTACCCACAGACCATAATTTATCAAAGATTCTCCTTGACCTAGATGGCAACAATTGCACACCACTTCTACTGTTTTTGCTGTTCTTGCCCAATTTCCCATTCTTCTGGAACTCTTCAGTTACCTTCGTTTCACTCATATGCTTCCCCAGAGGTTTGCAGTTTTCTTCTTCTGCCAACGCCGTCTTGTCGCATTCTTCATCCAAATTTGTCGTGGAAAGCGAAGCATCACTGGGATGGTTGTTAGCAGCTCGAACACCAGCTGCAGATCTTACCTGCTCAAAAAAGAGAACTTGAACAACAACTCGGAGTGGAAGCAGCTCATTCTGGGCAGCATCCATCGATGCTTCCATTGTCAGTTTCTTGACATTCATTAATCCACATATTTTTTTCCTTTCAGCCTTTGTCAAACTAGGGTGCTCCTGGAGACAAAACAACTAATCAGTATTCATGTAAATATTTCACTAACACAGTAAGGGTTGTATATGTTTCCCACCAATCAACTAATCTGGTTCCCCATTCTACGGCTGTCATTACAATTGATTATGAACAATAAATAAATAAATAAGAGCCTTATTGCAGGGATTTACATTCCCTCATTTCTCTTTATATTACTCATTGCCCTAAATTTTAAGTCATGTGGTGTGTGCCCTCTGCATAGAATATGGAACGCTTTAAACATGCATGTAATGTGAATAATATCTTATCCACATCCGGACAAAACAGCACAAATTGATATCCAAAAGGTTTTACATGGCTGGGAGTTGCAAGGAAAAATTATTTTTCATAAACAACAGGCATCAAATAAGGTTCAGATCTATTGGGACCATACATATGTTTGACCATCTCATAGTCTGAGAGAGTGGTAAATCCTATCCTCTTACTTAAATCTCAGAAGCATGACAAGGCAACTCTAGTGAGAAGATAAAAGCATGGAGTAAAATCAAGAGAATAAAAAACGTAGCTGGACATGGCTTAAATGCGCATACCTTCAGGTAGATGTCAATGGCTTTGTACAATCCATCATGAATTGGCCTTGCCGACTCAGGAATCGATTGTGATAAGTCTAAGAAACTACAGAGGTTAAGATTTGGGTCATGTGCAATTTCCGCAAGATACCCATCAATCAGTCTACCAACACTCAACAATGATCCATGCCCTAAGATAAACTTATCACTCCCCTTTTCATTTTTCTCAACCACATCCAAATTCCAGTTACATTTTTCATGCATCAGAAACTGATTCACAACAGACTGAACCAATTCAACATCATATATAGTAATTTGAGGAGATCGAGCTGGGATCAATAAATCAACAATACGAGCTTCGTGCAACTTCAAACTGATCCTCTTCACCAAATCCTCCCTCAATGAGTCGTCAGCTCCAACCAAAATAGAAACTTTCAAAAGTTTCAGCAAGAAACTGCTTGAACAACTCATACCTTTGTCAGAAGGCAATAAGCAAATAATTGTTTCTACCAGAGATTTGTTCCTCAAGGAATGTTCATCAGAAACCAGTGCATCAACAGAATCTGGCAACCATCTAACCGCGTAAGTTTTCAGGGCCTCCCCAATAACAGCACCATCCATTCTTCCCTTTGATTTCACAGTAATCATAACTCGCTTGTAGAGATCAATATCCAGCTCACATATATCTTCAACCCACCAATCCCTGGGAACTTTTTCAACTCGATAATTCATCCCTTCTTCCACAATTTTATCAGTCTCTGCTAATTTTCGGTTATATGTGTAGGACCAACTGATGTTGGCAGGGTCTACAGATGTTTTAGAAGCAATTGAATCTATGCATCTTCCAACAATCTTCAGATCCTCAGCCCATGACAGAAGAGGTTTGGTGGTTTGGAGAACAATAATGGAATCTTTCCAGCTACGGAAGATACTCGAGTTAAGGAAAACCTCAATTTTGAATACTAGGTTACTGCGATCAACATCCTCAGTCATCTCCAGATACTCAGCAGCGCAACGAGCAGCCACAACATTGTAAGCATTGAGAGTAACAGTCATTCCATAGCAAAATTTTGCACAAATTTCAAAGGATTTTGGCCCACCAGGAAAATCAATCATGTAAACTTCTTCAGAATTCTCTTCATTGGCTTTAGATACTAGTTTTTGCAGGCGATTGCTCTTGGACAAGAGAGGGAACTGGAAAGAAAAATAGAGTTAACAATAGCAAGCTTTGGTAGAGAAAAGCAGCAGTAATTTAGTAAAGGAATATACCATTTCAATAATGAGCACCCGCATTTTAAATCTGAAAACTGCTACATGTTTGAAGGAACATAAAATTTAAGAATATTCATATGCATATATGACACCAAAACATCAAAACAAACCTGATGCAAGTATAACAAAAAATCATCACTTGACGAAAAAGGGTGGCAAGGAAAAAGTACCTTGTGAAGATAAAACTTCATTTCCCTGACATTTATAATGACATCTGTTGCCAATTCAGATGACACATATCTGCATGAACATATGAAAATCAGTTAATCACATAGACACAAGGACGGTAGAAAACTATAAGAAGGCATGCAAATGTAAAATATCTTCATAGTTGGATGCATATGACAACAACAAAAAAAGGCTCAATAGGTTGAATTTAAAACCAGTTTGGAGGTATTAGGTTACTGGGTTAATGCATCAAGCTTTTCAATCTTGTTCTTAGTAAATTTTTACAATGAGAAGCTAGTTTGTGCAAATTAAAAAACCCCAGTCAGGTTATAGACTTCAAATTTGATAAGGCAAGACGGCATGCTGTAGCACAAGATCCAAAATCCTTTAAAGTTGTAATTGAAACTAAAAGATCTACCAGCGAATTAATACTGCAATGAAGTTATACAGTTGGACAACAAATAACTGTCATGTAGTCCATGTTTTAATATTCCATCTAATTCATCAATGCATCTAGCTCTTTTTCAACCTAACAATACAATTTGCATCTCCGAAACCGGCACATGCAAGATCTAAGAAAGTTCCAGTCATTTGCATATTTAATCAGATGAAGGCAAAACGATGCACCAGAAGACAAACTTCACATATAATTTGTTTGACATAAAATGCTACTAAATCAACTGGAGATATAATCACCAAGTGAGCTTGTTTAAATATTTTTATAAATAAAAAAGGTTGGTTGAACCCATGTCATCGTTTACAGGCAGGAATTCACCAGAGTGACGATTACAGATCTTGGGTACCGCATATTTTACCACATTTGGACCACAAACTCAACTAAAATAGTGACATTTCAAGGCTGGACCACCTCCTGAAAGACCCTTCGATACCCCCAACTCCCTTTACCCTACTCTCGACAATTACAATAGCAATACTTTAAGAAAAAAGAGAAAAACAATGATAATAACAACACAAAACGCCCATGTGCCTTCTTCATCTCTTGCTTTGTTTTCTTATTTATTATCTCCTAAAAAGTTTCTTGTATATCTTATCCAAGAAAAAAAAAAGGGGGTGTTTTCTTGTATGGTGTCAGTTAATCCTTCACTTTTTCTGTATATTTGGGTATATAAATCACCACCTAACAGTAATTTCACCCTTTCTTCACCATGCAATGGAAGCATTTCACCATTTATGTACAAAGCAGAGCTTACTTACACAAAGAAAACCTCAAAACATATATGCATTGGGAAACAAAAATGAACAAGCGAAGCATTTCACCATTTATGTACAAAACAGAGCATGCTTATACAAAGAAAATCTCAAACATATACGCATTGCGAAACGATAAAGAACAATTTCACAATTTTAATGGGAAAAAGAATTTTGATTAAAAAAAAAGAGCGGGGGGCCGGAAGAAGACCTCAAGTTCAGAATCTAAGGGAAACCTATTCAGCGCAGAGCATCGAAAGCAGAGGAAAATAAAAGAAAAATTAAAAAACTAAATGGCTCTACTGAGTAAAGCTTGTGGCAAAACAAAACTTGAAAAGCCATATTTACCTGATAGACTTCCCATCAGCTTGAAACGCATCAGGCTTGGACCCCAACTTCATAAACTTCATTTTTACCCCAAAATAACCTTCTAAGCCACCAGAAGTTACGGTAACAAACAACCTATAGACAAGTACTGCTACTCCACAAACGTAGACTCCGTTTCTTCTGAGTCTGATGAAGCTGCGGCCAATGCCAACTTTCTCTCTCTAAAATGGCGGGTCCTGAGGCTCAGCTCAGCTGAACAGAGACAAACCCCCCTCGTCGCTCCTGAGGACAAAACCAAATACCGAGACCAAAAATGGCGCTTCTTTAGAGGTCCTCTCCTTCTTCCTTTCACTCTCACTCCTTCCCCCCCTCTCTCTCTCTCTGTAAATCACGCAACCAGCAGAAACGTTGGACCGACACAAGCCCTGCCCTGGCCTTATAACAAAGCCTCGACCTTTGCGCTCTTGTTCCCATTCATTTGAGCCTTTATGATGACATTGATGAAACCACAACTATTTCAACCAAATCACTCATACCCCATAAATTAAAACCCAAAACCCAAAAGGAAAAACAATAAAAAAGAGAGAGAATTGCTTGGAAGTTGTAATTTTTGCATCAGATGATTTTATGAAGAGCTCTGTTTTATTTCTCTTTCTCTCTCAGTCTGCAAAGCTCATAATAAATCCTCGCCGCCTTTACTTTAATTCACCCCTGATCCGCTAAAGATTTTCCTCTCGTTTCTTTATGTGATTTTCCAAGGCGCAAATCTCAATGACTCGATGGCTCTGACGCAGCTGTCTCCTCCTCTCTCCTCCTCTGCTAAATTTTGAAGCGAAATAAAATAATAACAAAAAAGAAAAGCAGAGAGAGGGAAAGTTAGAGAGAGAAAGTGTGTTTGGGTCTAGTGTGTGTGTATAGAGAGTAGGGGACTGTGTTACAGAGTGGCTCAGAGGACTTTTAAGAAGCTTTTATGCCGTTAAGCACGCCACCCTTTTCTGGACTATTTTGCCCCTGCTCTTTTATACTTTTTACCTCTATTGTCCCTCCGTCGTCTGCCAGGCCTTCCCGGGAGATCTTGCTCTACGCGCCGGGGAAGGAGAGTGGAGGGTGATAGTGGGGTCCATGTGAGGGTGGATGTTCCTGCCGTTTGACGCGTAGCTAAGATGAGGAACTTTTGACTTTTGACCCCCAAATCTTATAATAGGAATGGCTGGCTGGCTGGTCGCTACGTTTTTTGTTCTGGATAAAGACCTCGCAATTCGTAATTTCCTATAAGGTTTTTTTTTATGAGATAGTCAAAATATTATTGGTTAAGCAAAATATATGAATAAATCATAATAACATGTCCAAAAACTCCAAATCAGAATCTCCTACAAGCGGGTCGTGGGATCTTTGTTTGACCATTCCAACAGCCAGAAACTAGGGTCTATGGTTTAAGATTAAGATTTTACTCTAGTTCTAGATGTTTGCTTTCTGTTTTTTCTTCAATTCAAAAATAATTAAAGAATGCCTTTTAAAGAAAATAATAATACATCACAAAAGTTGGTTTTATTTATTTATTTATATAAGTGATATTGTGAAAGAAGGGATACGAACATTAAAACCTCGAGTGCACGATAACTACTCATAACTACTTATACTAAAATTAGGTTTTACACATGTAGACATTTCATGGTCATTTGGTAAAATATTCTCCTAGTCAGCAACTGGTAAAATGGGTCAAACTTATTAGTTGAATTACCTAAATTGCACTATTTTACAGCCTTGCCCATTTAGTCAATTAGACAAACACTGTAAATTCTAGTATTTACCCTGTAATGGGAGGGGGTTAAATATGCAAGTCAGATATAGGTGTCTTCAAGCTTCATGGTGAGCCATGTTCCCTGTCAAATTGTCAATTTTTATTAAGCTACAGGGTCCCTTTTTCATCCATAGGACCTGAGCTTGGGACCTTAGGGTTGTACAAGAGTAATCAATCCCCTTAAATGTTTGCTTAATTTCTTGGACAAGGGAGGAGAAGCTTTCAGAATCACCAGCAGGACCCCAATTCTCTCACATCTTTACAGCTGCTGCTTCATCATTGTACCTGTCCTCAACTACTTATGCATCTTTATTCTTTAATGTGTTTCTACAAAATAAAAACCTTTTTAAGGAACCTATTGAATTCACATCTTTACCCATTGAATTCATTATTAGTTGAGTCATCTAGTTTGCTAAACCTAATGCGGGCCGGGTGAGATTTTGGGTCTCATATATATCAATGGGAGACTAGAGATAATAAAACTCAACTCATAAACAATTGATTGTAGTGAATTTTGAGATTTACATACATTAACGGTTAGACTCGTGAACAATAACTATAACGTAACTCAACTCATGCAATTTAATTGTAGCGAATTTTAAACTTTACATACATCAACATTTTAAACTTGTTAGCAATTGATTATAACAACTCATAAATAATTGACTACAGCGAATTTTAAACTTTACATACGGTTAGACTCGTACACAATTGATGATATCAAAACTCAAGACATATAATTGTCAATGATGTAAACTCGTGGGTGTACTCTAAAGAGGAAATTATTAGGCGTGAGCTGTGAGCGCCCACCATCATAAATTAATGATGGATACTGGAAAGAAAGATGAGAGGGTGTTGGGTCCCAATTCCAAATGAACAATGGGTTTATTGAGTAGGAGGAGATGGGTGAGTGATGGGGTTGATGTGCTTTTGCTTGGCAAAAAGCCGATGTGGGGGACCATATGTGACCCTCTATGGCCAACCCCTTCGTGTGTGTTTGAAGAATAAGTTGCACGTTTTAGGTTCTTTGGTGCTATTCGGGTACACATTAGAGATTCTGTCCAGGTTTTATGCTCTTAAAGCTCGACATTTACTTTCCCACATATCAACCTCTGTTCTTTTTCCCTCCCTCACGTCCACACACTATAATACAATTAACTCCACCACAAGCATACCCACACGTAACTCACCTCTAATCGTAAATGCTTAATAAGTGCAATCGATCACAAACCACACGTATTAAGTAAATTTCAATATTATTTAACTTATCAAAATTAAACTTAAAATGTTTGAATTTACAACTCACTCCATGTTTCCACAATTGATTCGTACCACTCATGCATGTTACTAAGCTAATATATTCACTTTAAAATGAAAGATCGACCCCACCATTGCAAGTAGGAACTAGCACCAAAAAGCCACAGCTAGAAAATTCAACCTCAAAATTAATGCAATATAATTTTCTATGAGGTTGTGCAAATCTTAAAATAGAAACCAAAACCAAGTGGGGTTCTCTCTAGCTATCTCCTTCTCTCCCTCCTCCATCAAGTAGTGAGAGTGACTTGCAATATTCCTTTTCTTATTTTGGTACAAAGTTAGATGGAGTGGTGTATGTCCACTTCAAGCCATTACTCTTATGAAAATTGACAAGTAAACGATGCTTATCCTCCCCCCCTTTATTCAAGTGGATGCCTTCTTCATGCAAAAGAGCAGAACATCCTTGACCTGAGGAGGGAACAAAGGACATTGTGCAGAGCCAATGGTATTGGTAACCCAAGTCTCATCAATATTCTACAAGGCCTTCTAGAAGGTGGCAAGGCAACCTCCATTTGTTAGGTTTTCTTATATTTTGGGCTTAAGCCTACCTCTTCACCAAAACCCCAAGAAATTTTCAGCACCAAGTAAAGGCCTAAGCCTAAACTTTGATCCTTGTAGGCTTGCACTATGTGGCAGGCCCATAATGCCAACACAAACCCAAAAATAGGAAAAATGAAAAAGAGAAATAAAAAAGATAAGAGCAACTCCACCGCAACGGGCTCGGGCAGGCAAAAGGCTGCTTTTTACCCTAAAATTTTTTGTAGCGCACAAGGGCCCAGGCAGGCAAGGGCTGAACCCACCAGCCAGGGCAGGCACAAGGGCAAGATCTTCCTGCAAGCTTGCCTGGGTTTGTTGACGTCAGCAACCCAAAAAAAAATAAAAAAAATCGAACAAAGGAAAAAAAATCTGAAAAATTCCAAAAATTTCAGAAACATTTTTTATACATACCTAGCAATTTTATTATTATTAATCTCATATATATAAAGAAAATTAATCCCATGTGAAAATCTCATACATAAAATTTTATTTGAAACTTGATATAAGAATTTTATAATAAATAATGACATGTGGCAATAGAAAATCTTATTCAAATTAATTGTTTAAGTATAAAACATAGGGAAAAATAATTAAAATGAATAGTAATTGTCATTGCCCTTGCCCTTGCCTTTTGGGGTGGAGCTACAAAAGTCAAGGGCTGCCACTATTCACGTGTATAGTGGCAGCCCTTGCCTCCCCTTGCCCTTTGGGGTGGAAGTGCTCTAAGAGGGATGGAAACGAATCTATGGAATCAAGATTCTCATAGCTCAAACTGGTTAAGAGCATTTATCCCGATACTTGATAGCTGAGGTTCTAAATTTGAATCCCACTTCTCTATGTCGCTTATATATAAAGAAAAGGGAATTTGTGTAGTGCAGCAAATGGTGGTCAATCTTGGATTCATCCCACTGATCTATTTGCCCTTTTCCAGATTCAGATCAAAATTTAAGGTGCAGGCGCTAATATAGCATATGCAGTTGTTTCACGTTATATGCAATATAGTTGACAAAAACATTGCAAACGACATGTCGTTACGTAAAAGGAAAGAGATCTGTTGCAAATTGCAATTGTGTATAAAAAGGATAAAGATCCAGTCAAGACAAACTTTGATAATAATCTAGGCTGGGCTTTTATACTCTGTGGGCCGAATCTACAATTGCTTTTTGTAAATCACAGAAATATCCAGCGAAAGGCTAACGTGGCACAATCAAAACAAGCATTCACAGCGTCACCGCACCAGATCTCACGCCGGACAGACTCCAAGTCCACCCCCCTCCCCCTCTCTTCCGCTCTCCTTCTTTGTTCCCTTTTTAATATTTTTTTTTCTTCATCAACTATAATCTTTATTTTTTGGTCGTTGTTATTTTCTTTTCACGCAACGCAAGTTCGCAACAGACAAATACGAAGCGAACTATAAACACCAACCAAGAAACATTTCCTCCAGATCTACACAGCCTCTGCTCGCTCTCTCTCCCTCTCTCAGTCAGAGGCCATGGAGTCTCGTAGATCCAAGACAGCCCGTACACTGACGATCTTTCTACTGCTCATCCATGGCGCTCAGTCCTTTTACCTCCCCGGAGTCGCTCCTGAGGACTTCATCAAGGTCAGCTCTCGATCACCGACAAATCTATCTTTCACTTTTTGTTTTGTGTAGTTGTATGAAATATGAAATGAGTGATCTGTGATTTCGCTTTTTGGATCTGTATTCATGTGACCTAGTGTTGGTTTTTCGTCTGTTTGGCCGTCGAGAAAATGGAGGAAAATGAACGGATAATAGCTTTTCGTTAATTAACTTGGATACTATTGGAATATTGAATCAATTTAATCAATTCAACTTAGATGTAGCGCAGCTGACCTGATCGTAGTTAAAATTTTGAGATTTATACGTTTTGATGTATGTTCTTTGTCCTCCATTTTTCTTAGATTTTGCTTAGGCTGTGTTTGAGCGTTACTTGAATGCGTAGAACAATGTAATTTTGAGAGTAATTTGCGGCTGAAACTAACACATCAGATCTCGGGAGGTCCGAGCTGCTATCGATCTGTATAGGCCTTAAGCAAGTACTCTAAGAGCTCGTCATTTAGGTTTCACTGGATTCCCAATGCTGTTTATGAAATTTGAATTATTTCTCATAAGTTAGATTGGGCATTTGTGGTTGTTTTGCTTCACTTGACTGAGAAGCAAAAGACTTTGAGTCAGGGTGAGGAAACTCTGTTAGACAATGTTATGATATTTGAGTTAATTTCGCTCTCTTGTATCTGTAAATGCAGGGAGATGATTTGAAAGTGAAAGTGAACAAATTGACATCTACAAAGACTCAGCTTCCATACTCATTTTACTCTCTCCCTTACTGTCGACCCAACAAAATTTTGGACAGTGCCGAGAATCTTGGGGAAGTACTTCGTGGTGACCGTATTGAAAACTCCCCCTATGTGGTTAGTGTTATTGTACTTGTATAACTCTCAGGCTGCTTGTTTCTCCTATGGTCCTTAACTTATTGTGGATACTGTGCAGTTTAAAATGAGGGAGCCTCAGATGTGCAATATTGTCTGTCGGTTTACTCCTGATGCCAAAACTGTGAAGCAGTTTAAAGAGAAGATAGATGATGAGTATCGTGTGAACATGTACTTTTCAGACACTTGCAATGATTCATACTAAAAATATATATGCGAGGAAGTTGCATCTCTTATTAAAAGTCTTTTTTCTGTGATAGGATCCTTGATAATCTGCCCTTAGTTGTACCCATTCAAAGGACAGATCAGGAGGCTCCTACTGTTTACCAGCTTGGCTTTCATGTTGGGCTGAAAGGCCATTATGCTGGGGTATGTGCATTGGTTCATTGGCACCAAATAACTTTTTTTTTGGGTATTATTATGGTTTTCTCTTGCTTACTCAATGTTATTGTTCTCAGAGCAAGGAAGAAAAGTATTTTATCCACAACCACTTGGCATTTACTGTCAAGTACCATAGAGATACGCAAACTGAAACAGCAAGAATTGTGGGATTTGAGGTTAAACCATTCAGGTCAGTTGTCCAGCTCTTCCTGTTCCACTAAATGATTCCTTCCTGCTGAATCTTCTTTCTTAAGTATCAATTGATGATATGTTTGTGGCTGTTGAATGTCTTCAGTGTTAAACACGAGTATGAAGGGAAATGGAATGATGCAAAGACTCGTTTAACCACCTGTGACCCCCATTCGAAACACACTGTTGTCAATTCTAACTCTCCTCAAGAAGTTGCTGAGAAGCAAGAAATCGTATTTACTTATGATGTAGAATTCCAGGTGAGCACCTAAACTTAAAATATAACTCTTATTCCTAATCTCCATTTAACTGAATATCCCTGATGCCAATGGTGATTGAATATGCATTGTCACTTGCTAGTATTCTCATGAGCTGCTTTTTTCATGTCTATTGTTTAGGAAAGTGATGTAAAGTGGGCTTCTAGATGGGATGCTTATCTTTTGATGAGTGACGACCAAATCCACTGGTTCTCAATTGTCAATTCATTGATGATTGTCCTCTTCCTTTCTGGCATGGTAGCAATGATAATGCTAAGAACCCTCTACCGTGACATTTCCAAGTATAATGAACTTGAGACCCAGGAAGAAGCACAAGAAGAGACTGGATGGAAGCTTGTCCATGGGGATGTTTTCAGGGCTCCAAATAACTCCGACTTGCTTTGTGTATATGTTGGAACTGGCGTTCAGTTCTTTGGCATGATACTTGTGACAATGATCTTTGCTGTCCTTGGTTTCCTCTCCCCGTCTAACCGAGGTGGTCTTATGACAGCCATGCTCTTGCTTTGGGTCTTCATGGGACTTTTCGCCGGTTATGCCTCTGCTCGCTTATACAAGATGTTTAAAGGGACAGAATGGAAGAAAATTTCTTTCAGGACTGCAGTCATGTTCCCAGCAGTTGTCTCTGCCATTTTCATTGTCTTAAACACTCTGATTTGGGGCCAGAAATCATCCGGCGCTGTCCCATTTGGAACAATGTTTGCCCTGGTCTTTTTATGGTTCGGGATCTCAGTCCCACTTGTATTTGTTGGAGGCTATGTTGGGTTCAGGAAGCCAGCACTCGAGGACCCTGTGAAGACAAACAAAATCCCAAGGCAGATCCCAGAACAGGCCTGGTACATGAACCCAGTTTTCTCGATTCTAATTGGAGGAATCCTCCCATTCGGAGCGGTTTTCATCGAACTGTTCTTCATCCTCACTTCAATTTGGCTGAACCAGTTCTACTACATCTTTGGCTTCCTCTTCTTGGTGTTCATCATCCTCATCGTCACATGTGCCGAGATAACCATCGTGCTCTGCTACTTCCAGTTGTGCAGCGAGGATTACTTGTGGTGGTGGAGGTCGTACCTGACGTCGGGCTCGTCAGCGCTGTACCTGTTCCTCTACGCCACATTCTACTTCTTCACAAAGCTTGAAATCACAAAGCTGGTCTCAGGGATGTTATACTTCGGATACATGCTTATTGCTTCTTACGCATTCTTTGTGCTCACTGGTACCATCGGCTTTTATGCTTGCTTTTGGTTCACAAGGCTCATCTACTCATCCGTGAAAATTGACTAAAAAACTCGGTCCCGGGGGAGCTTGCGAGCGCTGATCTCTCCTCCCCCAGAAGACGCAACAAGAAAAATATCTCAGTAGTGTAAGATTTTGCAATTTAAAGTTGGATTGTGCTTTTCAAAAATGTATCCTATTGTGCTCAATTTTGAACCATGACAAGCCGACACGATCATATTTCTCTTAGAGTATATTTCTATTTGTTTATTTTTCAAGAGTTACCAATTGTTACCTAGGGACCTTATTATTACTTACTCGTCTATTTATATTTTCTGATTTTCATGGTGGTATTTCCATGAGGCGGCCAAGGAAATGTTTTTATTTTTATTCCTTAAGGTTAATGATATATCAGTTATTTATTTATAGTACATGTTGTGGTAACTACACCAAGCACAAATCACTTGAAAATTTTACACTGCTAGAAGAAGATATCAAGTATTGAACTGTGAAGAAAAAGACGTCAACAAACAAATTATGAAATTAACCACCTAAGAAAAACCCCTGCCAAGCCTAGTGGAGTTTCTTCTTCCCCGTTTGATCAAAATCAAAATAATTAAATGAAGCCCTATAGAGTAGAGTACTATTTCCTTGGGTGAGTATGCTCAGGCTCGGCGACATTGGTGGCGACCCTGGCGACATCTCCGGCGGAGGCTTCAGGCTTCTTGAGGTGGTAAAGGGTGAAGTAGCCGATGACGCCCGTGATGAGGAAGCCGGTAATGGCGATGGCGGTAGGGCTAAAGGGAAGCTTGCGTCGCTGGTGAAGAACACCGCCAGGGTTATGACCAGGGGGTCTCTTTGATGCCTCCACTCCAGCTTTCTTCACTTCCTCTGCACTCATTTTTGTTGTGTCTGCCGTTTTCCTCCAATCTTCATTCCCCGCCATCTCTCTCTCTCTCTCTCTCTCTCTCTCTCTCTCTCTCTGTGCAGGTTTTGGTCTCTCTCACTCTGTGATGTGAATCGTGATGATATTTCTATAAATTAGCTGAAAGGGTGAACCCAAACATGTGCTGTGGTTTTCAACTTTGAATTAAGCTTTGAAGAAGAAGAGATGGAGGAGGAGCATTGCACTGCTGACACGTGTTGAGTTACAAGGCCCCAAGTGAAGGCTCAGTCTCTCAACACGTAGTGGGTTAGTGGGTTCGTGTAACTCTCGAGTCTAGCGTCGTGTCGCTTGTGCAATCTCCCTTTAAAAAAGGAAAGGGTAATTTTCAGTTTACTACTACGAAATTGTCCGTGTTTTAAAGTTCGATACATCAAGTTTTTTTCGTCTCAGTCGCATCCATAACGTTTTATTCCGTATCAATTTCATACACTCGTTAATTTGACCGTCAAGACTTCTGTTAAAAGCTGATGTGGCGCCACGTGAATTCACCATATTTTGCCACGTGATCAACATATATTATTAAATAAATAAATAAATAAAAATTAATAAAACCTCTCTCTCTTTCGCCCTCTCTCCCTCTCTGCTTGCTCTCTCTCTCTCTCTCTCTCTCTCTCTCTCTCTTTTTCCCAGAAAGGTAAATATTAATTCATTCATCGTACATCAAATAGCTCATCAACCACCCAGGAGGAGATCCCTCCCACCGACACCACCCATTCCAAAGAGCTCATCAACCACCCATCAGTTTCCAAAGAGCTCATCAACCAACCCAGGAGGAGATCCCTCCCACCGACACCTCCCATTCCTACCACCCTCCCCTCCTCCCACCCCTCGTAACCCGGAACTGCAGCCCCCTCCCCCGATTTCTTCTCCCTTATTCCCCCACAACCTCCCCTCCTCCCAACCCCGACCTCGCAGAACCCATAACCAGCGCTTCTCCCCCTCCTCCCACCCCCAAACCCATAAGTCCCAACCTCTGCAAGCTGCAAATTTTTGTGTGTTTGGGGTTTTCACAAATTAAATTTGGAAAAATCAAAAGGAAAAAAGTCACAAATTAAATTAATAATATATGTTGACCACATGGTAAAATATGGTGAGTTCACGTGGTGTCACGTCAGCTTTTAACCGAAGTCTTGACGGTCAACTAACGAGTGTATGAAATTGATACGGAATTAAATGTTATGGATGCGACTGAGACGAAAAAAACTTATTGTATCAAATTCTAAAATACGTACAACTTCATAGTAGTAAACTGAAAATTACCCAAAAGAAAATAACAACAATAATTTGTTTTAAATATTTTTGGGCTGAGAATAAGTATACGTGTTTGGGCTGCATAGAAGGCCCAGCCCAGTGATAGGAGCATATTTATGCGACTTAGTTAGCTTGTTCTTGTGCATTTACGTTGTTAGTTCTTAGTTATTTTAGTCTTTTAAGCCAATTTCATGTGTTTTCAGGTTCTATGGGCAACGTGTGCAAGAAGGTGCATTTTGGAGTCTTTTGAAGCATAATTGGGCTTGGAATGGATATCACATGCTTGGAGCAAAAGGAATGGACGAAAGTGAAGACCAAAGGAGGCTAGGAGTGAGTGAAGAAATGAAATGAAGAACAAAGAGTTCATATTTAGAAACCAAGTTTCTATTCTTGAAGGTTTCTATTCTTGGAGGGTTCCATTCTTGGGAGTTTCTATTTTTGGCTCTAAACTTTCCTAATCCTAATTCACCTAAGTTCTAGCCACAAAACTCATTCCTATTCTACTTTAAATCCTTGCCGTGCAAGGGAGGCCCATCTTTCCTAATTTCTGATCCTAAGCCACCTAACCTATTTCCTTTAATTTCCTGATTTGTTTTCCTTTTTCTAGAATCTTTGACTTAATTTCTGTTAATTTAATTAAGTTGGGGGTTTTAATTTCCCAAAACTCTTTCCCAAAATTCTTTGCAAGATCCCCCTTTCCTGCTCTCTCTTAATTTCTGATTTTAATTGCCTTTTTCTCTCTTGATTTGTTTTCCTAAATTGTTCCAGAAATTAAGAGGGCTGAGATTACTTTCCCTTTAAATAAAATCTGTTTGGCCGAACCCTAGGGACATGCATTCAGCACCATTCCATTCTCTGAATCTCTCACTCAACCATTCTCTCACCATTCACGCCAGAAAACTTCTCCCATTCTCTGCAGCCACCATTCTGCACCAATCTCCATATTTTCTGACCCTAAACCTTCCTAGCTGTGCCATACGCCCATCCTAGACACTTTTCCACCATTCTACATCATCCATAACCACCACAATTCACCACCATCCCTTGTGCCGCAGCAAAGAAGAAGGAGGAGTGCCTTGAATGTGCTTGCTATTCAATTGATGATTGCTGGAACGTTTAGGTGTTTTCTTTCTTTTATTTTTAATGTTTCAATTCAATAATCTCTGTGTTGTGAGTATGAGGAACTAAACCCCTCTTAGTTAGGGGGTGATTCGAAACCATGTACATACTTGCAATATGAATTGATTACCTTTAGTTGTGATTTCATAAGTTGTGAATTCAATTCGTTTAACTGCTTGATTGATAACTTATTCGTGTATGTTTATTAAGAGTGCACGCTTAGTTTTCATGCATGAATATGATGCTAGAGTATAAGGGAGTTTCACCTAATAGTTACAATCTTATATTCACAAGTAGTGGAGGTCGCTTATAAACGATCGCGTTAAATGAATTCTTGGCACGAGTTTCATGCTCATCATAGTACGAATGCCTCGTCAATACTTATAGTTCTCATATTGCTTAATGATCTTTGATTGTATCTTTATTGTGCTTTTCACGTAAAGGACTTTTGAAGAATGTGTTGAATTGTTGTATGCGCTTTCCCATCCAATTCAATAACTTAAGGAGAACTTGAAGGTTAATTTAAGCGGACCTAATTAACCTGGGGTGTTGAGTTCCATGATTTATCGAAAGAACAACTGAAAATTGGTTTATGTGCAAGTATGTCATGTGTGGAGAAGAACCCTCTAGCTAACCTTCCATCCATAGTTTCATCCAAAGTCGTTTTACAATCTGTTTTAATTACAATATGTTTTCTTTGTTTTCAAATTCGTCAAAACCAAGTCCCCCTTTATTTTGAAGTGTCATATTAGTTAGAAAGTGTTTTAGTTTGTGTTTTTAAGTGTTTTGATTCAAGTTATAACCCAATTTCGTCCAAATTAGTGTTAAGTGTTCAAAACTGCCCAGAAAGTGTTTTTAAGGCAGTTTTGAGTCTTTTGATTGCTGTTTTGAGTTTTTGGTTTGTTTTAGTGTTTTAAACTTTAGTTTTGCATTCTTTGAGTCAAGTTTAGTGTTTTAAACTTTGTTTTTACATTTTTAAGTCAGTTTTCAAGTGTTTAGCAATCCCTCCTAATCCCCGGTCTAGAACGATCCCCACTTACATTCTTTACTACAATTGTCACAAGAGGGTTTAATTTGTGTGCTTATATATTTCGCATCACGCAGCCCAACCCAACCCTCCCCTGAAAAACTACATTTTCCAACCAACCTCCACAACACAATGTCGTATTTCTATTTGTCTACTACACTGTTTGTTTATCTGATATTCACGGTGGGTGGGATTTCCATGAACCGCAATTCTCACGTTTTCCACAAATTGAGCAGAGTTTGGTTTGCAAATTGCAAGCCCCTCCCTTTCTTACTCGTGAATCGTGATGCTCAACTAGATTTTTATATTGGATTTGAAAGGGCTAATTCCCTTCCTCACTTCAGTTTTCTTATTTCTTATATTGCCTTGCATACAATAAGATAGAAAAATTGGGTGTGCGGGAAAAAGAATTTGGCTTATTAAAATTAGTGCTACAATTAACATCCACCATATGCATTGACAATTTTTTTTGTCGTTGGAGCAAATGCTCTATAAAACAGAAGCACCTTAAAAGAGTACAAAAGATAACAAGGAAACCATCCGAAACCTAAATGCGATAGATAGAGACCATGAATTGAATACCAAAAGGCATTCAAAATATTCACGTGTATGAACCATAAACTATAAACAAAGACGTCCACAACACAAAGAAAAGATTAATTACAAACTAGGCCATAATATTTTGGAACAGAAAAGAAAAGAAAGAGAAGCCCTAGGGCATAATTACTTAACATACACAGGCTAGGCTAGTACCACCATAAATATAGAAAGCTATTTCACGGGGCGGGGTCGGTGCTGCTGACAAGAGACTTTCTGGGACGAAGGTCGTCAAGGTCACGGCGGACCCTGAAGACATCTAGTGCAGAGGGGTCAGGCTTTTTCTTGACATAAAGGGCATAGTAGCCAATGGCGCCGGCAAACAGTAAGCAGGTGACGGCCATGCAGGAAGTTGCACCAAAGTTAAGGCTGCTCCGGAGGCCAGGAGGAGCCCTCTTTCCTGCTTCCGCTCCTGCTCTCCTCGCATCCTCTGGACTTACTTTGTGTGTGTCCGGCATTTTTCTCTCCAACCCTCTCTCTCCTTTTAAAGAGATGAACTAAAGATAAGGCTCTTTCTCATTGAATTCCAGTATGACATAGTGAGTATATACACTCATCAGAGATTATTTTAGAATTCTCATAAAATACCTAAAAAGATCCTAAGGTATGTAAAAAAATGGAATGAACGGTTTGATAATCAGTCATTGTCCATGCTGTCAGTCAGAATGTGCTGGCAGATTGTTATGGGTGTGTAGAGTAGGTTTGGGGTGTGTTTGGGTGTACTGGTTTTTCTGGTATGAGAAATGGTACTGTTATCACCTCTCTTATATATGCATTTGTGAGGTGGTATTTTAAAGCCGAGACGGTGGAACGGTAAAACTTGTCTCTTTCTTTCTACGTCTGCATGCAGATTTCAACTTTGAAGCTTGAAGAAGAGGTGTATATTGTTGACACGTTTTGAGTTACTCAATCACTTG
The DNA here is from genome assembly GCA_024362665.1 of Prunus padus. Lineage (NCBI taxonomy): Eukaryota > Viridiplantae > Streptophyta > Magnoliopsida > Rosales > Rosaceae > Prunus > Prunus padus. The sequence goes on from JANFAM010000020.1 coordinate 34,182,697, forward strand.
ATACGTGTTATGCAACGTGGCACAAATTTGGCAGCCACGCCAGCAATAATAAGGGCCCACATTTATTACATCATCATTTAAACACAAAGTGCAAAAATATGAATTGGAACACAGAATCTCAAGTGCATCGAGAATTTCTGTTAATTACTTAACCTACAAAGTCATTTGCCGAGGTGCTATTTTTTTTTTTGTTCAAACCGAGGTACTAAATTATTTAGAGTAAATTGTAACTAGCCAAATATTTTTTTTAATTTTATTTTTTAATTTTAATTTTATTTTATTTTTATTTTTATATCTAGTTCCTATGTTATGGGCTGAGAATAAAAATTGAATAAATGTTTGGGCTGGGCACAACCACTGCCCCAATCCAACCCTTCCTTGAAACGACGTTGGGTTGAAGCGTTTAGTTGGCTTATGATATAATGATGGGCCCAAAACTCTGCAACCAGGTGTACTCGTCCTTTCTTGCTTTTGTGACCGTTGAAAAGCGTTTTCTTCTGCTATCCATCGCCATGATTTTTTTAACGTTACATCAACCTTTTCTCTGCACCGCACAACGGCTAGTTTTCCTTCTCCCAATCACAGTTGGATCCTATAGACTATAAATACATGAGAGCTGAGAGGCTTTCTTCAACCACAACCTCAATCAATCAAGCCCTTTCCTTTTATTCTTTGCTTTGCTAGCTCACTTGCTCTCAAACTCAAGAGCCCCCAAAAACACCCTCAGTGTCTAAGTGCTCTCTGTTTAAGTGTCAATGGCTGGCTTTTCATCATCAAGAGCTCTATCTTCATCTTCTCTGTTGCTCATCTTTCTTCTCTTCAGCTTCTCAGAAGCCAGAGAGATATTGGTTGGAGGCAAAACAGGCTCATGGGCAATCCCATCCTCTGAATCCCAATCTCTCAACAAATGGGCTGAAAGCACCCGTTTTCGGGTCGGCGACACTCTTGGTAAATCTCCATTTTAATTCAATCCCAAGCTTTTCAATCTTCAGTTCTCATCTGGGGTCCTTCCCATTTTTTGTTTTGTTTTGGTAATTGCTAATTTATGCTATGTTTTCTGTCTTTGTTTCAGTGTTGAAATATGACAGTGCCAAAGACTCGGTGTTGCGTGTGACCAAGGAAGACTACGCTAACTGCAATGTTTCAAACCCAATTGAACAGCACAAGGATGGTGAAACCAAGCTTCATCTTGACCAACCAGGGCCATTCTATTTCATCAGTGGAACCAAGGGTCACTGTGAGAAGGGGCAGAAGGTGATTGTGGTTGTTATGACCCCAAGAAAACACTATGGTATCTCTCCAGCACCTTCTCCGGCAGAGGTTGACGGACCCGCTGTTGCTCCAACTAGCAGTGCTACAAGCTTGCAGGGTGGTCTTCTGGTTGTGACATTCGGGATTTTTGCTCTGGGGTTGTTTTGATATGAGAATTTTTGGGTTTTAGAGGGTGGGGTTAATGATTTGTTTAATTCTTTATTCTTATTTTCACATATGAGAGGGGTTCTGAGATATTGTGCAATTCAATTTCAATTATCTTAATATCAACATATTCATTTCCTATACAAGTCTCCCAATAGATTCTTTAAAGGCAGGCGTTTTTAAGTTCAAACAATAACAGTCTCAATAAATTTTTTGAATCTATGTTATAAAACAAGGAACGATTTTTCCTTGAATTCAAACTTCAGAGATTCTAAGCAAAAAGAAAAAAAGAATTCGAACTTAGAGATTACAAAATACGAATGGCAAGCAAGATGTGCCAACAACATCCTTCACTCTACTCATCATTTCAATTCACCGAGGCCTGGAGGCATTCCTAAACTCTGGGCAAGGTTGCTCATTCTCTCCTTCATGGCCTGAAAAGATGAAAAGAACAGGCACAAAGTTAAGAAGCCGGCTATTTATTAGTCCTTAAAACATGTGAGAGGAGGATAGGCTGAGTTCTCACCACAACGCTCTTCTGGTGTGCATCTTTGTACGCTTCAGTGACCAAAAGAGAAAGTTTCTGCATTAAGAAAAAATGGAAAAGTCACATATATGATAAAGAGAAACTCACTCTTGCAAATGGGAAAAGAAAACAAACTTACTTCTGCTCCTAGTTCCATAGCAGCCTCAGTTATCTCAGTGCGTACAGGTTGCTGGTTACCAGAAAGCGTTACCTAGGAAAAAAATCAGAGATGGATTGTAAAATCTGAGTAACAGAGACAAGTGAGTATGTATGTAACTGGACCTAGGGGAAGGGAAGGATTGAAAGAACTCAAAGTTGTCTTAAAACAAAAGAGAAATTATGAGAAAGAGAGATATCAATTTAAAAATAGTTTCCGAATGTAATGCTGGTACTATGAAAGTGAAAATCTGCTAGTGCCACTTAAAAGTTAAAATACCACTCAGGCTTGCAAACCAGCTTAGATTCCCAAATTGAACAAATATAAAAAGGTGGCCTTGTGGCGAGAGTGAATCATACCTTAATTATCTCACCCTCACAGTAACCATCAAACTCTGCCCTGAAAAACAGAGTGAAAGAATAAGAGATAAAAAATCCAGCCACTTAAAGAATTATGAGTTCAGATTAAATTGGATAAAACATTAGGAACATACGCAGCAAGCTCTTTCTGCACACGCACGGCTTCGACTTGTACTACATTTTGAGCTTTTTTAACCGTTTCATACAGATTTTGCATATTACCGAATATTCCTGCCTGCATCAAAGTGAAAGGTTAACTTAATATTTGAATCAAGGGTTCTATTCTTACAAGTGCTGGACAAGCTCCAGGCTGGCTAAGACAGACTTAGGAGACTGCAATAAAAATAATGTAGCATCATAGACACATTATGTTTTTAAGAATATAAATTCTCTTCCATTGTGGACAAATTTATTAAAAGAAAAACAAAACTCCAGAATGTGTTCTAGTAAACTAATGTGGCCATCATTATCCAAATTTCCTATTATTGACCTCAAGCCTGCCTTGTTACTAAAAGAGGCATTATTGGCCACTGTAATCATCACTTCAGATAAGAAGCTTGCATTGATGATAACATAATGCTACTATCAGCACAGCAACCTTATAGTTCGACTAAAATTATGACTAGCAATAATATTTGACATCCAGCCCATTGCCCTCATCCTGAACAAATCCTGCTGCCCATCAAATGATCCAAGATCCTTATCCACAAATAAAAGAAATATGGCAAACGCATGTTCAGCTAGATTACAGTTGACATCATGATGTTAAAATCCGGTGGGCCTAGCACTGCATAAAGCTACTTAGCTTAAATTGGAAGAGTTACCACCTGCAGCCTAAGGCCGCATGAAGCATAAAATTTATCTAGTGCCTCCACATAAAGCATATAAAACCAGCTATCCCCTTTAATTTTAGTAGAATTTGTATTGACTTAGCATGGGCACCTTCATACCAACGAAAGTATAAACACATAAAAGGAAAGAAATAAAAAATATGAGAAAGATTAACTGGTATAGCAATTCAGTACATAGAGATTGTAATGATCAGTACAAACTGGGTCTACCCAAGACGAGATCCAGAAAAATGGAAAAGCAAACTATATAAGAGGGAAAATGCTAAACCTTTGAAGCTGCATCATCACCCTTTTCATTGTTATCCTTTTTCCCTCCAAATAAGCCATACACACGAGACGACTGGGAAGCCCTCCTAGTTTTAACACCAGGCCAAGATACAATTGAAGGGCATGCTGGACGTGAATTTAGTACGTCACCTAAAAGCAGCAGAGGCAGTAAGCTTGATTTATAGTCAGAATCATGCAACAATCCCACCCCCACAGGATGAGATGGAAAGGGGAAGACATTATTGCATAAAAAACAATGATTAAAAGATTGAACAAAAACTTATGAGATTTTGCAAACAAGTTGAGATGAAGGAAAACTCCCTAGAATGCAATATGCATTATGCACGCATAACAACATTCAAACAATCTAGCTCAGCTAAGTGGCACCAAATTTCAATGCCCATTATTCAAATATAATGGTCAAATATAATGGTCAAAGATGCCAACTTTTTGTTCATACTATCAAACCTATGCTTCTTTCTGCAGTGCGTGCGTAAAAAGGCTTAAAATTGGCAAAAGAAAGGAACCCAATTTCTGTTCTATCTCGTTAAAATAAACCCATACATTCTAAATGATTCAATTCGAGGCATGTTAAATACTACACACACAGAAACACAAAATATACAGATAACTGCTGTTATTAAACCAATGGGTTACGAGAGAGAGAGAGAGAGAGAGAGAGAGAGAGCTTACGGAAAGAGAGATGGTCTTGGGAGTCGGTGAGTCGGCGAAAATTGGAAATTCGTGAGCTTAAAGCACTGGTCGAAGCCATTGAGAGATAGAGAGAGAGAGAAAGATAAAGAAGCGAAGTTGTTTACAGAAGCGAAGCAAATAAAGAATAGGAGAGGGGAGGGGAGGGGAGGGAGGGTGTAGTTCGCTTCCACTGGCGCTGTCTCTGGGTTTGGATAGGATGGATTTCTTTGACCCTCGGTAAAGCCTGAAACTTTCGTAAAAGATTTTCTTTTATTTTCTTTTACTTTTTCAAAGGACTTGTTAAAATATAGGCAAAATTGTAGCAATGGTCCCTTAAATAAGACCCAACTTTACTTTTCGTCCTTTATGTTGCAAAATTGTTACAGTAGTGTTTCAATTAAATCTCATATTGCATCACTGGTCTTTCTGTCAACTGAGTTAAATTTTCTGTCAAAATTAAGGGCAAATTGGGAAATTCATATAAACAAGTTGATGTTGTCACCGACCATCAAGCCATGGTTTGTAAATTCCTAAACCCAAAACCCAGAAAGAGGAAGGAGAAGAAATCCCTAAACCCAAAAATCCAAAATAAGTTAGTTGTAAATTCCTAATTAAGCTAACTCAACAAACATCATCATTTTCAGGGGATTCTTCTTCAATTGATTCTTCCTACAGAACCCGGCCAGAGTATAAAGAAGAAGCAGAGAAAAAGAGTTCTCAAAATAGAAAACAGAGAAAGAAGAAAAAACCCTAATGCCAAAAACCACTAGGAGACAGACCAAATTCCACTTCTTGAGATTCCATCATTGTTGTTGATCTCAAAGCAAAAAGAAAATGCCAGCAAAGGCAACGAAATGGAAAGGGTTCTCTCTTTTCCTATTAATCCAGTTCGATCTTAGCCTTTCCAAGTTCAGAGGTGAGAGGGCAAGAAAGAGCTAGTGATTCTCAATCAGTAGCCCCTTATCTTCAGCCTTGAACTACCTTCCCATGGAAAAGAAGAAGAAAAAAAAAACCCAATTTATTTATACAACAAACTGGATCAACCCTCAGTTTGTTAGATGGGTCCTCCCTCATTGACCCTGAACTGTGTTGGATTTGGGAAAATATTGTTGAATTTGTCTTGGATTGGGAAAAATTGTTGAATTAGGGGAGGAAAAGAAGAGGTTTGGTGTGCTAAGAATTTTTGGGGATGGGGTGGTGTGCGCAGCGAGGGAGGAGGAGCAAGGTATGGGGTGGTGGAATGGTGGGTTTGGGTTGCTTAGGTTTAATTTGCCAAGATGGTAGTTGGGGTGTGCCTGGTTCATTCGAAGAGAGAGGGGAAAGAGAGAGAAATCGGGAGAAAGGATGGTAGACAGAGGTTGTGGCTAGGTAAAAGTCTTATTTACCCCTAAAATATCCGAAAAGTAAAGTTAGGTCTTAGTTAAGGGACCATTTTCTACGATTTTGCCTAAAATATATTTGGGAAAAATATGGTTTGTAAAAATATTTATAATTCTTTTGGTTTCATTTCTCTGATTTTCTAATTGCACAAAAGATTTTGTAACAGATAAATAAATCCATAGCACTTTTTTTTTTCTTTATACAAACAATATTCTAATATAATATAATCTAAACTACAGAGTGGGGAATTCGAACTCGGGTGCAGAGTGAAAAGAACATCAGCTCTAACCAACTTGGCTAAGTCGATGTCAAATTTTTAATTTTTAACTGATAATAAAATATTTGAAAGTTAAATTTCCCCAATAATCTCAAACATTATAAAATAATGTAAAAGGTCACGTTTCTCTTTAACATTTCTACTAGGTTTTTTTTCTTTCTTCCTGCCCAGGTTTCAAATCAAGGTGTCCTTTTTATAATTTGTCCAAAAAACGAAAGGACACCTTCATTGACACATTCAGAATAATGAATCAAATTCTAATCAACAAGCCCGCCAATGAAACATAATTTTGTAAAGTTAGGACTCGTTTGGGACTGTTTCTTTAGGAAGTACTTCTGCTCATAAGCGCTTTTATTATAAAAATCTTGAATTTTCATAAAAAATTCAAGTGCTTCTTGAAAAAGCACTTGGAAGTGCTTCCTGAGGAAGCACATAATAGGTGCTTCTCCAGAAAGAGCTTCTATGACCCAGAAGCACTTCTAAACTATTCTGCCAAACGCTGTCAGAAGCGCTTTTAGCCATTCCAGAAGCACTCCCAAACATTCCCTTAATATCATAATGAAGGATTCATTACCTACCATTTTGTAAAGTTAAAAAGGTAATATCATAATTTTGTTTTCATTAACAAAGGATTCAAACGGATCAGATCAGTCTTCCACTTGGGTGAAACAAAAAGATTACTCGACAGATTTCTCTTTCAATGACATTCTACATTCGAAACCATCAGCATTTTTAGTCTCAGTCTTCCATCATCATCCAAAATTTAAAGTCAAAACTCATGAATGGATGAAACCAAATTTATGTTGGCCAACATGCGACGAAGACTTTCCCTTGCAAGACCAAGCAGCATCTCCCCATTTAAGACATAATAAGATGCTAAGACATTCCTCACGTAGAATTATGACGGCATTTCTACTTATCAAATGGCTAATAATAACAAAAACTTGCACTGTGAAAAAAGAAAACTCTAAAGCACCATAGAGAGGATGGATGATGGATCGCTTTAAAGATGAGTCTGGTCTCAGCAATCCTGTGAAAATAGAACAAGAAAGAAAATAGTCAAAAGAAGATGAAAATCGGTAAAAAGGAACAAAAGGATTAAGATTAAAATCTTTTATAAGAAGTTCCCAACAATTTATATCCGATGCTTTCAACCTAAAGGAAAGGATGCTCCACTCCATGTTAGCAGACAAGTAAAAGAAAAAGTACCATGAGCAACAAAGGCCTTAACCGAAAACAACCTGTGAGCAACATCAACAGTGAACCGTTTGTTCAAATTAAGATTCAGTGAATTTTAAGTAGAGCCAAATCTGTGCCTTAATTCCTTTCCTAATTCAAAATTAAGGTAAAGATACATGTGTGTTTGTGAGCTTGTGTGCCTGTGTGCATACACATATCTATTAATAGGATATTTCGATCAGCTTTGAATTCTCCAATTCATTCACATTGGTAATAAATAGAAATCTGTAATCCTCCCAAATTCTAGGGATCATAATCCTCAGAAGATTAAGGAAGGGTAGCAATAACATATTCACTTTGTCATATAAAGTTATTCCGATTATGATAACTATATTAATTGGCAATTTCAATCATCAATACTGGAATATTGAATTATTCGTCACAATTAAGGATGTACCAAATCCTCGGTCTTTCCTATTTTGACTGAGCAATGTATATACAGATTTTACACTAGTGGCACAACAAGCAAGGCTATACGAATGTACGATAACACTGGCACATGCACCAAATGACTAGACTTTTCAGAACTCTGTAACATTAAAAGCTAGATGACCATAATGAACTTGAAACAGCTGAAACAATCGAAGGAAATCAAATCATAACTAGAAAAAAGAGTGAAGAAAAAAAAATCTTTACCAGGAAAATCAGGAATCAACTCATAGGCACGTCCTCTCCATCTGAACTGTTGGCCTGTAGAGGTCCCTTACGACCTCCTTCACTATCACCAAGAATTTCACGGGCTGCTTTCTCAAGGAACTCATTGGCAGCAGATTGAACTGATGATTTATTAGGGGATTGATATTTCCTCTTCTTTTGAACCTTCCTTTCTAGATACTTAATGTTTGACCCCTCTCCTCTACTAATGTCCCTCATACTTCGCTTCTGATCTGAACCAAATATGCAATCCTTGAGTGGAATAAGATCAAGGTTTTGAAAAAGTCATAATCTTGACATAAAGGGTAAATGAACACCTTACCAGGTGTAAGGTCTGGCAAAGAATGCTCGATGAAACGGGTAGCTGCCTGATAATTTAAAGTAGTAGATGGTCGCAATGGTGCTTCAACAAAATCAAATTGTCAACTGTAAGAATATAAAACCTCAGGAATCAAAGAATCATGGTAAATACAAAATGGAAAGTTTCAAACAATTTGATATCTAAAGCACATAACATCATAGCATGCTATCCATCATGTATGTAATGCGAAGCAACAATGTGTTGTGTCCTTCTTGGTTGCAGCATTGTTTGAGAAAACAAGGGGAATGCTGAGCACATCACCCACACATGACACGTGCACGAATGGCAGAACCTCCATCAAATGCTCAGTCACCCACAGACAACAAGGAGATACAAAGCACAGTCGCCCACACAACATGTGCACAAATGGCAGCACCTCAATCAATTGCTCGCAGTCACCCACAGGCAACAAGGAGAATGCTAACCACAGTCATCCACACGACATGTGTAAATGGCAGCACCCCAACCAATTGCTCACAGTCGCCCACGGCACGTGGTTGACTGTGCCTAGCATAACTTGTTTAGAAGTCGATCCATCAATAATTGCACTTCCAAATAAGAGTGTACCTTTACTCAAATCCACAAACCGCTGTAGCTTCTCCTGATACAATCTTAATCTCTCCTACATAAATGGAGACAATAAAATAAAAAGGAAAAAAAGTATTCAGCTTTTTATGATACAAACAGTAAAGCAAATCATGTGATCTCAAAATTATAAGCTCATACACCCTAACATGCATTAACCCATAAACAATCTCCAAAATGACAAGCAGTAAGCACTTAAAACAGAGCTACAATTGCACTCAACCAAAAAAGTGATCAACTTCAAGATTTAGACTAACAATTCAAAATATAAGCAAACCTACAAGCTCGGATTGGACGGGATGGTCATCCGGGTCTACTCCACTACACCTCAATCTCACTGGAAAACAAAAAAATAACAAAAGAATTTCAACTAAAATCAAATTGGCTAACAAAGAACGACATGAAAACTAACAATTAAATCGGAACTAAATGAAAAGGGCAAATAAAACCAAAGACATACCGGTGAACAGGGTGGTAGTGGCCCTGGCGAGCAAAAGCAGGGACTGAGCTCGCTCGAGAGGCGGCGTTTCGGCGAGGACGTCAGGGTCGGAGAGAGACAAGAATTGGTGAAAGTGAAGTCCAACTTCTTCTACATGGCTCAAGGTTCTCTTCACTGATTCCGTCACTGAATCTGGAACTATCGAGCTTCCTTCCATTGTTCTCTGGCTCTATCTCTCTTCTCCCTCTGTGAGACCGTGGCAGAGAACTGGAGAAAATCTCAAGGGTGTGACACTGACAAATTAGACAGCGAATATTCTGAGTCAGGAGGAGAAAGAGGCAGTAAAAGTCTCTCTCTTGTTTTCAGGAGGCTAGGGCTTGGATTTGGAACCAGGCTTATTATGGCGGCAGTTTAGGAAATAATGCGATTTTCGAGCCACAAGATGGAGAGTTTTTAGTTTTTAACTTTTTCCCTTCATTTTTTTATTTTTTTGGGCTTTTGATACATTAACACAAAATGAGGAAATCTTTTTTCGGTGCTAAGAAAAAAAAAATCAGGAGTGAGAAATTTGAAAATAAAAAGTTATTGGGGTGAAAAATAGTTTAAAACGTTTACTCATGAATATAAAATTCAATTTTGAGAGCATAAGGTGATTCTGAACATTTATGCGTGAATATAAAATTTAATTATGAAAATAGTTAACAACGTTTACTCGTAAATACAAGGTTTTGTGTTTGAATTCCACACCCTAATTAAAAATAAATCATAAATGGACAAGAACCAATTACATAATATCCATCTAATTTCGAAAATTCGATATTGAGTTTTTTTGTATTTGTTTCCTCTTTCTTTACAATTCTTTATTGAGAGAAGAAAGTAAAAAAAAAGGATTTGGAGCCAAACAAAACAACAAAATATCCAAACCACCCATCGACCACACCCCCACATACATGATTACACTACAGCTTACATCAATGGAGTACCAAATTGACCAACATCAATGGAACCATAGCCGATTCCATCTTCTACCATAGCAGCAAGCCTTCTGCTCTCTCTCTCTCTCAGCGGAAAGTACATACATGCCCATTTGCGAGCCTTCCCATTTATTTTGCTTTCTCAGAAGAAATTCAACGAACAAAATGCACATGCCATCTTTGATTTCTGTGAGTTACTCATTTATGCTCATTCTTTAGCTCATAAAGTATTCTGTATGGCATTGTTGATAGTATGCTCGGCAAGCATGTGCTGTAGTAGTATCAATTACAGTCTTGCTTTTACTGACAATAGGATATTTGCAATAAGCCATACTGGTTCCTTAAAAGAAAGAAACTGCGGAAAGTTAAAGGCTTGGCCATGTGGGTCTTTGGTGAACTTGACAAAAAATAGGAAAAAACGGATGGGTTTTTGTGGGTTTGTGATAAAACGGTCACAGGAGGTAATGGTGGCGAAGAAAAAGCCAAAAATTTCAGTGTCTTCTGAGGAAGTTTTGAGGGTTCTGAAGTCGATTGTAGACCCAAAATCTGCTTTTTCATTCTTTAAGTCCTTTGCTGAGTTGCCTAGTGTTGTTCACACCACTGAAACTTGCAATTACATGCTTGAAATCTTGAGGGTTCATAGGAGGGTGGAGGATATGGTTTATGTGTTTGATGTAATGCAAAAACAGATCATAAATAGGAATTTGGACACTTACCTTACTATCTTTAAGGGTCTTGATATAAGAGGTGGAATTCGACAAGCGCCATCCGCTCTTGAAGAGATGCGAAAATCTGGGTTTATCTTGAATGCGTATTCATACAATGGGTTGATCTATAATCTTATTCAGTCTGGCTATTGTAGGGAGGCTTTGGAGGTTTATGAAAGAGTGGTGTCAGAAGGGATTAAGCCTAGCCTGAAGACTTACTCAGCACTTATGGTGGCATGGGGAAAGAGAAGGGATGTTAAAACTGTTATGGGCTTGCTAAAGGAGATGGAAAGTTTAGGACTGAGACCTAATGTTTATACTTTTACTATATGCATTAGAGCACTTGGGAGAGCTGGGAAAATTGATGAGGCATATGAAATTTTCAAGAGAATGGATGAGGAGGGATGTGGCCCCGATGTTATCACTTATACTGTTCTCATTGATGCTCTTTGTACTGCAGGTAAACTTGATAATGCCAAGGAATTGTTTGCAAAAATGAAATCCAGTGGTCATAAACCTGACCAAGTAACCTACATTACTTTGCTGGACAAGTTTAGTGATGGGAAAGACTTGGACACAGTGAAAGAGTTTTGGCTTGAAATGGAAGCTGATGGTTATGCTCCTGATGTGGTTACTTTCACCATACTTGTCAATGCTTTCTGCAAAGCTGGAAATGTTGATGAAGCATTTAGTATGTTGGATATCATGAGGAAACAAGGGGTCTCTCCAAATCTTCATACTTACAACACATTACTTTGTGGACTTCTGAGGTTATGCAGGTTGGACGAGGCATTGAATCTTTTCAACAGTATGGAATGTCTGGGTGTTCCACCTACTGCTTACACATACATCCTTTTCATTGACTACTATGGAAAGTGTGGCAAATCTGGCAAAGCTATTGAGGCCTTTGAGAAGATGAAAGCTAGAGGCATTGTTCCTAATATTGTTGCTTGTAATGCATCTTTGTACAGTCTTGCTGAAGAGGGTAGACTTAAAGAAGCACAACATGTTTATAATGAGCTAAAATATAGTGGGCTTTCTCCAGATTCAGTAACTTACAACATGATGATGAAGTGCTATAGTAAGGTGGGGCAAATAGATGAAGCCATCAAGTTACTTTCAGAGATGGAAAGAAATGGGTGCGAAGCAGACGTAATTATTGTTAACTCTTTGATTGATATTCTTTACAAAGCTGACCGAGTACATGAAGCATGGCAAATGTTTTACAGAATGAAGGAAATGAAGCTCACTCCAACAGTTGTGACCTACAACACATTACTTGCTGCACTAGGGAAAGAGGGCCAAGTCCAAAAAGCCATTGAAATGTTTGAGAATATGACCGAACAAGGGTGTCCTCCAAACACAATAACTTTCAACACACTCCTGAACTGCCTATGCAAGAACGATGAGGTTACTTTGGCATTGAAAATGCTTTGCAAAATGACCACAATGAATTGCAGACCTGATGTTTTGACCTATAATACTATTATTTATGGCCTAATCAGAGAAAGCAGAATTGATTATGCATTCTGGTTCTTCCATCAGATGAAGAAATTACTATTTCCTGATCATATAACAGTGTGCACTCTCCTGCCTGGTGTAGTAAAGGACGGGCGCGTTGAGGATGCTTTAAAAATTGCTGAGGACTTCATGTATCAGGTTGGGGTTAAAGCAGACAGGCCTTTTTGGGAAGATTTAATGGGAGGGATTTTGATTGAAGCTGAAATAGACATAGCTGTTTTATTTGCTGAACGGTTGATCTCTGATAGGATTTGCCGGGATGACTCTGTACTGATTCCTCTAGTTAGGTTTTTGTGTACGCGTAGGAAAGCTTTTGATGCTCACCATATATTTGAGAAATTTACTAAAACTCTCAGAATTAAGCCAACGCTAGAAGCATATAACTGTATGATTGAATGGCTTCTGAAAGACCATGTCACTGAAAGAGCTTGGGATCTATTTATGGAGATGAAAAATTCTGGTTGTGCCCCTGATGTATTCACCTACAACTTGTTACTTGATGCTCATGGGAAGTCTGGGAACATCACTGAACTCTTTGAATTGTACGAGGAGATGAATTGTAGGGGATGCAAACCTAACACCATAACCCACAATATAGTCATCTCCAGTCTTGTGAAATCTGACAGTATTGAGAGTGCTATAGATTTATATTATGATCTTGTAAGTGGTGATTTCTCTCCCTCTCCTTGTACATATGGCCCTCTCATAGATGGACTTTTCAAGTTGGGAAGACTAGAGGAAGCAATGCATTTCTTTGAGGAGATGGCAGACTATGGATGCAAGCCTAATTCTGCTATTTTTAATATTCTCATAAATGGTTTTGCGAAAACAGGTGATGTGGAAGCTGCTTGCGAGTTGTTTAAAAGGATGACTATAGAAGGAATAAGACCAGACCTGAAGTCTTACACCATTCTTGTGGATTGCCTGTGCCAGGCAGGGAGAGCGGATGATGCTCTGCAATATTTTGAGGAGATAAAACAAAGCGGCCTTGATCCTGACTCAGTTTCTTACAACCTTATGATAAATGGACTTGGAAGATCACGGAGGGTAGAGGAAGCTCTCACTGTTTATGATGAAATGCGGACTAGAGGAATTGCACCTGATCTTTTCACGTACAATTCATTAATACTCAATCTTGGACTTGTTGGAATGGTGGAGCAAGCAGGGAGGATTTATGAAGAACTACAGCTTGTAGGTCTTGAACCTGATGTGTTTACCTACAATGCTCTCATTCGACTGTATAGCACATCTGGAAATCCAGATCATGCTTATGCAGTTTACAAGAACATGATGGTCGGGGGCTGCAGCCCCAATGTAGGAACATTTGCACAGCTTCCCAATCAAACTTGAGTTACAAGATATACACAAATTTTGGTATCTGAGGTATGTGGGGTAATACTTCCTTTTCAGCCCTTGTATAACCACCTGAGAATTTTCTTCCAAAGACGTTTTTACAGAAATAACATAATTTTGATACAAATTCTGGCGTTTTGGGGGTTTTCTGTCAAACGTTTGTCTTAACTCAACTTTTTTCCAGGATGTTTCACTGCAGTCTCAGTCGATGATTTTGGTGATAACCGAGTGCATACAAATCCAATTTTGTGGCGTTGATGTTGCTCATCTGAGCCTAGATGTGTATCTACAAGGAAGCAACATGCATGGGATATTTTCTTACCCCTGTATACTCTGTAAGGTCTCTGTTGTTACATATATAGTGTAAATGATGTATCTATATTCTTATCTTTGCACATTCCCATTCAACAATGTGCACATCTCGATATTGATTGAGATCTTATCACATAATATTACATCAAGAACACAGCATAATAAAACTTGGACAGACATACAAACATTTTTTAAATTTTTCTTTGAAAAGGAAAGTATGAAGAACACACCAAGTAAAAAAAGAAGAGTTATATTTATCTTTATCAATGACAATGAGGCTCCCACTAAAACAGAGTATTTTCTCCATGGCCTGGAATTTAAACATTCAAAGCAACCTGATCTTGCAAAGCAATTTTTTTCTTTCCACCTTTTTTGTCATCGACTAGGCAATTTTTAGGCTTCTTCTCTACTCTTATGGGCTCTGAAACAATTTGTTCTCCTTCCGGCAAGACTTGGGATGGTTTATTTAGAACAGCTTCATTGGCATCACTTTTCCTTTTCCTTGAAAACTTCTTAGGTTGTATGTCAGACTTCTGATGTTCGACTTCTGGTTCAGTCTCTGCTGATTTTATCTTCAGCAGATGCCTATGCCTTCGTCTCAAAAATCTGAAGGTTAGAAGTGAAGAGCAAATTAGGTTACAAGCTTCTCTTACTTTTCTACTCTCTGAGAGAAAATGTTGTAATACACAAAAACCTTTTATTAAAAAAAAAAAGCGAAGATCATACCGAATTTCAGCTAAAAGGATGTCTCTTTTCTGCCTTGCTGCTTGCAATTTCTTCTTCTTTGATACAAATTCCTATTTTAGAACACAAAACAAAAGAAACCGTTATCATAGTTATTCATATAATCAAAACCCAATAAAGTTGGTTTCTTCCGCCTAATGTTCAACGGACTGCTGCCAAAACTGTAACAAAGAAGAAGTCTATGTTTTTCCTTTTTGGTCCCAACTCCTAAATCATGTTTGTATGTTAAAAAAAGTAGTGATAATAATAAACTTGGACCCAAATATCGATAATATCGACGAAATATCGAGGATTTTATCGTTTCTTCAGTTCACGGATATTTTGGAACGTATCCATACACATATCGTATGAATATCGATAATATCAATGAAATATCGAGGAAATAACGATGTCGATAATTTCGCTCATACTTCAGCAATATTTTGGCAAAATATCAACATGATATCGCTATAATATCAAAAATATCAATTTGCACATGAGAATGAGTTTCCTTTCAAGTTTTA
The DNA here is from genome assembly GCA_024362665.1 of Prunus padus. NCBI lineage: Eukaryota > Viridiplantae > Streptophyta > Magnoliopsida > Rosales > Rosaceae > Prunus > Prunus padus. Next base: position 34,198,015 of record JANFAM010000020.1, read on the forward strand.
AGTTTCAAGTTTTCAACTATTATTCACAATACACTTACTATACACAGAGATGATGAAGATAGTGAAAATTTTGAACCTCATAAGAACTCTATGTGGTACTAAGTCACTCATGTATCTTACCACGTAATGTATAAAGTGTAAAATATTGTAATAAATCATTATATATAAATGATTATGGTGTGTTTAATCTTCTTTCATTAATTACTACATATTTTTTACACTCACAGTGTTTGTCAGCTCGCTACATAATCAACTTAAATCAATTAAACACATCATGCAATGCATTTTCTTCCAATTTTTTGTGATAAACTAATATATAATTGACTAAATAAACATCCTCCAAAGTTTCAATAAAAATTTCCAAGTTTTTCTTACAATTTCCGTGGTTTTTATTCAATTTTTATCGATATCGATAATATCCCATAGAAATTTCCGTGTTTTTGGACTACCGATATTTCCGATACCATTGATATTTTAGACCTTGATAATAAATAAGTATTTGACTTTGACTCACGATTGGGGATTTCAGATAACAAGTTTATGTCGATTCAGAATCATTCTCAATGACAAACTAGTCAAACTACCATTATAATCAGAGAAAGCTAAACTAGAATCAACACTAAACATCATAACAGGATTTCGATTAGACTTATAAAAACATGATTAGACCAGAGAAATCCACACCTAGATATCAAAATCAGTAAGAGAAAACAAACCCAATTCAAAAGTCAAACAAAAACTAACCTTTTGTCGTTCAAGGTAATCTTGCAGAAGACTTTCATGTCTAAAATTTAGCCTAGCTTCCTCATCAGCAGCCTGAGATTTATGAGAATTAACAGCAACCCTTTTCATCTCTCTCTTCAGAATTGCATACCAGCATCAAAATTGCAAATTAAGCACCATACCCAACAAGACTCCAGAGAGAAAAGTGATCAAAATCCAGTGAACCCCTTTTCATCTCCTTCTCAAATGTGGAATCTTTGACCATTAAACTCTGCTATATAGCATAGAAAATAGAAATCCGCATCCAATTAGGAAATTAAATTCGGATATTTTAGGGACCCAAAAATTACCCTCTCATAATCTTGTCAAAAATCAAACTCCATTGTGGAAAAATAAAGGTGAAACCTTGGAGATTAAGCAAAGAAAACGCAAACCCAACTCAAAAAAGGAGATAAGGTTTGCGATTCTAGAGAGACAAGGAGAGGGAGAGGGATGGGAATATAATAATTAACAATAATAAAAAGCAATTATGGAGAGAGATGGTTTTGTGTATCCAGTTGGATCATATCTGTTTGGGTCTGAAACTCTGCGATATGTGAGAACCCGAAAAGGCCCATGAAGGTCGGAGATAAGAATACAAAGTAATGAGTGATGAAGATGGAATGTACAGAAGGGCAATTGTGGGAAGTAAAAGTATAGTCTTTGAGAAAGAGAGGTGTGGTTGGAGTTGGAGGACATTTGAAGACATATCTATCCTTGCCATCTTTCTCTTTTATTTTTCTCCTCCTCTCCATAAGTTTTGGCCCAGCTGGGCCATTTGAGATAGAGAAAGTGACTTATTTTTCTATGTAGTAGAATTTGGAGGGCTTTGGCTTTTTTTGGGGGTGTTGGGTGAGGGGGAGGAGAGAGAAGACAGAAAGAGGATGCTGCAGAAAAAGGCAAGTTCGATAAAATGGCTGCTGTTTGCTCATGGGTTGCAGTTTGTAGGCTTCTAGCTGAGAAGGCCTTGAGACGGTGGTGTTTGATAACCAACAAAAGTACTAAAAGTACCAAAATACCCTGATTGAAATTTCAGACAGACAAGGTTTTTAGTTTTTTTTTTCTTTCTCCTCCTTTATGTTGAATTGCCAATTTTTCAGACTTTCTTTTATTTGCAATAATTATGTAATTACCCATCTTGAGTCACCGAGTCACTGATACGACAGAGAGAGACAGAGATCCAGTTTCGGTCCGGTACTATTCATTTGGTTCAGTTCGGTCTGGTTTAAGTGATTTTTTTGGCAAAATCGGCATGTCCGGTTCTAATTGATTCTGGTCCGATTTTAAACCTATTTTTTTTATTTTTTTTTATAAAAAAATTATAATTAATATATTTGAAAATTAACAAATGATTCAATTCATACAATATGAAATATTTTGAAGTTAAACTTTGAAAAATACTAATTATAAAACTAAAAATATAGCATTATATTTATAAAAAAATTTGTAAAAAAAAAAAATCCCAACCGGTCCGGTGCGATGGAGTGTGAAACAGGAACCGATTCAGTCCGATTCCAGTTCGGGTTGTTGACTTTTTTGGTCAACTATTTTTTTTCTTCCTGCTCGGTTTAGTGTTCCGATTTTTCGATCCGGATGTCCACCCCTACTTTGTCCAGCGGGTTTTATTTTTTATTTTTTATAGAACCATTCCTATTAAGAGGGGCGATAATATACAAACCCAGTACCTTGTCCAACAGTTTTAGCTTGCCCAAAAACACTATTTTTTTTCCCTTTTCATTTTATTTTCTGGCCACCAACTACAAATTACAAGGCCATTTTGATGACCAGAAAGTTCAGAAGGCTGATTATAGAACTTGTAAATAGCTCAAAATATTTAAGAATTATTAGGGTTTAGCCAATGAAAGTGAAAATATTTAGGAAAGGGCCAAAGCACAAGGCAAATTGTGGATTGGATTTTGCCTTGTGTTTTGGCCTTTTCCTAAATATTTTCACTTTCATTGACTAAAAACGAAAAATCCCAAATATTTATATAGCATATGCTGCTGTTGTTCAAACAGTTGGGTTGTACTGTGTAATAATCTGTACATGCTATTCAAGTTTTGCGTTTCCAAACGTAAAACAAAACATTCGAGAGCACAAAAAACGAGTTTTTAACTAATTGTTAATCCATTCATTTTTCCTGCTAAACCATATCCATCTACAATTACAAATCTGAGAACCCATTCTCTTATGAAAGAGTAAAACGTGATGTAAGCTCTTCTAGTTTCATGGCACACAGCAGCCACTACTTCGGTTCACTTTCACCTGCCTTTGAATCACTTCCAGTTCCAGCTTCCTCGGTTGAGGGTCTCTCGTCTGCAGAACCAGCCGACGGCAGGGGCTTCTTTAACTGCACGAACTGCACTATGATCATGGTCATGTTATCGCACCCCTCACCACCAGCAGTCGTTGGCGCCAAACACCTATCAAGGACTCTCTCGCACACCACAGACAACTTGCTTTCCTGCATGATTTACAATGATGAGTGTCAAAGAGACGCAATACTAGACATCATTCTTAACCAATCAAGCAACATAATCAGTGTATAAGGAACAACTTCAATTGCATTCCGAGACTACTGTGCTTGCTTTCAAACCAAAAGAACAAAAGAAAAGGGAGAGAAATATGCACTCACCGAGACCAGTAGTTCATGTACATAATCAACCACTTGCTGGCTAGACATGCAATCCCTGTAAGAAATTAACAAAAACATTAACTAAGATTTCCGATAAGCATCCATAACATAAATATATTACAAGACTTATCAAAAGCAGAATCATATCAGCATAAACTATTTGTCATCAACCACTATTTTTTAATTCTGGATGTAGGTATGTGATAGTGGCTAAAGTCCATCAATAAGGCTGACCGAGAGTCTTCAAAGCGAAAATGAGGCAAGCCTCCTTATAAGATAGGAAAGTCATCAAAGCTAAAATGAAAAAATGTAAAGCTTAAGACACATACCAGATGCCATCACATGCTAGCACGATAAACTCGTCATCATCACAAAGCTCAACCTAATTACAAAATAAATAAATAAATTTAAATGGAAGATAAAATTAACAGCTAATAATTTTTTGTCGATTTTTTTATTTGATAAAAAATAGCTACCAAAACAATTTTGTGAAACTAGAAAATGTAGATAGCCCCAAAACCACCATTTTATCCACCCATGAAATATATATATATATACACATACGGTGTTTATATCTGGACTGGCAGTTACAATTTGCTTTTCAGCTGGCAAAAATTTGTTCTGCTTGAATTCCATGTCACCTGCAGTACATGCAAAACTAATATGAGTACGGGAACTACAAAATATTCTCCCTTTAGCTCCCCTCCACAAACATGCATACACGTAATGTAGCAGACCAACGCCAATAGGTTTGTGTGTGTGTGTGTGTGTGTGCAAGCATGATCGTATCTTTTTCAAGATTCAAGCTAATATATATATAAAATTCCCATGCAGTGAAATTACCTATAGCTCTTGCAAGATTCAAGCTGCCATTGACTCGTCCTGCATGGATAAAACCACCGGCTTTCAAAATCCTCTCCTTCTCAAGCTCAAGATCAGGTTTGTGATCTCTTGACAGATTATATGCCTGAAAAAGAGAAGTGAAATCAGAACAATGATCAATGAGAATAAAAAATTCACAAATATTGTAGATTAACATGTTTAAATAGCCTTGGAATTTCAGTCAAATGCTCATCACTTTGAACCATTTAATATTGAGACGGCAGCATAGTCTTGCTTCGATATTTAATCAGCTAACAAGCATGCAAAACATTAGAAAACAATAAATTACCTGACCCTTCCGAGATATTACACAACGAGAATCACCAGCATTTGCAACAACAAGTTGGTTGTTTCTAAGAATTGCAACACAGGCTGTGCTCCCAGAAGTTGGGCCAGTAAAATCAGAGTGAGGCCCCTGAAAACATATTTGAGTTTAAATTATGGAATGCATAGACAGTATGAAACCAATGAAACAAATTGCTTATAGCTTGCCAAATCAACACTGTTAAAGAAAGTTGTGTTGGTATTAGCAGAGGGAAAGTACTCCTACCAGCATACAAATTTTCCATTTACTGAATGATTAAGTTCTGAATTACCCGAAGAATCCTAGTACTCAAATTAATATACAATAAAGTGAGATCAAGCAGATCAGTATCTGGTCCAGATAAAGATAAATAACTCGAATCAACTTTATGATTCCTGCACCTACCTCCTCAAAAGCCCAATCATCAGCTTGATCATTACCCTCGCTGCTCCTTGGGGACCAAATTAACCCTTCTATCATGCCAGTAAACTTGTTTATCTTATCTCCCAAAACAGCTAACTCTCTCCAGCCTCTTTGTCCACGCATCATTTCATCCATTCTGCATAAATCAACTAACAACATCTTCAATCTCAATGAAGGATAATAAGACCACGAGTATAAAGGTACGCAATAAAAGTCTATTTCTTTTTATTGTTAACATTTACAGCTTGAACAAGTATTACCATGTCAAATATCTGTGATCTCATAAGGATCCAGGACAAAATAGGCATAAACCATCTTAAATCGCTCAATATTAAAGCAACACAATGTGGTAAGATCTTTCTTCAGCAGTCTCAACACATATTGAGACTAGTTTAAAAATTAAATAAGTCACTACTTAAAATCGTTAACGTTCTCATTATTATATCAAAACTTGGGATACCAGTCAAAAATAAATAAAACACTCTTTTCGCACACTTACCATGAAAATATGTGGACAATAAAATAGTACAACATACTAAAATACAAGGATTATCAATCAGAATTGTTATGGGTATGATTCATGAATCAAATACACAAGGCTATTGATACATCCCGTACAATATAGCATGAATAAATGCATTTGCATTCATCCCCTCCACTAAGAAAGCGGTAGAAGGAAACTGAATTTAAGTACATTAAAGGTGTAACCTGAAAAAAGCTTTTTGAACAGAAGTTCCTACATCTCCCGCCGCATATGCTTCATTCTTGAGCACTTGTCGGTGAAGATACTTCGCACAGAATTTAGCAACTACCTTACCTAGAGAATTATTGAACATAGGTAAATAATAATGCAAAAAATATAAATTATTGCTAATATTCACAAACTGCATATGTAGGTCTGATTACAAGAAGGCATTCATTCTTGTACTAAAAAGGATTACATGTTATCGGTTACCCATCCTCATCAATGAGATGAGTATATGCTTACAAATAAGAGTATAATCAATTACTCTTCAGGGTAGACAGAGATAGAGGTCAACTGAACGATGGTACATTAACAAAAATTATCAATACTACATTCATATAAATTGATCCTCTAGTACAATTTACAAATACAGATACTTGAAATTGCCCATTATTACCTCCATGGCCATCATAAACACCAAAGAATGAGGTGGATGTATCGAGATCGGGATATGCTGCATGCTAACAAAACAAATCAACAAAGTAACAAACAGCACATTAATGATGTCACAAAAAAAAACAAAGTAAATATTCAAAGCAGCTTCTCTCTGCTACACTACAAAGTGTACAACATTTTGTACTGTACTACTTCCCATAGTCCTGATTGTTTCTCTACTGAAACAACCTGAGACCACCAATAGGACTAGCCCAATAAACAGACCAGGGGAGACTCCTAGGCTACTAGCAAGGAGTTGCACCAACACATGCCAAAAGACAATCGACCTCTGTCCTAATTAAAAGAATAAATAAGAATAACCCACGTGGAATTAAGATTACGCAGTCAATTTGAACATGTCAGGTAATATCATATTCAGTTCAATCCTAACGATAGCATGCTAAACAAAAATGGAAAACATAAAAGAGTAAAGTTCTAAAAATGTACACAGAGGTACTTATTTTCTCAAAATAACTTCTAATAGGAAGAACAAGGTTTTATTTACTCACGGCATCCTCCATGGTGGCACGCCACCCTTGCATTGATGACAAACCATATCTGACCCGGCCATTCTCACCATCTTCAGAGAACTTTTCAGTTTTGGGAGTGCTGAGATATATACCCATTCCAATCTGAAATTAAATAAAAGTTCAATCAGAAACATTGATCTCACATTTCCACGCTGAAAAACTAATGTATCCAACAACCAACAGAGTTTTGGTGATAACTAGTATGAAAGTTAAGAAAATGCAGGTAAGAAAACGCATTGGGACTTCTAGAAACTCAAAGTTTTTACTGTTTGGTTATGAAGGAAGATAGAAATCACCAGTCAAACAAAGATAAGGCTATTTGTCAGTTTATGTAAATCACACACACAAGTCTCAACTCCTTCAACTCTGCTATCATCTCTTATTCCACAGTATACAAGATTGGATCGATTTGATCACACTCATGCCCACTGTATTACACTTCACTCAGGAACGATTTAAGAGGGCTTTCTCCAGGTGAAGCAGGAAATACAAAAAATAAAGTCAGATCAGGTACTAAAATCACACAAATTAAGCAAGAGTTGGACTTGAAAGAAAGGATTAACGCAAAATATAGTGCTAACAATCATCAAGATCAACTCGGTATTTATGAAAACATCAAGATCAACCTAGAGAAGAAGAGAAAACCCAATTTATATGAAAGACCCATATTTCAACAAAACCAAATTTACATTCAAAAGGGAATGAATCATCAAGAATTCAATATTAACAAAAAGCAAGAGAGACCCAGATGCTAAGTTGCAAGGGTGAATAAAATGAACCAAGAAAGAACTTATACATAAAGAAAGAAAATCACTTGAGAGACTTGAGGCTCCTTCACATGCCCGGTTGGGAAGCCCGTACAGAAATGAAGATCAGAATCGGAAACAGCAGAAAGAATGGATATTGGGGTTTGGGAAGTGGGTCTTTTAGACGTTTCACAAAAGAGCCAGGCAAACAGAGTTTTCACGGAATCTGAGAGAAAAATAAAAGGGCAATATGTGGAGGAGAGCAGAGTATCAATAATTCAAAGAAGAATGACAGAGCAAGAAGAGAGAAAGAGAGAGAGTCAAAGAGCAAATCATCGGGGGAGAGAGAAAAATATGACTTTTGGAAGACCGAATGATCGTTTGAAATTTGGGTAATTCTATGATCTCACTGTTGATGGTCTTTCTCTCTCTCGGACACACCTCACTCACTCTATATTTCTTTCCTTTTTCTTTTTTGACATTTTTTTTCTACACATTCTAATTTTCTCATGAATTATGTTAGGCTCGATTGCTCACATCAGTTGATACATTGCAAAACTCACGTGTTTATGAGTTGAAAATTCGCAATTACTCGATCGTTCAAACGAGTTGATGTATGGTAAAATTTGCATATATATGAATCGAAAATTCTCAATTATTTTCAGACGCATGTACGATTAAGCTTAGCATTTTTCCTTTTAAATTCACTCAATAACCGCAAGCAAAAACAAAAGGAGAAAAAATTCACTTCCTATTTCCCAATCTGGAAGTGGGTGCTGGAGTTTTCAATGTGTTTCAAAATTGGCTTTTTACCCATGTCGGCACAGAAGACAATACTTGTACACTTGTTAGATTCCCTAACTATCAACCACCCACGTTATGAAACAAAGATGAAAAAAAAAACTCTTGCTTGCTCCATTTGTAGGTATTTCTAAGTCAGGTGGCAGCAGAAAGATTCACCAAACTTATGAATAATTTCGTTTTCTGCCAATCACCCACTTTATGCTCCATTTGTAGGCATTTTCTGAGCCAGGTGGAGCTGATAGCTTCATCCCTAAATAATGAAACGACTTCCTTTCCCTTATTTTAATGTTGCCAAAGTAAGAAAAGCGTTGGGAAACAAGAACCTCTCCCTCTGCAATTTGCATGGCCCTTGTTAACAGATGATGTACGAACCTTACAAAATTTGAGCAACATTCAAAATTTTCTTCAATAAGAGTAGGGCAGATAAAAGTCCAAGTCATAGGTAGAGTTTTGGTATCACTTCAACGTCAGTGTATCACTTAAATATGCATATAACATTTCTTTCAGCGACGGGCCAGACTTTTGCCTAAAAACAGGCAGATGGGCAGTTGTAGATGTTGACTAACTTCAAAGTGAAGTAGGTCACCACAGAAGAACTCAAACCAGCAAAGTCACAAACTTTCCTAGAGCCCCACCCCCACCAACCTGAGTTTGCTAACAGTTGGCAATGAAACCATCTTTCTACCATTTATAAATCTTCTTCCTGTTACCATATTTTATCATAGACATATCATGATTTCTTTCTAACATATCACGTCTAATGTGTCGTCAAATTGTGAATCAAGACTGTATATTTAGACATGATTTAACCTAATTAATGATCTTAATTTATAACTGACAATAAATAAAAACAGACCATGAAGAGTCCAAATTCAACATTTATTTTTTATCTTTTAGAGGCAAAGGAACTTTATCAAAGTGTAATTTAAACATAGCTTAACATTCCCTTCTATAATGGGTAAGTTGGGCTCTTAAAGTGGAATTAAAGTTTCTTTCTTTTTTAAATTATTTGGTTAAAGTTGGTTTATAGACGATAAGATCTACTTTGTGCCGGTGACAATACCTTTTTAATGTGCATCAAAATATTGGATTGGAGAAGATATGATTTGGTATGTATTTACCTTACCTTTGTTGTTTGTACTTTTTTTTGGGTGAATAATTGAAAAATTAAATAAATAAACCCAAAAAAGAAGAGAGAAAGTGGGAATATAATTAGCAAGCAGCTGCATGCCACCACAAAGTGAGTTTTTATTATATTTTTTTGGCTAGCATCAAAACAAAAAACAATTGTCCGTTCTCATGCTCAAAACATGAATGCGTACGTATCCCCTAACAGATTATGTATTTTTTGTATTTTTCAAAGTTCAATCAAATTGTAGTTTCCCAAAAAATAGTGCAGAGAAACTTGAATGAAACTTAGCTAAAAGAAAAAAGGGAAACAAAATCACAGCGGCCCCAAACAGGGCAATGATTTGGGATTTGGGAAATTTAAATTCCAAAGAAACACGAAAATTCCATATTTGGGCTTCGAAAGAGCTCTATATAAGAGAAGCCAAAAAACTTATTTCATTACCAAAAAAAACATAGAGAAAGAAATCATGTTCTGAGATAATCGTGCCGCCGATATAGAGTCTTTGTAATGCCAATTATATCAAAAATTGTTCAAATTTCAAATTTCACAGTTGTTAATTAGCGTTTAAGACAAATTAAACGGTAAAAATTTAATTCCAAACTCTTCGTTTCCCCCAAAGTTTTGTTTTCCTCTCTCGAATTTTCTGCTATGGAGGCGTCGCAGCTAGGGAGTCTAAGCGCAGCTCAATCGGCAGTGGAAGAGGAGTTGGTGAAGTGCTACTGTTGTGGGTTGACGGAGGAATGCACGCTGGAGTACATAGCTACGGTGAAGGAGCGGCATCAGGGTTGTTGGATTTGCGGACTTTGTGAAGAGGCGATCAAGGACGAGAACTCGAGGTCGGATAGGGGCCTCAGCGACGAGGAGGCGATGAAACAGCACGCCAGTTTCCGTGAGGAGTTTCGGTTGTTGAGCCCTCCGGCGAAGTCTGCTGAGGAATTGATATTGGCGATGAAGCAGCTTTTGCGACGAACTTTGAACTCATCTAAAAAAGAGGGGTTGGGTTGTGCACCCGCTCTTTCGAGGTCAAAGAGCTGGTTTGCGCCCGCGGCGAAAGCACAGGCAGATTAATTGAGGGAAGTAGTTGATTTAGAAATATTAATAAATGACTAGTAGTAGTAACTAGAAGATAGTGGTGGTAAGTTTAGTGGAGACTAGGTTTAACTAATTCAATTAGGTTTTTTAAAACTTTTTAATTAGTTTTGATTAGCTAGTTTTTGATCAATGCAGTGGGGGCTAAATCTCTTATTTGACATTGTGATTGAGGGGATGGTTGGTTGAAGACCACTTTTTGTTCATTGACATTAAATCTAAATGTACAAGTTCTTTCTTCTTATAATAGTTATTTTGATTTGAAGTTTTGTTTACAATATATGCTTGTGTTGTGTTTCTTGGCATATTTTTCTTAGACATGATTTAACCTAATTGATGATCTTAATTTATAAATTGACAATAAGTAAAAACAGAATGTGAAGAGTCCAAATTCAAGATTTCTTTTTTATTTTTTTAGAGGCAAAGGAACTTTATCAAGTGTAATTTAAACGTAACTTAACATTCCCTTCTATAATGGGTAAGTTGGGCTCTTAAAGTTGGATTATAGACGATAAGATCTACTTTCTGCCGGTGACCGTACCTTTTGAATGTGCATCACAAACAATATTGGAGAAGATATGATTTGGTACCAAATTCCCTGGCAAGCCAGTGGGCACCGCAACATGCCCCTTCATTTCATGTGCTAAAAATTATAGGTCGAAGGAACAAAAAAAAAAACCAATCTGATTAAACAATTGTTGAAAGGGATATGGTGTATAGAATAAAAGTTGATAGTCAAATCCTCTATGTTCTGTGCAGAAGTAATTGAAAAAAATGGTGCATCTTTTGGTTGATTGGGGAAGCAAAATTGACTTGTCTCCTAACAAAATGATGGCCACCACGGTATCAACCATGTGATTAGATATGGGTATATCAATCACCTACTATTGGTATGAGTGCAACCCCACTATGGGGCAGGTGGTGGGTACAGATGTATTCCAGATTGTTGCTTGCTTCTGGCACAAAATTGAATCTTGAGGTCCTGAAATATTTGGAACTTGAATTCACCTATAAATCGTAAAATATTAATGGGCTAAAGGGTCATCAGTGGCACCTAAGTTACTCAAAATAGTCCATCATGGGTCAAAGTTATTTGGTGTGGCCCTAGGACAGATGATATATTGCATTCATCTGAGTCAATGCCCAAGTCAAGACATAGAATTATTCTAGAATATATTGGATTTCTTAGATCAGTTTTAATTACAAAACGTAAAGTGGTTAAGAGCAGTAATCTATGCGTTCGAATCCCTTGCTTGTATATCAAAACTTTATGCTTAATTTGGTAGATAAAAAGCGTCACTTGGGCAAACTTAATCTCTGCCAATCTCTCCAGCCAAAAACTTGTGAACCCTTCCATTGATCTGAATTTCACTGCAGCCAGCAGTCTTAACAATGCCTGAATCATTCATCATATTTCTCCATCTTTGTGCTTCCTCCCATTGACCGCAGGATGCATACAAGTTAGCAAACATCATATATTCTCCATCGCTCAAAGAACAAGCCCTGTCCGTAATTAGCTTCATAGCTTTCTCTCCATTTTCAAGGTCCTGATGAATGACACAAGCACCAAGCAAGGCACCCAAGACCGACTCGCCCGGTTCAAACGACATCGTCTCAATGAGTTGCAGCGCAGAGTCAAAAAGCCTGGCTTTGCTTAAAAGATCAACCATGCACCCATAATGCTCTGCCTTTGGAGTGATCCCATATTGCTTTCCCATGCAAGCAAACAACTGGCATCCTTCTTCCACCAGCCCTGCATGACTGCATGCACTTAGCAAAGCAATGAAGGTGATATCATCTGGTTTTATACGATTCTTTCTCATTTGGCCGAAGAGTTTCAGAGCAGCCGAGCCGAAACCATGAAGAGCAAGACCTGAAAGTATGGCATTCCAACAGTAGATATCCTTAACTTTGGACTTATAAAAGACCTCTAAGGAGCTCCCTATGCTTCCGCACTTAGCATACATATCTATCAGTGCTGTTACTACATGGGGACTTGAGGCCTGACCAAGCATTTTGGCATATGTGTGTATCTCTATGCCTGTTTCAAGTGAACCCAAGTGAGCACAGGCAGATAAAGCACCAGTCACAGTCAGATAATCAGGTTTGGTGTTTCCAGCCTTCATTTTGTAGAAGAGATCGATAGCTTTGGTGGGAAGTTGATTGTTCAAATAACCCATTATCATTGTGTTCCAAGTTATGACATTTCTTTCTGGCATTGCCTCAAACAATGTATGTGCTTCAGCCACATCTCCAGCGTTCATGCATGCCAGTATCATAGAGTTCCATGAGACGATGTCTTTCTCAGGAATTCCATCAAACACACTTCTGGCAGATGTTACACTACCCGTGCCTGCAAACCCAGAGATCATAATATTGAAGGATGAGAGGTCCTGCAATGGCATTGTATCGAAAATTTCGATTGCATTATCCATCTGGCCACCAGAAGCATACACATCTAACATGGAGTTCCAGGCTACCACATCTCTCACAGGCATTTTATCAAACGCTTTACGAGCATTAACGAGAAGCCCGAGAGACGAATACATTTTCAGCAGAGCAGTTTGGACGAAAAGATGGTCGCAGAAACCAGTTTTAACAGTCTGGCCGTGGAGGGTTACCCCAATACGCAAATAAGAAGCATTGCCTGCTGCTTTGAGCAAAATGGGAAATGTGTAGTTATCAGCACAGAAACCAAGTCTTTGCATGTCTATGTATGATTGAATTGCATGCTCTGCATTTCCCTTAAGCACTTGAGTCTTTATAATTTTATTCCATCTTTGCACATCATGCGAAGGTGTGAGGCAAGTGGAGTTGCAGGTCACAAGAGCCATCTTAATTGAGAGAAACTAGAAACTCCATTAAAAAGACGGACCTTACAAAGTACAATGTCAAAAACTCACCAAGGGTTTACGCGACAAAGCTAAGGAAGAAGATGAAAGCAAAACATAAGGTGAAAATTTATTGAAGCTAAAAGACAAAGTGATAAACAATATCCATAGAGAAAATTTAAGGCCACATACCGGCCAAGTACAAATTCCAGATTAATAGTACACAGATTGCAAAACTAATGTAACAAAAGGATCATGCAAGATCCTGTTCATCTCGATTGTTCCAGGGAAGAAATTAACCCAGGCTCGAGAGAAATACAAGACATCATGTTTCTCAGCTTCATCAAAACTAAACTAAAATCCCCAAAAAGAAAAATATACAACTGAATAAAATTATCCTCCGTTAAATAACTTTCAAAAATATTGGGGGAAATATAAAGCCTACTGCTCTTTCCCCCTGCGGCCAAAAGCCGGATAGCTTTCCTCTGATAACTAAAACTAGCATGAATCAGGAAAGCAAAGTCTCACAAGCCTGGACCTCAGTTTCCTGGTTTGCCAAAAATTCTTGCCCAGACGGGCTGGACGTAATGCTCTTCTTAGCAGCACCAAAGATGGCCATCCGGAACATGTCATCTTCCACCTTCTTCAGGATTTGTGTCACAACCTTGAAGTCCAACACCCCTGCCAGAGCCAACTTCCCAATAACATCACCAAAATTAGTTGGTGCCTTTGGCAAATCAATGCCGATATCATCCAACATTGACCCATAAAGAAGGCACCCAGTTCCTATATCAACAGATGTCACAACTTTTTTATTGAACAAGAACTCAAGAAGCTTTATAACGGGTTCCACACACGGTGGGATCTTTTCCAGAGCAACGGCAATAGCTTCCTTAACAACCTCTGGATGGTAAGCTGGGGCTTTCAGCTCCTCCACACATTGAAGTGCTTCATCGAGAATCCGAACACTGAAATATTCCTCCAGCAGAGATACAGTTTTCCTATGTAGAACAGCAGAATTTGACACCGTTGCAGGAGCCAGAGGCTTAGCAGAATCTGATACAGTTGCAGGAGCCAGAGGCTTCTCCAAAGGAATTGCAGATGCAGCCGGAACTATAGGTTTGGGGTTTTGAGTAAGAGGTTCAACTTCTGCAATCAAATTAGTTCTGGTAGGAGGACCACCAGCTCCCTGCAACAAGGCACTTGTTTTCCCAGCTATTATGCCACCACTTCCTTGAGGTAAAAATTTTGAATTAAGAGAAGGTGTTTTGCTGATCAAAGGTGGCTGGACACGGCTGGCAGACTGGGAGGGCCCCAAACCATCACGCTTGGTCATTGAACGGGATCGATAAACCTCCCAATTGTCAGTATCAAGACCAGGCATTCCTGGCATTTTCCTGGTCCCTGGCATTCCGGGCATAGGCCTGGTAACAGGAAAACCTCCGGGGCTCAAATCCCCATGGGAACCAGCATTGCGAGCATTTCTCATCATTGCTGTTGCACCTGAACGCAACCCTAGATTCTTTTCTGCTTCTGAATGGATTTCACTGATAGTCTTTGCTTTCACCTATCAGAACAGAGAATTTAAAAGAAAAAAACACAAGTCAGAAACACAAGTTCCAACTATAATGTACCTCAATGCATTTTATGGTCACCCCCTTAAAACAGAAAGGAGAAATGACATGATATGTAGAATCACCTCTTCACGCCTGGGGACCCAGTTGTTAGACCGCAAATCAAGAACATCACGAACCATGAACCTCAGCCGTGGTGCAAGTTCAGTGTTTGTAGTCAGCTCCTTCAACCTACTAAAATAGCTATCATTGATTCTCCGAGATTTTTGGCTTTCATCCAGCTGCTTACCTATGGTGTTGAAAAATTGGCATATTGCCTCCACATTCTCCTCAGCAGGGCATGCTTTGCCATCATGTCCCAGAAGCTCCTGTGTTACACAAGAGTGCATAGTTAGTCCAGCAGTCAAACTCCTGTATAAAAAGACAACCCAGAAAAAGTGAATTAACACTAGCAAGGACCTGAACAATATGGTGGACAATCTTTTCAGGCACCATCTTTTGCTTTAAAAGTTCTCCAATAAGGCGTATGTTTCCTAGAGTTCGCAACTTAAGCATTCGTTCTTTATCTCTGCATTCCATTTCTTGCTCAGGAGCAGTCATCTGCCTAATTTCTGCCCTCAGGTTGTCAGCACCTTCAAAAGCCTCTTGACAATTATTCAACAGGACTCGTTTAAAAGTGATTTCTTTCCCACCAGGCTCCTCAGATGGGAAAGGAGGAAGCTTTGCATTAAGATCTGAGCATAAAAGGGCATACATAGGACAAAATGTTGGCTCCAGCACAGCCTTATCAAATATCAGAAAGATAACATCCTGCAATTCAAATTGAACCCTAAAGCTCTTTAGCCAAAAAGCAATAGCTCAATATGGAGTTTAAAGTATTCAAGATATTTAGTGAATACAAACCTTTAAAATATCTGGAGTCGTGATTCCAGAATCAATAAGTTGACCCTTGAGAACATCAAACTTCTCTGGGGTCAATTTGTTCAATATACTGCACAGAAATTAGAACACTTTTTGTAAGATACTCAGATAGAACAAGCAGATGCACAAAAGAAAAGGTTGTGAAAGCATCTTTTTAAAATGTAATACAAATCATGAAGGCATATCTTTCAGCTCATAGGTACAAGAGAACAAATTACCCTTTCACTGTCTTCAACACACGCTCCTTGTCAGACAATGTTCCTCTTCGAACTGACCATGGAACTTCTGCCTTAATGAGGGTAGGAGCAGGCCCTACCTGGTTTTGTGCAAAAGGTTAGGATAAGAAAAAAGAACTATTGGAACAAACAAAATCTTCCAATATACATTGGTCCCATTTGAACCCCATCAAACAACCATAAGCATCCTAAACTGACTTTTGATAGATAATTAAACATACCAGCCAATGATTCCTTATTGAGTATGAATAGAAATCAAGTATACCAATGATCAAACAATTAGAAACACAATGTACTCGATATCCAATAATAAGAATTACAAATAATGTCTTAAGTAGAACTTCTTTGGTGGTATTTACTGCATAGGTCAAGGAATCAGGAAGAATAAACAAATTTACTCTATAGTATAGCATGCAAAAACATAGAATCATAAGAGACAAGAGACCATGTATATCCTTTACACAATCTGATAATAACTTATTACCACTTGGTTACCAGAAATTTGTGCCCTTCCAAACTGGGAATTTTGCTGGTTATTCAATTCCTTTTTATCTTCCTCAGAAGCAGGCAACTGTGCAGATCGACCGCGCCAATCGCGATTATCTGGCTCAGAATAACGACCTTGGGGTTGAGGTTGCAGCTAAAGAAAATTGAAGTCAATGTTAGAAGTCCTAAAACATATCAAGAAAGGAAAATTATATCTGACCTATAGAATCATAGGATGAAAGAATAATTTGAAAAGAAATCCAATCACATGGACTCCACAGTTGTAAATGTGAAAGTTGATATTCACCAGTTTACTGTCCAGGACTCCAGATAAATAAAACATTTACTCTTTTTTTGGACGAAAAAATAAAACATTTACATGGTAGAAGAGAATAGTAATTAAACTCACATTGGCATCTGCACGACCCCAAGTAGGATCCTCTATAACAAACTCAGTATCTATTTCTTGTTTAATCTTCAAAATTTCCTCAGAGATAGTAGTAGCCTATACAAGAAGTAAGATCATCATATAACGCTATCAGCCACACTTTCCAGGAAAGATACATACTAAGAAAAATTCTACTTCTCTTACTAGTGCTTCATAACCATATTAAAGAACAACAGAAGCTATTAAGAAAAGTGATCACGATAAGTACCTCCCTGAGCTGCAAAAGTTGATCTCTAGTATATCGAACACGCTCACGACCTTCAAACCGCAATTCACCGGTCTATTACAAGAACACATTTGAAAGAGTAAAAACATATAAGTTGTAATCATCAGTAAATTAACTATATACCTCAAAACATAAATAAGCAACCCCACACAAAAAAGGAGATGTGTTAATAATGAAGAGTGAGGATGGAATGCATGATCGAACATACCCCAATTAGAGCTTGAACCTAGAAAGCTAAGACACAAATACAACCATAATAGATCATATGTGTTGAAAAGTGAAGACATATCAAATTAGAACACATGTATCAATTAGAAAATCACAATCAACAGACAGAAGCCAAAATTATATTTACGAAGCTTAACATGTAATGTCGGTTCTT
This sequence comes from Prunus padus, assembly GCA_024362665.1. Lineage (NCBI taxonomy): Eukaryota > Viridiplantae > Streptophyta > Magnoliopsida > Rosales > Rosaceae > Prunus > Prunus padus. The sequence goes on from JANFAM010000020.1 coordinate 34,215,606, forward strand.
TATGGGCATTGCTGACTCATTGCATGCCCACCTAAATCCAACATATAACTCTTCGTCCATATTTACAGCTGGTACACATTCTTGAGAGCCCTGCCAAGAATTAGGACGTTTAAATCTACCAATATCAAATTCACCATATTTGGACGGTCAAATCCTTTTCTAGGAATCAAAATTTTGGTTTTTGAGGATTTCAAGGAATAATGTGAATGGAGATCCGACTTTTACAATGATAACGTTCATTTATCAGAAAAAGTAAAACTCTTTAGCAATTACGCTCAATATGTCCAGGCAACAACCCTATAATAAAACACCGAAGCCATTCCAAACAGAAATTTATATAATAAAAAACCCGATATCCACTCAAGGAAGAACAAAAATGAGAAAATTATTGTTTTGAACTAACTAAACCTCCAGAGAACCAGATCTGTAGAACAAGCAAATACATTTATTAATAAGCTTATGCAATCATATATACATACATACATACATACATATCTGTATATGTTTGGAGCTAGGGTTAGGAGGGACCTTGAAGCCTGTAGCGAGGCCGGCATGGGACTGGAGAGTCTGAGCCTCTGAAGAAGAAGAATCAAAGCGAGGTGCGAGGAATCTGGGGGCACGGAGGCCACCGGCGCCTCCAGGTCTCAAGCTTATCACCGTCGGATCCGCCATCATAACTTGGCGCCGTTGATTTTTTCGGAATAGATAAGGGGAAGAGATTGCAGCCGTCCGATTGGGTAAAAGAGAGAAAGGGGCGTTTGGTATCGTGGATAGGGTTAGGTTGTGTTTGCAGATAGAGACAGAGGCTCTCTCTCTCTCTCTCTCTCTCTCCCTTTTTCTCTATATGTGTAGGCGTGCAATCTCCTCGCAGCAGCTGCAAAGAGAAGAGACGACAGAAACGCAAGCCCTATTTAAATTAAAATTGAGAAAAACCTTCCGGTTGTCGTTTTAACCCTTAAACTTCGTGAAACGCTTAGCTCCCGTTCGCTAATGTTTTAAGGGATTATTTTCATTTTCATATAACAAAAATGAGACCAAAACACGTTTGGTGGCCCAAAAACAGAAAACACTGGGAATTTTTTCATAAAATAAAAACAAATTCATGTGTACTTGTAGAAAACAGAAAAAATTGTTTTTATTCTCATGAGAAACGTTATCATAAAAATAACTCACATATTATTATTTCAAATTGTACTACCAGACATATTTTCATTGTTTTTGGTTTATGAAGATGTTTTATAATTAATCTACCAGACGCATTTTCATTTCCTGAAAATGCAAATTCGTTTTCTTATTTTAATTCTCTGAAAATATGCTACGAAAACATTCTCCAAAAACGTTACCGAACCGAGGTAATATAATTTGAGTGGTGCTAAACGAATCATAAAATTAACTGAGTACACCTATGATATAAGTACACCATAATATTTTAATCAAAATATAAAATTAACTAAGTACACCCTATTTAACTACCAAAAATACCTTTGATACACTATAATACACTCTATCACACAACACCCTTATTAATTGAATACACCCTATGCTTATTATTTTTTCTTCATTTGTAGATAATGAGTAATGGAATATTCAACAGCCCGTTTGGTTCCTATTTATTATGTTGCTCTGAAGTTAAAAGTGAACTTCAAAAAGCTTGTTGGTTATGCTTTAGTGATGTTGGTTTTGGTCTTGTGCAGGTTGAATGGTAAGAAGCTGTTGAGACTATTGAAAGGAAAGCGTCTAGTTTTTGTTGGTGATTCTCTCAATATGAATATGAGTAATGGAATTTTAATAGGGATGAATAATAGAACCGATGACCACATGGCAAAATTCCTCTGGTTGAACTAAATTCTGTCCAGCATATTACACATGATAACTCCATCGAATAAGGAATTATGGTGGCATCTTCAGTCCCAAAACTGTTTTTGAATTCCTCTTTCGAGTTCTCAACTTCAAAGCATCCATATTGTGGAGTTCCCTCTAGAGAAGTTGGTGAATCCTCAACATATATATTTGGATCCTTGGAAGGAGATAGTTGATTCTCATCAACCTCCACACCACCTTTCAGACCTCGATTTATGATTTGTCTTCGGATATACAATATGAAAACTTCTCTACATTTGATTAGGGTTGAATATGATGAGAATGATGTACTTATTAAAATTATATTTGTTTCCCAATTCCATATATCATTTTTGGTCATTTTATATTATGGTAAATTAGTAATTCAATAAATACTTTTGTTGTAGGGTGTACTCAGTTAATTTTAGGGTTCATTTAGCAGCATTCTATAATTTCTTACTGAAAAAATAAAATGTAATTTAGAACCTACATTTGTTTAAATTTGTAAACATAAAAAAACTTATTTAAATTTATTTACAAAATAATCAAAAGGAAAAATAAAATATACTCTTATTTTGTTAAGCATATTTTTCTTTCTTTGGTTAAAAAACTTTTATTTGGTTTAAACCTCTTCTTGGTAAATTAAAAAAATTCCAAAATAACTTTCTTTCTTTATTTTGTTTTTTACTTTCGTATTTTGGTGAGATGTGTTTACCTAATTAAGTCATTGCAATTACTTTCCAACTTTTCCTTTCCCTTTATAGAAAGAAACGTGCATCCATTTTCAGTATATATATAGTATTGATACAATTAATATTTAAACCTTATTTAATTACTTTAATTAATAATTATGTTTTTATTATTATTTTGTAGTGAATAATTAGTATTTAAATATTTTAATTAATTTCATAAATTAATTATTAAATAATTATTAATTATTTTAAATTGTTTGTGGAATTTATTTTTCTTTGGGACAAAATAGATAATTACTTAATATTTTTAAGTAAGTAGTATCTTAGTCTTATTTCATTAATATAATTAATAATTAGTTTTTAGTTATTATTTCTTGAGTGAATAATTAATTTTTAAATCATTTCATTAGTTTCATAAATTACTTAATAAATATGAATGAATTATTTTGAGGACTTACTTTTTAAAAATTTCCAAAATTATTTTAAAAAGTATTTTGATAATTTAAAAATCCGATAAAATTAGTTTAAGTACTCAAAACTATTTTTATAACAAAATTAGTATTCCAATAATGAATTTTACCCTCCAAACTACAAATCCAAGTGTCAAACCAAAAACCCTAGCTTACGAACTTGTTCCAAATCCGTTTTCAAGCCTAAAACTCTAACCATAAGCCTATTCTAGAGCACTTATGACTAAGGAATAAAATATCTATAATATCCCGATATTTCCATTGAAATTTCCGTATTTTTGGACTACCGATATTTCCGATACCATCGATATTTTAGATATACATGGACCAAAATATCGATAATATTGACGACATGGACCGAAATATCGATAATATCCCGATATTTCCATCGAAATTTCCTTATTTTTGGACTACCGATATTTCCGATATCATCGATATTTTATTCCTTGCTTATGACTTTATTAAGCTTGGATACTCACGTAACTTGACCTTGAGTTTTACCATAGGCGATTATTGGGGTGTGCAAGGTGAGCACAAGCACAGGATCTCACTTTCAAGAGGGCCCCAAAAATATTATATTACTGTATTAAATGTTATTCTATTGAGGTTATAGTTTTGTTTTGTTTTTTTATAATAATCAGATTGAGGTTAGTTTAATATACTAATATAATATTAATAATATAACATATACTACATAAAAATTTCCATTCACTTTGCAGACCGAAAACAAATATTCCATACTAGATACATTAAAAAAAAACAAAAACAAAAACTTTGCATACATAATATATTAATGTAATATATAACATAGCCAAACCCTTATATAGCATAAAAGTTTATTTTTCTTTTCCCCCTACTGTCATAAGCCATGTAGGTGTAGCCTTCTTTTACAAGTTTCACGAATCAAGCTCAATTCTCTCTCTCAAATTCTTAGAGCTTCCACTCCTTTTTCTAAATCATAATTGAAGAAAATTCCCAAATTAATAAGTCCATTATCATATGACCAAGACAAATTGAGATAATTAAGGATGTAATATTATAGTTTAAATTTTGATAGTATAGTTATTGATCCAAGAAAATTAATTAAGTAATTATTGGAGGATTTTTATTTAATGTGACTGTCTTTTGGTGAGTTTTAGTTAAATTTGCTATCAATGATTCAATATATATGGTCCCAAATCTAATATTTGTGTTAAAGATTTTGTGTTAAGAGGCTCCATTACTCATTTTGCACATGACTCCTAAAATTTTAGAGACGCCTTTGGGTTTTACGATTAGGGTTTCGATCTCAGGGGGTTAATACGATGTAACCGGACCTAACCATAATTAGTTAAGTGCGCCTTGAGGTAGATTTTAACAAGTCGTTTGTTGTCAGAATCCTGACAAAATTTCACCAGGGAAAGATCAATTGCGACATATATTCGCCGAGACATATATAGGTTAGGTCCGGTTTCGTCATACTAACCCAAAATTAAGATTGAAACCTTAGTGCCCGTTTGACATTACTTATTTGGGGTGATAAGTGATTTTTTAAAAAAATTGGGAAACCCAGCCCGTTTGGTAAACTATGAGAAAATCACTTATTTTTAAAAATTGATGTGAGTGAAAGTTTATAAGGAAAGCGATTAATGAGGCGCTTTCATTTTCTCGACATGCATTTAATCGGCCAAGAAGAAGGCGTTGAGTTTAATGATTATGCATCTATTATTTTCTGATTATGCGGGAATCAGTACCAACAATACTTTTAACAAAAAGTTTACCAAATGCCAAAATGCTTTCTCTCACAATAAATCTGACAATTATTATTTTCACATCACAACAATGCCAAACTGGCCCTTAATTATAAAGCACTAGGTCAAACTAAACAAACAAGAAAAAAACAAACATAACACAAACATAACCCTTATCTTAAAAAAAGAAAAACAAAACCCAAACACCACGTGTGAGCACACCTTCCACAAGAGAGCTTCTCTGTACACGGAGTCCAAAGACTTCAACATAATCAACATTCAGCCCAACCAGATATTTATTTGGAAGAGCTCTTCGACTCCCAATTCCAAATTTCCAACCGAGCTCCAAGCCCCAACCAGACAAATATGGCTTCCATGCCTTTCTCTGCAACTTTTTCAACCCCGCTACACGGTTATTCTCAAACAAAAACAAAAACAAGCTCAAATTCTTCAGCTTCATGCCCTTCCATGGCTTTCTGGACCCCCTCCAGCAAATCCTCACTTGGGTCGTCTAAATCAGCAATTTTCCAGAACGGCTTGTCTTTGCAATCACCGAGTTTTAGTGGGATTTTCTTCAAAGCTCGGTCTTTGGGTGTTTATGCAAGAGCAGCCACAGAGAAAACTCTTTATGATTTCAGTGTCAAGGTATATGGTATATGTTCCCGAAAGAATCTACTTTTTTCTCCTTTTCCTTAATAGGAAGAATACCATTTGGATGTGACTGGGAAAAGAACCAAACTTGTAGCTCAATTTTGTCTGTGGTGACAAAAATTGGTATCAATTTGATAATTATGAAGTCAATAAGTTTTTTATTTATTTATGTAGGATATTGACGGAAATGATGTTTCTCTTAGCAAATTCAAGGGGAAGGTTCTTCTGATTGTGAATGTTGCTTCAAAATGGTATTGAGAAGTCCTTTGGATTTTGTCTCTGAGCTGAACTTTTGTAATATATTATGTCAAATTGAATTTTACGAAAGGCCTCTGTGGAAGTTTGAGATGCTTGTGAATTAACCAAAAATATTTGTTTGTATATCAGTGGATTGACTTCTTCAAATTACTCAGAACTGTCTCACGTGTATGAAAAGTACAAAACTCAAGGTATGTTCCATCTCGGGAAATTCCTATTGATTCTTTTCAATAATAGTTTTTTCTCCACAAAAATATGCATTAGATTGAATTTATACATTTCTGAAATCCTTTGGATAGTCCTACCAATTACATCCGTAAAGACAGTGCTTTTTCCTTGTTACACAAGTCACCTTCTTTTTGGTTGGTCAGGTTGAACATTAGAGTCAGGTGGTAATAGTTGCCGTGTATGTAGGATTTGAGATTCTAGCTTTCCCTTGCAATCAGTTTGGGGGCCAAGAGCCTGGATCAAACCCCGAAATCAAGCAGTTTGCTTGTACAAGGTTTAAAGCTGAATTCCCGATTTTTGACAAGGTGCGAGGTTCAGCTGCATGTCTTCCATCCATTACTTTATTTTTTCCTTTCATATATATATATATATATATATATATATATATATTTACGGAGATGGTTGTTTCAAGTACTAAAAGTGCATAACAGGTTGATGTCAATGGTCCCAGCACAGCTCCGGTTTACCAGTTTCTGAAATCAAGTGCAGGAGGTTTTCTAGGTGACCTTGTCAAGTGGAATTTTGAGAAGTTTTTGGTGGACAAGAATGGTAAAGTTTTTGAGAGATACCCATCAACAACATCACCTTTTCAAATTGAGGTATGCTTTTCCTTGTTTCATTCGGTTTTATAATTTGTAGATTCAATGATACCTGGGTATTGATTGGATCATCTATAAGTTAGTAAGGTGTGTGACAAGCCATCATAAAAGGAGAACCTTAGGGCCCGTTTGCTAACCATTTCAATTTTAGTTTTTAGTTTTCATTTTTTGTGCTGGAGTATAGAGGAAAATGAGAGTGAGAATGGGAGTGAGGATGAGATTTAGAGAGAGGATGAGAGGGAGGAGTAACAAAAATGAAAACAAAATCTTGAAAGTGAAAACAATTTGAAATAGATTTTAGTTTTTAGTTTTTAGTTTTTGTTTTCACTTTTGTTACTCCTCCCTCCCATCCTCTCCTCTCATCTTCCCTCCCAATCCCATCTCCACTCTCATTCTCACTTCCATTCTCCCTCTTTTTGCTCTATACTCTAGCACCAAAAATGAAAAACTAAAAACTAAAATTGAAATGGTTATCTAATGGGCCCTAAGGTTTCTAGAATCATGTTTCTAGATTTTGACAGCATATTTGAACCACACATATAGGGAACTTGATGATTTGGTGGTCAAGTAAGACTAAAGTTAATGCTCGTATCTTTATGAAGTGAAATAGTTTTAAAGTCCCCTTTCCCAATAACTGCTCCATTTTTGTTTTGATAAAATATGAAGCCTATTTGAAGTTAAAGGCTAATAGTTTTGTTTAACCACTGATGCTAATTGGAATGTTCCTATAAATCTCCTGAGATAGTCTCTTGTAGTTGTTTCTTTGAGCCTGTTTGCAGAGTTTGCTGCTTGTAACTTTTTAGTTTGCAGTCTGTGCTGCTGTTGCAGCTTTCTTTGGATTGAAAAATTCATTCATTCATACCAAAACAAAGAGGTTAGTTTAGTAACATAGCTATAAAGGCAACAAACAAAAAGATTGAATCAGCTCTGAAACTTAATATTAGCTATCGAAATGACGTGTGCATTTTCTGCTTAATGTGTCTCTGAGTTAATATAGCATGGCAACTTGAGCATCATAATCTGAACCGAAAATATAAAGAGTATTTCCTCTTTACCAGCTCCATCTTGTCATGTGAGTAACTGTAGAAGTAACTGTTCTCAGTCTCTCCGTTTTGCTGGTCTGATTCTTTGTCTATACAATTTTTTTCAGAGGGATATCCAGAAACTGGTGGCAGCTTGAGGAGAAGAGCTGCACAACATGCACGGCGGCACCCAGTAAAGGGAGGATGGAGGAGCATACATGGAAATCCCTGTATATGACGTTTAGTTAATAGCTTTTACACATCTGTCTTATCAGTAGAGTTTTATTTTCTTTTTTTTGGGGGGGTGATGGACGCACTCCTTCGTGGTTTCAGTTGTTCTTTTTCATATATATATTTATCATAATGATACAAATCTAGTCATGTCTAAAAGCCATATTTTGTCAATTTGTCTCACCATTCAATTTCAGCCTATATTCTAATTGGCTAAAATGGTTTGAAATGCGATAAAATTATAATTTTTAATCCGTCAACGTATTCTCTCACACCAAATTTTTAGCCCAAGTTTTCTGGTACAAGTTAAAACGATCCTTACTTATGGTGCATTTGTTGCAAAATGTTCATTGATAGATGAACAATTTAACTATAGATGAACTTATTGGCTTCGGTCTTTGTACTCTTAAGTTTGAAGTACTTTGCTTGCAGATGCTGTTGTCTTTGAGCTCTCTGTTTATTCATATAATATTGCCTCTGAAGATTTTAGGATAAAGTTGCATTTACTAACAAAGCCGGACTTGTATTCTTAAGACATATTATATTAAATTAAATCCATCCAAGTTCCTACCCTGCGTTTTCTTTAATACTTCATGAACTGTCATCAATTAACAAACCATTAAAAATACACAAAAGATGGAACTGACCCTCCTAGACTTTTTCTTCTTTGAGCCTCCAAATCTTTTACCTCCACTACTTCCCCAGATCCATGCTCTCCATGGATCCCTCTCAAGAAACCAATATCATTGATCAAGCTACTTCTGACCAAAAAGATGATCATCATCATCATCGCCATTCAAACTCCACGAACCCATTTGCTCAAATGATCCAGCAACCCTTCCAATGGCTCCAAATGCTCTCTTCAGAACTCAACCCAACTTTTGTCTTGGGTGTGGTCATCGTCTATGGCCTCAGCCAAGGATTTTCAGGCTCTTATTTCAGAGTGGTCACAGACTTCTACTGGAAAGATGTCCAGAAAGTCCAACCCTCAGTTGTGCAGCTCTACATAGGCTTGTACTACATCCCATGGGTCATGAAGCCCATTTGGGGCTTATTGACTGACGTTTTTCCAGTTCAAGGCTATAGAAGACGACCCTATTTTGTGCTAGCAGGACTTACAGGGATCATTTCAGCTCTCATGGTTGCACTAAGTGACAGCTTGGCTGCTGCTGTGGCCTTGACTTGTTTGATTGGTGTCATGGCAAGTGTGGCGATTGCGGACGTGACGATTGATGCTTGTATTGCAAGGAATAGCATTGAGATCCGATCGTTGGCCTCGGATTTGCAGAGCCTTTGTGGGTTCTGCTCCTCTGCAGGAGCTTTGGTTGGGTACTCTACAAGTGGGTTTTTTGTTCACCATCTTGGTGCTCAGGTAACCTTTTTTAAAATAAAAAAATTTCAAACTGATATGGATTACAGTATTTATTTAGTGTTACATATATATTTGCAGTATAGTTTATTATGCAAATTGACTGTATATCTTATATGGGTTCGTGCATATGGTTGGCATATTTTTATGTTATATTTATCTGGAACTTCCCAAGAAATATTCATGCAATATTTCTGTGAGATATAAACTATTTAAAAGGAACAGAATTGTGCTGTCTATCTTCTTATGACCTCATTTGTTCAGTATTTTTATATCTTGGGTTTTAATTTATTTTGGATTAAGGATTCTAAGAATTGAAGCTGCACATTGTTGTTGTAGGGTGCATTGGGTCTTTTGGCAATCCCACCAGTCTTCCTGACTGTACTGGGCTTTGTTATATATGAAGAAGGATCAACCAGCCTTCGTTCTGAGAAAAAGAAGGTTAGATAGAAAATTTACACATTTTTTGTTACCATAAATTTTCCACATTTCTCTTTTATGCTTTATTTTATTATCTCTTTCAGCAAAACCAACCAATGGTCCTGGGATAAAACAAAACAAAATAAAAACTCATCCTGTCATTGTCTATCTTTTCCTGTGACAAACTCCGCTAAGTTCTCCCCTGCTGGTTCATATATATATATATATATATTATGAACCACGCCCCTAATATACACTATTAAATTAAGGTGACCTACGTTTAATAAAATATCATATTTTCTATAATAAAAAATAGGTAACCTAGCTCTTTCCTTTTAATTTTCAAAATGCAGTGGCGTGAGTTTAACCCCTGTAGGACCCCTTTGATTCTCACCAACCAACCAGAGTTGGGTCAATATATTTTAAGGGAAATATATATCTGTATATATATCAAAACTCCCCAGTAATATTTCTACATACAACATCTATATATGTTTAAATACAAATGTGTGCATGTCCAGGTAGTAGAGGAAGTAGGAGTGGCAATAAGGGGCATGTACCAAACAATCAAATGTCCTCAGGTGTGGAAGCCTTCCCTTTACATGTACCTATCTTTGACTCTCAGCATTAGCACTCATGAAGGCCAGTTTTATTGGTACACCGACCCTACAGCTGGTCCTGCTTTCTCTCAGGTCCCTCTCTAGCTTTCTCACTCTTTACATATTATTTGTTAAAGAACGTGACACGTCAATAACAAAACGTATCAACATGTTATTGATACAAGGATAATATATCTTTCACATAGACTAATTGGCTTTATCCATGGGCAGGAGTTTGTTGGGATGATATATGCAGTTGGTGCAATGGCTTCAATAGTAGGGGTTCTGATCTACCACAAGACTCTAAAAGACTACCCCTTTAGAAACCTACTATTCTTTGCTCAACTTCTCTACGCCATATCAGGCATGCTCGATCTCACATTCATCCTAAGGTGGAACTTAATTCTGGGCATTCCCGACTACTTCTTTGTCATCATGGAAGAATGCGTTTCTCGAATCGTTAGCAGAATTCGATGGATGCCCATGATCATATTGAGCACAAGACTTTGCCCTCTAGGCATTGAAGGCACATTTTTTGCGCTGTTGATGTGCATTGACAGTCTTGGCTCACTGTCCTCTAAATGGGGTGGAGGGGTGGTTCTTCATGCCTTGAATGTCACAAGGACAGATTTTACAAACTTATGGCTGGTCATTCTCATTAGGAATGTGTTGAGGTTTTCAACACTTGCTTTGATATTTTTGGTTCCCAAGGCTGATCAATTTGATGTGTTGATTCCTTCTGATCTTTTGTCCAAAACCTCTGCGGTTAGTGCTGTAGATGATGAGAGCTTGGAACTGGTTCCAATGAAGGAGAAAATTGAAGTTTAGGTTCAGATGTAAAGAATTGGCCTCATACATTGTATTGTACAAAAATCTTAAAGATGTTTACACAACAAAATTGCTTTAGGGAGAGCATGCTTTATTATTTAGACAAAGGTTATTAAGGTAACAGTGACGGATCCAGGATTGTTACCCTATGGGGTCATAGTGTTAAGCTTCTGATTTTTTTTTTCAAAGATAAAAACAATGCAAAAAAATTAAAAAATACGCTAAACTTATTCCAATTAACAAAAAACATCATTCAATAAATCAAGCCCATATATGTATTATGTAAACAATAAATTTAATCAAAATAATAACACCAACCCAAGTAATAAATACACACACCCAAAAATAACTCAAATAATAAAATATTTGGAATATTACCAAGCTCATATATGTATTATGTAAAAAATAAATTTAATCAAAATAATAACACCAACCCAAGTAATAAATACACACACCCAAAAATAACTCAAATAATAAAATATTTGGAATATTACCAAAAATAAAAAGAGCAGAATGGGTGTTGAACCCTTGACCTAAAGGGTCCTTTTCAATTCAGAAGCCACTACGGGTGATATCTTCACTTTGCTTATGTATACTTTTATTATTATATGTCTACCAACAGAATTAAAAAAAATATTTAAAAAAGCATAACAGATCTCTTCTTTTTTTAAAAAAAATTATTTGTGTTTGCGGTCTTATCTCTCATCTCCTCAATCACAGTATGCTCCTTCTTCCTCCCTCCCTCTCAATCACTATCTTTTTCTTCTTCCTCTCTCTCTCTCTTCTTCCTCACTCTTTCTTCTCCCTCTCAATCACTATCTTTTTATTCTTCCTCTCTCTCTCTCTCTTCTTCCTCCCTCTTTCTTCTCCCTCGCAGCCTTGCAGCTTGCATCTTCTTCTCCATGGGGTCATCTCCCATGGCTGCCAAACACCAACAAGGGACCTCCAAGCCATTTCCTGGACTGCCATGGGGTCGTCTGACCCCATTGACCCCATGGTGGATCCGTCTCTGTAAGGTAATTGAAACCACGTATCATATAACAAATGTACATGAAATATCCACCAATTAGCTATTGATTTAGTGATATTTAAAAGAGGCTATCAGTTCGAATTCTCCCTCCTCTATAACAAAAATAAAGAGAGGCGCTCAACTATTGATTTAGTGATATTTAAAAGAAGTGCTCAGCTCTTGAACTCAGTTAATTTTAGGATTTCTTTAAAGGCAACTCCAGCGATAGAGCCCAGGCAGGGGGGCATGGGTCGCACGGGCCTGAGCCCAAAATGCAGTTCTAGTGGGCTTTGCATGCCAAGGGTAGGCAGCGGGCCCCACGTGAACTGGGCTGGCCCTCCGGCAAGTCTTGCCTGGCCTTCTGAAAGTGACGTCAACGACGTAAAAATATTTAAAAAATCTGAAAAAAACCAAAAATTCAGAAATATTTTTTAATACATACCTATCAATTTTATTATTATTAATTTCATACATATAACTAAAATTAATCCCATGTAAAAAAATAAAATAAAAATAAAAGTGAATAGTAGTTGTCATTTGCCATGACAACGGGTGGAAATGCACATTACTATTTGCAAGGGCAGCCACTATTCATGTGAATAGTAGCCCCCTAGCTCCCCCCCTTCCCCCTTGCCATGGCAACCCCTTAACGGGTGGAGTTGATCTAACAACACCCATTGGTAAATACCAAAACGGTCCTTTGCTTGCCACCAGGGCTGTTGGGAAAGAATCGGACCAACCAATCCACAATCTCCATTTCTCTGATTGAGTCATTTTATAGTGAGGGCATATTATATGACCATGAAATGAGGCCATATATCTTAACTGTTGGATCAAATTAGTTAGCTGTGGGATCAAATTAATTAGACCAATCCAACAATTAAGAGAGATAGAACCTTACATAAGGACCATATATAAGGCCCTCACTATAAAATTTCGACACTACAGAATCCTTGTTTTCTGATTGACTTACGTTTTACGAACCCAAAAAAATTTTGACTTGCGTTTACCTGTCCAGCCCAAAGTCTTTCTTCGTTTCATTTTTAAATTGTTTGTGGTCGGCAAGCCCAAAAAAAGTATTTCGCTTTTTCCTTCTTTGCCCCATTTTTCAGTTTCTACTATAATGCGAGAGAAAGTATACAAATCTGACGGTCAATTGTCCATCTAAAGACTACAGAAACCAGATCTTAATTGTCTATTATGCCCTCAATTCTGACGAGGCCCTAACCTAGTGGGCCACAGTGGCCCTGCTCAAGTCGTCTTCAACTCTCTCTCTCTTCCTCCCTCCCTCCGGTGGTCGCGTCGTTCCTACGAAGCCATAACATTATTGCGAGCTTCTGATTCATCACTGTCAGCTCTCACATGGTAATCTAGTTTCTTTTCCTTTCATTGATTTATTTTCTATATGTAAAGATACGAATCTCACTTTTCTCTCTGTAATTTGTACTATTCTTTGCAAGCATGTGGTTTCGTTCCTAAATCAAAGCCTTCCTTTTTGCCAAATAAGGGTTTTTGTTCTTTGTCATATTCTATGTCTCTTGTCTTTCCGTTTTCCCTAAACCACCAATTAATGCTCTCTCGCCTTCCTATAAAATTTTGGGCTAAAATTATATAAATTAGACTTTTCAGCCTGAACAAGAGAATCTAGAAGTCTCTGGATAATCTCAATTGAGGTTATCTTTCTACTGTGTTTGAGAATATTGAAGTACCAGAGCCTGTTAGGTTTAATTTTTTTCTTTTTCCTTCTTCTCTATTTCGATTTTTTTCTTCGTTTACTAGGGAACCAAACAGACAGCTAGGGTTCTAATTTGTGGTTTTTTCAAAGGTATATTTTGGAATATGAATGTTGGAGACCATGAGAAGTAAATATGAATTTTTCTTTTGAATTTTGTTGTCAAGCTTCACAATATAATAACTATATATATAATGCTTCGCTTTATTTTGATTTGATATTATGGTGTGAACAGTTCATTTCGGGTTTCATTGTAAGTTACTTCGCGAGAAACATGCCCGTCTTGTTGGAATGTTGACTACATTGTAATTTTATCATCATGTGTAGGCTAACAAGCATACGATCATTCTATTGCAAACTTCTCAGAACAAAGCAACTAGAACCTTTATGGACTATGATTCAATAAGTCAAGCAATGGATGGTATGTTTTATTTATGATGTTTGTCATGGTTACAGTCTTTTTTTGGATAAGTTTTGTTGTTATTAAACTATCATTATTACCATCATTCAAATCTTTTGGCTTTAGAGTATATTTACCTAAAGGGAATATGAATGCTTCATCGTGCTATAAAATGAATTCTTACATAATAAAAAATGCTTGTGAGCTGCTAATTTCGCAAAATAAACTGAAGAAAGGGCTTAGATGATTTTATCTAGTAACAGAAAATGATACATTTACTTTCCCCTCATAGGTTGAATAACAAAATTTTTTCATGAAAACTGAAAGATTTGAGAATTAATCGGTAGGGAGTATTTGGGGTAATTGCTTGGCCATGTGAGAACTATAGACCTGTACGGTGTAAAGAAATGAAAGATTAGTATGTCACTAGAGATATGAATGTCAACTTTTTCCCGACTCCCTATGGGAGATCCAGTGATTTGGAATAGAACTCACATAGGGGCACCTGAATAAATTTCCCTTCTGTGGTGTCTCTCCAGTTTGGTTGAGTGCTTTTGATCATGATTGATTGTGCAGCTGTCTAAGATAATTATTTTATTTAGTATTGGGATTTATAAGTTGCGAGAACATTACTATTTACATGTTTTATGATTAGTGTATTCGTGCTCAATGAAACATGATAACTCATGTGACAAATAAAACTTCCACTTCATATGAGAGAGAAAACAGGTTTCTTCCCTGTGTTCCCCCCTTTTTTTCTTTATAAACATATGTTTATCTATATGTTTCTTGTGAGTTTTTGTAGCCTTCCTGATTCACAGTCAGATACTTGTCATCTGTTTTGGGTGAAAAGGCGTTGGAGGGCTCCCAAGACATAATGTTGTTATAACCATAATCTTTTTGTTTGCATTGACTAGAGGTTATCCTGTTGTGCATGTATAGGTATATGTGGACTGTATGAGAGGAAGCTGAGGGAGTTAAATCCAGCAATTATAAATATCTCATACGATATTGGAGATCTCTACAACTTTATTGATGGCCTTGCTGACATGAGTGCTTTAGTGTACGCCTCTCTCTCTCTCTCTCTCTCTCTCTCACACACACACACACACACACACACACACACACAATGTAGGCACCAAAATATGTATAGCCTTCTCACTGAACAATTTTTGTAGATTTATGTCAATGATCTTCGAATTTTGAGTTAGAAATGTTTACTATGTACCTACAGAAAAAGGTGTAATACGTACCTAAAAGTTAAATCATTCTGGAGTATATGTATATTTGGCTATGTTGTCGAATTGGATTTTATTGATTGGTCTTTCGAAGAATTGGATCGTCTACCACGACATATGGTGGTTTAAATAATTTAAACTTTTGTATCAAACAAATGAGGTTTACACAGATGACTATCTGTTGAATGTGAATGTTGATCACATATGATTATTTCCTGGATAGTACAAATTTATTTATTTATATTGTGAGTGCCTCACCTTATTATATAGTTATATATATATATATATTTATTTGAAGTTAACTTATTATAGTTGCATCAGGAAAGCACCTTTCCAGTTGAAAAAGATTAAAGTACGGACTTTTTTTTTTCCAGTCACCAGGCTACATAGCCGTACAGGAGTTATGATAGGCCAGCCATTATACTTTACTTTATCCGTCCATCAAAGTCCCACCAGTTGGACAGCCTGTTTAATTTGGGATGGGAAAGTGATAAGAACTGAACATGATCCATTGTGAAATTTAGATTAATAAAATCTGGGTCCATAAAGTTTTGTTTGTGGTGGCTGTTGTCTTGGGAGGACACTAACACTTCTCTTTCGGGTTTTGGTTTGCAGTTATGATCACCCAATTCAAGCTTATCTGCCGTATGATCGACAATGGATTAAACAACGAACACTTCGACATCTGCAGAAACTGGCACATTGACTAAAGTGATGCTGCAGATTAGTTCTGTAGCAATCCGCAAAAAAAGAGAGGATTTGTAGACTTGAATCCAGTATAAAGGGAATGGCTAATGGAGTGTATAATTTGTGACTATCTGGGCTTTGCATCTGGTCTGTGTTTAGCATGGTGTTGTAACTTTTCTATTTGTGAGCATATCTTCAAAAGCTACTTTTGTTTCATAAGCTTGACGGTGATGATATTAGGCTTTTGTACTGTTTAAAGAGGATATTTCTGAAATTAGGTTATGTCTAGTAAAAGAAAGACCAATGATTAAAACAGTTAATGCTGCATTTGCAACAATTTTCGACTTTTAGCAAAGGCTTTCATTGACCGTTGCTAAAGCTGACTACGACTAGTGATGGAAAATGCGAGTTGGACCTAAATTTTGTCACTAAAAGTCGAATAACCGTTTCGGATTGCAGCAAAAGGAGCAAAACCGTCATCTAAAACCGCACTGGCTACTTTTCTTCTGATTGAAGTGTTTCTCCTTCAGTTTTACAAGATTTTCTCCGGCAGTTTAGTAAACCCCGAGAGAAGAATTTGCTTACCATTTGTCCAATTTATTTGACAGATGAAGTGGACAACCTTATTAATTAAAATTAATTTAATATTTTCTTTTATGATTTATTGACACTTTTTAATTGATGCGATTGTCCATTTTATCTGCCACATAATGTGGTAAGAATAACATTACTCCTTTTTCATTTCATGAAATAACTTGTAAATCTAAATATCTTCTACAATCAACTCGACTGTTCAAACAAACTAGTGTTCTTAGAGCATTTCTACTCATTTGCCATGACAAAGGGCTAGAGGAGGCAAGGGCTGTTACTATTCATGTGAATAGTGCAACCATTGCAAAAAGCTTGTATGTTTCCACCCATTGTCATGGCAACTACTATTCACATGAGATATGAGGAGATAAATTTGTATAGAGTTTTGGTATGGGAAGTGAAGAATATGACTAGGTATTTATTATTAAAAAATTCTGAAATTTTTGGTATTTTATTTCAATTAATTATTTTTTTGTTGCTTACGTTAGCAAACCCAGGCTGTTGCACGAGCTGAAATCGCCCTAGGGCTGGCCCGGTACGCCTTCCCCGGGCAAGACTTTGCCGCTAGAAGGAAGAAACAGGGCTTGGGCCCCTAACTGCCCTCGCCTGGGCTCATCGCTGAAAACGCTCTTAGGCCCCGTTTGGTTCACGGAACTGATTTGATGGGAAATCATTTCCCATGTCATTTCCTAAGGGATGGGAAATGGAAGATTTCTTTCCCATGTTTGGTAATGCCGGGAAAGTAACCGGGAGATTTCACTTTGTTTCCTTTCCCATGTTTGTTTTGAGTATGAATGAAAAATAAAGTTTGTATAATTTTCCAATTATACCCATATTAAATCAAATAAAAAAAGAATGCATTTAATGATACATTGTAATTCTAAATTTTTAATGGGGACAAAATAGTCATAAAAAATGTGTATTGATTGTTGACTCATTTTCCCAAACTTTCCCATGAGGGAAAACAAAACCCAAGTTGAGAGGAGGACTTCACTTTCCCTCTTACTTTCCCATGTGTCAGGCAACCATTTCCCATGCTTGAACTTACCAAACATGGGAAAGCAATTGATTTTCCATCCCCAAACCTCTTTTCCCATGAATCAACGGGGCCTTAGAGTTTAATCAAAACCAGTGGTCTTAGAGGTCTAATTAACACTAGTAATAATTTACGTTGTGTTTTGTAGAACAACAATGTTTTATTAATTTTCTTTGTATGAATGGTAAAACCGGTGTGGTTGGACCTGTGAATAGATTCATAAATTTAGTACTTAGTTCTCATTTTCATTTATTTATAATTCTCTTTCTCTTAATATATTATTGGTACCTAGCAAATTAGTTGCCTTTAGAGCAACTCCATTAGGAGGGGCTAGCCCAGACAAGAGCCCCCTAGGCCCTTAATTTCGTTTTCAGCTGCCAAGGTTTGCCAAGTCAAGTGCTGGGTTCCATCAGCTTGGGTATGACCTAGGGCAAGACTTGCTTGCGCAAGATGATTTAATGTTGTTGATGTCATTGTGATCTCAGCAACTAATTTAAATAACAAAAAAAATTGAATATAAGAGGAAAAAAACAAAAATGTAAGATTTTTAAAATTTATAAATACCGAGTCATATTCTTCATTTCCCATACCGAAACTCTATACAAATTCATCTCCTCATATCTCATGTGAATAGTGGTTGCCCTTGGGTTGCCATGACAATAAGTGAAAAATCAATCAAAAAATTGCTAGAGCAAACACTATTCATGTGAATAGTAAGAGCATCTCCAATGTATCTTCAACCACTTTGGGATGCTCAAATAGGTGAGCCAAATCGAAAAATTCCTCCAATGACCTCTTCAACCTCGCCATCAAATCTGCAATCTCATTCTCTCTCTTCAAATCGATAAGTTGACTTTGCCTCTTCAAAACATTTATTTTGTTTTGGGAGAATCAAAATCATATCAAAAGGCTAAAAACATTTATCTTTCTTGATGGATTTGATGTAAATTTCATAAATATTATTTATTTTTCAGAATATTATCTTTTAAAAAAAGAATGTTATTAATTGTTTCAAATGTTATTAATTATTATTGTTTTAAGTCAAATATTGTATTAATTGAATTGAAGAGACTGATGAGGCACAAAATATTAAAATAGCAAATAAGGCTCTTCAAATTGCCACGTAGGTCAACAAACTTCAATTTGAAGAGTTTTTTTTGCTACCACTGTTGGAGATGCTCTAATAGCCCTTACCTCTTCTTACCTTTTGCCATGACAAATGAATGGAAATACTTACAAGTTAAAACCAAATAACTTATTAACACTTGATAAAATAAAAACACCAATTAATTATTGTTCTAGTATTATTATTTTTACTTATAAAAAGGTTAAATCAATATATATTTTTGGGCTCAGACCGACTTCCCAATGTGACGATATTCTAAACTAACCTAATATACGAAAAGGGGTTCGAATTCGAGTGCAAAGGGACGCATACGCCTTAACCAATTAGCCTAACCAACATTTGCTAAAGTATCCATCCATGTCAAACTTGCATAATTTTTAGCGATTTTATAATAAAACTTTACCTCAAAAAATAATAACTTTTTTCTACCCCTTTTCACATTAAAGATTTAATTAACATCTTTTTGTATTCAATAAAAACTTGTATATCTAAATTCTAATGACAAAATAATATAAGGATACATCGTACACCC
Organism: Prunus padus; assembly: GCA_024362665.1. Classification (NCBI taxonomy): domain Eukaryota; kingdom Viridiplantae; phylum Streptophyta; class Magnoliopsida; order Rosales; family Rosaceae; genus Prunus; species Prunus padus. The sequence goes on from JANFAM010000020.1 coordinate 34,234,893, forward strand.
GAATTTTATATATCTCCAATAGGCAAATAGTGTTGGTTTTACAGTAAGTCGGTACTCAGAAATCGATATAGCGGTCGAACCCCGAGTTTACGACTAGGGCTGGCGGGGCCTCTTCTGAAGTTCTGATCGTACACGACCTGCGTTTCATAGTCGTCGTCCTCCACGGTTTTGGTCTTTGCAGAAGAGAGAGGCGGAATCGGAATCGGACTGGTAGGGTTAGGGCTTTGCACGGTTAAAGGCTTTTCAACCCTGCCCGACTATCGGTAAGCTGATTTGATTCTGACGATTGAGCTAAAGAAATTTGGAATTTTGAAAGTCCTAGGCTTTACATAGTATGGATTTTTATTTCGGATGCAAATTTGGGTTTAAATAAATTATGAATTGGCGTTAAAGTATTGAATCTTGATGAATATTCTTTGTGCATTAAGCAAAGGTTATAATTTTGAGGCATTTTGTCGAACTGATTTTCAGAAGCTGATGCAATATGAGTTCGTTCTCCATCACGCGGAAGAAGACTCCCTTCCAAAAGCACAGAGAGGAGGAAGAGGCAAAGAAAAAGGTGCCGCCATTGATTAACCTTATTCAGCTGGTTGGCTTCTGCAAAAGAGAGATTTTTACTGACAAATGAGTGTTCTATTCTTTTCCCTTTTAGAGAGCGGAGGAGGAAACAGCTCGCTTATATAAGGAGTTTGTGGATTCATTTCAAGGGGATAACGCACCTGGGTCGAAGGCTTTTGTGCGAGGAGGAACAATCAATCCCAATGAGAAGGTGAAGGCGGATACTGAAGGTTAGTATAACTGAAGATTTCTAGACTGCTTTTTTGTTCAAGTTCTGGTAGTTTCAGTCTTAGCGCTTTGTTTTCCTATTATGTCATTTCACCCTATGGATAAGTAAAATAGCTTTCTATTATTATCGGGACACTTTAATAAAAACATGGACCTTTTTATTCATTCGCGGATGGCAGGTGAAAAGTCCAAAGATGGGGTATCTGTTCCAAAGAAGGGAAGTAGGTAAAGAAATGCTTTTGATTAACCATGTTGCAATACTCTTGACAAGGCATCATAACTAGGAGAGTTTTCATGGTGATGATTTGATATCGTCAGATGGATTTTGTATTTTGATGTTTGTAATTGTGTAAACTAGAAAAATGGAAAATGATAGGTGGGTTCTGATTTTATTCTTCTACTTAATGGCATCAAAATAGTCAAGTTTTGTCTCGAACAAACGATGATGCTATTCTGTTTCCAATCTTGCAAAGAAATGATAATCAAGTATTCAACTATAAATTTCAGATGAAACAAGCTTACTGTTCACGTATTTTTTCTTTTAACTCCTTTTCTATTGGTAAAGATGTATAGTGAGCTTGCTGTTATTCATTCATAGTTTATTGAATGTGATGACAATCCCTAGGTTTCTTGAATATCTTAAGTAAGCATATACTTCTAGTTTGTATGTATCTACTTTGCATTTTTATGTCAAGGCATATTTTGAGTTGCTTCAATGTGTGCTTGAGACATATGAAGCCAATGATTATCTGGATTGGGTGAAACATATCTTAATGCATGGAGTGTAGAGCACAATAATCAGCAATTGAAGTTCGGCCACTGGCCTGGGCCTTGAGTGTGACTGGCCTTGATAAACTAGATGGTACTGTCATGAAGTGGTAGTTCTGAAGCTGGAATGGAACTCACACAAATGCTTGATACGAAACGTTGTCAGTTATGTAACCCTGTATTGGTGTCAAAGTAGTACTGTTCCATCTAGTGGAAACTTTTACTGTTTAAGTCCACATTGTCTGTATTCTCAATGTTATATAAACCCATTCAGTGACCTAGTCTGTAGTCACATAGCTGCTTGCGATTCATGAGTTGCAAGTTTAATGTGTCTGGATCAATAGCAATACCAAAAATTAGGCTTCAAAGCGGTTTATACTTCATTTGTAGTGAGAAAATCTAGTGTTCACCTGGAATTACTACATTTTGTGGAAACAACGGAAATCTTGTGCCTGTTTGGATGAGATTTTAAATAATTTTCTATAGAAGTAGCGGAAAGCAGTAGCTTTTTGATGTTTTCTATAGTTTAGTTTTATAATTTCTGAACTAAAGCTGACGCTTCCTAAAAATTGTTCTGAAAGTCCCTTGGCTACATGTTTTCACTGTATTTTGCCTTTCGTGATTTTATTGCAAAAGTATTTTCAAATGAAGGAACCAAACAGGCCCTACAAGGTAGCGGTTTGCAAGGGCTTAGGCAGAAATAAGCTATAGTCGAATAGTTGATTTGTCATTAAATTATCTTCTGCAGGTATGTTCCATACTTACCAAAACCTTCTATGGCATCCAAAGGGAAAGAATCTGAGAAGAAGGTCAGTATCCTGATGGTAGTAATGGCTTTCATTTGCAGTTTTTCAAAGTGAATTTCCTAGTGTATTGATTCCTGACATTGTCCAATAGCCATTGCAGAGGGAGGAGGAGAAGCCGAGGGAGAAAGAAAAATTGAAATCTCGAGAAATAGATAAATATATGGAGGAGAGGAAGCAGGATTACGAGATGAGGGATAAGCGAAATCAAGAGCGTGAACATTGGCGTGATGGGCGACCAATTGAGAATTCTGCAGTATGTGTTTCCCTTAATGAATCTGGTTTTCAATTTTCCATGAAAGATGATTTGGATGATATCTTTTCGTTTTAGTATAGGTTGTTATGAGTAACTGAGTTGCTTAAATGAGCAGGTCTGAATGTGTGGTGTTTTTTTTTTCCGGGTGTAGCTTTTGAGCAAGGTCGTACAAAAAGGTTTTAGGTTTAATGAGTACATGCAAATACACTTTGGTATTGCGGATGCACATTTCATTTGTGTTTAGTGTTCTTATTATTTAGCTGTGTCTCCTAGAAGAATTTCTGATTTCTGTTATATTATATCTGTATTGTTTCTATATTTCATATAGATGTTTTATTTTGCAGTGTTTTCTAGTTTTTTTAAATATATATTTAATATTATAAAATTTATTCACTATGCCATTCTTTTTCAGCCATCCAGTCGCTTTGATGAACTCCCTGATGAATTTGATCCAAGTGGAAAGCTTCTTGGATCATTTGATGACGGTGATCCACAAACTACTAATCTTTATGTTGGAAATCTTTCACCAAAGGTTTGGTCTTTTTTTTGTTTTGGGTTTTTGACTTGGTGTTCTCTTGTGTATGACAACAAAGAACTTGCCAATTTAAGTTATTATGTTCTTGATATCTCTAGGTTGACGAAAATTTTCTTTTGCGAACTTTTGGGAGATTTGGGCCAATTGCCAGTGTGAAAATAATGTGGCCTAGGACAGAAGAGGAGCGAAGGCGTCAAAGAAATTGTGGCTTTGTAGCTTTCATGAATAGAGCTGATGGACAGGCCGCGAAGGATGAAATGCAAGGTTTGGTTATTTCCAGTTACTGTAGAATTGATGGATTTCTCTTGGCAGATGTTTGCAATGTGTATGAGTTGTTTTCTATGTGCAGATAGAGTTATCTCCCTAATTTGAAATCATGTTGCTCAGTAGTAATGCCACCTACTAATTCACATAATATTAACATTATATGCCAATGTTATGCCTTGCCCTGTTAAATTTTATGTACTGGGGAATGCATGGATAGGAAATGAATGAACAGGAAAGTTTTGTGTGCAGGAGTGGTGGTTTATGAATATGAGTTGAAGATTGGGTGGGGCAAGTCTGTCGCTCTACCATCACAAGCGCTACCTGCTCCCCCTCCAGGACATATGGCCATCAGGAGTAAGGAGGTTTGTTTCATTTTCACCATAAATTCTTTGGAATTAATTTGTAGTTGTAGATTGTTTGCATGTTGAAGTTCACTTTTCGTGAATTTGATGCTTTCTAGCTAATTATTTGCGCCGTAAGGATTTGACATTCTCAGCATCACTTAAAGAGTTCACATTGGATTGTTGAAACTAACAACATTTTCTTTTGTTGACAGGGAGCAACTGTAATCTTGTCTGGTCCATCAGGCCCGCCTGTCACTTCTGTTCCCAGTCAGAATTCTGAACTGGTAATCTATCTAGTTCTTTTATAGTCTCTAGTTTTTTTTCCCAATAGTGCAATCTTACCAATCTTTGTATGTGTTTATGGTGAATAGGTTCTTACTCCAAATGTTCCTGATATAACGGTTGTTCCACCAGAGGATGATCACCTCCGCCATGTGGTTGATACAATGGCTTTGTATGTTCTGGATGGTGGATGTGCCTTTGAACAAGCTATTATGGAGAGAGGCAGAGGGAATCCTCTTTTCACTTTCTTGTTTGAGCTTGGCTCGAAAGAGCACACTTACTATGTTTGGAGGCTCTATTCATTTGCTCAGGTAAACCTTTTGTTATGTGTGTGCACATGCATAATTTTCTTAGGCAGTCGTGTAAATAATTCCTATTTCTTGGTAAAATGACATGATTTTTGTTCTGAAGCTTGTGTATCATTGGTTGTTGAGTGACCTTAACTATTACTTTTTAAGTTTCCTAGTATTAAAAATATATATGACATAAATGCAGGGTGATACTCTACAAAGGTGGCGAACAGAACCTTTCATTATGATTACTGGTAGTGGAAGGTAATGCAACCTACTTTTTTCTCTTTCTATGACATTTATTGTGAAAGCTCGATAGGTTTGAGTAGTGAGATGGTGCCTTGGACCATAATACTGATCCAATGATATTTTATTTTATTTCCAGATGGATTCCACCACCTCTTCCGACAGTAAAGAGCCCAGAACATGGGAAAGAGGCTGGTACCACATATGCTGCAGGAAGAAGCAGGGTAATTTTCACATGCACAAGCAGGATGAATTTAATTCCTATATTTTCTCGTGGTGTAATGTAACTTTCTTTTTCATTAATATTGTAGCGTGTAGAGCCAGAACGAACACTTACAGATTCGCAGAGGGATGAGTTTGAGGATATGTTACGTGCATTAACGTTAGAGAGGAGTCAGATAAAGGATGCTATGGGGTTTGCATTGGACAATGCTGATGCAGCTGGGGAGGTAAATGCGGATAATAGTCACTTATCAGTTTGTTATTCAACGTTACAGATATAAGCAGATATCTATTAATCAGTGGAGAGTATCAATAGAAAAGAAAAGGAAGATAGAAAGACTAGTTCTGTGTGTACAATATTTCTCAGTCTGTTTTCTGTTGCAGATAGTTGAAGTTCTTACAGAATCTTTAACTCTCAAGGAGACCCCGATCCCAACCAAAGTAGCAAGACTCATGCTTGTCTCTGATGTGCTTCACAATAGCAGTGCTCCAGTAAAGAATGCATCTGCATATCGCACCAGATTTGAAGCAACATTACCAGACATAATGGAGAGCTTTAATGATTTGTATCGTAGCATAACAGGAAGGATCACCGCCGAGGCCCTTAAGGTAAGATGTACACGGCAATTTCATCCTGCTGTAGTTACAGACAATCATAATTTTTTTTTTCACTGATGCTAATTAATCTTTACTTGAAATTCTGCAGGAAAGAGTTCTTAAAGTATTGCAAGTATGGTCAGACTGGTTTCTTTTTTCAGATGCTTATGTGAATGGATTACGGGCTACTTTTCTTCGGTCTGGTAACTCTGGTGTGGTCCCTTTTCACTCCATATGTGGTGATGCACCTGAAATAGACAAAAAGACCACCTCTGAAGATACAGGTGATGCTTGTAAAACCAATCTAGATGCTGCTTTGGCAATGGGCAAAGGAGCAGCTATGAGGGAGTTATTGAGTCTTCCCCTAGCTGAGTTGGAAAGACGCTGCAGACATAATGGATTATCTCTTGTTGGTGGTCGAGAAACTATGGTTGCACGATTGCTTAGTTTGGAAGAGACAGAAAAACAAAGGGGTTATGAACTAGATGATGACTTGAAATATGCACAGAGCCATTCAAGTTCAGCTAGATATTCAAGTAGCCGCAGAGAAATGAATATTGAACCAGACTCCGTGGGAATATCTGCTCAAGGGAAAGGGTCCCTACCCTTGGCCCAAACCCTTCCAATTCCGCAGCCTGAACTAAAAGCTTTAACAAAGAAAGAAAAGAGTGATCCTGTTCTACCAGCCTCTAAATGGGCGCGAGAGGATGACGATAGTGATGATGAACAAAAGCGTAGTGCGAGGGGTCTTGGGTTAAGCTACTCATCTTCTGGAAGTGAAAATGCTGGTGATGGTCCCGGTAAGGCTGATGAGATGGAGGTTGCAACTGATGCAAGCATTCCAGCACAACCTGATAGTGGAATAAGTGAGGAGCAGAGGTTGTATCTTAATTCCACGTTGACATTCTGTCTAGTTTCATTTGATAGGAAAAGCTGCATTTAGGACCTTGTGAAATTGTGCTTATGTTTTGCTTGACTTTGTTACTGTAGGCAAAAGTTGAGACGTTTGGAAGTTGCTTTGATAGAATATCGTGAATCTCTCGAGGAGCGGGGAATAAAAAATCCTGAAGAAATTGAGAGGAAGGTTGCAATCCATCGGAAACGGCTTGAATCAGAGTATGGATTATCAGATTCCAGCGAAGATGCTTGTGGGAGTAGTAAGTGTTCATCTTAAGAATACAGAATATTATATGTGAGGAATCATGTGATATCTGTTTACTTTTATGTATGTTTCTTGGTCACTCTTGGTTTATCGAGTTATATCTTGCTGAGGTTCCCCCGTCTCCTTTAGTTAATATACACGCCTTTACTTGTGGTTCAGACTGTTTCAGGTGTTAACAAAAGTATTAGAAATAAGCTTATAGTGATTTTTCGTGGCCACTCTCTCTCTCTCTCTCTCTCTCTCTCTCTCTCTCTCTCTCTCTCTCTCTCTCTCTTATATATATATTTTCTGTTTCTTTTTCTGAAAAAAGACAAAAGTAGCTACTCTATTCCGCATATGAAGATGTTCCGCATATGAAGACTAATAAATGGAAGATTTTTGTAATTTATGAAATGAAATCAGTAACTGATAGACCTGTTTAATACAACATTAATCAAGTTTATCGTCACCCTACAACATTAGTCTAGAGACAACATTCTGTTGAGGTTGCGGTATTTGTCGGAAGTACTTGTTTTGTTTTTATTTATTTATTTTATATTCCTTGACGTGTATCTTATAATTTGCCCGTTTGGATTCTTCAGAGAGAACATCTTTGGAGAGGAAGGACAGACGGGATGATGATACCCGTGATACTTCAAGAAAGCGGCACCGCAGTGGAAGCCAAAGTGATAGTCCGCTACAGAGATCGTCAAACAGAGATCGGGAGAGGGCACATGATTTGGACAGAGACCGGGAAAGACAGCGCGGTAGCGACAGAGATAGAGCCCATGATTTTGAAGGTGATAGGGTTTGGGACCGTGAGAAGAGTGGAAGTAGAGAGGGGGATGACCATGAGAGAGATAGAGGCAGAGAAAGAGACAGGGATAGGAGGAGACGAATGAAGTGAATCCTAGTAGACTTCCTTGGAAAAGAGTTGGGAATCTAGTGGGTAATTTTCCAAAATTGAACCTCTTGGGTCGTTCAGAAATTGAGGTGGGTGTTTTTAGATGAAGTTGATGTCCAGGCCAAGATGGATTTAAGCTGGAGTCTGATTTGGAAGAAGAAAGAAGAATTCTATGGTTACTTTGTGAAAAAGCATTCCATCGTTTCTAGTATTAGTGGCATCCTGTAAGAGGAAATCTAGTTCATGGTAACCAATATTTGTTTGGCAATTACCTTATAATCACTTTAATGTATCATATATCTCAGTTGTGTTGCGATGACCAAGGAGGGTAGGTATTTCTTTGCTTTTCTAATGCCGGCATTTTGGTACTGGTTTTGTAATCCACCAGGGGATGAGAAATGAAGCCATCAGAATCTTCCCTTTGTTTTTTGAAGTTCATTTCTCACTTGATCTTCTGTATGCGTTTGGCAATTACATGTACTTTGTATTTGATGGGACGTACTGACTTTTTTGATTCAAGTGTACAAGCAAAATCTCATACTTATTCTATTTACTAGGCCCGGTTAGGGTTTCTTCTGCTACTTTATTTGAGTCTCGCTTCTACCATTGTGATGCCTCACATTGCGCCTAAGTTTTAGTGCATAGGCTTTCTATTTTAATAGAATGAACAGAGGAACAAATTGCTGGCATGCTTGCTCAAGGCTTTGAAAGACAAGAAATTTACTCATTTTACATTGCAAAAGACTAGAACCCTACTTATATATAATCCCTCTCTTTACATTGCAGAAGACTCAAAATCTACTCAAGGGAGGGGACCAAATGTAAAAAAGAAGAACAGAAAAAAAGAAGAAAAAAGACAGACAGAATAAAAAACGAGGGGACCTAACCAAAATGTGAGACAATGTCACTGAAACCATAATGGCTACTTTTGTGGCCGGAGCTTCCTTAATAACCACTTCTTGCGCAGTGCCGAATCCAAGGCCAAGAATGTCTTTGCCTTTCTCTCATCTTCTAATAGGTCACAAGCATCCAACATAAGCTCATCATCCATATCTGGTATAGCTTGAAGTGCATCGATTGCACTTTCTATTGATTTGTAGTTACTGTTCTCTTTATTATTTGCCAGTTTTGTAACCAGACCTGCCATCTCTGCAAGAGCCTTTTGCATATCCTTGCCTGTTTTCTGTGCTTTTGTAGAACGTCCCGAGTTCGATGGCATCACAGTTGGCCGCTTTCTCTGTTGATCAGACATTTCAATGTCCTCAGCTAATAATTGCAGATCTCCGGATGCTCTATCCATCTCTATTTCCAAGGCAATGAGGCCAGCTTCCATTCCCACACCCTGACCACTGAATTTTCCATCTAATTCTGTATTTATAAAAATCTTGCTCAAATCACTATAGCTACCTAAAAATGCATTTCTGTATTGGATAGCATCTGGGTGTTCCTGCAAATAGATCTCACATAAACAACTGGAAACTACAGATAAACAAGTTTTCGAGATATGAACAACCAGAACGCACCTTGATGTAGGCTTCCCAAGTGTCATTGTCAGCGGTTATCATTTGTTGACTTTCATCCCACATAAATCCACTGTGATTGAGAAGAATGCTGATGTAGTCATGCTGTTTCACCAAGCATAAATATCGATCTTCTAGGACATATTTATCACATTGAAGTCCAAATTTCATATTAAATGATTCAAGCATGTGAGCCCATGCTTGCTCATTGAATGTGTGATCTATCTTATTTCCCTGATGTAGCTGATCCAACATAAGATCAATAAAATAACGGTCCATTGCTGGTGTCCAATCCATCCCCAAAGGAACAACCCCAGTGTGAGACTGGTCATTCTTCTCCTCACCTACAAATGTTATTTTATTTTATTTAAAAAAAAAACACGAGGATACAAAACATCAAGTCTAACACTAAGCAATAAGTACACTTCTAGACATGGCATTCAAGTCATTTTACGAGCACATGAGACAAAAGCTACCCTGGCACTGCATTTTGTATGACGACCTAATATCTACTTTAGACCCATAAAGGGCATTAAACATTTCATCCATACCATTATGAAAGAAACAATTACAAATAAGAGTAAACAGGGGTAGCATCAAATCTATCCTATACTTCTCTGTTGGTGGTACATGCAAAGCAATTCATGTTCAACAAATGAATGAAACTTTATTTGTTTTTGAATTTGGAACGTACATTACTGTAAAATCAGACTAACATGAGAAGGTAACAATAGCATACCAGTCATTAAAAATGGTAGTTCACTGCAAGGGTCTGAATTGCATGCCAAACGACTGTATCTTCCATCGGAATTTTCTTCTCCAAAGATAACACACAATTTGTTGTAGCCTGGCACAGTTTTAACTCTATATTGTCGAGCATCAGGATGGTTCTGCATGCATTATATGTCAGTATAAGGGAAGCTAATAAAATTTTGAGTTAATCAAGGAGAAGTTTACCTTCACATAACCATCCCAAACATTATCTTCAGCTGCTATCATTTCTCGTGATTCATCCCACAAAAACCCGCCGTGTTCAAGAAGATTCTTGATGTCATTGTACTGCCTTCGCAAATGTTTGTACCGGTTCTTCAGAACATCTTTGTCATGGTGAGATCTGAATCGAGCATTGAAAGATGTAACCATGTCAATCCAAGCCCGAGTAATGAATGTTTGCCCTACTTTATTTCCTCTATGCACCTGGTCTAGTAACAAATCAATGAGATAACGGTCCATTGGTGGTGTCCAATATGTCCTTGTACGATCACTGACAGTTGGGGTCTGGCCCCCCTTTCCTTCCCCTACAGAATTAAATATCAAGTAAGAGTAACCCCTTCACTCTTGAGAAGATTTAAGCACCACAAAGAAAAAGAAAAAGAAAAAAGAAGAAGTAGAGACATTTAATGTGAAAAAATAGTACGACTCTTCTTGTCTATAACTGGGTAATTCTCATTTATCATTAAAATAAGCTACAGAGAATGAAACAAAGAAGAAACTTGTCATGATTGATAAACCCTAAAACTCCTCTTTATTGGTGATAAGGAAACTGAAAGACCAGCAACTTTCATACATCATTGGGTAACATATTTATTTATAAAGAAATGAACAACAGTATGTGGTTCTCATTTCTCTTTCCCAGGATTTGTACATCTCTATGAATATTGTGCAAGCAATTATAACTCACCAACTTTGACTTTTGATATGTCATCAACGTCTTTCTGTGGATGCAAATGATTGTCGATGCCAAGATCAGGTTCACTTCCAAATATTAGGAACATGTCATTGTAGTTTGGCAAGGTTTTTGTTCTATATGTCCGTGCGTGAGGGTGTGCCTGTACTAGTAATCCTATATTAATCAGTTATTGGAAGGAAAAGTAATGGAGAGAAGGAAAAAATTACCAAAAATAAGTGAATGAAAGATGAAACGTTCATGACAGTGTACCTTCGTATAAGCATCCCAAAGATCATCATCAGCTACAATCATATTCCGCTTTTCATCCCAGGAAAAATCATTTTTTCTTAGTAAAGTTGCTGCATCACTATAGTATTTCAACAATTTCTTGTATCGATGTCTTAAAACCCGTTTGCAATGTTGAGGGCCAAATTCTTCATTAAATTTAGCAAGCATATCTGTCCAGGCTTTTTTGTTGAATGTATTATCAGTCTTATTGCCCCTTCCTACTTGGTCCAGCATAAGGTCGACGAAATATTGATCCATGGCTGGTGACCAATCTGTCCTTGGACGCTCACTACTTGAAGGAGCAAGGTTGCCCATTCCATCACCTGCATATTGAGAAAGGTTTAACTTGTCATCTCATACTAATGAATATGATTTAATTATGTACTAATATAAGTAATTTTAGAAAGTCAACCATCATTGATGACAAAATTCAGATTATCAGGCCATTGATTCTTGTTGTGCTCATTTTATGACTAACAGTAATCCGATCACATATTTATCACAATTTTGAAGATTGTACCGTAACTTCCTCTCAAAACACAAAAGAATCAGTTATATATGCTTCCTGATCAGCTCATCAAGCATGAGAACATTGCACTAGCAAATACCGACCTTCCAATACTAGTCTCTAAAATTGAACTATTGATCATTATTCAGTCCAACAACAAAGCAAACCTTAGTCTTATGTTTATGACAAGGAAAGGATACAAACCCATGGCTACTCCTTGAACTTCATCATCAAAGTCTAAGTCATGGCTTGATCGACTGTATCTTCCATCAGCAGTTGTATACCCATAAATGAGGCACAAATCACTAAAATTCAAGACTGCTTTAGTTTTGTACGGTCGTGCATCCGGGTGAACCTACATGCACTTGATGTCATTTCACAGTTATGGAATAAATTGTTTTACAAACAACAAACGGGTATGGAAGCATTGCACCTTGATGTAAGCATCCCATATGTAATCATCAGCTACCACCATTTGACAAGCTTCATCCCAAGAAAACCCACTCTGGCCAAGAATATTCTTCACATCATTGAATTGCTTCCACAAACTTGTATACCGGCTTTTCAAAACATCTTTATCATAATGAGAATCAAATTTTCCATTGAACATAGTGAGCATGTCTGTCCAGGCCTGCTTGTTGAAAGTATGGCCACTCCTAGTTCCTCTATGCATTTGCTCCAACATAAGATCAATAAAGTAGCGTTCCATGGCTGGTGTCCAATATGTCCTCGAACGATCATTGGTTGCAGCGGTTTGGCAACCCATTTCTTTCTCCTCTAATGAACAGAAACTCTGAGAAGAGTTTAATCAGTTTTCTTATAACAAAATTCAGTGCAACTTCAAGCAGCAATGCTTACGCTTACTTAGTATGAGAACCTCATACAACATGAACAATAACAAGCGATTAAAAATGTGATCAAAATTAAGCTGAAATCTCCAACCCAATTGGCAAATTCATTACACCCATGAAGAAAACATGAGCAAAACTTGAAAGTTGAATTCTTTAGCTTTGCAACCTTGAAAACTTAAATTTTTCTTCCACATTTTTAAATCAATGCAGCACAGTACTTGAGCATAAATTCCCAAAATTTGTATTGCAATAGGAATTTATTCTCTGACAATGTCCATGATTCCGAGAACCCAGAGGAGAAAACAGTATGCGATATATAGAAGATTCATATTCAAAGGCTTGACCAGATGGTGAAAAAGTTTGGTGCTTTTACCTGTTTGTAGTTTGTACTGAGAGAGACTTGATTTCCAAGGTTTTAGTTGGCGCCAAGGAGAATCTGTGATTGCCAAAGAGTTAACCCTAACCCGGAATAAGAGCAAAGCTTCTGAGGTGTTTGGTCACGGAGGCAAAAACCCTTTTCTTTTTGTCCTATATTTTTTTTGTTGTGTAGTGAGCATCCATTTCATGACCCTAGGGATGCATGCATCTCTGAAGTAGAGTGGGTCAAGTTGGAGTGTCATGCTAAGCCCAAAAATAGGGTTTGCTGAGTAGGCAGCCCATAGCCTACAATCTCAATAAGCCCGCAGTCCACTAAAAGCCTACAAACATATAATCCAATTGTCCATATATATCAAGTTGGAGGATAACGAAATTGAGAAACACTTACATTGCATACATCGGGATGTTACTGTGGCGGTATATGAGGCCAATCATGCATTATCATGTATTTTAAAATTTTCACATAAAAATGCATTATTGGCTTGTGATACCGCTACAGTGGTATACCTTTGCATGAAAATTATTCCCCTGGCCTCTTCGATGGATATTTGAGAGTGCAGCCAATGCGACCTTGTCAAAGCCGTTCATCCTGCCAATACAAAAGCCATTAAATACTTGGGACGGCTAACTTTTTTGATGTATGCCATTGGTTCCTTTTGCCTCAGTAGTACTATTGTGCATGTCGTTTTGATGCAAATTGCAATTAAGACAAAAAACAGACTCTCTCAACTCAATTAGTCCTTTACCGCTTACATATATTTCAAAACCCAATGAAGACTTTCTTTGATTCTTTTCATTGCAGATTTTCATGCACATCTCTGAACAAAGCAACCATGTTTCTTATAAGCTGCAGCCAGGTAACCTTTTGTAATTACTACATGAATAATAATTGCTACATCTGTCTCTTCATTTTCATCAATTTTCTGCCTATCTTTGCTCATCAAACCAATGTCACACCTCCCCTTTCGTTCACCATACTTCAGTTCAACCTTGATACACACAATATACTCTATGAAGGTGATGCCACGCCTTCCTTAGGCATGGTAGAACTCAATACAGTCTCCCAATTGTTCCGCGTAGGGCGGTGTACCTATTCGCAACCTTTGCACCTATGGGACTCTGCTACCGGTTCACTAGCAGATTTCACAACCCATTTCACTTTCATGGTTGACACTCATAACAGTAGCAAATTCAGTGATGGGTTTGCCTTTTTCCTTGCTCCTGTTGGCTATTCAATTCCACCTAACTCTGCTGGTGGTAGTCTAGGATTGTTCAACAGCAGCACTAATTTTGCAGTGTCCAAAAACCAAATTGTAGCAGTTGAGTTTGATTCCTACACAAATATTGAGTGGGATCCAAATGGACCTCATGTTGGGATCAATGTTGTTTATACCATATCTTACTCGGGGCCCTTCAGACCAACAAGCTTTCAGCCTTACTGGCCCAATAAAACCTAGGACACGTGGCAGCCACACGAGGCCATGCCCACGAAGTCCCACATCGGAAAATAACAACATGTTGCCTCTCCCATCTTCCTATAAATAGGGGACTTTACTACAAAGGTAATGACATTTTGAATACCATAGCTTCATCCATTTACTCCATACTTATCTCGACTTAAGTTTCTGGAAATGCTTACTTACGGTACTCACACCTTGTCAAGCTGCTCACACTTGTCTTCTTCCCCTTTTTACGTGTCTTACCTGTGCCGAAGATTCCCCTGGCATCAAGGCATCATTATTATCATCATCATCTAAGTTGGGCTCAAATAGGGTCCTCCCATTTTTGAGCGTCAACGCATTGGCGCCCGTCTGTGGGAATCATTACTAAAACATCTCTTCCTCTGCCAAGCTGAAGATGGAACCATCGCCACCTCCAAGTTCCGCTTCACTTTAGCACCCCTCCTCCGAATCATCCACGCGATCCCGCAACGGCAGGCTTGCGTATCCAGATGGACACATTGCGCAGTGGACATGGCTAAAATACGGGAACACAACAATATCCTCACAACCAACTTCCAAGACACCCAAGGAGAGCTAAGGAGACAGCAGAAGCATTCACGCACTGCAGTGGGGACTTAACAAAACCGCCTCTGCCTTGGGAGCAATCATCCCAAAGCGCCATTCACCGACGACTTACGAACAATTCGGACCAGGTCAAGTCGCGTATCAAGACAAATGATCCTTCCTCCGCCGGTGAATAGCCCACATCGTGGTCATACGGTTTATTCGGATTGCCGCGATATGTTGCGAAGTCGGCGCGAAGAACGTCGGAGGTCTCCGATCGAGTCAACGCCGACTCGACAACCTACGAACGACCGACCTTAGGAATGTAGAGCCGATCCACCACAGCCGATCCGAGCGCCGAACCGAAGGGAACAGTGATTCGTAGTATATCCTTCTCGGGTGAAAAACCAATCTTACCGATCCACGGAAGATCGGATCGCGCCACGCTTGGACTCACTCAGGAGGAACGTTCGAACGTCCCCCTCGAACGCCAAGACAAGGGATACGCAAGTCGAAGTGCCCAAACCAACACACGACTGGATTGACTGGTACGAGTTCGGAGGTTCAAATTTATTCAAGAGTTAAACAACTCGAGGACGACGGACTAGCGCCTTCAGCAAGATGGGGAAAATCAAACCCTAGCCTTCTCGAGCATATCCCATTGCCTGATCGAGAAGGACGTCCAACCATTGAGAATACCATTCTACTCAGAACGGAGGATCCTTTGACCCATATGCACACGTTTCAATCGCCTTAGGTTGCAAGGCCTTGGCGACGAAGGGCGTGCCTTTACTCTTCCTTCGACTGATCGAGCAATAGCCGCTTAATCGTTTCTTCCGATCGACCCAGGTGCTGTTCTTTGATCAATTAAAGCAGGTTTTCCTTAACCATTTTATGATTCGCATCGATCGCTTGTGTTCACGATGATCTGTATTAACGGTACGGCAAGGAGAGGATGAACAACTCGAGTACGCTGCCCGATTCAGCCATGAGTACTCAAGGTGCCCAGACACCGATGATCGAATCGCTTCTCGGCGCATTCAAGAGCGGATCGCGTAAACCGGCTTCCACATGGTTCACAAAGCAATAATCGGGGACTTATGCCGAGCTAATGAGGCAAGCAGCCATTCATGCCAAGGCGGAATTGCTAAATTCTCGAGAGGGACCTCGACCTCCAAGGTGGTTTTGATCCATCGGATCGGCCAGATCCTGGCCCCAACCGATGATCCTCCACTTCACCAATCGGCACCGCAGAAAGCACGCTCCGAATGATCCAGGATGCCTACGTCAGAAAGACAAACTAAGAACTCCTTTGGACCAGGACATGATAATCGGGTTGCCGTAAAGTGTGTTAATAGAATCAACACAAAGGCCCACTAATCAATGAACCGAAATCTGGGGCTGAGGTGTTTACTCACGAACACATCTTACGAGACCGTTCTCCTTCGAAGTGACAGCATTCGAAGCCCGCTATGCGAAACCTGCCCGGAGCCGCATCGGGATACCGACTCTTCCATGATACCATCAACAACAAACACGTACAATTGAATCATGCATGGCCTTGAGAAGGATCGTGGAGCGCCTCATTCAAGACGGCAAGCTTGACCAATACCTCCACGATCGACCGCCCGCATCAGCCTCGTAATATCGACAGATCAACACGATCGTCGCGGGTTAACTATCGCCGAGACCAAGCAGGCGCTCAAAGCTACGTTTGGGACAGGCCCCCAAGTGCTCGGCATCGAGAATGGACGAACTACAAAATGCAAAAGACCGGATGGGAGCCGATCACTTACTCGAGGAAGAGGAGAAGGATCATCTTCCCCTCACCGGACCCAATGGTTATCCGAGCAGAGATTGTCTGACCTCGACGCGTAAGAGTGCTAATCGACACAGGAGTTACGTGAACCTGCTCACTAACGCGTTCGAGGCATTCGATATGAGGATCGGCATGTCAACCGGAGCATCACCCCCTTGCTAAGTTTCTCGGCGATGTCGTACAACCAATAGGAGTATCCAACTTCCGACCGTAGGCACCGCACCAAAGACAAACTCTTCATCTACACCACTTTCCTTATCGTCGATTGCCCGACAAAGATACAATGCCATCATAGGCGTGCCGACTCTAGCCAAGATGAAAGCTTTCCTATCGCCCCATATGTCGCTGATGAAATTCCCTACCCGATCCTAAGACAAACAAGGCGTGGCGACCAACTTAGCGCGGCGAACGTGCTATGTGTCATCCTTCTGCCCCGCCAAATCGCTACCAAAGGAGGCTCGCGGTCTCCAATGCCGCACCTTCATCACCCAACCACCAAGGAACGATCGGCCACGATCCTCGCGATATGTCAAACCACGCCACAAAGCGCAACCGCTTGAGGAATTAGAGTGGTTGTCTATTTATCGAAGGACCAGGATCGATCGACAGTTCGCATCGCACGGCTCACCAAAGCCCTTCTGGCTGAATTCATCGCCTTCCTAAAAGCCAACTCGGGGAGTCTTTGCCTGGTCGTATGACGACATGCCCGGTATCTCCCCGATGTCATCTCAAGCATCGGCTCACCAACCCGCTTGCAAACCTCGTGAGGCAAAAAGAAGATCGCATTTACAGCGACCGGTGATACGCCATGAAAGTCGAAGTAGACAAACCGGGGCGATCGCCTTCATTAGGGAGGTCGATTACCCAATTTGGTTGGCTAACCGATGGTAAAGAAATCAAACGACACATGGCGCACGTGTGCCAAGACTACACCGACTTGAACAAGGCATGTCCCTAAGCGATGTTTCCCTACCTGCACTGATCAACCTGGTTGACGCTTACCGCAGGCCATGAGTTGCTGTTTCGCTGGATGCCTATTCGTGCTATAATCAGATTTTCATGCATCGCCGATCGAGCACATACGTTCATCACCGATAAGTGGCCTTTGCATCAGCAACGTGATGCCCTTCGGTCCAAGAATGCCTGAGCAACCTATCAACGCCTAGTAAACAAGATGTTCAAGGAGCACATCGGCAAAGACGATGGAAGTCTATGTCGATGACATGCTGGTCAAGAGCAAGACCTCCGGTCAACACCTTCAGAATCTGTCCTGCATGTTCGAAGTACTCAAATATTACAAGATGCGACTCAACCCCGCCAAATGCGTGCGTTCGGGTATCTTTCGAAAGTTCCTTGGCTTCATGATCACCAAAGAGGTATCGAGGCTAATCCGTAAAATCAAAGCTTTGTTGAATATGCAGTGCCAAGGACACAGAAGGAGATCCAAAGCTTAACTGCCGCGTCGCAGCCTCTACACGATTCATATCTAAGGCTACCGTTGTGCTCCTTTCTTCAAGGCGCCTTAAAGGCCCCAAGCAAATCCTCTGACCTCCGAATGCGATGACGCCTTCGTAGCTTGAAGGAATATATGAGCAAAGCGCCCTTGCTCGAAGCCAACCCTGAGGTGAGGGACTTGTCATCTACCTATCGGTCTCTTCTTCAAAAGGAGCTCTGTCCTCATCCCGAAACCTCAAGGCATTGAGCACTCCAGGTTCTACGTAAGTAAAGCCTTACAGATGCCGAACGCAGATACCCGGAGTTGGAAAAGCTCGCGTTCGCTTTGATCACTTCGCACGCAAGCTTCGCCGTATTTCCAAGCACACGCGACACGTTTTAACCAATCAACCCCGCGCCTGAGATCCTCCGAAGCCAATCTCCTACGGATCGATCAAGTGGGCTATTGAGCTTGGGAATTCGATATTCATTATCAACCTCGACTGTACTCTAAAGCGGTCAGGGCCGTAGGCCCGATTTCATCGCCGAACTAACCCCATCACCTTCGTGGTCAAGGCTCCATCCTTTGTAAAGACAACACCGAACCCGACCCATGCCGTCCCCTCGCCTCAATGGACACTATATGTGGACGGATCAACCAATCGTGAAGGAAGCGGAGCTGGCCTCGTCTCACATAACACTGTGACGGCGTCGCAATCGAATATGCGATCCGGTTCCAGCTCAAGGCCTCCAACAATGAGGCTGAATACGGTCTCATCGGTCGGCCTCGGCTAGCCAAACACATGGGCGCCGAATCGGATCACCATTCATAGCGACTCCCAATTAGTGGTCAATCAAATCACTCCGGACTTCAACGCCAAGGAACCATCCATGACCGCGTACTGTCCAAAACCACTCAGTTGTTGGAACACTTTCGCCGAATACAAAAATTCGACAAATCCCGAGATCCGAGAACAGCCATGCAGGATGCATTATCTCTCGATTCTTCGCACCGACGACGTGTTCGGCCGTCTGATCCCGGTGGAGGTTTTGTCATTTTGACTCAAACATTTCCGAAAGCAGTATTCACCGCCAAAGACACCCTGCCGGACGGACCCTCTCCTCACCTTTCCTCAAGAATGGCACTCGCCGAACGACAAAGCGAGCAAGAAGGATAAGATACCGTCGCGCGATACTTGATTCTTGACAACACGCTATACCGCCAAGTTACACCATGCCTTACCTAAAATGTGTCACAAAGACGGCTGGGGATTACGTCCTCGAGAAATACACGGGCGAGTGTGCGTAAATGAACCATTCTGGGAGCTAGATCGCTTGCAAGGCCATTCGACAAGGGTATTATTGGCCCACCATGCATGAGGACGCTAACAAAATGGCTAGAAGGTGCGATAAGTGCCAACGCTTCGCACGATCCTCATCTTCCCGCTCGAACCCTCACACCCATCATCAGCCCCCGGCCCTTCGCCTGATAGGGGACTCGAGATCATTGGCCCGATGCCACAAGGGAAAGGCCAAAGTGTCAAATTCGCGCAAGAGTTTTGCCGACTATTTCACCAAGTGGGTCGAAGCTAGCCCTAGCTATCACATCGCCGCTAGAATCGAGAACTTTCTGGCCTCGGCGTAACATCATTTGTCGCTTCGGGGTTCCCACGCAATCACGATCGACAACGGCAGCGCGCTCGACCGCGCCTCTTCAAGCAATTATGTTCACGATACAAGATCAACCTCTTTCTTCGCATCTTCCGGCCCATCCACATTCAACTGGACGGTGGAAGCCATCAACAAGATTATCAAGGACATTGAAAAGAAAATTGGGACGATGCCAAGGTTCTTGGCCCGAAAAACTTCCTGGTTCTTTGGTCGATCCGAGCGACGCACGCACATCAACCTGAGAAACCCGCTTTCGCGTTTCTCGCATTAAACGCAGGCTGCCGTCTGTGCGGAGATCGCGGAGTCCTCATACCGAATCGCAACATTTTGCCCTCAAGATAATAAAGAACAACTTTTGTTTAACCTAGATCTCGATCAAGAGCGCTGAATTCACCGACCTTCTAACATAGCATACAAACAACGCACCGCTGCAGATTATGATTCTCAAGCCTCGATCATTTAAAATTGGCGATTGGGTCATGCGCAAGGTTTCTTTGGCTACGAAGAACCCAACCGAGGGGCAACACTAGGGCCTACCCGGGAGGGCCCATACGAGGTTATCCGTGTCAGCCAGACTCTGTGCGTGCAGATTGCGAGATTCCGAAGGAAAGCACCTCATCCTTGGAACGCCGATCATCCGAAATATTATTTTAAGTAAACTTCAACGCCTTCATTCGCTTACTCCATATAAACCACTATGCCTTCTGCATCTGCTTACATGAAGTCAACTAGTACGCTTTCTACTTTCTAATCTTTATGTAAGTTATAATGCCTTCGGCATTCTACTTTTGTATAGTGCCTTCGACACCAACTCTTGTATAATGCCTTCGCATATGATTTTCAATACCGGAAACATTTGAAAGGCAAACATGCTTCTCAATTCATTTCAAAAAATTGTTTCGTGCCCATAAGCCTCATAATTCATTACAAAACCAAAAATAAGATCCTAACTAGACAGAAGATGGGCCATCGCCTTGTCGACTTCTCTTCATCTCCTCCATCTTCTTCTTCATCTTCTTCCTCCCCTTGCCAGATATCATAGCCTCTGTCACTCCTTCGAGCGGCAGGGGGAGGGCTTTGTTCACGAAATCCAACTCCAGCCTCCTTGCCATAGTTGTATCGCCAACGTGCTGCAGGCTTCTTGCTCAAACTTCCCACTTCATCAACCAAGTCCTCAAATTCAGCCGAGGTCTTGTACTTGGCAATGGCTTCCTCCGCCGCTTTCGCTTCGCCTCGCCGCAGCTCCTCCTCTCTCGGCTAACTCCATGGCCTTCAGCCGTCTCTTCACAAAGGACCCGAGCGGCATCGCACACGGCCTGCCCTATCAGCCTTCGAGCTTCTCCCAAGCCTACGTGACCTCATGCCCAAGATCCAGCAGCCTTTCGATGGGCATCTTCTTTTTCCCCACGGCCGATGGTTCTCCCGCATGACTTCGGCACTTGGGCGATCCGGGCCTTGGCCCCAGCCTTGGCCAGTGGCCCGACTATGAGCACGTGCAGGCATTTCACGCATCGTCACGGAAGAGGTCCATGGAGCTCGCAAAACAAAAAAAATGTCAAGCTTCTACCAAGCATCGGCATTGACGCCTATGAAATAAAGCGAAGATATGAAGGGCGGTACTTACAACATGAAGCGTAAGCTCTTCTCCAACTCCTAAGCATAGCTGTCCCAGACGAATGGAGTCGATCTCTCCAGCCAACTCGCCTCCGTCAATCATGGTGTTGACAAAGGAACAGATCTTAAGACATGCGAGGTAACTTTCTCCTTCCCCTCGGCTTCGTCCCATCTCCTCCTCCTCATCCTTCCTTGGAAGATACCCTTCAAGCAAGGGTGCACCTTCGGTTTGGCCTTTGGGGGGACCATCTCGAGGGGCTCCCTGCACACTTCTTCAAATTGGCGCTTCGCCACTTCTTCGACGGCCTGCCGAAGGGCCTCCGCCTCCCGAACTTTCTTCTCTTGCTCGCCTTAGACTCCTCCACCAAAAGCTGCCCCAGCATCAAGCTTGTTTGGGAGTTACCTTCGGCTTTCTTCCTTCGACTTCTCGCTTCTTCTCAGGCTGCAAAGCAACGCGACGCCGATCACGCTCTCACAACTCCATCCCCAGCAACTACCAAGGAGCACACAAGGAAAGGATAAACAATCAACAAAAGAGAACACACACACCAAAGCTCGATCCCATTGATAGCTACTTACTTCTTATTCACCACCAACTTGACCTTGATCAAGTTCGGTCGCCAAAGCAATCTCCTCCACTCCCTATCGCTTGAGGACGACGCTTCTTACCCGCTCGCGCAGGTCACAGTCTGCCTCCTTCGTCCAGACCGGCAACTTTTCCCCACAGAAACAGTAGTTCAAACACATCAAAGACGGCAACATGAACGACTATACAAAAATATACTTATACAAACACCAAAAGTTTATGGTCGACCATTTCTATCACCTACCCGAGGAATCGAAATCATGGGGACCCGAATCTCCCAAGGTTACCTTCTTGGATCGCCCACCTCCCGCTTGCCGAGGCAAAGCACCGACAAGCTTCTCCATGACTTCTCGAGACGAAGGCACATCATCCACAAAGTACTCCCGACTCCGCTTCGCACGGTTGGTTTGCACCCAACCTCCTTTCTCCTTCGACATGGCCCTAGCCTTCGTCACGCTTATACGATAGCCAAATCGCTTCCACGCTTCGCCTCGCTTTCACCAAAGAAGATGTAAGTAAAGGTCCTCAAAGATGGTGATCCAAAAATTGGGATTCATCTGTGGCCGGCGCATAACCGATCCGGCCAAGATCTTCTCGCACCCATGGGTGCAAAGCGTCTAAAACTCCAACTTGAAGATATCCGTAAAATGGCCACATGACCTCGGGAGGAGCACTCAACAACTCATTCTCACCAGGTATCCGCAGCCCGACCGACTCGAATCCCCAATGCTCCCGGAACCAAATCCTCTTCTCGCTCATTTCTCTCCGCATCAATATCCCATTGTTTTTCCAAGGGCCTACGCACCTGGGTATAATACCACCACCAACCACAAGAACCAAAGCTGGCTTCGGTCGCTTCTCCCGACGCCGACGCTTCACCTTGGTAAGCCCTCAAGCGATGGGTCTTGAGTATCACCCATCGATAGTCACAATGCCCTCGTCTCCGTTTCTACCTTACTCTCTTCGACTACCACAGTTCAACATCCTCACCGACTCGTATTCTGGGCTGTTTTGCTGACTCACCTTCGGATACTCACCGATCCTACTCACCTCTCGAGTCACTGACATCTACAAACAAAAAGGGGATACCTAAGCACTCACCACAAGATCACCCTGAGGACTTCCTAAAGTTTTTCTATGTGTTCATGCGAGTTCTATATGTTCATGCGAAATTCTTCCAAAATTCAAGCAACATTCAAACAAAAGGAGTCTTCAATCTTTCAAAAGGCAGAATGAGTCACATACCTTGTTTTAGCCACCGCTCTGCTAGATCGGAAATCGCTCCGCCGTGAGTACCTCGTCGGAATCGCCTTCACGGAAATCGCCTTGTCGGAAATCGCTTAGCCGAATTTGCCCTTTTTCACAAATTCTCTCAAAAAGCAAAGTGTCACCACAATGCTCCTCTACTATTTTTATACTATGGCCGAAGACCAAACGCCGCCATAAATGCCTTTGATCTTCACGCCCAACTCTTGGCTAACACATGGCACCCACGGGCGAGGCGTAAGCTAAAACGTCGCCTTTGGGAATCTCCCACACCGATCCCACGGCTCCATGCCGATCGGTACATCCTCTTCGGATTGGCTCAGGAAACCTCCCCACCGATCGCTCCATCATGCCAATCAGTGGTAGTGTCTCTTCGGATTGGGATTGGGATTCTCCCACACCGATCCCATGGCTCCATGCCGATCGGTACATCCCTTCTTCGGATCGGGCACAGGGAAACCTCCCCACCGATCGCGCTCCATCATGTGCCGATCTGCAAGGTCTCTTCGGATTGGGATTGGGAATCTCCCACACCGATCCCACGGCTCCATGCCGATCGGTACATCCTCTTCGGATTGGCTCAGTGGAAACCTCCCCACCGATCGCGCTCCATCATGCCAATCGGTAAGTGTCTCTTCTGGATTGGGATTGGGATTCTCCCACACCGATCCCATGGCTCCATGCCGACGGTACATCCTCTTCGGATTGGCACAGTGGAAACCTCCCCACCGATCGCGCTCCATCATGCCGATCGGTAAGGTCTCTTCTGATTGGGATCGGGAATCTCCCACACCGATCCCACGGTTCCATGCCGACGGTACATCCTCTTCGGATTGGCTCAGTGGAAACCTCCCCACCGATCGCGCTCCATCATGCCGATCTGTCAGTCTCTTCGGATTGGGATTGGGAATCTCCCACACCGATCCCACGACTCCATGCCGACGGTACATTCTCTTCTGATTGGGTTGGGAATCTCCCACACCGATCCCACGCATTTACGCCGGATCGGCATATTCTCTTCGGATCGGCTTCGCTGCCTTCAAAGACCTATGCCAAGCTCCTTCAAAAAAAAAAAAAAAAAAATTTCCTTCAAGTTTCCTCGCTTTACAGAACATCATTACTTGACAACTTGGGGGACTACAACATGGGGTTAGCACCACAACACACATAATCCATCTGAAGGGCCGCTTGGTCCCAAACCAAAAGCAAACACCGGCAAGTCCCCAACCAAGAAGTTCCTTCTCAATCGGAAACTTGGGGACTCTGCTTATACCATATCTTACCTGGGCCCTTCAGACAACAAGCCCACCTGGCTCCAATAAAACCCTAGGACACGTGCGTACACAGCCATGCCCACGAGTCCCACATCTGGAAAATAACAACATGTTGCCTCTCCCATCTTCCTATAAATAGGGACTTACCCCCACCACAAAGGTAATGACATTTTGAATACCATAGCTTCATCCATTTACTCCATACTTATCTCGACTTAAGCTTCTGAGTGCCTACTACGGTGCACCACACGGTCAAGCGTTCACACTTGTCTTCTTCCCCTTTTTGCTGTGTCTTACCTCGTCTGCGAAGATTCCCTGCATCAAGGCATCATTATTATCATCATCATCTAAGTTGGGCTCAAATAGGGTCCTCCCATTTTTGAGCGTCAACAAATGTAAACAAAATCTCCTCAATTGTCAACACCAGTTGGGTTTTTAGCAGCAACAGAAGGAAGGTGGCTAATGCATGGATAACTTATAATGCTACCACAAACTACCTTAGTGTGTTTTGGACATACAAGGAAAACCCAAATCCTGCTTTTATTGACAGTTCCTTTTCGCTTTCTCACCGTGTTGACTTAAGAGAGGTTCTCCCCGAATGGGTTACTATTGGTTTTTCAGCTGCTACTGGAACAGCCCCTGAGCGGCATGTTATAAATTCTTGGGAATTCAAAGCACATTTGGATTCTGGTGCGATACGAAACAAACAAAAGGATACGGAAATGAAGAAGAAATATTTGATAGGAGGAATTGCTGCTTTTACTTTGTTAATTTTGATGATTGGTGTGGCCTTGTGTAGGTTGGTTGTAAAGAAGCGAACAGTCAGGATTGGTGGACATGAAAATTACTCCAAGGATGTGACCTCCATAAATAAGGATCTTGAGAGACGAGCATTCCCTAAACGATTTTCTTATAAGGAATTAGTTGCAGCCACCAATGGCTTTGCAAACACTGGAAGGCTAGGCCAAGGAGGGTCAGGACATGTTTATAAAGGAATCTTACAGGATCTAGGTTGTGCAATTGCTGTGAAGAAAATATTTGCAAAATCTGATTACTATGAGAAAATCTTCATCAATGAAGTCAAAATTATAAGCCGCTTAATACATAGAAACCTGGTGCAATTTATTGGATGGTGTCATGACGAAGGCGAATGCTTACTTGTTTATGCATACATGCCTAACAGCAGCCTCGACACACATCTATTCGGACATAAAACAACCCTGCAATGGAAGTTCAGGTATAAGATAGCTTTAGGCTTGGCCTCTGCCCTTCATTATCTACATGAAGATGCAGAGCAATGTGTTCTTCATAGGGATATCAAATCAGCTAACATATTGTTGGACAAAGACTTCAGCACTAAGCTCGGTGATTTCGGGATTGCAAAGCTTGTTGATCCATGGTCCAGGACTCAAACAATAGGGGCGGTAGGGACTTTTGGATACATAGCCCCAGAATATGCAAATGGAGGAAGGGCCAGTAAAGAATGTGACATGTTTAGTTTTGGAGTTGTGGCCTTGGAAATTGCTTGTGGAAGGAGGACTTACCAGGATGGAGAATTTCACGTGCCACTTGTCAATTGGGTTTGGCAACTGTACCTTGCAGGAAATCTTCTCTATGCAGCTGATGAGAGATTGGATAAGATTTTTGATAAAAATGAAATGGAATGCTTGTTAATTGTGGGATTATGGTGCACTCATCCCAACAGCAAGGGAAGGCCAAGAGCTGGAAAAGTCATGAAGGTTCTTGAGCTTGAAGCACCGTTGCCGGAACTTCCACATGACATGCATGAACTTGAGCATCATCTGTCTCATCATGATCTCATATGATTATAGCACAACCAAAAATAGTTTCTTTTTGCTTCTTCTTTGGACTATGGTTGTATCATGATTTTGAATTCATGAAGTCTTATCTTCGGATTTGGGTGCTAGTGTTTCTGTGACTTTGTTCGACATGCTTTTTCATGTATATGTGGCTATTTCATTTGTTAATGAACTAGCATACTGCATCATCAACTATTGATGTAAAGAACAGAACTTCATTGAACCTCGAACCTAATTAAGCAACTTAATTTGGTTTGTTATTCTTAAGTATGTTAATGAAATCTAAAATGATCTTGATGTGAATGGTTTCTTCTTGGGCTATCAAATGTTCTCTGCTTCTAGAGTTTCAGTCTCGTCTTTTGAATTATAGATTTCAGTGTTACTTTAGTTAGTAATTAGACAATACACACTAGATTATTTAAATTAAGGGCACTTCAATAGACACAAGTGACAATATTTTAATGATTCATTATTACCATAATCTTCCATATTTAGAAGCCAAGAAGGACTCGCAGGAGTATAGCCGCAATACTCGGGATTTTTTATTATAAAAAAGAGTATAGTTGCGCGGCTATACTATTTACATAGATATTGTGATCCTTTTTTATAATTGTTTTTTCCCGATTTTTGTTTATCGATAAGAGTAGTTTAGAGCATTATCCATTACTATTAGGCCATTACCCGAGTCTCTATTGTTCCCTTTTGAGTTTTTACTTTTCCAGAGTTATTACCCGTATAAAGAATTTAACATTGTCATGTTTAATTCTCATATTGTACGCGTACGTACATATTTTTTCATGTTTAATACACTTGTTTTTACAAAATTTTCAATAATACACACAAAATTTATATATTACACGCATAATTTTCGCATAGTATTGAATGAAAATAATATTTATTAAAAAAAATTCAATAAATCATATTAAAATATTATATAGTGGCCGAACTTATCAGTTGTAATTTGCCAAGATATTGACGAATAAAACACGTATGTATTTTATTTATATTTTTCCCGTTCCATATTTTACTAACTATGAAAAAATGTGAGGAACTAAGATTATTTCTTACTTGCTGTAACAAAAATGCAAGATGGTGATTTTGCAATCTCTTTAGAAACCAGAACAACAATTTCAAACAAATATTTACGCGTATAGTAGTAAGCGAGGTGGTAGTATTCTTCATGTAAAGTGTTGTTTGAAATGTGAAGCAATTTTCAAGAACACTCCAACTCAGCATGCAATCCTCTACAACAAATAATGTGTGTAGTAACATAATTTAGTAGAACTCGAGAGAATGAGGTGGACCAAAGGCAAACATTCCCACAAAAAAGGAAGTAGAAAAAATTGAACTCTCAAATTGATTTACTGTGAAATTTATCTCTCTTCAATATCTGCTTTGGAGATGTCGAAACTAGCAAATTAATATCTATAAAGTATAAACTAATGCAACTAGAAGGGTCATTTTCTTTTAATTTTTTAAAAATAAATAGTATAGCCATGCGGCTATACTCCTTTTAAATATAATATATCTAAAGAGGATAGCCACGTCGTTATACTACGGTTTTTTAATTATAAAAAATAGTATAGCCGAGGATAGCCACGCCGTTATACTACGGTTTTTTAATTATAAAAAGCAGTATAGCCGCGCGGCTATACTGCTTTTGACACTTGGGCAACGACTCGCTGGGCATGTCTTTTTTTTTAATTTAAAAAATAAATAGTATAGCCGTATGCGGCTATACGCAGGATTTAAAAAAAAAAAGATTATAGCCGCGTGGTTTTACTGGGGTCGTTTTTTAAAATTTTTTTTATAAATAGTGTAGCCGAGCGGCTATACTCTTTACATAGATACTGTTATCTTTTTTTTATAATTGTTTTCCCTAAATTTTTGTTTATCGATAAGAGTAGTTTAGAGCATTAACCATTACTATTAGGCCATTACACGAGTCTCTATTGTCTCCTTTTGACTTTTGACTTTTCCAGAGTTATTATCCGTATAAAAAATTTAGCATTTTCATGTTTAATGCTCATTTTGTACACGTACGTATTTTTCATGTTAAATACACTTATTTTTTACAAAATTTTCAATAATACACACAAAATTCTTTCTAATATTTTCTTTTATATGTCCTTCAATTGGTTTATTCAACTCAAGAGTTGACAAATGAACCTGTGAAGTCATGACTTGACAATGTCGAAGGTTCCAATCTTAAATTTTAGAGTACCATCAATTCGTCATATCAGATTGCATCAAATCCTTCCTTGTCTGTCTGTAAAGAGTATGAAAAAAAAACAGTCAAGAAACAGTCAAGAGGGACTTCGGAGACTGCAATTGAATTGAGGAAAAGAAATTGTGTATGAAATACGCCCAAAGAGTCCCATGCCTTTCAAAACAACTATTGTTTTTTCAACTGATTTCGTATCGAGAATACCTAACGTGGACCATTCTTGACTTTTTTTATATAAAAAAAAAAAATGGACCATTTTAATTTCTTTGGCCTTTTGTTTTGAATGTCAAAGTCTTGGGCTTCTTTCCCTTTAAAACATGGCAATTCTTGGTCTTCATTACACTCTTCATAATCTGACTTCTTCATTATAGTTGCCACGTACATTTCTATTATTCGTTGCACTGCAGATTTTCACGTTCTTGTTGGTTGCATTGCGATGTCTCTAAGCTGGCTATCAACTTTCCGAGTAATTTGTGGGTGTTTAAAGTGCACCACGTGGTTGGTGTCTGTCCAATTTAGGCATGGGGCGTGTGGAATATTTTGATCTGGCGCAGCCGTATGTCATAAAAATAATACAATAAATTGGAAAGTAATTACGTATTACAAATCCCCATTGGATGGTACACTTTAGCGTTGACGAGGCCACAATTAGACTTTGGAATCAGGTCAAAGCCTGTCAAAAGTGCATCATCTGTCGGTCGGACCACTTGACCATTTTGCCCTTTAGTGAAAGAAATCAAGAGAAATTCAGAGTTTTAGGTTACCTGTAGAAATTTCGAAGTCTCCCACTGTAAATGGCTCTCAATTCCCAAATTAATTACACTGCAGAGCACAAAAATAACTCCACAAACTTCAGCAAGCACAATTTAGAGAGTCTCACAAAACTAAAAACATTTGAACTAAAAGGCCTCCGGCCCAACACAAAACCAAACGTAAACATTGACATCAATTCAAACCTAACATTTTCATCCCTTGAAATCATCAATTCCAGATATAAATATCCATTTGGGCTTAACAACAACATTTCTAGCCATCATATGTCATCCAAGACGAATCCTAGCCAAACATTCAGCTACATTCATTTTAATGGTCATTAAGTAAACCAGCACATCAACAATAACAAAAGCATTTCATAAGAAAATTCAATACTTGAAGTTCATTCTCAATAAGCTTCATAACTCAAATATAAATCAAGCATTGGTCACTTTGTCCGTTCAGATTTCATTCAATTAACATGTTCAATAGATTTCCAATTCAAACATAACCAAATTTCATGGTATCCTTGCTCGTGGCTGCACCTAGATTGAGTACAGAAGGCTGCGTACGTCACTCTAGGAGGATCAAAGCCACGTAGCTCTTAAAGACTAAAGTTGAATCATAAAGTACTTGAATTAATAATCTCACATATTTTCAATTATTAAATTGTCGACTATAATCAATCAGTTAAAACGAATGAACAGGTGATTTCAAAATGATCTCAAGATTCAGAAGTAACGTTATAAATAGTATAATATCCTTTACTTTGAAAACTCTCATTCTTTGCCCCATAAATGCTGAAAATATAAAATAAAGTTCCCTCAATAAGTAACCAGATCAAATCATTAATTTCTGTTTAAAAACATCTTAAATCTCAAAATACTCCTCACCCAGGTGTACCCCGATCATATCCGTCAATGCCCGATTATCATACATGTCACATCCTCGCATAACTCGGAAACACAAAGTCGGCCAGAGGCAAGCGTTATCGTCAATTCCCAAGTATCAATCGAGTCAATTCCATATATCATGTGCAGTTACATCCTCGCGACACTCGGGGATCGCGTAATCAGCCTGAGGTCGTATCCTTTGATTTTCCGTCAATTCCATTTCCTCGCAAGACTCGGTGACATAAAGTCTGCTCAGAGGCCGCGTCCTCATAAGACACTCGGGAGTCACAAAGTCAACTTGAGCCGCGTCCTCTGTGCAACACTCGGGAGTCACAAAGTCAGCAGGCCGCGTCCTCGCTAGACGGGTGATCAGCCGACGCGTATCCTCATTTGGAATCGGGGACACCAAGTCTACAGCGCGTCCTCGCTCCACCAGTTCGGGCGTCCACAAGACTCGTGGGAGCGTATCATAAATGACAAATCTGTTTCCAAGACAACGAGGGTACTCTAAGGTGGGTTTGAAAACCAATTCCAAATCTGAATATCATCACCGCTTCGCAAAAATCCATTTTCATACTTAATTATATAATATAAAATATAATACTCTCAAAATCAGTTTCCCAAATATTCAAAAATACTCAACCATATACTTAATTATAATAGTCATAACAATAATAAGAATAATTAATAAATAAATAATGAAACTAATACTAGATAACCAAAAGAAAATCCCTGTCTCAATGGACTACTTTCATGAACAAACCCATAACGTATTCACCATTAAACATACGAACCATTAGCAAAATGAATATATAATTTCACAATATTATTATAACAATAATAACAATAGTAATAATAATCATGAAAATCCCATCATTACATACTTAGTAAATAATACCCCCAAATTCCTTACTGACATTCCAAATACAAAAGTACCAACTCACATAAACCAAGAATCCTACAAATGCTTAATAGAAACCACAGAAATCTCATATCTTCATAATCCTATTTTAACAATATTAGAGCCTCACAATTAAGACCATAAGCCCAACCATTTATATCAAATGAACTCTACCAAATCCAAACATATCAGATGGTGAACATCACAGATAATTATTTCATAAATCAGACCATACATAAGCAATTTATTCAATTCGCCCAACAACTCAAAAAGTCATCAACCATAATAATTTACTCAAAGAACAATTCACAGAGTTACTACTTTTCAAATAAATATCCCCAGATCACCAAAGCGAAGAAATGTCAGGCCTCAACTAGGAATTAGACATAAACCCTAGTTCCCGGTATTCAAGTGCGTGTACGCGTACGTGATGGGTATTTAAAGGTTAAACTACGTTTTTCGGCAGGTGAAAGCGACCTCGGAAAGGTACACGGTCAATCCACTGGTCAAACTTCCCGAATATGGTCAGCTGGGGCCGTGGGGCCGACCTCAATTGGATCAGAACATTCCTAAGTCCAACAAAATTAACTTTTCACGTCAGAAGGTTTAATCCTCGATCGAGCGGTCGGTTCTACCACGGCCGTCACGATCGGACCCGGTTTAGTTTAATTAAATTTTAAGTTATTGATCAAGGCGTCAAGACTCCGCGATCAAGTAAATTTCCCACGTAATCCTAAAAATCTGAGAAGCAACATCTTAGGTGGGCCGTCCGTGATCAGAAACTATCGAGCACGGATATGCAGCAGGCGTAAATCGGTCAAGTTCGGCCCCATTTTATGACTCCGATTTAAAATCAAGAGCGCCTGCGGCTGCGTGACAACGGCATGGATAATTAGGAATAAAGATTGACAATGATGATGGGCGCACGTAGCCACCCACACTGGCAGCGCATTGGGTGCCCAAAGCGATAAACCGAGGTCGGACAAACTCTAAACCAAAAGCTGTCCTTCCACCTATCTATACTACACGATGAGTTGAACAACTTTCTCAACTACGGGAACGTTCATAGACGACGGCAAGTGACCGGAAATTCGCTTTGAAAACCGGCCAAACTTTGATTCATAGATCGGGTTGCCTAGACTCAAAATTTATAGAAAACCAACCATGCAAACAGTTAGGGCTCGAAGAGTAGATAGATTTACATACCTTACTCGCCTCAATTGGTCGCCGGAGGAGGAGGGGCGAAGCCTTGGGTTTTTGACCAAAATCAGGGAGTTTTTGCATTTTCCGGTGACCACAGGTGGCAGCTCTGGCTGGGCAGTGGTGGGATGGAAGAGGACGGCGACACGGTCGTTTTGGTACCAGCCCCGCCAAGTTTGGTGATCGGAAGAGGTGGTGGCAGCCCAAAAACCAGAGGGCCTGAACTGAAAAAAATGGAGAAAAGCTGAAATTTAAATATGCCCGATTACTGTAGCGGTGCACTGTAGCAATTCGATTTTTTTAATTTTTAATTTTTAATTTTATAAATATCTTTCACTTTATTTTCTTTTTATCATACTTTCAGGGCAGTAATGTCTTTTCTTGAATATTTTAATATTAATTTAGATACGGGATGTTACACACGTGGTGTACCCGGAACATTTAAAAATTTCTCCAACTTTCCGTCTTCAATCCTTGAAAAACTGCTCTATTGTTCTCTTCATGTTCTTCAATTTTTTCCAACCCTTTGTTCATCCACTTTCCTTCAGCATCAAACGCTTTGGTCTAGATGCAAACAACATACTTTATGAAGGTGCGCCTTCTCCATTCGGAGTGATTGAACTCAGCACGATCACAGACACAGATATATATTTCCGCACAGGCCGGGCTACTTATGCAGAACCTTTGCACTTATGGGACTCTGCTAAACTGGCAGACTTCACTACTAATTTCTCTTTCGTTATCGACACTCGTAATAGAACCTTGTTTGCTGATGGAGTTGTCTTTTTCATTGCCCGTGTTCACTATCCAATTCCACCAAACTCTGCTGGTGGTGATCTAGGATTATTAAACAGCACCACTCGTTTTGAAGCATCCCAAAACCAAATTGTAATGGTTGAGTTTGACACTTTCACAAACCAATGGGATCCACTCGGGCCACACGTTGGGATCAATATCAATACCATCTCCTCAGTTGTTAATGCCAAATGGGATGCTCGCGGCAACAGTGGGAAGATGGCTCACGTACAGATGACTTACAGTGCTACCACCAAGAACCTCACTGTGGTTTGGAAATATGAGGAAAATACTAATGTGGCCATCTCTTCGCTTTCTTACCCTATTGACCTGAGAAAGATTCTCCCAGAGTGGGTTACAATTGGATTTTCAACTGCCAATTGCTTTTACAGAGAGCGAAATGCTATATATACATGGGATTTCAGTCAAACTCAGAGGAGATGAGTACCAAAAAGAAGGAGAGGAGGCTATTCTTGATTGGGGCCGTTGCAGTCAAACTCAGTCAAACTGCATATGCTGGTGGCTACACCAACAATCAAAAGGAAGTGGATTGACCAAAAGTCAAAAGGAGAGGAGATGAGTACCACCAACCAGCATATGGCTACACCAACAATCAAAAGGAAGTGGATTGATTGTTGGTGTAGCCATATGCTGGTTGGTGGTAAAGAAGAGGATAAACAGGATTGATGGACATGGAAATTACTATTCAGCAGCCTCCACAGATCTTGAGAGTCAAGCCTTGCCAAGACGATTTGCTTACAAAGAATTAGTTGCAGCCACCAATGACTTCACAAACGATAGAAGGCTAGGCCAAGGAGGGTCAGGACAAGTTTATAAAGGAATCATACAAGATCTAGGCTGCACAGTTGCTGTGAAGAGAATCTTCCCAGAATCTGAGCACTATGAGAGCGTCTTCATCAACAAAGTGAAAATAATAAGCCGCGTAATACACAGGAACCTGGTGCAATTCATTGGATGGTGTCATGAGCAAGGCGAGTGCTTACTTGTTTATGCATACATTCCTAACAGCAGCCTTGACACGCATCTATTCGGCTCTAGAACAACCCTGCAATGGGATTTCAGGTACAAGATAGCTTTAGACTTGGCCACAGCCCTTCATTACCTACATGAAGATGCAGAGCAGTGTGTCCTTCATAGGGATATCAAATC
Source organism: Prunus padus (assembly GCA_024362665.1). Lineage (NCBI taxonomy): Eukaryota > Viridiplantae > Streptophyta > Magnoliopsida > Rosales > Rosaceae > Prunus > Prunus padus. Next base: position 34,268,977 of record JANFAM010000020.1, read on the forward strand.
AGCTAATATACTGTTAGACAACGATTTCAAGACTAAGCTTGGTGATTTTGGGATTGCCAAGCTCGTGGATCCGCGGTTCAGGACTCAGACAACAGGAGTGGTAGGGACTTTTGGTTACATAGCTTCGGAATATGCAAATGGAGGGAGGGCTAGTAAAGAGTCAGACATGTATAGTTTTGGAGTTGTGGCCTTGGAACTTGCATGTGGAAGGAGGACTTATCAGGATGAAGAATATCACATACCGCTTTTTCAGTGGGTTTGGCAGCTGTACCTTGCCGGAAATCTGCTCTATGTAGCTGACGAGAGATTGGATATGAATTTTGTTCGAAACGAAATGGAATGCTTGTTAATTGTGGGATTATGGTGTACTCGTCCCAACAACAAGGAAAGACCAAAAGCAGGGCAAGTGATGAAGGTTCTTCAGCTTGAAGCACCTTTGCCTGAACTTCCACATGACATGCATGATTATCCACAGCCTCAACCTCAACCTCAACAACAAACTGGTTCCTCTCAGCTATCATTAACTTCAAGGGCAAATAGATGAAGTTAAATTTAGAGATATTCATTTCAGTGTTAATTCTTCTTATTAAGTGAGTTGGGGAGAACGTTTATTTGAATGTAAATATGTGTGTGTCAAATGACACGCACGATACCAAGATACGTGGTGAACAGCTTGTTTTAGATCCAACCTTTTTCCGGCGTGAACTTTCGGTGAGCAACTTTGGCTTGGTCTTGTTCAAATGTTAATGAAATCTCTAATGATTTTGGTGAAAATGGTATGGTTTGCTACAAATTTACAATCATTGTTTTCTTTCAAACATGGCTTTATTGAAAAGAAACTTATGACCTTTCATAGAATAGAAAAGAAACCAAATAGTTATTTAAAATGAATAAAAGTCATTGTAGAAATTTGGTAGGGTTTTGAACATTGAACAGAAAGTTCCTTTATTCAAAATTGGTCATACTATGAATTAAGTTACTTAAAACAAAAATTAATCGATAAATAAAAAAATGTTAAGAGGATGATGTGAAACAGAGAGGAATGAAGGCATACCTTAGATCCTTGGTTGCCCCATTTGGGAATACTTTTTTTGGCCAAAAATATGCTTTACTTTAAAGTTAAGCAATTTAAGGTGTTCGGTAAAAATCAAATATCCTGATTAAAAGTAATGACCTCTTGACAACATATTTTAAAAGCATCCTCTGAGTCGCTTTTCAAGCAGAAAAGAGACTTTAATAAATTTTCCCAATTCCCATAATACTATCATTAATTTTTTAAAATGACATCATTTGGTCACCGAGAAAACCTCAAGAAAGAAATCTGTTAATGTGAGGTTTTTCATTGACTGAGTGAGTTGGTGAATTGAACAAGACAATTAAAATTTATGCGGTCTAATTGAGCTCAGACCCTTAGGCGTTGGTAACAAAAGCCTACAACTTTCACAATTTCTACAAATTTTTCTGCTAAATTTCTCAAAGGAATTATTGCCATTAATATTTTCAGTTTCAGACCAAAAAAAAAAAAAGAAAAAAAAAAGATAGACTTTCTTCTTGAAATTAGCTTAAGTGACTTGCATTTGGAAAATTGAACTGATCAGAGGTTCTTATTTAATCCGCCTTGCAGGTTAATAATCTTAGTAGGAACATGCTTGATTAATCTTCAAGGTAAATCTTGTTTTTTATATAGTAATTTAATGAAATGAAATTGAATTTGAAAATCAAGATGTGCTCAATTTTTTTTTTTTGTATATTCCACTGCTATTACTGAAAGTTATTCAAACATGTAGTTGAGTAGGTGTTTGATTACCCAGAAAGAAATAAACAAAAACACTTTAGCTGTATGGACATTATTAGTTTTTCACTTCAAGCAATCTTCATTGAATTTATTTCTGGATACCTCCCTCATTCTGCCCTTCTTTACAATTCCATTTTTCAAAATCCCATCACCTTCAATCCATTTTCTTCACGCTACAAGAAAACATTCATCCGTCAATAGAGTGTCAAATGGTTTGAAGATTGATTGATATCTCAATTATTTTGTTATTGGATATTCATGTATTTGTCATCTATGCTATATATATGGTTTCTTTCCTTGACTAATATAGGAGGTGAAGTATTTGGCATTTCTATATATCAGCATAAATGTTGTAAAAATATCTTAGAACACAAACGTAAACTTAACCATGCTGTTGTGGTGACTTGTATTTGGCATCTGAAATTTATGTCAAGAGTTTCCATTGGATACATAAAAGGGGAAGAACAATAAGGGCCCATTTGATAACCATGTCAATTTTATTTTCATTTTTTATGGTAGAGTATAGAGGAAAATGAGAGTGAGAATGGGAGTGATGATGAGATTGAGAGAGAGGATGAGAGGAGAGATTGGGAGGGAAGAGTAACAAAAATGAAAACAATTTCAAATAGATTTCAGTTTTTAGTTTTTGTTTTCACTTTTGTTACTCCTTCCTCCCTCCTTCCATCTCATCTTCACTCTTATTCTCTCTTCCATTCTCCCTATTTTTCCTCTATACTCTAGCGCAAAAAATGAAAAATGAAAACTAAAAACTAAAATTGAAATTGTTATCAAACGAGCCCAGTGTCAGTGGCTGAAAAAGGAGAAGGATATTACTTTCAGTACTTATTATTATAATTGTTTTAGTCCTTTACATTTCTGATTCATGTCTTATTAAACCCTACCCTAAACCCTTATTAAGTTCACATTTATCTTCTCAAGTTCACAAAGCCCATATTTAGGCTTTTTGTGTATCAAATGTTCTGTGTGCACATATGCTTTAAATTACTTCTGGTGTTTCCCTGACCCTATGGTATTTGTAAATTGCAGCATTTGCAAATCGCATAGCTATGGAGTTCATGTGGCATGTTTTAGATTCATCACTGCTTGCAGAAATGTTGAAGTTCGTTTTATAAAGCAAATCTTATAGAAGTTACTTTTCAATGGTGGTACTTCCTTACCAATAAGAAAATGTCTGTCTCATTTCAGTATTCCATATTTAGAATTCTCCGGAAAAAAAAAAAACAAGAAAAGAACTTGAGTGAAACTCTGTACATATTTCCAATTCCATGTAATGTATATCAGCATAGACCATCTAAGAAATGGTATTCCTGTTGAATTCAGAAAAGATTCTGTTCGTACCAAAAATAGCACAGGCCTTGATCCACAGCTTTGGATGGACTGATTGAGTTAAGCAAAAGGCCCAAAGCATCAAAAGGCTCATCTTACAACCGTAAAAAGCCCAAAATGAGGGATCAGCCAGGCCCAACCACACTCCAGCCGTAATTTTTGGACCAAAAGACCATAGTCAACGAGGCTCTTCGAAAGACACTGGCGCATCGGACACAAGTGTCCGATGCTTTTGTTTCGTCTCTTTCCAGATACGAATGCCACGTCTCATTTCGGACAGAAACTCCTCAGAAGCAAGTATTTTCGCGGAAATCCTTCGCAAAGGATTTGGTTTTCAGAGGATTCAAATCTCATCTCGATTTGGGTTAATCACTGAAAAATCCAAGCATGACCCACCAAATCAGATAGAGCATGGTCTATAGCAAGTGGAGGAACGTAGTAAGTAAAGGCGTTTCACACCACCATTAATGTGATTGCCACCGCATTTAATGCGGTATGGCCACTATTCCCATCAGAAAAGGCTTTAAACCATCAATTCAGCAAAAAACTAGGAGACCATCTTCAGGATTTTCCGGTCCTAATCAACTTGATCACTGCGCAGCCGAAAATCTTCACTTTGAAGATTTCTTAATTATGTCCAGGTCACATCAGCAGAGGTAGGGTTCACACAAGTGGCGTCAAGGCTACATTTCCCGAAAAAGCTCTCCAGGCATCGCGATTAAGGGACTTACCCATCTATGTATATATCGATCTCCGGTGGCGGTGCGGGACAACTTCAGCCAAAAGCCGGACTCAACGTCTCAAAACCAAGACTCGGCGTCTTAGACTCAAATCTCTTGCGAAGTGTCTCTCTGCGAGACAAAACCAAGATTTTAATCAACTCCCTTCCTTTTCTTTGAGTTCCCAGTTGACAACTCCTTGTTGGAACTCTCTTCTTTTCCCAAACACATAGCTTTGTCTAATTCCCAGTTGACAACTCCTGATTGGAATAACATCGCCATTGTTTGTAACCTATTTGCTCACAAAGAATGCTTGGTATGATTTGATAGTTGGTTTCGATTTCCAGCTCACTTATGTCGAAGCAAGTTTGTTCATCTGCGATACGGGCTAGTTTCTGGTCGCGAGTGTTACTAGTTTGCTAGTATTGGACAACACGACTTTGTCACAGACAGATTATTGTCTCATGTCCGATACTACGGATCTTACGTCCGATTGTATCATTGTCGACTTTTCTTGTTTATTGAGTTATTGTATTCAAATCGGTTTCTGTTTAATCAAGCTTGTATGCAATCATTAGTGAAAATACCTTGTTTGTCGGACTAATTTTAATACAAGAGATCTATCACTGAATGTTCTGTCCGATCAACGGACTAGGACACTGTTTTTTCCTGCAATTTGCTTGATCGTACTTAAGATATTAAAAGTCCTCTTAGTTGAGGCGAAAAAGAACCTATCTAAAGCCGATTCCCTCTTTGGAGCACAATGGCCTTGGTTAGCGAGAAAGAATAAATGAGCGCAGTCATATTCATCAAACTTCCCTCTTTCTACTAGAAGAGCATCACTAGTAGAGGCACGCCTTTCACATCTCCTCGAGGAATAGTCTCCGAATCCATACAAGGTTCCTTGAGGCACAAGCAAATCAGACGAAGTCGCTAAGTTGCCAAAGTACAGCCTGCTCAGCGGCTAGGGGCATCACAAGGTGTTCAGAAGCATTTCTAGACGAACAGATTCTAAGAATTTGGTTGTGTAAAGAAAAAAGAAGAAGAAAAGTACAGGAAAAAAGACCTGTAATGAAATTAGTTTTGTCTACTTTTAGCGGCGGTTTTATTTACCGTTGCAAAAAGAATATGTGAAACCTTTATTCTTGTCACTAAAGGTCTGAAAACCGTCGACAATCGTTGGGAAAGATATAAAAGCGTCGTTTAAGATAAGACTATGCTGATTACAATTTAAGATGAGAAAGAATTCTCCATTGATAGCAAATGGTATCCATTAAGCAGGGGAAATCCTATTTAAAAAAGCAGAAAAATAAGGGTTTTCTTCTTCAGTTTTACAGTAGAGATTTATTCAGCTTCCCCTAAAATGCCACTGAAAATTCAATCAACGAAAAAAGTATTTATTTACCAACATTAGCCGATATAATATCTACAAATAAAAATTTAGGGGTTTTATATTTTTTTTCAAGGAAATGCTAGGCTTACCATATTTTTCATACCACATTTATACCACCTCTTTAATAGAGGTAGCCCCCGTTGTATTAGTTCGGTGGACCCATTGTATTGGTGGACTCCACCTCTATTAGAGAAGTGGTATAAATGTGGTATGAAAAATGTGGTAACCTAACATTACCCTTTTTTTCAACAAGGTTTATGGCAAGGAAAGTACACAAACCTGGCCTTTGAAGTCATGATGACATGACAGGAACACTACTGTTTTTTTTTTCAAAAGTCCAGCATATATCAAAACAACTGTCATTTCTTCATCTGATTTCATCTTGCAGCGTGATGAGTGTTGGTTGCATGGGTTGCTATTTTGTTTTTTTAGTGAAGCTTAGAACTTCTGATATTGGCTTTGGTTTCTGCTTAAATTAATAACCTTGAACCCGCTGACAAAACCTCCAGCACATACAACACAGAAAAAACAAAAACATACAAACACAAAGACAATAGCTTTCTCAAATTAATTTTGCAAGGATGGTCTAATTTATCCTTCAGAAAAGCAATAAATCAGGAAAAGGAAAACCAATTACTTCAAGTTCAAGATGCATCAAAATCCTGGTAGTAGCTAGCCCCACGGTAACAGAACGAGTTGACTTTGACCAAACGGTTTACAGTTTACACCCTATCTTAACTTAATTATCAAAATCCCGTCTTGGCTTTTGTTTTTACAGTGTTCCCGTAGTGAACTCTCATCAACATTCTGTGTCAAGAAGTTAAACAGAAGAAACCTACTTAATGGATCTCACTGTATAAGGTTAGACTACCATGAAATACTTCTCCCATTAATACGAAAAAATGTGGTAAATAATGAAAATATATAACAATAGTACATTCATCATAACTCTTTCAAGTATCAACCTAAAGCAACTTTGGCTTGGTCTTCTAAGTATGTTTCTGAAACCTAAGATGATTTTGATGTGAATGGTATATTGTTGGGCTATCTATCATCAACTCTGTTCACAAGGGAGACCAATTCAATGTTCTCTGTTTCTTGAGTTTCAATATCCTCTTTTGTATTCAAGATTTCGGTTGGAAGAATGGAAGAGTTGGGATCAACTCTAGGTACCAAAAATAGCAGACAAAGCGGAGCTAATCTCAAGAAGTTCCTAATCAGAATGGCCAGCCAGAGATTATCAAATTGTGTCCGTGTAACCTTCAATACATGCAGTAAGATGCCTCCTCCCCATGTTGCTGAGAGAAGTCCAACATTATCGATTGACATGAGCAGAGCAAAAAAAGTTCCTTCGATTCCCGGAGGACAAAGCTTTGAGCTAAGCACAAGAAGAGGCATCCATTTGAGCCTTCCAGTCATTTGAGATACACTTTCATCAATCACAACAAAGAAATAATCCGGTATGCCAAATTTCAAATTCAATCGCAAGACCAGCATCAAATCTAGCGTTCCTGATAAACTGTAAACCAGTTGAGTCCAGAACAGCAAGTCCCGGAAAGGATGATCCTTTAGAACATTTTGATAGAGTACTGCCCCCAAAAGGGAACCAACTGAACCAATGGAGAATATATATCCAACATTCTCCTGCAAAAAGATGTGAATGATTAACTTTACTCACATTGCACAGAGTGGTCCCTTCAGGGACATCTGGTAAAATTGGAATGACACATTGGACAGAGTGGTGTAAACTGAAGTCATGTAAAAGAAGTTTTAGCTGTTGACTTCTTATTCTCTAAAAATATACTGATTACTGAGATAATAAAATTCACTCTCATAAGTAATTGTCAAATACCTGTGAGAAAGATGGACCGCTCTTCGAGTCTGTATACCAGTAGAACATTCCATCAAGGATATTCAAGCTTAATGCAAGCGAAAAGTACATGTATAAGCATGGCCTCCATACACCAGGACATTTCAACGTTGTCCACATAGCCTTGCCAGCATCAATAAACTTCTGATTGATCTGTGCCCAGCATGCAATATTAGACCATGAGCATGAAAAGTGAAAAGAAAAGGACAAGAATCAAGGGGAGTAAAGGACTACCTGCGTGTAAGCGAGACTGGGAGAATGAGGTTCCTTAAGCAGAGTTCCAATTAAGAATACAAGTCCAAATGGGACTGCCAACAACCCGTATACTCCCTACCAAGGAAGAGGAACAAAAAAACTCTTCTAATAAACAAAATATTTTTGTTTCAAACAGAAATATGAAAAGCAAAGATAATTTTTAAGCTTTGAACAGCTACAAGTGAAAGAAGCTGACCTTAGGGCCTATAAGATGAACAAGGATACCACTAACAGAGAATCCCAGTAGTGCCCCAATGGAGGAACTCAGGGCACACAGGCTTTGCATATCGGCTGCAAGTGACGGATGATTAATACTGTTCTGTGCAACACAGGCATCTATGGTGACATCTGCTACAGCCACTCCAGCACTTCCAGCTGTTAATGACAATAGGGCAAGTGCAATGTGCAGCTTTTCATGGAATGATAGCACGAGCATGGAGATCACACCAATAGAACCTAATACAAACAAGACATTGACTAGCTAATCAGGAAACCATATCAGCTAGAAATGGCTAAATGCGTCATCTCATGAAACAATCAATCCATGTGGCAAGTTCTGATTTTGTTTTCCCAAAAGAACACAAAAATTAAACTGATATTCACATCTATTAGAATATAGACATTTAAAACTAAAGTTTGAGGCATTTACAATTTCAAATTTAACACTTTGAATGTTATCCTTAATTGAATATATGACACTGAACATCAAAACTAGAAAAAGTTTTAACTTTTTGAGTTTACCTGCTACAATGAAATAAGGCCGTCTTCGATACCCGAAAATTGGGAGAACATCGGTGAGGAGACCCCAGAGAGGCTTGACAAGCCAAGGAATAGAAGTAATTCCTTGATAAAATTGTGCTTCAGAAGGCTGCACTTTTTGAACATCCTTCATGTAATATTCTGTGCCCACACGATAAAGAGCTCCACCCAGTCCTTGATTTATTCCATAAACAACCACCACCCCCATTACAAAACTCCAATGCATTTCCACACAGAGCATTTTGAACCAATTGATTGGTGTGCAGAGAGCACCAGAACACCTTTTTTTGCGCTCATTTTCTTCCACCATGTCACCAGAGGATTTAAGATCCTCCTCCTCCTCCACCATCACTCTCTTCCCAATACAGATTTACCAAAAACAACAACCCAGAAAACAGATCAGTGTTTCCTGAACAGTGGAAATCTGTTTCCTGCTTCAAAATGAAAACCCCAGTTAAAGATTCAGTTTTTATCTGATTGGGTTCTTCACGGTGATTGATTCTCCTGAGGGAAGCTTAGAAATTCTGATCTTGGTTTTGGTTGCTGCTTGATAACATCGAACACACACAACACAAAGAAGGAAAAAAAAAACAAACACAAAGACAGCAGTAGCTTTCTCTAATTAATTCTGCAATGAATGTGAAATTTATTCTCTCCGCAAAATGATAGATATCTGGTAATGAAAGCCGAGGACTTCAAGTTCAGATGGATCCAATGCCTGGTAGCTAGCTCCAAGGTAGCAGAAGGCCTCCTGCCGCGAGGTTGACTTTGACCAACCAACCGGTTTACTCTTTACACCCTTCTTAATTATCAATATCTGATATTATTTTTTAGTTTTTACAGTTTAACCGTTGGGTAGTGCCTCGCTCTCATGTAAGAATCTGAAGAAGTTTCGGCCGCAAACTTTCGACTCAGCAGAAACAAACAAGAGAAAGGTAAATGCTTTCTCAAAAGTCACCAACCCGCCAAGATGGTCAGCAATTCCGATTTTTTTTTTCCTTCTTTTCTTTTCCTTTTTCCTCTTTTTGTTTTTTAAGTATTTGAAAGGAATAATATCATGTACATGGGACTTCCCTAGTTATGATGTTCTGACACGTGGGTGAATGCCACTGGCTCCATGAGCACGGAAGTGGAGACATCTGAGTCATAAGGATATAGCTTCCGCTTGTCACTAGGTGAAGTCTCTCCCTTTCTGGAACTGGAAAGACTTGTGTTAAAAGGGCGATCTTGTTCTGATTTGAGTTGTGTTATTAGTTCACTTGTTATGGTGCGGGTAAATGAGAAAGTTCCATATTTCATGAACTTATAACAGTCTTAATAAACAAATATGTATCATAATATGGGTAGATTCGTAACACCACATGGTCATTGACCATATATAACTGTCACGCTTGAGTATTTTCCAATCGAAGCTCACAGAAAGTCACACGAAAGACTGTCCAATCACGAGATGCCACATACTCAAAATTACTTAACTCAATGGTGGAGAGTAGGAATTGGATGTTTATATGATTCATGAATCTTAGGGAGATGATAGCACTTTTTTTTTTTTTAGGTAAAACCCGAGGTATCCACCGCCGGTAGCAGTGACTATTCCCCTCGCCGCGGATGCTCTCCAAAGAGGTAAACGGCTGGCCACGAAATGTGCTCCATTCCCATGGGTAAGGATCGAACCCCTGACCACATGGTTAAGGGACGAGGTGAGCAACCACCACGCCACATCTTGTGGTTAGATGATAGCGCTTTTGATTAAACTAATGTATGTAATTGGCATACTCATTGGACTAGGTTAACCACAAAACCTAATGCATCCTGAAATGGACTTTTTTTTTCCCTCAAAGAAAACCCAAGAGCTTAATTATGATTTTTATTATATATGCTTGAAGAAAAAGGGAATAAAATGGATCCAACTTGGTTGGTTTAAGTAGCTTGCCTCCTGTCAACATGTTAGAGCCATTGGAGAGAAGTTTCTCTCAAGAACAAATCTTGATGCGAGTTTGATTAGGCAATAACAATGAAAGAGTTTTATTTTTTTATGTCGACTAACCATAACAGACCAAAAAGAGCAATGAGCCTATGAGGAATGAAAAGATTCGAACTTTATTGTCTTCGTCTTGCCCTTTGCTTCTTCTTCCTCCTTGTTTTAAATCTTATCCATTTTTCCCTGTTTTCTTCGTCGTTGCTTTATTGACCTTAGCAGAAGTGGGTTAATGAAGACTACTTATAGCAGAGTCGCCTGGCACTAACTTCCCGACTTCTTTTTTGAAAATTTAAGATTCATGCATCATCAACATTGGATGAATAGAGTAAAGTTAACAAATCATATTGACATTTTGAAAGTGGAAGAGCAAAAGTTAGTGGAACCCCCAAATAAAAATTAGTTCCAAAGATCTACTCTGTACATGACTGACTGCAGTCAAAAAAAATGCTGAGCAAGAATCTTGTAAAGAGCACAAAAACCTCAACATGAAGAAGTTGAGTTCCACCGGTTGCCTAGTATCTCTCAAAATCCATTCACAAAACACCCATTAACAACAGCACAGCTGGATGTATCCTTGCTTCAAACCATAATCTTCAAAAATCTGCAATTTGGTGATGCCTTTCCCCGTCCGTCCAACATGGAATTGTGATTTCCTCAGGCTAAAGGGATCTGATTCATGAAACGGCTCCTTCAGCAGAAGCATTCTCTGTCTCACTGTTCATAGCCTGCCTTGATGTATATCGAAAGTCCAATTCAGCCAACTGTAAGCATCATTCGAAACATTACATTTAGCAGCAACCAGCAAACCTGTGAAATGCCTCTATCCGTGTTGAAATGGGCAGGCGACTCAAATCTTCATGTGATTTATAGTAAAGCATCTTGTGCACATAGAACATCATATAACACTGTGAAGCTCTTACAATTCCCTCGTCAACCTCATTAATCCAAGCATTGTCACATTTGTACCACTGGTTTTTTATGCGTAAATACGTCACATAATGGCCGGATTCTAGTGTCCCAGAATGAGTAACTACTGCAAAAATCTCAAATTCTGTAGATATATCAGATTCATCCCCCTCAAAAGCAAAGATCCTATTTCCAAATCTGTTTCTGACAATTGAAGAAGACAGATATGGAGTCATGTCTAGGGAGAAAGGAAAATGCAAATAGCTGTCAATTTTCCTCATCATTTTTCTGACCAGGGAGTGCTCAAATCGTTTTATATGCAAACACAACACCAACGGGAGCTTTCTGATGGACATTTGCTTAGATGAGTCTCGCAATTCTTCACAGTTCTGACAGTACAGTTTTTGGTCTGATCCCAACTTCTCTGGTTTTGTAAACAAGTCTAAACAACCTAAAAGAGTAGATGAACTGCTATTGTCATTTGGTTTGACGGGCTTATTAGATGCATCTGACCAAGAACAATGGCTTGTGTCTAAGTTGAGTGATATGTCCAAACAAGGGTCATAAGTTGTTGAGGTGAATCCACAAGTCATACAAGTGACATCGGACCTCAACAGTCCTGAGAATACCCTATGAGCAATACACTGACAATCTCCGGTATCTGTGAAACAGAGGATAACTTCATAAGTACAAGATAACTGTTAAAAATGTAAAAACAACAATTGCACATGCATCTATTACTTCTAGAGTATCCTATGAAGGTGTACACAACTCATCCAATCCTTTTGAGATTCTTGAACTTCTTTAGATACAGTAATAGATAGCTGCACAGTTCCACATCCTTCTAAACAGTGTAAATGTGCTTCCAAGTATAATCCCTCTCTTGAAAACATAAAAGGCAAGACCATAATGCCAACAGTCGACCCATAATTACCTCTAGTTTGGTTCCTTGCTTTGCTTTCTTTCTCATGGATCCCATCTAAGACTGAAATGAAGAACTCATGAGCATCCTGCTGTTCGTAACTTGCCAGATTTTCTGAATGCTGCCACCAACTTCAAGTAAAAGATAGTGTGGATCAGTTGAAAAGTAAGTCTACTCCATGTATCAATTAAGAAAATACAAGCATACAAGAACTAACAAGAGATTTAGCATCACTTATCAAAGAAGAATTTGATCAAAAATCAGAAAAAGGGTGCCATCATTTCCAGAAATTCCATGTCACTTCTAAATAGATTAATGTGAAGAATCCAACTAACTCCAACCACACAACCCTAATTTGACAGGTTAAGTATACAAAGAAAAATACAATTCTGTTGAGTATCTTTCTTGAAGCCCGGCTTAGACATACACATTATGCAATTTGCATGTATACAACTTAAAAAGTTATTACTTTATCTCCACTTGCTAAGAGAGCAATATAACACTTCCAATTCTTATCCAAGGAACTTCAAAACCGACAAATTGCAGAGACAAAATCTGGCAATGAAAATCCTGAAACAAATGTTTATCCAATATAAATCAATCATTTGTTGTTGTTGTTTCTTTGTTCAGGCTTCGGCCCCCATAGTATCAAGAACAAATATAAATCATTCATCAAATCACAAAACCAAGCATTGTTAACTTGGCAAGATATGCTGTAACCAAAGAGCACACTGGCAGAGCAATGTCAGACCTGTAAAGAAATTGAGCCGGGCTATAAGGAGTCCGATCGCCCAAATACACAGCCGAGAAAATACCATGAAGTTCGCAAGGCAAACACAGCCGATTCGCAGTCCTTTTCCGGCATGTTTTGGGGTTATGCCGATCACTCAAGAAGTAATTTCTCAAAGGAGGTGCATGTAGTAGTGCTTGCAACACAGAATTCATGAAACAAGTATTGCCCAAATTATTCAATCCCCTCAAACCCAATGGGTAACATGATTTAGTCCTCTGATCTCTCGTCAAAACCAACTTTTCGGCCTTCTTCAAATCCACTAATTCTACACCTGAACCCAGCCTCTTCCTTTCACACAGTCTCTCTCCTATACTGTCTGCACTATTTGTGCTATATGGCAAGTCCACCATGTGTTTAGACATCACAGTCTTATCAAAATCAGGATCATAGACCTGATCAGAGCACACACAGCAATAAAGCTCAGCCCTTTCAATGTCCACAGCTAAATAGTGGCCAATCTCAGACTGGGTATGCAAAAGGGCGTGGCTTGAGCATGAGATTGAAGAGCAAATCAAACAAATATAGAGTCTACCTTGATACCCATTACAGGAACTGCATCTGGGTATCTCTGTGCCAGGATTCTGAACACTTGTCCTTCCATTTGGGGTGGTCTTGAGGCACTTTTGGAGTGATTTATAGCCACTCAAGCCATGTTTGAGCTTGTAAGCTGAAAGGTGCTTGCAGGGTTTTGGGTTTGTGTATGAAGGTTTTCTAGTCGACATCTTTGATAGGGATTGAGAAAGGAAGCTCTGATTCGTTACAAATCCAAAAAACAAAAACTTTATTAACAAAAATGGCAATATTATTAGATTGGTAAATAATAAGATTAACAAAGCAAGATCCAATATTCCAGTAAAGAGATGGACTGGGAACAAAAGGTCTGGATTTGTTTCGGTGGATGGTTATGGTGTGATGTGAGAGACAGAGTAAAAAGGCAGGGCTTTCTGTGCTCTGTTTAGGGATGACTTGAAGAAGGGGGGATGAAGAAGGTGCCTTTAGAGCATAAATTAGGATTTCTATGCCGACTCGTAGAGTCTTCTCATGGAGTGTATAGTATTTCCTTTGAAAAATAAGAAAATAAAATAAAATAACTTTTTTTTTTAGTAAATACTACAAGCTATCTGGCCAATTTGCGCGCACCTCGATTAATTCACGCGGAACAAAAAATAAAATAGTGAAATTATATTCAGGGTTTTTGTAGCACGTGGAGCAAAGCACTTTACTTATCCACTTCTTATTTTGAAGGAGATCTAAACCGTCAAAATTTTCATCACAGTGATCAGGTCCGTCAAACAGCTAGGAGACAATGATGCCCCATCCATCATGTAGGGTTTTTGGGCTAATCTCTGTTTATTTTAATATTTTATAATTTTACATTTCTTTATAAAATATAATTTTTTTTTCCAAGACTTTATAAAATATAATTCACACACATCAAGTTAATTCCGATTTTGATAAAGAACAAAAGAACAATAATAATAAGTGAGGCTTATAACATCGATATCGGCCTCAACTTAATAACATGTATAATCCAATAAATGAAAACATATGTATAGTCCAATAAATGAAAGCATGGTATGGACTCAAATTAATGTTTATAAAATGTGCAGTTACAAGTTTGACAAGAAAAAAACAATCTGTTTAGTTAGAAGTCTCAAGTCATTGAATCATCATCGGATGAATTATCTGTTATATTATGCCGAGTTTATGAAGGGAGCAGTAACTTTTAAGCTGTCTAGATGTCTCACCGAGCTTTACAAAAGAACAGAAATAATGTCTCTTCGAGCTTTACAGTAAAAAAGGGTTATTATCAGTCATATAGTGCCCCTGCCAATGTACTGATTGCCATGAATTGTTTTAGACAAAGCTGAAGAAAACTGCTTTCATATATCAACCATCAACCTTTCAACAAATACTTCCCCATCTCGGGTGTATACCACGCCTGTCTCCATCTCTAGCATATCTCGACCCTCGTCTCTATCTCTCTCCTCATATGAGTCACGTAATGAGAGAGATAGAGACAAGAGTACCTGTAACACTAGAGTTTTCCCCAATCTTTAGTGCGTTAGAAAGGAGAGAAAGAGAGACTGCAATATGTGCATTTGAGCACATGCCTCACATCATGTAGAGTGACAACAATCCAGATTAGCACTTTGGATGAGGTTGAGGATACGTCAACATACACATTAAACTTTTCTTGCACTTTGTACACCGCACAATGCACTAAGCACTCTGCATAGATCACACACAAAGAGACTTGAGAAAGTGCTGGCGGATGTGGGGTGAGATTTTCGTCCTGAAAACATGGCCTAGGGAAGACAACAAATCTAGAGTTACTTTATCTCCATAGACAACTAAAAGGGTTGGTAGAAGTCCACTTTGATTCCATCAGAATCTATGTATCTTGTTGAAACAGAATTTCAGCGTAGTGACAATCAGTAACCAAGCATTTAGTTTACGTTCATATATTCAGATTTTCCTTCATCAAGTGCCAAGACTATGAACAACCCAACAACAACTGCTTCTAGTCAAAGAAACCAAAAGAAAGGGATCTGCAAGATGAACTGATATGACCAATTCAAGGGCCAATCTTGTAATTGTCAACATGCTGAGGTTCTAATTGTCAACATTCTCAATGGGGCTAGCTAAATCAGTCTTCTGATGTTCTTTAATTACATCAGCAGACTTGGGAAGAATTAGGAACAAAACTAATGCACTCAAACTAGCAGAGAAATCGAAATCAGCATAAGTCTCATGCACCAATTGTTGCAATTGTTGCACCAGTACAGGCAAAACCCTGGTGCCTTGGAACATCAAAATTAGGGATTTCAGTGAACAACACAACAATGCACATATGAACAGCTGGATCAAACTGCAAAAATTTGCAAACTTCTCAGCCATACAAGCTCAAAATTCAGCCAAATCAACAAAACCAAATTCACACAACCATAGTCATTTATTCATCCATGGATAAACATACACAACATCCAAGATCAGATACATGGATACAAAGTCACAGATACCCAGAAGCAAATAACTCTCATAAACACTTATTTTGCTTGAAATTGCATACATTTAAGTCATAAAGACGATAAAGGTTGAGACTTTTCGAGAATTCTAATTGAAAATAAAGAACTTTCAAGAAATAACACGGCCAACAACTGGGTACTTAGCTTCGAACTTCTTCTCCCAGTCGGTGAGGACCCCGATCTCCTTCTCCGAGAGGCCGTCGAGGGAGGCAGTGATGTCTTCTTCGTTCTTGGTCATCTTCGCCAGAGCTCTGCTGGCGTCCTTGCCCGCGAACATCGCGTACGGCCCTCCAGGCCCGTAAAACGACTTGCCGTCCGTCACGTCAAACACGCGACCTTTCAGTGCCACGTATATCGGCTTTGATGGGTCGGTGCCGTTGTATTGGATCAGCTGCTGTGCTGTTAGCTCCATGGTTGTGTTCACACAGATGCTAAGGAGGACGACAAAGACTTCAGAGGTTGTCGGCTATCGGAGAGTAAGTGACGAGGATGCTCGATTATTCGATTGCCTGATTTTTAAGGTCCTGTTTGGTATTGGATACAATTTTATAAATTCAAAAACAAATTTTAAGTTTAAAATCACAAATATCCGTTTGATAGGTCCATTTTTAAAAACTGAAACTCAAGAAAAACTCAAAAACACCCAATTATTAAAAAAAATGTGAGATTTTATAATTTTTTTCCCTCCCTCGTCTCTCTCTCTCGCTCGTGAGTCCACAGTGCAACATTATTGTTGCGCTTTAGCACTGGACATGCAAGATTATCGGTATGTTTACTTTAATTCATTGAATGTAATTATGCATCTCGAAAGATAATTATGTTCTTATTTTTCTTTTGAAAATTAAGAACTGAAGAAATCGATTGTTTTTAATAGGCTGCACACTGTTCAATTCAATCGAGGGCGCAGTTCCATTAGTTCTTCTTTTTCTGGTGGCACACTGTTCAACTAAATAATATTTATCTTTTTCATCTGCACTATTTATTTTTTTCATCAGCACTATTTATTTTTTTATAATTTATAATTTTTTATCTTGCAGTACTGCTAATGAGGTGTAGTCCAGCAGAAAAGTTCTTAATTTGCAGAGTCGTGATTTTAGGTTTGAACCCTAATGCGCCTTAGATACATTGGTAATGTGTGAGAAAATCCCTCTCTCATTCCTATTTGGGGAAAAAAAAGCTAGACTAATATATTTTAAAAAAATACCAAATTTTAAAACGTTTTTTAGTATCAAAATAAATTTTAAAAATGTTATTCATTCTTTTTGTTTTGGGCTTTGGCATGTTGTACATCACAAAGGCGTGCGCAAAAGAAAGATTAGAAAGATTATGGTCGGTTTGATAACCATTTCAATTTTAATTTTTAGTTTTTATTTTTCATTTTTCATTTTTGGAAGCACAAGTGTCTTTTGAGGTACAACAAAGACTTGAAGATTAGTCTTAAAATTTATTTAGTCTAGAATGTTTTAATTTAATATGTATTATTTAAGACTTGAAGATTAATTGAGCTTGGCAATCATATATGCATGGTATTAAAACATGGATGTTAAAATAGTATGTTTATTATAATTTGAATAATGTGCTTCCCACTTTGCATATGAGTTTGAATCCCCCTCCACGTAGTTTAGATTAGATTAAAGTATAATATTATTTGGATAATAGAAATTTTTCAATAATGTTTAGCATTATCTTAATTGAAAAAAGAAAATATTTTTAAGAATTCAACCAAATAAGTTCTCAAATTTTTAATATTTGAAAACAGTTTTCAAGTTGCATACCAAACAAGTTTTTGAATCTTAAAAATAGATTTGAGAACTCCTTATTTTTAAGAAAAATTAAAGTTTTTGAATTCCTTACTTAAATAGGATACCAAACGCACCTTAAGTTTCTCAACCACCAAAATAATTAAAAATCTTTATTTTCAGTAATTTTTTTTAAAAGAACGGTGGATATTGAAAGTGAGAATTTTATTTCTACCCAAAAATATAAAGTTTTGATTTTATTTCTTTTCTTTAATATATTCTTTGGGTTTTCTTATGATTATCGCGTCAAAAACCCAGTTGGAAGTATCCAGTTCATTTAAATTCAAATGACTTTAGCTATTCAAATCAAAACATTTTTGTTGAATTTAAACATTGGATGAGGCACTGGTTTACAGTTAAAATTTTCGGGTCACCGTTAACTGATGCGATGCGACTAGACTAACATCGTTAAGAAGTTCCCAACTTCGACGTCAAATCTCCCCTACTCATTGACATAAATAAGTAAATAATCGACCCTTGATCCTGTAAGATCCAAATTCAGGAGAGTCGCAACTCCCCACTCAATTGATTCGTCAAAACCTTTGCCCCAACCTGATAAAGCACAATTCAATTTGGATTACCATCAAAACTGCAGGCAAAATTAAAGCGTAAAAATATAGATTTCATGATAATCCATTGAGTCACTAGAACAAGTACTACAAGCTCTGTGTCCACGGCCACAAAATTTAGTTATATCATTCAGAACTCGAAAGAATCACATTATCGAGACCAGCTATGCGTCGTTTGCCAGTAAACAGCAACAGGATCTCATCCTGCGTCTGCAAATGCCATTCATCTTTTTATCTTGAGATTTGCAGCCGTCAAAACCCAACATTAATGTCAATATAGAGGAATGCCACCACCTGAGTACTCAACCTCCTGAAATTTGGACCAAACAAAAATGGTTAAAGGAGCCCTAAGGTTAAGGCTACGAAACAGCTAGGAGAAGCCACCAAGAATGCCATTAGGGCCAAATGGCACCTCACCTCCTGCTGAGTGTACCAGTAAATTGCAAATTTTGCAAAAAGAACGATAATATGATGACATGCATGAAATGTGCAATAAACAGATTTTTTGCTGTTTTAGATGGGAGTTCCAAGATATTAAAAAGCCCGAAACTACCAAGGTGTCAGCATTCAACTGTCAGAAGAGTACTGTAGTGTATGATATGATATGGGTTGTACATGGCTGAATATGGGCCACAAATGTGCGAGTAGAAAGTAACAATGGGATTGTAATCTTCCCACTGGAAGCCTGCAGTTCCTTGTAAACATTCATTGAAACTCTTCCAATACAATTCTTTGTTATTATTTATACAGCTCATGCAGCTTGTAATATCTTCCCGCCACTTACAACTTACTAACACAGCAACTACCTCATCCACTTGATTATTAGCTCGAACTATCCTCCCTAACTATCTCCACCTAGCTGCTATGTTACTAGCTCACTCAGCTGCCTGGTTCTTTATTTATCATGTGCTGGAAAAACACAAAGTTGTTTCGAAGCATTTAATGACTAAAATTTAATCTGATTATGGACAGCCTATGATATTCTCCCTCCCGACAGTGAAGAGGGAGGGAGAGTTCGCAACTACAAGAAACTTTATTTTGCTAGGAACTGTTTTTTAAATCAACGTCACTATACAAGTTGGATGAATCAGTGTAAGTCAAGAATGGTTCCATGGTTGCAACTGCTTAGGTAAAAACAGTGGTGCAGACATTTTTAGAGCAAATGACATGCTTCAAAATAAATTGAGAAAATCATGCATGCCAGATGAATTTCACCTCAGGAGGAAGAATTTTACCTGAGCAGGGGGTAAGGATGAAACCCAATCAGATGCATGTGTAGGAAGCAACCCCAAAGTGTTAAGCTGCCAAGAAAAATGAAAATTTAATAAACGGGATTTCTAAGAAGATAACCATAGGGGATAAAGCAATTAAAGGAGAACAAATATAATTCACCTTCCAAACACCCAGTGCTAAACCCCCCAAATTAAGGGCAATGAATAGCAACTTTGGGGCAATAAGATCTACTTTGCTGTCCTTGTAGGGCTCAAAAACTGCAGAATCACATTAAAAGAGAGAAGAAATAAACTGCCGAGCAAATAAAGTATATGCATGAATCAACTGACAAACACATAAAGTATTTCCTCAATAAAATTTGCATGGATATATGAAGGTGGTAAAAAGTCATATAAAAACTACAGTTAACAGGAAAAAAAAGAAAGAAAGTTCTACATGCAACATCTCGGCAATCAATCATGCCAAACAACATTTATAAGAAGCAGATAGTCACGTCAGCGAGACAAGTAAATGGAGCACTACATTAACTGCCCAAAGGCCATGAATGGTGGTTATTTGAAAGCACTTGTATGATGATACAGCCATATGGACAAGCAAGTATAATACAGGATTTCATGTTAGGCAGAGAAGAAACTTAATGTTTTTCCATCCTTACCATTCCCTTGTACCCGAGTAATCCACACATATAAAGTGATCGATGGGAGAAAAAAAAATTACCAACAGTTGTATGGGAAGAAAAAGTATAGCAGGCATCTTACCCTTTCCCACACCTTGTAAGGCACTTATGGGCTGCCAAAGAGCAGAAAATGTGATTCCAATGCTAAACAAATGCACTGTACTTCCAGCCATCCACATCATGAAGCCCATCATTAGCAAATTCTTGAATGGGGCCTGCGCAACTTCCCAAGCTTTCTGCTCAAACATAAATAAACCATGAGATCCCAAAAATCCAAACTATCGAATATCACTGGTATAAAAGAAACAGCTAAAATGGTGATCCATCCGCAATCTAAACCATGCTCCGCATCAAATCTTTCTCATAATTTGTGATCAGATTACTAAGTTCAGATGTAAAGGTACAATTTTTAACCCCTCAAAATGTCCGAAATCCTGGGTCTAAAAGACAAACGCAAAAAACCCTAAATACTTCAATGTTTCAATAGATGAAAATTTAGGGAGGGGAATAAAAACCTGAGCTTTCCAAGTAGATTCGGCATCCTTCTTCTGGCGACTCACAGTTGAATCGTCCTAGAGAAAACAAAAAAAACCCCAATCAAATCAATTGAGAAGGAATCCAAATCCCAATCGGACGAGGAAGAAAGAGAGAAAAGGGCAAAGAACCTGTTCGAGGGACGTGCGAGAGAAGCCAGGAGGATCAGGGACGTCGCGGGAAGAAGGGGAGGTCGAGTTGTCGGTCAAGTCAACGGCCCATCTTCGACCTGCTCCCATCACTCCCTTTCCCTTCTCCATCTTCTTCTCTCTTCTTCTCTTCTCTTCTCTTCTCTTCTCTTCTCTTCTACTTTCACTCGGTCAGAAACTAGAGATTTGATACGAATATGCGCTCTCTCAACTCAATGCCTCGGGTCGGCTTCTTGGTTTTTAGCTTGTTTTTTTCTTTTTCAATTAAAAGTAAAGTTGCTGCTGGGTTCAATTTTCAATTGATGTCATATGTCATAGTCTATGTCACTCTGTAATTTCGAGGCAAAATTAAAAGGGAAAAAACTCATTTCATTCTGTTAATTTAATTTAGGTTTTTTTATCACAAATGATCATTGACGTTTATAAAATTGTCATGAATGGTTGTTGAGGTTTTTTTGTGATATTAATAGTCCGTAACGTTATGACTTTTTATCATAAATAGTCAATGTTGTTAGAAATTTTATTTAAATGTGACGTGGAAGATAAATATAGTTGTATATCATACAAAATAATATAACCCATTTTCAATAAAAATAATAATATAACCCATATATCTTTCTACATATTTGTATTTGTATAGTTGTATATCATAACCCACAACCTGGGAATCTCCTGTTTTTTTCTTGCCCACTTCCACCTCCCTCTGTATTTTCTCTCCTCCTCTACTCTCCCCCTCTGTTTCTAATTATTTTAAGTTGTTTGAATAAATGTTTGTGTAAAAGGAAATGTGAAACTACCTTGTGCAAGTGATTATTTTGCAAAATATACAGAGGGAGAGGGGTGGGTTGCGGGTGGGGATGGGGTGGTCGGGTTGTAGAGGCAAGAAAAAAAATAGAGCGAGAGGGAGAGCACAGGGAGGAGAGAGGGCAGAGAGAAAGAGAAGCTAAATGGATTTTTAATGGATTTTCATCAAAAAAAATTATTTATTTATTTATTTAATCCACATGTCACGATGTGATTGGACATGTGGACTCCACTTATCTTCTAGATCAGACACTTAACAGAATTTCTAATGTCAGGAACTATTTGTGATAAAAAACCCTAACATTAAGGATTATTAATGTCACAAAAAAACCTCAAGAACCATTCGTGATAATTTTATAATAAAAAACCCTAACGTGAAGGATTATTAATGTCACAAAAAAACCTCAAGAACCATTCGTGATAATTTTATAAACATCAAGGATCATTATTGATAAAAAGCCTTTAATTTAATTTGTTTAAGTTCTTGAATTTTGATTGGATGTGAGACAATATAAACTTTCCCCAAGCTTAATCCAATATCCCAATTCGGGCCGGTGGAAATGCTGACATGCTAGTATTCTTGGATTTTGATTGGATGTGAGACAATATAAACTTTCCCCCAGCTTAATCCAATATCCCAATTCGGGCCGGTGGAAATGATTATTCCTTCTGAAAACATAGCCCAACTCCACCGCCCTAATTGGGCAAGCCTACTAACGCCTCAATTAATCTACGGAAAAAGATCTGCGGAAAAAGAAACTCGAACTTGAGTTCACAAGACGGAAAAAGAAACTCGAACTTGAGTTCACAAGACGGACTCATTGACACTGCCCTAACCAACTAGCTTGACCCAAGCTGACATTTTGTTCACCTTTTAGTTGATCACATCAGGACGGACGCGGTTCAAAATTTGCAATTTTTACATAAAAATTTACAATTCTTTTTATTTAAGTAGTGTTTCGTGACTTTCATCAGCCAGGTTAACAGATACAAAAGAATATGAAAATCCACCAAAAAAAAATTATGAGAGAGAGAGAGAGAGACCATCATACTTTTGAGCATATGAAAATCTACCAAAAATCCCATGTTTAGTCTTTGTATGTTTTTGACCCAAAAAAAAAAGTCTTTGTATGTTGTATACAATACAAGGGCAGCTGATGTTTCCTATATCTTACGTATGCTACGTATATATTCAGTCTACATGCAAACTAGAACTTCTCTGAGCTTTCTATACATCACTATTTCAACTCTTCCTTGCTAGAAAACTTGTCTGAAAGGTTTGCCATCACAAAACCTGCAAAAACCTGAGTCCAATGGAAAGTAGTTAGTGTAAATTTTTACTGCAGCAAAACCAACTATATCGTTGGGAGCTACGTGACTACGCCTCGAGGGTAAGTTTGACGGCAGAAGTTCGAGCCTTGTGTCACAATATGAATGAAGCATAATATGAATACACATACCTGAATGCAACCAAAGATGTAGACAGCAGAAAAATGGCGGCCGTGAATTACCATGTCAGCTACCATAGCAAGGGGAATTGTCAAGGACATGCCCAACGTTGCAACTAATGGAGAAGTCCAAACCACAGAAAGTGCCCTGTTAGTTGATTTGATGTTAAAAACATTAGGCACAAGCTTCATAGAAAAAACAAAAAAATAGCAGAAAGTACTGATAATACATTTGGCCACCACACAACAGACTCGAACCGACCTCTTAGAAGTTATCTATGAAAAGCCAATTGTGCACCATTTATAAGAATACAAAGAATCCTTTTACAGGTAGATGGCAAGTAATAAATATAACAGAAATCATGGTTTGATGCTTTCATGTCCCTGTGGTGCCACATTGACCCCAATGTTTGTGAAGGCCATTTTACATACCAAAAATAATCTGAAAGAACACTCCCCATGAAGCCATTTAACAGCACAACTTCCCCAACAGATTTCGATTGTGGAAGCTCAAAAGAAGGTTCAATCCCGATGGCATTGAACGGCCACACTGCATGGGAAAGCATTTCTGTGAGCAATACAACTCAAACAGAATAACATGGCGCCCAAGAATATGCACTATCTTTTCGTTATGAGCTCTTTCCATTTGAAAACTCCACCACATACAGAGCTTAAGAGACTGCAATATATATTTACACTTCTCTTTCCAACTATCTTATGATATCTCTGTTTTAATTTCTCTTTTTTCTTGTAACAATCTTAAGATAACGTACTCAATTCTAACAACCTTCTTATAAAGAGACTTTTGTGCTGAAAAACACTAGAAATCATGATAGCAATCAAGCCAATTTTATTCTAGTGCGAAAATCATAAACAATGGCCTGAGATACAGTCCAACTTACATTATCTTTTGCAACCATTGATCTAGTTATCAAGTTTTGCCTGAAATCCATCATGGTATCCTAACGTAGTCTAATTTAACTTCAGAAGGTTGGAAGACGAAGAAAATAAATAGATCCTGTAATTATTATTCCACTCACCAAGCCACCACAGACCAAGCAGAGTAAAGAGACCAATGTATCCAAAGAGCTTCTGCACGTCAACCTTATCTCCTTCCTCTTCTGATCCAGCAAATTTCTTAAGTAACACTGCATGAATAAGACTAGAAACTTAATAATCACACAAAAATTCAAAAAATAATTAAACTGTATATCAGTTATATCAGTTGATGACTTATTTATTTGTAAAAGTTTTTAAGTAACACTGGATTTCTGAATGGAATGTATTACCTGTAAATAATCCATATGATGCTGCTGAGAGAAGACCACAAATGTCACCTGTTATAGAGTGCTTTCTAGTCCTTGGCAACAAGAACAATATAAAATTACAAAAACGTTAGTGAAACGTGAGTAAAAAGAACAAATATTACCTTGAGTAAGGAACACAGAAATCTAAGAATTAGTAAAATATATTTATAACTAATACATAAAATAAAAAAATAAATCCATCTAAAATTTACATAACCTTCAAGATGTCATTCTTATTATATATTCCCCACCCCACCCCACCTCCTTCCGGCGGGAAGGAAATAACTAAATTCCCCTCGAAAAAGCCAACCTTATGTCAATACAATTATTCTATAAGCTACAATTTTTCATGCGACCTAGAACCCAGGGTGGAAACACAGTACAAGTTGATACTAAGTGCACCCATAGAATGGGCAGATAGGAGGACTGAACTAAAGCATTCATGTTGACCGGAAAGAAATTAGAAACCACAATAAAAAGTTATTACTACTAGCTGAAGCAACGATTAAAAACTTACTCAGAGATGCTCAGCAGTTCATCAGGTGCCCAAGTATTTCCAGCCGTGGTCAGGGCAACACCAGCCATGCTGACAAAAACAGCAACTGTCTTTGGAATACTTATGGAATCCTGACGAAGAAGAGCTCCAAAGAAAAGTGTAAAGAGCCCAGATGTAGAAGTTAGAACAGTTGTGCTAGCAACACTGGTATTTGCCAGCGCAGAGTTTGACAGATACTGCACCAGATCAAAGTGATTTCACTAAGTCACTTACCACTTTTAAAAGGGACCTTGATGAGATTGGCCCGACCATACAACTAATCCATGCAAATGAATACAAACCAAAAGATCCATGAAGATTTATGTTTCTATTAATGCAATTCTCAAGCAATTTAAAATGCAAATCGAAGTCCAAAAAGGTGATATGAATAATAGGAGTGCCAAAATGACTCATGTTACCTCTGTAAGAAACCATATTGGAGTAAGAATTAAGCCACATTTTGCAATTTCCCAGGGACTAAGCTGATCACTTTGTTCAAGCAAGTGAGACTCATCTTCTTCACTCTTAGTGATTAGAGGCCGCCCTTCTTCCCTATTGCTAATATCTTTGTCTGTAACTGGGCAGCTTGTAACATCAGTTTCTGGACTGTGGTGCATTTCATTTATTATAAGTGGGATATCAAGCCCAACTGAAGTGCTCATGGCACTCTCATTGTTGTAGAAATTATCAACTAAATTTGGTTTCAGTAAGCTGCAAATCCAATGTTTCAAAGCTGCTATAGGTAGATAGACCACCATTAGAGACACCCCGAGATAAGTCAGTGCAAACGGCTGTTCGTACTCGGTGAAAATTCTCTGCATGGAATAACAAGTGCAACTTTAAGTTTTCAAATCATAGCAATAGAAGAATGCACCCTTCAAATATCTGGTATAATGAGCCTAACAAAATAATGCACTGTTTCGACGAGAAAGATAACTTCTTTTTTAGGAGAGAGAGACCTTTTCCCTAAAAAAAATCCTGAAAGAAAATCAACCCATAGGAACCCCAAAAGAAACATATAAATAGAACAGTGAGGACAGCAGTGATGTTTTTAAAGTGTAATTTTCTTTTCTTTCCCTATAAACAAACAGAGCACAAATATTATTATGAGAACAGTAAATTATAACCAGCTAAACTAATGAAGTCAAAAACCAAACTTTGAAAAGAGAAAGAAAAATAATCAAAGCTTCAAAAAGAAAAGGAAACAAAGGGCTGTGAATGAACCCAAACCTGAGTAACCTCTGCAGAAGTGACCCATATGAAGACAACCGTGCCAATCAACCCCAAACCCGCTTTGTACTTCCAACCCATGACCAAAATCAGCACCAAGCCTCAAGAATTTGGAATTTTGACCCAAAATACGAACTGGGTTAATCTCAATTTGGCTACAAAATCAACATCTTTACGAAAGCTCCACACGCAGCAAGACAATCCAATTTGTATCTTGTTCAAGGGTTTTGGGTTTCTTTTCTTTTAATTTTTTGGTACCAAAGGTTGGTTCTTTCGGTAGTTGCGTGACTTTTCCAGTTTTCTTGTTGAACGTGCATCTGTCAGCAGATGAGTCAATGAGAGTGACAGGTGGTATTGTATCTATCAACTATACTTCCTTCAAGGTGGCAATCTGTAAAACTGGCGCGCTTTCCTGCTATGCTTATTTTAGTTATAAAAATACATCATGTAATTCGTATAGTTTAGTGTGTGTGAGTTTAGTATGTTATCTTCTCTCAATAGGAAATATCCTACGAAAAGAAAAAAAATTCGTCTTAAAATAAGGGTGATGATTTCCTCACTCCCATTTTATCCACTTACACTCTATTTTGTTTTTTAATACTTTTTTTACTATAACAATAAGAAAAATCTTTAGAACTGCTACATTTATATCACCTCTCAATAAAGGTGGGCCCCATTGTATTGGTTCGGTATTTGTATTGGGGCTCCACCTATTGAGAGGTGGTATAAATGTGGTATGAAATGTGAGCTGGCATTACCTGCTAACAATAAAGGAGAATAAGTGAATAAAAGAGAAGTAAGAATATACAATTTTCAACAAAAGAAATGTAAGCGGACAAAATATGAGTGAGAAAATTAAATCCCTAAAATAATAGTTTATAAAGTTTTTGTGCCAAATGGCACTATTGGTCCGTCAGCAATTTTTCACTTCCATTCGTGTAGACTCAATTTCGGTATTTTTGTGATGTAATTTGCTTATTTTTGTGATTTTAATCTCAATCCGCAATCATTTTAAATTGAAGACGGGATGCAAGAGTTGTTATCTATGCATTAGAAGTCTTGTCTTCGAATATCTTTAATATCGCTTCTAAAAAATGAAATTAAAAATTAAAAATGGATATCTGTCGTGGTAACACGTACATATTCTCATAAAATCAATTGGCGAAAACTGTGGATTTTCAACATATAAATTGGAATTTAGGGTTCTTGGTGAGAGAGCTTGTATATAATATATGGTACGTTATTCTTCATTTATAAGTCTCTATTCAAAGAACTATGAATACAGATCCTCTACTTGGATTCCAAGAACCCTACCTAAAAATAACATTACTTAAATCAATTACATTAGTAAGCAAATTAGGATATTTGACGTTTAATTTGTTCGTGAGAGCGGTCGTATGGATGATGCACTCGAAGGTGCAACCTTTTTCAAGACGCTAAACACAGAATTCAGATTCATCAGTTGTTTCGTAATAAATCCCAATCTGGTCACCAGCACCAAGCCCTCTGCGCGTAACAAAATCCCAACCCCATTCGCCTTCTAGCGTGGCATTATCCTCTGGCTTGTAATCGTAAATGCGAAAATGAAGTGCGTGTGTGGTGTTGGTGTCAACATCCTTAACCATGATCTTTGTGGAATCTGTTCTTACTCTTATGATCTTGTCTTTGTTCCAATGCATCAATATATGTTTCTCCACGTCCTTCATGTCTAAATAGACGAAATGATTTACGACATCTAATGCCATAAGCTCCTTCTTGATTTTCCACTTGCTCTGATCATCTTCTTGCGCCATTTAAGCAGTGAAAGCTATGGGGATTGAGAAAGTAGAAGAAGACTTGTGCCGGGCAACGCCTTTGTGAAGTATATATAAACACAATCAGCAAATTAATGGTCTTAAGAGACCATCATGCTGAGAGCCTGACAGTATTTAATCGATGGGGGAAGATTTACCGCCATTAAAGTGCTCGTGATATCACAGGCAGAGCGAGGGAAATAGAGAACTTTTATTATTATTTATTATATTTGAAACACAATTATAACAAGGCAATGAAATGAGGAGGGCAGAAAAGCGTGCATTTTGCTGAATTAGAGGGACTAGTAAACAAAATTGGCTGGGGGGAAATAGGGTTAAGTTGTACATGATAATTGGGGTACAAGGCTTCGTTGTCGAACCAGCTCGTGAAGATCATGAACAATCTTGAACACAGAATCAGGCCTCGCCAGCTTAATTGCGTTTTCCGACATGGCCTTGAGCTCATCAGCTTTTGGACCAAACCACTGGGCAACAATCTTTGCTATCTCTTTCGGAGATTTAGAATATTTCCCGCACCCGTTTTCAACAACATATGGTACATTCCCAACTTCCTATAAGGAGAAGAAAATGTCATTTTGCCAGTGAGGGCATGCATTCTCATAACAGAGTAGTACTGGGGAAAGCAGATGAGATTTTAACAAGAAACGTAATATGATTGGATAAGTAAAGGCATAGGCAGTGAAATTAAGTTATAGCTTTAACCTGCCTCGAGCACAAGTTTAAATCATCATTACCTGACCAGCAATGTAGTCATTCAGAATTATCGGGAGGCCTCTTATCATGGCTTCTGCAATAGTGCCTGGGCCCGCCTATTAAAAAGAAGTAGCAATTAAGTTGGTTGGTAATAAAATACAAAATACTGTAATGATTATTATGACTGACAAACTTACCTTTGTAATTATGCAATCACAAGCTCCCATGCATTCCTCCATTTTAGTAACAAACCCCTTCACCTATAATAACAATCAATGTCAGCTACTAACTTATGTATATAAATACATAAAAGTTAGTATGTACATGCACTGGTATGTTAGGGTAGGTGATGTGTTCCTAAAGGCATGTCATGTTTTTTTTTTTGGACGAATAAAGGCATGTCATGTTAGAATTGAATCACAAATGAACCTATAGAAGATTCTTTTCAAGGCATTCAAATGGCATGCAGATCAATGCAGAAAACGAAAAAGAGGTCCCTAGCCAAAAATCATTGGCAGAAAATAAACCTGTATGATGCAAATCTGAGAAGGCAAAACAATGACAAATGCTGTGCTTGGAGTTTCACTTCATAAGGTATAAAAATACCTGGACAGGGATCTTCCAGTTGATTGAAAGCAATTTGTTTGCAAGCTTTTTGTTGCGGCCACATATGACAAGGACCTGGCCTACAGGCTCCCCAAGATTCTCGTCATATAATGCATCCCCAAGTGCCCGAGCTGTAGCCTCAATAGGACCCATTCCTTCTCCTCCTCCCATCAGCAACACAGCAGGAAGATCCTCCTCCATTCCTAATTCTCTCCGGAGTTCAGCCTACGGTTAAATAAATAAAGCATACCAAAGGTAGTCAACATTTATTTTAAACCCCCATCTACAACCATGGAATAAGTGCAATTGAGCTCCCCACCCGTAGATTCCTAGACCAACTATATCCTCCTTACCAGCTTTTTCTTTTCCCGACAAACAATTCTGTTTTGACCCAACAACAAAAGGGATGTCTTTTTCGTTTTCAACCTTACTTCAAAATTATAATCTCATGCATCATCTTTGGTCCTGATCATACAATTTCATGCATTACCATAACTTATAAGAGAGAAAATAATCAGCAAATCATCCAAACCCAACTGACAGCTTGCAAGCACAGAATTCAATTTCAATCAACAGTCACTAGCCCTTTTACAGTCACACCAAACGTTGATTTTCATGCAACAAATTAGATCAAGGTTAAAGACTTAGTTGATCAATAACGAAGGAAACCAACCTTTGGTCGCACAGGCTTGACAAAGGAAGGGCGTACAGGAGGCCATAAACCTTGATTTGGGAAGGCTGGAGTCCAGCTTTCAATGCCCTCTTTGCAACTTCAGTTGTAGGACAATAACATCTTGTTACAAGCTTATGAAACCTGGACATGAAGACATACAATATCAGAGCTATGCTGAGAAAAGGATATGATTAGTGGAGGCTTCGTGCAAAACAAACCATGTAGGATGGCAAGTGCTTAAATCTGTGATGACTGTGGTAAAAACTATTTTCTTCAATAGACCCCTTCCCCTTAAGACACGAAGTGGTACATGTTGCATCAGTGGGTGCACGCTGATAATAATATCCGGCTGGTATTTCATCAATCCTTTGGCAACCTCCCTGCAATACAAAACAGAATTAGAGGATTCGACAAGTCATACTGCCAAAAAGCTGTCTTTGAACCATAACTTGACAGGAAATAAAAAAGACTCAAAGATTAGGACAAAATTGGTCATTTCCTGTGTTTTGTAAGCCTATTAAATTTTTTCCTCATAAGGTTAAAATTTTCCAGGACAGCATAAAATAAAGTCCTCAAAATGACCTTTCTATATAACTTTATAAGCTTAAAGTGCATAAGATACACGACTAAAATGTTGTAGATTCCCACAAGCTATTTTGATCACCAAAACTTATAAACAACCACTACTGCAAACACGAAAGTTCCAACCCACTATACATAGTACTCTACATAATCATTCAAAAGTTGAAAATGAGTAAAGTTAATAAATGGGTGCTCAACGTTTCCATGAAGAAAAAGAATGCACAATTAACTGGCCGAAAACAGACTAGATGAATTACAAGCATAAACCTTAAGCCAAACAAAGTCTTACCGAGCTATAAATGTAGAAGTTGCCGCAAAATTAGATTGATGCACCAGACGTGGAGCAGTCCCATAATATGTCATCTTCCATAATGGCCCATGTTTCACCAAGAAATTATAGCTCCTGGGAAGTTGATTAAATGGCCAAGGCGTATGATCCGACCATAAGTCAGTAACAAACACCTGCGACATGCACTCTTAACAATAAACACGATCAACAAATTTTTACTTAACCTATTTGCTTTCTCCCCCCCAAGTGTTCTCTTGATGAAATTTTGTGGGAAAAGATCGAAACTTAAATTTTAAAATCTCATATTTTATGGTGTTATGTTACTACATTTCTGCACAACTGCCAGTCAACGAACATTGCAAGTTCTCATGTCAATGATTCTAAATAGCTCTGGAAAACGAAAACTAAAAAAGCAATTTCCATTCTTCTCCCCACAAGTGAAGCAATCAAATACAATGTTTCATAATAAAGTTAAATTTTTTAGGACAATCCAAAATAACTGACCTGATATTCATCCCCAAATTCCTCATTAAACGCTGCCTTGATAGCTTCTGCAGAAGCTCGGTGACCGCCACCGGTGTCGCTCATCAAAATCAGCACCTTTTTGGGGCTCTCTGCCTCCACACCATTCAAAGCTATCCCATGATCGTTAGCACCACCCCCATCTTCTATCAAGACATTGTTATTGTCCCCAACACCATTATCCGATCCATTGTTATCCCCATAACCAGTCTGAACCGAAGCAAACCCAATTGGGAATTTGTCACAACGGAACCTAATTGCTCTATTAAACTCGGTCACAATTCTCCGAATGCTTGAACTGCCTCTACTGGTCAAACTCAGTGAAGCTGAAGCACCCACCTTGGGCTTTTTCCCAGCAACTGAACCCCCAAAGTCATCAAAGTACAAGAAATTAGATAAAAACGAAGAGTGCCCATCTGAGCCCTGGTTCTGAAACCTTGAACTGAAGGCAAAGCGACCCAATTGGGATACAAGGTCGTAGACAGGACTGGATTCTTGGGTTGTTGTTATTGAAGGGTTATGCATGGTTGAACTTTGAGTTGCAGAGAGGTACTGATGAAATTGAAATGGTGATCAAACCATGGTGGTCAATTATTGTTGTGTTAGAGCAAATTGGCCTGGAAAATAATAATAATACACAGAAGAGAACAAGTCATATATGAAATAAGAAATAGAGACAAAGAGAAGAGAGGGTATGAGGATTTTTGGAGATTATGGCTAGGACTGAGAGGGATAGTGAAGTTAACAAAGAGGAAATCTTGGAGGGGGTTTGTAGCCACAGAGCGAGGATTTTGGTGTGCCCGCGCGCGTGTAAAGGAGAGAGTAGATTCTTGGTATATAGGCGCACAAAATTTGGTTTGCGCTTAAACTGGGGAAGACGATGGGCCACTTTAAGTTTGGAGTAGGCTATGTTTGGTTTGATTTATAGCCCAACCGAAGCTGGCGTTTGGTCTTAAGATGAATGAATCCCGACCGTTGATGCGTTCTACGTTTCAAATGAATTAAAAGTCAGTCGCACGTTCGTGAGTCTTTGGATATTACTACAGTGGGAAAAATTCCGATTATTAATATGTTGCGAGTCTCACATGTATAGCAGTTTGGACTTTTTTGTTATAAGTTATAACTAGCAATATGAATTGATTACTAAAACAAATGTTGGGTTTCCACAACCTTTTCAAAGTAGAGCCTCTACTCAAAGGATGCATTGAAGTGTGAACAACTTTACTTTATCATCTTAGTCAACAACCTAAAAATGCATGTCATGTCATGTAACCACCAAGAGTAGCCCAGTAGTTTGTCCGTCATTTGGATAAGGCTCTAGGATTCAGTTGGATTTGCTCCCTAGAACCAAAGAATTGTAATCGAGATGCTCGCAAGCTAGCCTGGCCACCTCGTGATATTTACTGGAAAAAAAAAATGCACGTCATGTCAAATGTACTTGAGAATCTTAATTAAGGTTTTGGGTCATAAAAAAGGACCAAACATATGAGTTGCCCTCGAGTTTTAGTCCCTCCACTAACTAGCTAGTCAACTAAGAAGTCAATGAACGCGTTTGCTACACCACATAAAACTGTCGTGGCGTGGAATTGGACATGATAGCTATGGATGCTTAAATTATGCGCATGTTGGATTAAATTTGACACCCTTTCGGCTTTTTGTTGGAGCATAAAGGAAAAAGAGCAACCATGTGACTTTCATGCAATTTAATTTTTGAGTATAGAAACACAACTTTTCTAATGTGTGCAGCCCATGTGATGTGTATGCCATTGACTCCCAGGACCGTCCAGAAGCAACAGCCGTTTGGGTTTCACATGCACCGTCCAACTTGCTGGATCAGAGCTGCGAAAAAAGAGAGAGACATAGAGACAACTTTGGGCCAACTTCTGATCCTAGTATCAAATGAAGAGAATTATGGTGACATAGAGACAACTTTGGGACAACTTGGGACCCAAAGGTTTGTAGGCCCATTAGATCTTCTATTTTTTGGGTAATGAGAGAAAGCCCACACCCCTAAAGCCGAATCCGACCCAACATAATGACGTCATCCTAATCCCCAAATTACCCATATCACGTAAATTCGAGTATTCTTTTGCTTATGATCATTTCAATTAAGAACGTCTGAGTTTACAGTACAAGGTTTTTAACCAATACACCAACCATGCACGTTATGAAAAATCGTTTTAATAAATTCAAACATTATAATGATGGGAGAAAAAGAAAAGGAAAAAGCATGAGGATTGTGGGATTCCGTGGATGTTTGTACCTGTAAGCATGATGGACAAAAAATCGTGTCTAACGGATAGGCAGCAAACAAGTCTATCAATGTGGCCCAAATTGCGTATGCCATCAGAGGTGCATTTTGACATGTCAAGAGGCAACAAATTGAGGAGAAAATGGAGCATAAATGAATCTATAAGGTGGTCCAATTGTTTCTTACATTTGCAATGATTTTATGGGGCATGCCCTTTATGCAGAGGGATTTAGAATTTTTCTTCTTTCACAAAAGTGAAGCAGAGAGAGAGAGTGCTTATTGCTTTTGCAGAAAATGCTCTCATCACTCTCTCTCTCTCTCTTTCTCTCTTTCTCTCTCTCTCTCTCTCCCCATATGCTCAAATCCACTATCTTTAACAAAATTCAAAAGCTTAGTAATTATATCAGAGCTAGCGAATGTCTTTGTTCTAGTGTCAGAGAATATGTGCAACCCTAACCACTGAGAATGAGCTCACAGTCATGGCTGTTTTTGCCTTATGTGGGCATACTTTGAGAGTTGCTTGACTTTATTTATGTACCTTAAAGTAAAACCCTTTTTGGTGGCTGCAGAGATTATTAGTTTTTGGGATATCTGAGAGGATATTTTCTGTCTCATGAATTTTATTAGGGCACAAAAACAGACCACATTTACTGAATAATAATATACACTAAAAAAAGCATGAGTGGTAAAACTTCGACATCAAAAACTTGGGATTGAAATCTACCCTCAACAAATCATGTGAGGGATTAGATTGATAAGAGAACACCAGCCCTCTTAAGTGTAACCCATTACCTAATATGTGCTTCCAGGGCCACAGATTAAGATCAACTTGGTGCTTGGACATGAACTTTTTTCATTTGAGCTTGACATAGCTTACGATGGCTTGCCTTTTTACAAAAGAAATTTGGTGACAAGCACTTAATCTCAGTTTCTCTAATCTCACTACTCATTTCTCATGAAGGTAATTAGTCACAATTTGTTGGATTCATTCATGTTCATGCCATTTAACTAAGGACTCCATGCAATGCAACTCAGTCTAAATACATTAAGTGATTATTTTCTAATCATAACATGGTTGTGTTGATACATTTTGTTAGCGACAATGATTAAAAACGGACGTTGACCGACTAATTCTCTAATGAAGTTCTGGATTATCTCAAATTGTTTTGAAGAAGTGATCAATCACCATGGGAATGTATAAAGTCCAAATACTTATTCATTGTAGCCACTGATACAGTACTGTGTTATGCTTCTCCAAAGTTCAAAGTGGCAAGAATTTTGGTAAGAATGACATAATTGCTATGCATTTCAAAGCATTTATAAGCATTTCAAAGTTTCTTTCAAGACTTTTAGGCAGAAGGGGAAACGAAAAGAAAGTTTACTGTTTGATTTGCTTTTTATAAGCATTTCAAAGTTTCTGTCATGGCTTCTGGCCCCATATTATCATATAGTATTATGAATATATGGTGGCTGTTTAACCCAATTAATAATTGTTCATGTAATTAAGTAGCCAATGGTAATCAAAGGCACCTAATTATCCCTGCTTTCCATATTTGCTGGACCAAGAAACTTTAACTTTTAGACATGGTAAGTAAGTGGGAAAACGACAATCCATGTTGTTCCTGTCTCCATTATACGACACGCACTTTTCGTTTTAATTTCAAATCCATATTCAGTCACGAAATTTAGAAGTTTTTTTTCTCTTCGTTTTTTCTTTTATTTTACATTGCGTTTACTATCCAAATGCACCGAGACTTCCATTGAGTTGCTCTTGCTAGTCAGCTGAATTAGTTAAAATTACAGCAATTGTAAGGAGCCTATTTGCTGACCACATCAACAGATCAACTAATTTGAGAGACAACTAGTTCCATTATCAATCCTATATCTGTCTAATTATATGAGGATTTAGAGAGTTTGACAGGCTTATAATTGGTTCATTGACTATTGAGAAAAAGAAGATTAAAAGGAAAAGAAAGACCTAATTTCCTGGCAAAAAAGAAAGAGGATAATGATTCATTGACCACTTGGGTATGACTTGTGAGAAAGAATCTAATCGTCCACAAGAAATTTGGGGAAAATGCATGTGAAAGGAAACAGAAACTGTATCAACACATTCCAAATGGCAAAAACAGACAAGAAGGCTACAAATTTTGATGGATGGAGAAATAGGCATGAGAGTCCAAAAATATATATATATATAAAAAGGCAGATAGTAATGTGAAAATTCCCAATCATTTTAGACCTTGATTTCAGTGATGTACCTAGATCATGTAAAATTCAACATCAATAATGCAAATTTACAATGACATACCGTGTCGACTTTGACAAAACCATATTTAAAATCTAAATAATGCTGTAAAAAATAGTAATTGTCACGTAATTATGTCGTTTTAACTCATTTGAGTCTGCTTAGAGCATCCACAATGGACTCCCTAAACCACCTCCTTAGCTAAAATTTAGGGAGGAATTGAAAAAATCCATCTCCAACCATGCTCCCTATTCAGCTCCTAAAATAGGGAGACCTCTAGGAGCTCTTAAATCTGAGGAGAGATAAAGGACTCCTAGTGACTCCCTATAATTAAATGCTTCTTTATTTAATATTATTTTAAGCATTTATTTAAAGCCAATTATTTTTAATTGTTGTTTTTGTGTCTACACTTTATTCAAAAATTGAATTAAAAAAACATTTAAAACATTTATGACTCTTTAAATTAGGGAGTATGGTTGGAGTTGAAATTTTATAGAAAGCTCATAAAATAGCTTTCTAGTATTTTTAGCTAAATTTTAACTAAAAAATAGAGAGTATGATTGTGGATGCTCTTATGTTTATAAATGATTTTTTTTTACATAATTTTTTTTTGGGTCAAGATTAGAAAAGATGAGAGGTGAAAACTCACACATACATACAGTATCATGAAGGTTTGAATATAGAATCACTTGGAAGCACACCGAAAATTTGGGACAATCCAATTAACACCACATTGATTCTAGATGGTTATTCGACAATGCTTTGTTGGAGAAGCACCCAGAAATTCCATGAGCAATAACAAAATTTCAACTCAACTTTAATGTGCAACTTTTTATTAGACCAAATTCCAATTAGGCCAGAAAGAAAAGGAAAAAAAGCAACCCGAAGCAATGATTGGACGGTGTGGTCTTAATCACGGTCCACAAGTCAACCTTCGGGTCCCCGTGTCGTAACCTAGAAGAAACAGTCACCAAACCAACCACTCAAATACGGCCACGCCAGCACGCTTCGCAAAACAATGGGAACCACCAAAAGACTTTTCCATGTGAATGGAAGAAGCCATGCAGACCGCACCGCCGATATCTTCTTCTTGCCGTAATCTAAAAATCACCACCGTCCGTTGAGAATTGTTTAGAGATTAATTAAAAATAAAAAGTGCAATGGTGATTGACCAGTTGATACCAAGTATATCTCATTGCATCGTTTACGCTTTCCCTATCTACTACTTGTAGCAACGACTGAAAGAGGTAGAAAATAAAAATTAATTGCAAGTTGCTACCAAAATATAATATTAATTTCTTTTTTAGTATATGCGACGGTAATTTTTCTCTTAATTAAATGTGTTTTAAAGCAAGTGGGAGGAGCTAAGTGACAAATTAAGAGTAGCCTTAATCATATTTAAAGTAAATATTTTTGTACAAAGTCTCAATTCACTAGCGGTCTAAACTGTACTGCTGCATTATTACATGATGTAATTCAACTTTGTAATAAAATAATATAATCTAATATATAATTCAGATGACAGTCACACGTACAACCCTTCTAAATAATATTATTATATAATAAAAAATCCATCATAAGAAGAACATGAAAAAGGAAAGGAAAAAAAAAAAACTCCACCAACCTCGCATGGACAATCAGAAAAGTCTCACACATATATGATATATTAGCATTACGAAAATACAAACATCTGAAAAATCTATATATATATATATATATATATATATATATATATATATTATAATTTGGTCAACAGGAAATAGGTAATGTTATATTTTAGGAGTTCTGCTGAGACTTGTGATCATGGTGACCGGGGGAACTCAGCGGAAACAGGGTCAGTAACTCGGGCGGGTCTGATCCTCTCGGCGTGCTGAGTGGCGAAGGGTGCAAATAAAACCCTTTCTCGGCAATCGCCTTCTCTTCCTCCGACACCGCCGCCGCCGGAGACGACGGCGACTCGGACCCGGAACTCGGGAAGAAGAGAGAATCAGAGCCGAGTGGGGTGACGGGGCTCGGAATCGGCGAGTCGAGGAGCTGGTAGGTTTGGCGCGGGGTCTGCGACTGGGAACCGTGGAGGTTGGCGAGGCTGAGCTTGATCTCGAGCTTCCTCATGGTGTGTCTTCGCTCTTGGAGCTTGAACGGTGACCGGCGGGGGCCGGTTGGGTCACCGGGAATTGTGGGTACCTTTGGGTAGTGCCTCGTGGGGTGGGTGACTGGGAGCTTCTCTGAGTCACCGGATAAACCAGTCAGCTTCTGTACTAGGTCTCGGAAGGTGTTTGTGTCTGCTTGGACAAAGGTTGTGGGAGAAGATGTTGGTGAGCAAAGGTTGGTGCTTTGTGGTGGGTGATGTTTTTCCATTTTTGAGAGGGAGAGAGTGAGAGAGAGAGAGAGACAAAGAGAAGAAAGAGAGAAGAGGGAAGATATTAAACTAAAGATGGGATGATATTTGGGTATGGTGGAAAAGAAAGGATGTACTGTAATTCATGGGTTGTGTGTGGCTTTGTTGGGAGTTTGGAAGAGAGGAGTGTATATGAGATAGGTGAGAGAGTGTTTAAAAGATGAGGACTTTTATAATGGGGACTTTTTGGGTTTGGGGTGTAAGGGGTTTTTCATACTACTATTGACCTATTGGGGGTGAATGTCGTTACGGAAATAATGGAACTATTTCTATACGTATTAGAAAGACTAATAAGACTTTGTTATTTCTACTCTTTCTTTTCTCAATTGATTATTTAAGGAGAATAACTTACCCGTGACGAAATAGTCATGCATCTCTCATCACATGAAAAAGAGGATAGCACGTCTCCGTTACATGCAAGTTTAAGTTCAAGTAGAGAGATTTTATATTAATTATCATGGTTAATTAAAATTAAGATGATATTTATCTAAATAAATAAATAAAATTAAGATGATATAAATAGTTTTATTCGTGAAGAAAATTTGACCAAAAGCTTTTGCAAAATACAGGTAGGGGGGGTGGTCATAGGTGTGGTGAAACTGTAATTTGTTTATGGGTTTTAGCCTAGATTACCTTTATATGTTCAAACCGCTGGTTTGGAATATTGAATCAAACACACACAAAAAAAGAACGAAAATAAATAAAAAGGGAGGGGAAAATAGACACAGTTGGTTAAGACTTAAACATTCAACCTTATCTGTTGTTAGGACATTGAAACTAGACTTCATTTCAAATCTCTTGAAAATTATTTACCACCATTTGCAAAATGAGAGTCTTGGAATAGATGCTCCTGAAGCTAATGATAATATGTAGCATGCCCCTTGTAATGAAACTCCAATTCTAAGTTCGCCTCCATTAGCATTAATAAAATGGAAAATACTTTATTTGATTGGACATAGTCACTAACTTTTTTTTTTATTTTTTTGGGTAAATACCACGAGCTGTCACCACATTCAAATGGTGGAATTAATTCCCGCTCGGGATGCGTCTTGCCCCTGGCCACAAGGTGCTTCCAACGGATTTCAAATCCCTGCCATTGAGGCACTAAGTAGCTCGTCAGCTGGAGGTGATAGTTTGTCAACCGCACACATAGTCACTAAATATTCAATCATATATTTTTTTGGTGGAAACAAATATTCAATAATATGTGAAGCGTTTATTGTACGAAGACCCATCCCTTTCTTCCTTCCCTTTTTTGCGACGTCTCTTTTTCATCATAAGTGAGGAATGGTTCAATGAACACTTACTTTTGATAGAATATTGGTAATCTATGTACTTAAACTATGTCTCGTTTAAATCTTTGAATCGGACTAATAACGTAATTAGTAATTTTTTTGATATGGAGAACCTCACGAACCATGTTCATTCTTAAGCATATGGAATGGTTTTAAAAATATGAAACAAAATAAACGAAAAAATATTTTTTGTAAATAGACTTTCTTTTATTTTTGCTATTGACAGTAGAGCATTTTTCATAGCTGTCAGGTTGGAGCTTTCTAGTATATCAATAGGTCCACGAGGCTTTCTTCGCATAAAGTCTCCCACTGAACAAAGGAGGCCTAGGATGGAAACAAATTAGTGGCAATTGACAATTTAGTACACCTCATGGGCTCCTGCTCAAGGTGTAAATTTTTAGAGCGGTCAACCATTGACTTATTAAAAGAAAAATGTAAATGCAAAGTGTGTTTTTCTAAATGAAACAATTTGGTAGAAGTGGTCCAAAAATAACCCCAAAAAGTGAAAATGAAAAATTATAGAGAAATAAACTTTTTTTTTTGGGGTTAAAAAGTATGGGTTCCTTTGAGAGAAAAGAGAGAGGGAGTTTGGGTTGTAATATATTGGGCCTGAAGTCCAAAGCTCAATGAAAGAATGGGCTTATTTCAAAAGCCCAAAGATATCCAAAACATTCTTTTTTATATATTATATTTTTCTTCGTTTTGTTAAATTCCTCTCCAGAACTTGAAGAGAAAATAACATCTTCTACGATTGGGGCCAAACCGGTTCAGAATGTCGTGGTTGTCGCCGATAAAGTATCAACTATCAACTGGTTCAGAACTTGAAAATCGATTCTTTTGAAATAGTTTTGAGTGATTTGGAGGTCCGTGAACCATGGTAAGTGGGCCGCTATGCATGCAGTGGTAAGT
Source organism: Prunus padus (assembly GCA_024362665.1). Lineage (NCBI taxonomy): Eukaryota > Viridiplantae > Streptophyta > Magnoliopsida > Rosales > Rosaceae > Prunus > Prunus padus. Next base: position 34,309,310 of record JANFAM010000020.1, read on the forward strand.
CATAATTAGCTCCTAATCAAAGAATGCAGTCCAACTTTTTACATTCATAATTGCTTCATGAAAAATATTTTACAAAGACATGGTAGTGGGAGAAGATGTCAGTTTATGTGAGTCAGTGTGCACCTCACTCAACTTAAACCCACAACTCTTCATCAACATCAAGTACGTGATCAACTTCATGACATCCGCCAAACTTGAAGACATACGACGAACTTCAAAGAATCCGCCCGCCTTGGAACTTCGGTGACACATCAAGAAATCCGCCGAACTTGATTAACACCCGCCAACCTTGGAGACTCAGGCGGAACATCAAGACATCCGCCAAACTCCAAGGCATCCTGGACCTTCATGACGTCCACCGACCTTCGAACTTTGCCGCAATATCAAGACATCCGACGACTTACTTGATATTACTTTTAACTTTCAACCTCATCGCCTAGATTATCTTCTATGAGTTTGAAAGTGTAGATAAAATGGGGTTGGAAGCCAGTAAACATATAGTCGATCATGAATGATAATCAGTTCATTCTTGCGGTGAGTGATTAATCTAAGCTTCTTCCGTACTTCCTAATGTGTTCCTCCACATGATTAAAAAGTGGAAAGTTAGAACTGAAATAGGTGGTTGTAGAACAACTTTAGGTATGTAGTGGCTCAAGTTTACAAGTCATAACAAACTAGAAGTTGGTGTCCATGCGGTCTTCAGGTTCATTCCCTCATTTATAGAGTTGGTACTAGAATCAGTTTATCACTACAACCTAACTACTCCTCACCATGCTGACTCCAGTGTTCCTCTACATGAACATCACAAAGACACGGTAGTGGAAGAATGTTGATAGTTTAAGTGAGTCGGTGTGCACCTCACTCAACTTTAGCGCAACATCAAGACACCCGCCGACCTTCTTGATATTATCTTCTATGAGTTTGATAATGTAGATGAACTTGTTACCTCTTCATTCCAGTCCACAAGCCCAAACGTGTATCCACATAAGCAAATAGAATGACCACATAATATATTATATTTACAACCTTGCCATTATGTAGAAACGGAAAGTAAAAGAGGAGGCAGATCCAAATCATATATCTCCTTACCCAAATCGCATAAATCCCAAAAGTCATGCTCCGTCTATGGCAATTTCCACTGATTTTTTGGTTCCTGAATGAGAATATTTGTGGGTTCCTTATGATCCACTATTTCACTTCACGTTGTAACTTGATATTGCACTTCACGTATGAGTAATCGACATGTGACCTCTTGAGTGTGTACCTATGGCACAGGTACCTTACACTTTTGGTGGGTTTGTCGTTCTCTATTTTAGTTGTCGTTCTCTGTTTGTCACCCACAACCAATTATTAAGTGCTAGTTCCATAATACTTACTTGATCTCTATGAAGCTGTATGCAGTTTGCCTCCCAAAAGAGTTTTTTTTAGTATGTAACAAGTTTAGTTTCTGTCATAAGCTTCATCGCTAAGAGCATATAATGAAGTGTTTGCAACTTTTGGTCATAAAGGGTTATGCATTAATCTGTCATAAGTACCTCTGATATAGGTACAGTGTCTAGTATTACCTATACGACGGAGGTTACCTAAACGCTAGGTGTCAGAGGGTACAGTTCATATTTCACCTATAGGTACAGTGTTTGGCACATACCTGTGATATAGGTACAGTGTCGGCAATTACCTGTACAACAGGAGCTTACCTATACGATAGGTTGCAAACCCAAAACAAGTGTCCAATGGTTTACCTTGAATCCATAGTGTCCATGCCTTCAAAAATTAAAACATTTACGCTATATTATTATGGTGACATGTCATTGAATTGAAGGAGGAGCTTAGAAGATTGCATCGCCTAATTCAGTAGTTTCTTCCAAGTAAAATGATAGTAGTCAAATTATAAAGTAGTCAAATTATGCATGCATCAACAATCACATCTACATTCATATCAACACTAAGACAATGTTTATAGTTGATATTTAACCAGCTGAATTCTCAGATGAATCACTACTTACTTTTCTGTTTGTTTTTGCGGTATTAATGTTTCTTCTTGATCAAATATATTCTCATTTTCTTTTGTCTGCACCAAAATTTTCACAGCAGCTTTGTGTAACTTTTATGGCACAGGTAACAGGTAACCTCACTTAGAACCTAGCTTATAGGTAACCTCCGACAGTGTACCTATGACACAGGTACTTAACACAATGCATGGGATTAGCTTCTCAGAAGGTGTTCTCCGCATTAGATTAATATGTGGCTCCCTCACGTTCTCTCTAATTCGTTCCATTACGTGATGAAACTTCAATAAGTCCAACCTGTATTCGAGGGAGCGATACTCCTTCCTAGCCATAAAGAACCTGCAAATGAAGATATGCAATTAACAAAGCAAACAACATCCAAATAAACCATCATACAAATTTCGATTTGCCAGAACAAAAAATAGCAAAAATTGGTCTTATTGACAACAATAAAACATGGACGAAATTCTATTAGAATCATTCTGTGAATGAAATTATGTCATATATCAATTATGAAGTAAACTCTCAATCTCAATAAATATCATCCAGCAAAGGCAATGCTACTAAGTCCCGAGTCTCAAGGTTTTTAATCCACCCACTAATAAGTAATTCACTACATGTATGACAATGATAGTTAGTCATCTAATAACAAAGAGCACGCAGGAAATCAGAAACCTAATAGAAACTTGCTATATACGGGAACATAAGTACATTCACTATGTGTATGACAATGATAGTTAGTTGTCTAATAACAAAGAGCACACAGGAAATTAGAAACCTAGTAGAACTTGCTATATACAGGAACATAAGTACATTCCATTTCTTGTGTCTTCCAGCTTTTCTTAGGACTTCATAAGGAAAGAACAGACCCTTCTGTCTCACCCAAAAACAATGTTTGGTTTTTTTTTTCTGCACAGCCGTTCGTGTTCATATATTTGATTTAAACAGCAAATAAGAACTCAAACATTTAGCCGACCACTCAAGCTATATCATGATTGTAGCTTCTCTTTTCTTCAAAATTTAGAAGAACAAATTATGTTTACTCTGTGTTGGCTATTACAAAATTGTTAAAAGACAACTGTTAATCTCAATCAGAAAACGACAAAAAATTAATAAAGCAAACAACATCCAATTAAGCCAGCATACAAATTTTGATTTGCCACAAAATTAACTAAAATAGCAAAAAATTGTTCCTATTTACAACAAGAAATTCGTTGTGTGGTATAAAAGGAACAAAAAACAAAGATGAACTGGTTTCTTCATCTTTTTCCTATGGTATAGGTAGAGGACCCCAACTATATTTCCATCATTCTATTTAACTCTGTCCACAAAACCACCATAAAATAGGGATCAATTTTTGTTAGAATCGTTCTGTGAAAACTAAGAAAACTTATTACTAAGAAAACATGTATTAGTAAGAAAACTCGTTAGTAAGTAGGTGCTATAATTTGACTGGAACTATAAACTCGTTAGTAAGAAAACTCTCAAACTCAATCTGCAATATATCAACTATATTGCAAAATGGGGGCTATAGTAGGAAAAGAAAAAGAAATTTGTTCAGGAAGCAGTAGTTACAAATAGAAATTCGTTCATGAAGCAAGTGTAGTTATCGTAAAAGGTACAATTGGGTTTGCAAGTAGAAAATGAAAAGAAAAAAAAATTCGTTACAAGAAGAGCATGCAGTTACATATAGAAATTCGTTCATGAAGTAGGTTTCGTTATGGTAAAAGGTTTCCACCTAAACCCTAGGTAAATATACAACATACCTGAAATGCAGGCACTGCAATTGATGGAGAAGCAAGGTGAGAATCCCAAAAGACGGAAAATTCCACCTGACAGAATCGACGAAGACGAAATTCAACCCTAAATTGAAACCCAAAACCCTCAGCAATTAAGAAGCATGAAATCTGCGTAAATTGGCTTGACATGACCATAATTGATTGTGGAAGATATGATTTTGCAATTCTTTCTGTTCTTGCCGTCTGAGGATTGTTTGACGTGATTTTTGTGATTTTGTTGTTTTGAGGTTACTTGATTTATATCTTAGGGGCAAAATTGGAAGCACAACATAAATTAAAAAATCAAGAACATAAAGTATAAACCTCATAAATTAAAAAAAGGTAAGAAATCCTACATTGCACAAAAGTCAAAGAACTTGAATTACTAACAACAAGTGTGTGGATTGCACCCAAATTCTGTCATAAGAATTGGACTTATACCGAATTAATTATAATTTTATTCTTTTTGATTTTTTCTCTTGCAGTTAATTCCAAAAGATTATGTGGACAAGATACAACTTAACAAACTTTCTGCAAATTTCAAACTTTTTTCTCTCTCTCTCTATCCCTTAATATAAAACAAAAGTAAAGGGAGGTAAGATTTGACATGTTCACCCTTAGAATCAATATAAAAATATGCATCCGTGAATATGTGATTAAAATGTGGAAAGTACAAATGAGAACTGAATTAAGAGTCGATTGTAGAACAACTTTAGGTATGGAGTGACTCAAGTTTACAAGTCGAAAGGTTCATTCTCTCCTATATGGAGTTGGTGCTAGAAGCAGTTTATCGCCACAACCTGCCTAATTATCATCACCGTGCTTGCTTCGGTGTTCCTCCACATGAACATTACAAAGACATGGTAATGGGAGAAGATGTCAGTTTAAGTGAGTTAATGTGCACCTCACTCAACTTAAACCCACAAATCTTCATCAAGTATGTGATCAACTTCATGAGAACACAATTTTTACATGAAGTTTCTTTCTTTCTTACTTTCTTTCTTTTTTTGTTGATTTTATTGTTTTTCCATCTATTATTCGCTAGAGATTTGCTTTCCTTCTCCTATATAATGCAAGCCATTTAGTAAAGAGTAATGCTATTTAGACACACAATATTGACCACCTTAGCTGACCACCTTATGTGGCAGCTGATGTGTCATGACATGTCAATTAATGAATGTTGTCATGTGTATTCTATTTTTTAGTAATCCTTAAAAAACAAAAAAAATCAAAACTGAAAAAACAAATTAAAAAAACCCTAGCGTCCACAATGGCCTTGGTCTGTTCTCAATCCTTCCTCGCGTCTCCACATCACTCTCTTCCTCCATGGTTGCTGCACCGTGATAGGAGTATCGCTAGAATGTGGCTGAGAGTTGGAGTCCCCTCAATTACCCTATTCTCTACTTTGCTTCTCTCATTGCCTCCCTTCCTCCACCGAATTTATCCATCCCCATCCTCTATTGTTGTTGGTGAGAGTTAGAGTTTTCTCAATAAGAATGAAATTTGCATCCCTGGGCAATTGGGTTAGTTGAAGAATGGAGAGGTTCACTTGTCTATTCTTCTCCAAAAGCATGTCTGACAAAGAGGTTGAAGATTGAGGTACATACCCAATTTTTAGTCTAATTTTGTTGTAAAAATTGTTGTACAGGTTCTTAGTTTTTGTTTCTTGAATCTACAATTTGTTGTAAAAATTGATTAGTGTACTTAGTTGGGTCTAGCTAGCATGTAGTTCATGGGTATTGGGTGGCTATAATGTCAACTGAATGTGATAATATTTGAATTAATTAGATCTCCAACCTAGTTTGTTCGATGGTTTCTATCTGCTTAGCATTTGGAATTTGTATTTCTTTGTTGTGTAGGTGTCTCCGTTGTCTTTCTTTGTTGTGTAGCTTTTGTAATATGTATTCCGAATGGTTTGTAATCTATGTGAGGCTTTGCGTAGTTTCTTTTTAGTTAATCTTCAGTATCTTTTCTGGACCCCAAAAAATTATTGGTTTGTTGTGTTTTCACTTAAAACAGAGTATTTTAGAAAGAACTTGCCTTCTAATGAAAACTAGTGATTGAAGCGAAATATTAATTGGATTATACGTTCTGTTCTTGGCTAGCACACATTTCTAAGTTCTAAGGAATTCTAAACGGTTGAAACATTCAGTTCACATTTAGTGACTATATGAATAATTCAATATATGATACACCTTGAATAAATTTTCTTTTGAAATAACTAAACTAAAACATTAATCGGCATTTTTGTGATCTGATCGTAACCTCCAATATGATCCTAATTTGAGACGGATTTGGTTCTTGGCTTGCAGGTTTTTATGTCAATCTTTGCTCTTCACTTATCAAAAATTGTTATGCACAATTACCTCCCCATGGATGATGGGTTCTTTCATCATTGATCAAGAAGCAGTATATTTACATTCTTTAATCTGAACGTTGCATAGCTTGGTCTACAATGACAAGGAAATTGAGTGATTTTACAAGTCCAAATTCTGCAATGCCAAGTTTTGTTTTATTTTCTTTTCCTACAATTGCGGATATGTTTCTCTGTCTTGATTGTAAATGCTCACTGATGAATAAGTGTATATACTCATATATTTTTGTAAGGAAATTCATTGAATTATATGTTTTGGTTCTTTGGATCAGGATTGGCGTTTCTTTGAATGTGGTTCTTTCCGACCGGATGATAACCATCCTATTCTTAGATTGAGAAGTATTTTTTCATGTCATGAAATAACTTATAATTTACTTGCTTGCATTCTTACATTGAGAAGTATTTGTTACATCCATTGACTTTTACATACGCTACAACAATGACGAAAAAATTTAGCAAAGTGAATTCAAGAGCTCCATTAATAGACACAAAATTCAACAAACAAACAAAAAACCCTAAAAAAATTAGGTTGCTTATGATGACAATCCTGGATAAGGATTTTATTTTTCTACCAGCGTTAATAAGAGGGTAGAGATTTTATTTTTATTTTTTTATGAATGTCTTTCCATAGAATTTGTGTTTGGAGTTGGAGTAGATTTTGCATGGGGCTATGAAATATTTTGATGGTTATTAATATCATTGTGATTTTTGTTATGAGTTTGGAAAAAAAAACAGTGAAGCAACCTTGTTTTCTTTGCTGTGTCTTAAGTTGTTTATATAGCATAGAGTGTTAGACTTCATATAATTTCTTATCACCTTATTCATATTATTTTTCCTTTGCTTATAAAACCTTCAAAGAACCAAACTTTACATTTCTGAAGTGAAAATTCCATATTACTTATCCAAATCAAATAACACATTATTATGTTAATGAAGTATAGCTTAGTTGGTTGAGCTCCTTCACTTATACCCATGTGGGTAGAGGTTTGAAATCCCTTAGCATTCAATGAATATTTGTGTAAAACCCCCTCCACCGATCGTTTATACCCAAAAAAAAAACATTATTATAATTATTTTAGTGTTTGGGGATAAGATTACTAGGTAATTGCCTGCCTTTATCCAAATCAAATTACACATTATTGTTTAAATTATGATGGCTTGGAGGAGTAAAAGAAAGTATTTGGTAATAAATAATATGTCGAAAATAAGTTGAAAGCAAAGTATTTGATGAGCTGGAAATAAAAAATAAAAAATATATATGCGCAGCAGTTTCAACGTAAATCTGATTTCGACCCGGGTCCGAAGTCCACAGTCCAACCAAGAAAGTGGGCTCATCGCCGAAAACAGCTAGACGACGTATTCATCTGAAAAACGAGGGAGAATTTGGTCAACTTTGGGCCACAGGAAAAGTATTAAAACCATTTAATTTAAACCGCTGCGTAAATATTAAAAACCCAATTTCTATTTTCTCATTCCTTTTATCTCACCAAATTCCCGAACTTGAAGAAGAAGAAGAAGAAAATGACGAGCTGTTTGTGCTGCAGACCAGCGATTGTGGCCAAATCAATTCACAACGAGGGCTTTGCATCGCCGTCTAGAGCTCTAAATCGTGTTGCTGGGGTTGTACCTTACGGTACAAACGGGAGGTCCCTCAGTTCAAGGTTTCGTGGCGTGCGCGCTTCAGCTGTGGACTCGTATGAGAGCTCTTCTGATTTCGTCAATCGCATGGAAAAAGCCTGGTTAATCTCCAAGGTAATTCTCATTGATCATATTTTCCAAAACTTCAGTTTCAATATTCGATTGTGTTGTTGTCAATTGGGTGTGGTTTTATTCAGTAAAATTGAATTGAAATTCAATAGTTATGTATGAGAGCAGACGCAGCATAAATGACTGAAAAGCTAGACTTTTGGTATTGATGAATTTTACTGTTGGCTGATTGGTTTTGAAATTGTTCAATTGCTATGCCTCAAACTCTGTCAATTTTGTGTTCTTCAAATAGGTATTTGGGGTGAGTTACCAAAAAAAAGGTATTTGGGGTGATGTTTTGTTCACATCCCCCCCACCCCCAACCAAAAAAGAAAAAAGAAAGGCAAAAAACACTTTTGGTTGTATGAATTTCTTGCAGAACTGAAGTAGTTAAGTACATGAGATTGTATGGAAAGATGGATGTTTATCTGGGATTATGTTGTTAGTGAATGCTAAAGACAGTCGCCTGCATACTTGTGGAAGATTGCTTTGTCAATGGTTGATGCATGTGGGTTAGAGTTTTACATGCATCAACCTTTTAATTGTCTTCTAAATCTTCAATGTTTATGCTACTTACAGCAACCAAGGCCTGTTGCTTGTTCTTCTTGCGACTCACGCGGTCATATCGAATGCAAATGGTGTGGGGGCACAGGCTTTTTTATGCTCGGTGATAACATGCTTTGCCAAGTCCCTTCGAGAGGTACTAGTTGTGTTATTTGTACTGGAAAGGTAAGTCAAATCTTCCAAGAGCCTGTCAGTGATACTTACTATCATCCCTTAGTTTCCAATATGCATTTGGATTAAACCCCCATATCTCATGTTCCTCCAGGGATCAATGTGTTGCTCTGATTGCAAAGGTACAGGCTTTCGTGCCAAGTGGTTAGGACAGCCTCCTATTTCCAAGTAGCAGCCTTGCTCGAAAGACGTCTGCGCAGTCGGAAAGATTCAACCATCAAAAGCTGCAGTAGAAAATGCAGTGACATCTTGTTCATGTTGTAACAAATTCTTCTCTGTTTCTTTTAGGGCCTCTATGGTCAAGTTATGATAGTTACATATTCTTTAAATCCACAATAAAAAATTATACCCTCTTGTTTTAGATTGTGTAGTCCACACACAGAACATCGCCTTTTACTAGTTTTTACCATATTCATTTTAATTCTTGGAATGTATAAATTGCCATTGCCTGCACAATACTCTATTACCACATTGGTTTATTGAATGTGGTTAAGAAGTTTTGCTCTCAGAATGAAACCACCACAAAAGCAACTGTTAATTTCTTCATGCTTCAATTTCTTGTAGATTAACCACCTCATCGACTCTATCTATGAAGATTTCGTCAATAACATATTAAATCAGGCCAAGGAATTTTTTTTAAAATATGAACAATGCACAAATTATCCTCGTAAGATTCACATTCTCCATATTATCAAGATCCCGAGGCTTTCCCTTACCTTTAAATAGCCTGCCGTCTCAAGTTATCGTGTAAAAGTAAACATATTAAAGAACAGAAAAAAATATCAAGATAACTTCTGTGAACCAAAAGGTGGCAAGGCAAGGTAACCAACATGCATTTCTACCTGCTCTGCTACATAAATCTATAACAAAAGGATGAAATTGGTTTTTCTCCCAATACAATGCAACACCACAATGTAACCAGATATACGTATGAACAGATCATCTCACTCAACAAGATTGACAACGTTCCAAACTTTTTGGCAGTACCGCGATATTTAACTTGATCTGCTATGATTACATCACATCAGGAGCTTGAAATTAATGCTTGGTGCCCAAAAGTGTTGGAGCTGGAAAGATGTTCAGTTGCTTTAAACTATAGCTGAGAAGAGTAATTGATTAATATCCTCAGAATCTGAATCGTGCTTCTCATCCCCTGCATCAACAACACATCAAGATTTTTTCCAGAACTCTATATGCATTCTTCCCAGTAAAACTTCATCAAGATATTGCTGGCTATGCATTCTTTCCAGTAAATTATCAAGGGTGCTCCCAATGGAGCCACCACAGAGAAAAGGCATTAAATTCTAGAGTTTTTGCATCTCTCTACGAACATTTTTAGGTCCTCATAGCAAGGCTGAATGTCAAGATATTTCTTTAGGGAATTAGAGAAAGTCCTTGCGCTCCAATGAAGGAAATAAAATGGGAAGCCTCAAATTGACCAACATGCCCTGCTTATATCATTACTTATTTTGAACGAATATGAACACCAACCTCGCAAAACATTGAAACTTCCTACCATTTCTTATTTTGAAGAAGCAGATAAGATTGCCTAGTACATTTACCACCCTTTCATCATTACTAATGAAGCAATGATATATTATACCTACATGACCAGCATCATCAATATTCTCCCTACAGTATAAGTTATAGTATTTCAGTATTTACCTGTTTTTGCTCTGACTTGAACCGTCCACTCATCAATGATCTGCATTCAGAGATCAACACGGTCATAATATTGCATCCGAAGCCCTCTAAATACATGAAAATGAGCTAAAGATGTAACAAAAGCGAAGGTTGGGAGTGTAGCAAGGCCTAGCTGTGGTGCTTTACTGAAGAATAAAGCTACCCACGTATTATCTTTGCAAGGGCATTTGTTTAGAAAGATTGCCTAGCCAAAGATTTGATATTGGTTGCTTGCTGGGCAGATGGTGCAAACACTTGAGACACCATCTGGAAACTAGACAACCATGCACATTGGTATGCTAACAACAACAAACAGCATTAATACTGGAAACATGGATTATTCTGATGCCCCATTTCATTGCCATATCAAAGGGAGAAACCAAATATTCTCAGCTTTTATTTCTTGGACTACATAAAGACATGCCAGGATAGATATAATATAGTGAACAATTCATTAAATTTTGATGCTTACTTTCACTCTAATTATCAATTTCATGCTGGCTCAAATATTTACAGTAACGCAAATAAAGTGTACCCAAAAGGCACTAACCTGATTGAAGTTAGCAAAAGCAGAATCTTCAGAATCAGTGTTGGGGGAAATTCCCATGGACGCCTCTATCCGCTGCACTAGATTTCTGTTCCCAACCAGAGTCATCCTAGCCTGGTCAATCAAATCCTACAAAACCCAAATTACTGAAATCAAATTTGAAACCAAATCAAACTAAACAAATTTCACATACAGAGCGAGAAAAAGAAAAATGACCTGTTTGGCTGAAAGAAGTTCACGGCATTGCTCTTCCAAGGTCGACAATTCTTCTTGAATCTTCTTTATCCTTGAAACCAGCTTCATCGGGTTTGCATTTTCGGGGTAGATTTGCTGGAACTCCCTCTCGAGCCTGTGCTGAACCACTGTGAGATCGTGGTTCGCCTTCGTCAACAGTTTCACCAAGCCATCCGTTGCTTCATGGTGCTCGCTTACGTGTCCCATTTCTTCAGAAATCACCTTCTCTCTCCTAGGGTTTTTGCTCTCTGTTCAGTCTGTTCATGGAACTCGACAATTTACCCGCCTCTGAAGCTCTCCGACTGAGTTTGCTTCGCGGTTTTGAATTTTAATTCTCGGAGCAATTTTATTTAATTGTATTGCAGACGAATGTAGATAGGACGTGTGGAAATATTTTATTTTTGTCTTTAAAAAAGGTGCAGTAAGATTTTGTTCGACTTTTTTTTGTTAATTAAAGCTTTGGCATATCATAATCTTAAGGGTTAAATACTTTTTTGGTCATTGAGAAAAAAGCCAAATTGATTATTGTGTTTTTCAAAGTTTACAATTTATAGACATTCATTAAATGCAATTTTTATTTTTATTTTTTTAGGAAGTACATTCAAACTTCTTCCTCTAACTCAATGAGTTAGGGTTATATTGTGCTATTAGGGGTTAACATATTGAGAGAAATCTTGAGTTGAAATTGAAATTGTGAGGTATAAGGAAAACAAAAAGGCAAATTAAATTAAAATAAAATAAACTACTTTTCAATATTTTTTTGGTGCTCTATATCACCTTGATTACGTCTCCTTGCCATCTGAAGTCACAATACACTTTTCACTCAATCGATTCAAGCTTCAATATAGCATCCAATCCATGACCTATACCTCACAATTCCGATTTCAACCCAAGATTTCCCTAAATTTGTTAAACCCTAATAGCACAATATACCATAACTCGTAAAAACATAAAAATAAAACCAATTTTGTTAAAAAAAATTTATCAGTAACCAAATTGAATTTTCGTGTAAAATCCAATGACCAGAAAATATTTAACTATAATCTTAACTCATTACTCCATTCTCTCTCGTCACATGAGTTAGCTCGAGGAGTTTCACGATTTCGGGTTCTGACTCATAGACTCGGAGACCAAATTACGTTTGGGTGAAACTATAGTGAGGGGCATGGTGAGGGGTTTCAATCTCACCATCAACCAAGCATGGGGGGGTGCATCAATGGTGAGATTGAAACCCCTCACCATGGAGTAATTTTTGGGTGTTCCCGGTACACCACGTGGCTGATGTACCATCCACTAGACGTATGACATGTGGAGTATTGCCAATGCAGCCCGCCCATGTGTCATAAAAAATAATACAGTAAATTGGAGAGTAATTTCACATGTCTTAAGTCTATTGGATAGTACACCAGCCACGTGATATACCTGAAATATTTAAAAATTTATCCTCATCATGCCCCTCACTATAGAAGCTCCCATTATGTTTTGGGATTTTGAATTTTAATGTTTCAGCGAAACAGGCCCAATGAGCGCAATTACTCTATTCGGATCCAATTTCAAATATTTGTAGTATTGGCCTGTCTGAGGAGCCCAAGTTCCTTTTCAGTTTTTATACCGAACGGGGTTTCAACGTCGGAGAAGAGTAAGCGTTTGGAACACAACCATGGCAAACGAGGAAGAGAGGGTTCTAGAGAACCTGCTGGAGCTTCAATTGCAAGAGCAACGAGTCTCTCTCGCTACCATCAACGACGCTTTAGCCTCCGAGCCTAACAATACCGAGCTACTCGCGGTACATCCTCTTTTACTCTAATGTGTAAACTTTCTGTTTGGTAACCGAGAAAAACCACGAAAGAACATGGATAATGTTAGGTTTTACGTTTTATTGTGTTGGTGGAGTACGATTTTGGTCTAATCCAGCTGAGAGTTGGCAATAAAAGCGTAGAACTTTCAATTTGTACAATTTTATTGCTGAATTTGTCAAATTAATTATCTTATTAGTATTATGATATTTATATTCAGCTCCAGATAGGTTATTGTGCTTGAAATTAGCTTAAATGGGTTGCATTCAGAAATGTGAAGGATCAAGGTCTTAGCTCTGCAAGTTAATGATCTTTTAGGAAGATAAGTCTGTATGTGATGCAATGGAATCATAGCTCGGTTTTTGAAAGCCATTATATTTATGCCCTCTCAGAACCCACTTAAATGCAGAGACTTTGTGTGAGTGACTCGTTAGACATTGTTACATTGGGTTTATGTTTTCTCAGCTTCACGGGGAGATTGTTCAGGCGATTAAAGATGCTGAGGAAGGGCTCCTGCACCTTAAACGTGCTCGGTTATTACGAGAAGCTGATTTAGTATTAGATGGTTCTGCTCATGCTGATGAGGATGTCAAGGTGGAGACTCTTGATCCAACAGATGTTGAGCCGGAGCCGCTAGAGGAACCGAGCTATACTGTTGGGTCAAAATGTAGGTTCCGTCACACTGATGGGTGCTGGTATAATGGTCAAGTTATAGGGTTGGATGGTTCTAATTCTGCTAAGATTTCTTTCCTCACGCCTACATCTGAAAATATGCTGGTGCGTACATTCACTGGTCCTCTGTCTATCTCGTGAATTGTAATTTTTGTTTCTATAGCGTTTTCAGTAATGACTTTGGAGAGGAACATACTACCCTTGAGTGTAGTCTTTAATTTAATATAAGCAACAAGGACACAAAGTACAAACATTTCTTATAAGGTTGAACCTGATGGCCTTTGTCACTTTAATAATCAATATACTAATGCTATATAACCACTTCAAAATACTAATGCTACACCACCAAAGTGCAGATATGCAAGTTCTTTCTACAACAACGATGTCGATTTGCTACTAACTGCCGCTTATCACATGGTATGTTGTTATCATATCTATTGATGGACAAGTCAGTACTGTAACTTGTCTAAAGTCCCACTGCTCCCATTTTTGCATTGTTATTAGCCTCCAGAACAATGCATGGTGTGAGATAGATTGGTGGGCATAGGCTCATAGCCAGGCTATATTTTAGATTGGCGGGCAAAGCTAGCGAGGCTGCATAAGTACTTCACCCCCCTTTTCTTCAATGTTGGTCTTGGTGTATTTCATCTATAACTTCTATTGATCATTTCAGCTGATCCTCTACCTTCTTATTGATTGGGAATCAGCTGTCACTGAATTTAGCTTTTCTTGAATTTCTCTTTGTTTTACATCTATACTGTGGCTTTGCATCAAATTTTTATAAAAGCTGTTTCTTTACGTTTCAACTATTGATGCTACTGCTGTTTTTTGAATCAGTTTTTCTCAGAATCTCCATACTCACCTATTTCTATGCATACAGGAGTTTATGTCCCACTATCCTCACTGAAAAAGTATACCCCAACAATATGGGAGCAGTCACTTGTGGGGTCAAATATTTGGGCAGTCACAGATGGTAAAACTGGTGTTTGGAGGGAAGCTGAACTTGAATCATGGGATGGTGGTGCGCTTGGTGTTGGGAAAGTTGTTTTCCGAGATGATGGAAGCTCTGCAAATCTTGGTGAAGAAGCTATTACATTATCGGAGTATGCTCAAATGAGTGCTGAAGAAGAAAGTGATTCCAGCTCAGAACTATCTGATTTTAGTGACTATGAAGATGAGGGCTCACAGGGTTTAGGATTCCTTGAAAGCACCATCCTGCAGAGGGGCATCCAGACAGATACTGCCATATTTGCAAAGTGGGAGAACCACACCCGGGGCATAGCTTCCAAGATGATGGCCAATATGGGTTACCTTGAAGGAACGGGTCTAGGTGCATCTGGGCAGGGAATTGTAGATCCCATCTCTGTGAAGGTCCTTCCAGCAAAGCAATCTCTTGACCTTGCTGTTGGTTCTCGTGAAGGCAAAGTTGAAGAGGGTAAGGAGAGTCAAGGAAAGAAGCGTAGCCGGGGTGGTAAGAGGAAACGCGAAAAGAAGTTTGCAGCATTGGCAAGGGCAGCAAAAGAAGAAGAGGAATCCACACCAGATGTCTTTAGTCTTATTAATAGCCAACTTGCAATGCATGGTGAAGCTTTGAATGGTGGATCAGGGAAGAAGCAGCAGAACAAAGGTTCAGGGGAGGGGAAGAAAGTTGATCGACGGGCGTTGGTTGCGTATGATGATGAAGTGAAGGACTTGAAGGTGCGAGTTGTGAAGCTTGAAGAAATGGCGAGTAGAAACAAAAAAGAGAAGGTGGTTTATGAGGCTGCAATGAGGAAATTGACAGAGACTCGCAAAGCTTTGGCAGAGGCTGAGGCAGCTCAGGCGTCTGCATCAAATGCAGTTGTCAGTAGAGAAAAAGAGAAGAGATGGCTTAAGTTTTAGGACCTCTTGGTATTCATTTATGTGCATCATTGGTAATCATATAAACTTTATTTTTATTATGAAAATTTCCTAGGTGAAGAATACTTTTTGGTCCCATGAGTTGTACATAAATTGACCTTTTTCTCCTCCCCCAAGATTAATGATATTGTCCCTGACTAAAAATAAAATAGATAAAAACATTTCCAATAACTCTCTCTAATTATAAACTCCAATTATATTCTATCTTCTTGACACTTAAAAAAAAAAACCAAATGTATCAAAAAATAAAAAAATATTTTAAATTATAAAACCTCTCTTTGGGGTCTGACGGGCTTGGGCTTGGGCTTGGGCAGCGTCGGTGTACCGGTGGGTCATTCTAAACCGTCCGATCTTAAAGGACAGTTATACATATACTTAATCTAATTTTCTATTTACAGCGTCGGCTCGAGATCCAACGGCCCATATCCCTGGACTAAACCCCAAATAAACAGAAATTGGTCCCTCGTTTTTTTCTTGAGGAAGAAACATAAAGAGTCCCCTTCGTATTGACCAAAAGAATAAACAGTCACCTTCGGACTCTTTACTTCTCCTCCAAGAACTACACCAGCTAAACTCTCGCACGCACCTCTCTCTTCCTTTATATAAAACCTTAACTTCAAAACCCACTCTCTGTTTTTCTCTCTCTAGAGTGTAGCCTAGGGTTTTTCTCTCTCGAGAATCAATGGGGGAATTAGATGCTAGACATGTTGACTCTTTGCCTACTAGTTCCAGTTCAAGATCTTCAGCGACGATCGGTTCGTCGCTAATTCCGGTCATCAACAAGCTTCAGGACATTCTCGCACAGGCAGGCAGCGAATTAGATGTTTCGCTGCCTCAAGTGGCGGTTGTGGGAAGCCAAAGCAGCGGCAAATCGAGCGTTCTCGAAGCACTAGTCGGCCGCGACTTTCTTCCTCGCGGCTGCGATATCTGCACTCGCAGACCGCTCGTGTTGATGCTCGAGAATCGCCTGCCCAAACCCGGCGATGACCGGACCGAGTGGGGCGAGTTTCGCCACTTGCCTGAAAAGCGCTTCTACGACTTCTCTGAAATTCGCGCGGAAATTCAGGTACGGCTTGAGATTCTTAACAATGCTGTTAGTAGAGAGGCAATGATAATTTTTGTACTTATAGTCCAATAATTTGTTTTCTCATTGCAGGCTGAGACTGAAAGAGAGGCAGGATTGAACAAAGGGGTTTCAGATAAACAAATTCGGCTGAAGATTACCTCTCCAAATGTTCTTAATATGACTCTTGTTGATTTGCCCGGCATCACCAAAGTTCCTGTTGGAGATCAACCTAATGATATAGAAGCAAGGATTAGGAAGATGGTTATGACCCATATTTCGCAACAAAACTGCATTATATTGGCAGTTACTCCTGCGAATTCTGATTTGGCAACCTCCGATGCACTTCAGATGGCTAGAGAAGCCGACCCAGCTGGTACCCACATTCTACTTCTTGATTCAACGTTTACATGCAATGCATATGTTGGATTCTATTGTTCTGTATCCCTGACATGAATGCCTTAACAGGTTTTCGTACAATTGGTGTTATCACCAAGGTTTGTGTTTCTCCTCTTGTGTTTCTTGTTATTATACGCTTCAGTTATGGGATAATATGGCACTGTTGTTCCATCTGTAGCTCGATATAATGGACAGGGGCACCGATGCCCGCAACTTCTTGCTCGGGAAAGTTATTCCACTAAAGCTTGGTTACGTTGGTGTTGTGAATCGTAGCCAGGAGGTATAGTCGTTCATGTAGTTCATTTTGTAGCATCCATTTGTTTTAATTGCTAAATTGCTACTGACTTCAAATAGTTAATTTTGTAACATCCATTTGTTTTAATCACTAAATTGCAACTGGCGACTAAGAGTGTAATTGACACCGGATGGTAACATTTATTGGCTACTTTTAACGATTTGAGTAACTAGTTTTATCTTTTAATTGGTTAGAAATAGAACTTCTTCTTCAAGAGTACTAGGATAAACAATGCTGCAAATTTCATGCGGCTTGCTTAATTGGAAGTGCAGTGTAAGGCCTAGTGTGGCTCTATTTTAGCTTTCAATTTGGCACACATTTTTCTGATTTAGCCACTTTTCCGATTGCTGGCAGTTGTTGTAATAGTGAGGTATTGAGCCATCATGCTCTCAAACATTTGGTGGTATTCGAATGATTAGCGGACACATAGAGAACCATTTTTTAAAATACAAAATTTCCCATTTGTTGATTGTAATGTATTTCATTTGCATGAATCTGAAGCATCTTTGTCTGGGTTCCACTTTGCTTCGTTTGTGGCGTTTGTAATGTTGCTTTCATGGACTTGTAAAATAAAAAGCTGTCTGCAAGGGTCAGGCTTCATTCTTAAGTTTTATTCTTGTGTCACAGGACATCAATAAAAACCGTGGCATTGCTACCGCACTTGCTTACGAGGAGAAATTCTTCAATGACCACCCTGTACTATTCACTCTCTTTGTATATTATGTTGAGCAATTGTTTATTTGTTTGTCTTGCCATTGAACATCTTTATTGTGTGCGATACATGTTAAAGGTATACAGGGGTCTCTCTGATCATTGCGGCATCCCCCAGTTAGCAAGGAAGCTGAATGAGGTTGGTATGCACCATATAAGTCATAACAAAGTTATTGTAAAGAGAAATGGAATTCTTAGGTGCTTATGTAGCTTCTTGAGTTTTATATTACTCCTTATTCCATTTGTTCTTACTGTTGTGATGGCTGATTTTCTGTGTTAGATTCTGGAGCAGCATATCAGAATGGTTTTCCCTGCTTTGAAGGCTGATTTGAATTCTAAAATGGGTACTGTTTTAAAAGAACTGCAGACATATGGAAAACCTATAGAATCTAAAGTAAGTTGCAACACAAAGACTTCTTGGTGTTCGCTAGTGCTTCTAATGCATATGGGGAGTTAGGGAACAACAGTTCTTTGCATATGGTCGGCCTGTTGCATTTCATCCAATCACTAATCTCTGTCAAAGTCCATTTCACATTTGTGTCATCATTTTTTTCTTGAACTACTTTGATCCTTTTTTTTATTTCCTTATGTTCAACCTTGTATGCTTAGCCCTAAGCAACCTGTTGTTCATGGGTTCAAGTTGTGGAAATGGGGTATGGCTGCGTATGTTTTTCCCTCTCTAGAACACATTGGCGGGACCCTTGTGCTTTTTTTTTTATAGACAGAAACCCTTTTGCTTGTGTTTTAATTTTTAATTTTATTTTATATATTGATTAACTACCAATCATTAGAGCTACTTTGCTAGATAGTATTAACTGTGCACCAGGATGGAAGAATTGTACTAGGTCTTGTTAAGTAAATGGTTGTTATTGTTTTGAAAACTTCAGATGATTGTTGCTTCTGGCCTTGTATATTGAGAAATATGTAGACACATGCATTCACATTCAAAAAATTTTACTCTCCCTACTTTTTAGAAAAGAGAGGGGGGAGGGGGTGTTTATGGAAAAATATTGACTTTTTAGTTCTTTCTAAGCATTTTATCACTTGTCCTGAACCAGATGGAACAGGGAGTGATTTTGCTGAACATTTTAACGCAATATTGTGAAGGTGAGATTTCGATTTCCTGTTATATCCGTTGAATGTCAATCTTTCTTTTACCTATATAACTGATATTCCGTAAAGAATCACTTAATTGATCTTTTTTGTATTAGTGCCTAGAGAGAGACTGAGAGAGATGTTTATACTACCTTGTTTCTTGTTATTTTAGTTTTAGCTGTTTTCACTGATGTTGCTTTGCTCCTTCTCTGTCTCTGTTTCACTAATTAACAGCTTTTGCTGCCATGGTGGATGGAAAAAGTCAGGAGATGTCAACTAAAGAATTGTCGGGAGGAGCCAGGATCCACTACATCCTCCAGTCAATTTTTGTAAAGTGCTTGGAGGTACAATGTACTATAGTTTTATTAAGAGTGCATTTCCTTTAATGATCATTGCTAATTGTACAAAATTTTGCTTTCTTTTAATCTGAAGCAATATGTTACTACGTCCTCAGTTGTTGTCTTCTGCTTAGTGGTCTGATGTCAAAACACCAAGCAATTTCTTTCTTGAAGAAAATTTTGAAGTATCATTACATTGCATTTTCAAGGAACTTATTTGTAGAAATAATGGTACACTGTAAGATATGTGCCATCAGATTGGCTGCTAACTATCAGGAATTGTAGGAAGTGGACCCCTGTGATGATCTAACTGATGATGATATTCGAATGGCCATTCAAAATGCTTCTGGTGCAAGAAATGCTTTATTTGTGCCTGAGGTGAGTATATGATGGTGACATATGCTGCAGTCTTTCATTTTTCCCTTGTATCAAATATTAGAAACTAATGGCTTGATTTTACACTGCTTTGGCTGATAAGTTTCTGAATTGGTTTTAGGTCCCATTTGAATTTTTAGTTAGGAGACAAATTGCTCGTCTGTTAGACCCAAGCCTTCAGTGTCTTCGATTTGTTTATGATGAACTAATGAAGGTGAGTAATAAGGCACATGCTACGGAATTCTAATTTTACGTTTCCATGAATCATGAGATGTAGATGTAATCAGGAAGATAAAATTTTGCCTGCAGATAAGCCACGCTTGTGAGGTAACTGAGTTGCAAAGGTTTCCAGTATTGAGAAAGCATCTGGACGAAGTCATGGTAAAATTTTTGCGCGATGGTGTAGAACCTGCTGAGAGAATGATAGGAAATCTTATTGAGATGGAGGTATCTCTCTGTTAACCTTATTAACACTATAGTTTATTCACTCAGAATTAGGATCTAGGACATTGTTGCATGGATGCCTGTTTTTGTTAAAATTGTTTCAAAGAGTCTCAAAATTCTGTTTAAATACTGGATTATACTAAAATCTAATCAAAATGAGTCGGCAGTTGTAACTGGTAAAACAGAAAGAGTCAACCGTCCTCAACACTTTGATGAAAAATTGTAATCTTGTCATAAAAAGTAATTTGGCTTTAGCTGATACAGTAATTTTTTCTACTTCTCCAATTTATGTTATCTAGTTCTTATTAACTTCTATTTTTGTTTAGCTTCTGAATGGCTCTTAACATAGATGGTTTGTTTAACTTGACATTGTTGAAATGAAAGTGATAAATCTTTTGATCTGTTGGTCATGTCACACACAATGTCTAGTACTGATCTCTATACTGACTGGGTATATATGTCTTCTTTTAAATTATTGCTGAACTTTACATGGTATGCTATTATTCTTTTACATTTACTCTAATGTTGTTTTTATTCCTATGCTGATCGACCACCTTTCTTTCATTCAGGTGGATTATATAAACACTTCACATCCAAATTTTTTAGGTGGGAACAAAGCTGCTGAGCTTGCTGTGCAGCTGTTGAAATCACCACAGGTATCTGCTACCATGTTGGTGATATAATGATATTGTTTAAGTGAAATAGCTGAAAAAGTAATTATTTATACTTTGGACATGATGCAGCATCCTGCCAACTTGTTAGGTTCATAACAACATACTGTCGTGCACCTTTGGTTCTTTTTCTCTGTCCATCCTATGTTTTTTTGTTACCAAAGTCCTATTTAATTTTATTAAGAAGTCAATTTTGAAGTTTAAAATTCAGATTTGATCTGATAATCTGAAAGATCAGAAAAGGAATTGTACAGTGGCGGTGTTTTATTTTCTTTTTTATGCTGTAAGCGGATCTCTGTTGAGTGTATTGTTCGTTCTTATAATGATATATGCTTACACAAACAAAAAAAAGTGAGTTTTGAATCTTCATTCTCATCGAGGTTTTTTCTGTGATCTTCATCATCAGGTGTATCAATATATTTAGAGTAGTTGCATTTTGGATTATTTATTCTGTCTTTGCACTATTATTCAACCCAATTATCATTAGTTCTCATAATAAAATGGTTTGTCAATTATACGGTTATACCTCAAAGTTGTTCTTCATATGTTTCAGGGCGTTACAGATGCTGAAGGCCAGACTTCCCAGACTTCCCAGACAGCTCGAACTACTCGGTCTGGGATTTTGAATGGACTTTTACCTAACCAGGTATGTCTTTCACCATATGTTGGACTACTGATGACATTTCCAGAAGGAAATTGGTTAGTCAGAACAAAAAGAAAGTGGAAAGAGAGAAAATTGGCAGAGTTGCAAGTTAAAAGGGAAAAAACCAGAATTTCATATGACAATTTCAATATTTTTATAACAAAAGCGCTTTTGCTAGAAGCGCTTATTAACAGAAGTGCTTCCTAGAGAAGCAGTCCCAAATGAGCCCTAAATCAGATCTCGTTAGCTTAAAGTTCAAATGTGAATCCAAGTGACTGGGCATAAACTTAGATTTGTGAACTAACTAGTTTGGAGGGCCTCACTACTTCTGGCTTATCATTTTTCTTTCATAGGATGTCTTCAATCTAATATAGTTTTGGTGTTGGCAGGGGAGTCGTCCTCAGCCTAATAACGTGAATCATGTATCTTCTGGTAAACTCATGCATACACTATTTTGAAGCATACTAACCTTTATACCTTAAGGATATTGAACTTGCTTTATTTATTTATTTCTAAAATATTTCATGTGCCTATATATAGGATGGTATGGCTATCTGTTAAGTCTGCTGTTGCTATAATAAATTTGGCATTTGAAATTTAGGAACTAAAGCTTGGATTCCATCTCTATTCGGAAGTAGGACATCAGCTGGAGAGTCTATGGCTTGCAGACCTTTTGGTGAACCAAGTCATTCGGAGTCAATGCCCTCTATAATCCATTTGAGAGAGGTAATATGGGGTTGACAGAATTTTATTTCTTCTTCTCAACTTATTATTATGTTATCCATTTCTTCACTCTAGGATTTAAATGTGTCTTCCCTTTTTTCCTTGCCCTTCTTATTTTCAGCCACCATCCAGCTTAAGGCCGGTTGAAATGACAGAGAATAAAGTCGTGGAAATTATTGTAACCAAATTACTCTTGCGGTCGTATTACGACATTGTTAGAAAGAACATTCAAGACCTAGTTCCAAAAGCTATAATGCACTTTCTGGTATACCTATTTTCTTCCTTTTGTCCATATGTTCACATTTATACTGGTGTAATTTTAATCTCTTGTACTATTGCCGGTTTTCTTCTCTGCTGCATCAAGCTTCCTTTGGTTTTTTTTTTCTTTTCAACTTCTATGAAGTCCATTGATTTGTATCATTCTTAATGTGGCTTAGGTCAATCTTACAAAACGGAACCTTCATAGGACCTTTATTCAAAAACTGTACAGGTATGTCTGTTGTTCAAAAGGGGGACTACTTAGTTCTTTTTCGAGCCATTAACTAACATTCTTGTTTCTGAAACTGTCCATATTTCCTTTGGGCTTCAAATAATACAGTCATTGTCTGATAAATAAGGCAATTTAATTCTTTATTATGATTATTTGAAAGACAAGGACTGCATTTGTGACACAAAGAATAGCACTGCATTACGGATAGGACTCCTGTGAAATACTCTATATCCTGCATAAATTTGTTTATGTTGGTTTTGTTCTAAGAACATGATTCAGAAATTGCTACATGTGGTTGATTGAAAACTTCGTGGGTGGTTTTTTTTTTTTCCTTCTTCTGGTAATTATGCAGAGAGAACCTGTTTGAAGAACTGCTGCAGGAGCACGATGCGCTTGTTTCACAAAGAAAACGTAACCAAGAATTATTCCAGGTTTTGGAGCAATCCGTTCAGGTAGTTTTTTAACGTTTTAGACAGTAAATAGTTCCTTATTGATGTGAACAATATCATGAAAGGCTCGTTGAGTTTGTAGAAATTCTTGTTCCTTAAAAAAAGGAAAAAGTTCTTGTTGGTTTTGAGGGATAACTTTTAACTATTTGTTTCTTCTAGGCACTCGAGAAGGTTGACTTTGATGTCTCATCCCAAACTTCAAGTTTGGGCACTGATGCTTCCATTGGACTGCCAAGGATTCCGAGGACTTCAGCCCATCTACACACGACAGCCGGCAGTGAGATAGGCGAAGTTTCATACCGTCTGTTTCCTGTGCCATCCATGACTAAGTCCACAGCTTGAAGATCATTTCAATGAGAAAAGCCAGGCATTTTATCCAATATTTACTGGCCATTTAGATGATTACCATACTGATTTCCAGGTTGTACAGTGTTTTTTCTTCTCCCGTATGCTTTCTGCATATGGAAGCTTTAAAGTTGTACTATTAAAGATAAAAAAATTTAATTCAAAATAGCAGAGTTATATTAGTTATATATGTCTTGGGGAGTTTTGATGTATTTCCCTAACTTTCTATTGTACCGTCTATCTCTATTAGGAGGATCGTTGCAAAGTAAATAGTTATTGAGCACCGAACTTTTTCTTTGCTACATTTGTCTCTGTGTTTATCTCTATTTTTTTTAAAATAAAACAACTAAATGTGGCAGTCTACACAAGTCACTGTGAAAAAACATTTTGCAATTGAGATGTGCGAGATTCTGTCAGATAAGTTTCAACATCAAAGAAATTCGTCTAGAAAAAAGTTCTAAATTATAATGCTCACTAAAGTAGTAATTGTCTATACAAAATAAACGAAGCTTTATTGTTCACAGAAAAGAAGAAACGAGCCTTGTTCTAAGCCACGGAAAATGAAGGAAAAGGAAAAGAGAGTAGGGAAAGCCACAACAAATGCGCGATTTCAAGCTTCCAATGAGAATTTAAACGTATAAAAAACACAGGCAACAGAATCTAAATCGTCTTCTTGGCCTGAAATCGATGGCTCATAATCTCCTATGGGTCCTTATGAAGTTTGTTGTGTTCAATGCAATAGCAGCCGAGCATGCATAAACCCCAGCTGAGCTTATTGCTGCAGATGCTAATAGCAGGGCCTTCCACTGCCTTCCTGATACTAGAATTGCCAATGCAGTCGATGCAACAGCAATAGCAGTAAGGGCCTTTTGCCATGCTTGGAAAGCTTTGACAACATTTCTGCAGATTTTGCAATGAACCACATGTCGAAAATACCGGTTGGCCAAATTGGGAGCATGCATGGATCCAATCCCTCCCTTTGCTGGCAAGGATGCAGAAACACCGGCAACAAGACCAGCCGGTGCATGCTCCACCACAGCAGGCTCTTTGGGCAATGAGATTGTGCTGTGCCCAAAATGGTAAGGCATCCCATGCCCAACTTTGTCCATCCATCTTCTGTATTCAGCAACCCATGTATCTGAAGATTTCAGGTTAAGGTACAACTCTTTGGTGGGTACTTTTTCTTTCATGAGTATCTCATTTTGAGATGAAAGAAATCCCATATCTTGCTCAAAGACCTTGCCTGCATTCTGATGAAAATACCATATGGGAAACAATTTTGCCAGTGGAGACCTTTTTGTTCCACCAAATCTCACAATAAGCATGGATTTCCCCTGTCCAGTTGGCCTACAGAGAAATAGACCCGAGAAGTAGTGCTTCTCCCCATCCTTGTCAACAATTTCTCTATTGTTTTGAAGAGAACATGGTGCTTCAAACCTTAAGAAGCTTTTGGCTGATGGATCACTTGTCTTGCCCCACCAGCCTGCGAATCCTCTATCGCTGCGCTCGGTGACCTCAAAGCGCAGCGGTTGAGCATCTTCCCTTTTTGCACTCCAGTCTGTCCTGTCATGTGAGATTGGAACATGGGCAGGATCCATGAGATTCTCCAAAAGTATAGAGTGGTCATAAGGGAGCTCATGGGTTGTAGAAGTATCTTGAAACCCTGGCCTAGCAAAGTTCTCAAACCAAGGTATCTTTGAAGGGTTTGGTGGTGTCTTCTGAGACATCCAAACCCACACAACCCCTTGTGAGTCCCTCACTTCATATGTCTTCAAACAAGCTGATTTAGGAATTTTGGCATCAGCTGGAAGCTGTGATATTACAGACACAATTAAAGAGACATTCAACATCATTAACAATCTTAATTAATCAAAAGACAGACAGACAGACCGACAGACCTGAGGGATCTTTACACATTTTCCTTGGGCTTCAAATTGCCAACCATGATATAAACATTCTAGTCTTCCATCAATCAACTGGCCTTCGGATAGTTTCGCCAACCTAGCTAAGATTGGATTGTCGTGTCATGACCCAAGTTTTTTTTTCATTAGTTATATATAGACAACGCAAAAAGATGAAGGTACAATTTGAAGTTCAATATGACAAAGATTTCATCCAAAACAATTATAAATTTCCATGCTAGATAGAAGAATCTACAGGCGAAGATAAGCTTACCTGTGGGGGCAGCGATCTTGGTAGCACTGGAGCTCCCCACTGCCGTCCCTATACAGCACAAGCTGCTTATCAAACACAGTCAAACCCAAAGGTGCATCGTCCGGAATGTCCTGGGTGAGGTACAGAGGGTACCATTCCTCTGTCCAATCATAGTCCGCCACGACCCTCTCTCCTCTCCTCTCAGCCTCGCTGGTGGGACCCACCAAGACCTTGTGATCCTCCTCCTCCTCCTGATGTTCATCAAGTGGGGGAGCAGGAGGTTTGATGTCTGCAACTGCACCACACTTGATGGTGCTTAGCTGCCTTCTTGTTGGAATTAAGGGTCTGAGAGGGTGGGGTGGGGAGGAGAGAGATAAGAGCAGTTTGAGTGGCTGTGGTTGTCTGGGAGTTGGGGGGAGGTGGTGGAGAGACGTGTAATGAGAAAGAAAAGGATGAAACAAAGCCATGTTTGATTGTATTGGAGAGGAAACAAAGGAAGAGGGAGATGACGACATGGCTGGCTGGCAGGGAGAGCTACGGAGGAGAAGGAAATAATAAAACCATAATCACAGTGAATAACATGTGATGAGAGAGAGAGAGAGAGAGAGAGAGAGAGAGAGTAGAGTGACAGTGAAATTGGGTTGGGGGTTGCTTTGCTTAGCTTGTTGCACTCCTGGTAGCCACACAATCTTTTCTTTTGGTCAATCAACAAGAAATAGTGGTAGCTACTCTACTATGACTGTTTAGTTACACTTAGAGTCAGACCTGTATCTGTATGTACCAAGGTCTAAAATATCGATGAAAGCAGAAATATTGGTAGTCCAAAAACAAGGAAATTTCGATGGAAATATCGGGATATTATCTATATCAATAAAAATTGAATAAAAACCATGGAAATTGTAAGAAAAACTTGGAAATTTTTATTGAAACTTTAGAGGATGTTTATTTAGTCAATTATCTATTAGTTTATCACAAAAAATTGGAAGGAAATGCATTGCATGATGGATTTAACTGATTTAAGTTGATTATATAGCAAGCTGACAAACACTGTGAGTGTAGAAAATATGTTGTAATTAATGAAAGAAGATTAAACACACCATAATCATTTATATATAATGATTTACTACAATATTTTACATTTTATACATTGCATGGTAAGATACATGAGTGACTTAGTACCACATAGAGTTCCTATGATGTTCAAAAAATTAGGCACTTTACCATGCTTAAAAAATTATAGTGAAAATTGAAAATCAACTAAGAACATAAATAAATTTATCAAAGGAATAATTAAATAGGAAATAAATAAAATGATTATAGAGATTTAAGTAATTAAGCAACAATTTGAAGGGGAATTTAGTAATGTAAGTACTTATAATGAATAATAAAATAATCAATAACATTAAATAGATTAAATAGGAAATAAATAAATTATATTAAGTATTAAGTAACGGATCAACAATATACAACAATAAGTAATTATGTTAATTTTTATTTTGAGAAACAGCTCACACAACATATGTAAATATGAGTTTTCATACATAATATTCACAAAGTGACCACTAGCGTGGTGGTAAAATGGGAAGAGAACAAGCAACAGGCCAGGGGTTCGAACTCCTTGGGTCGTGCTGAGTTTTCTTTCTTTTCTCTCCTTCGATAATATCACGATATTATCACCATTTCAGTTGGAAATTGAACGAAAATATTGAGACCGATATTTCGGCGATATTTTCGATAAATTGACGAAATATAATTGGAAGTTTGCGAAAATATCGGGCCTTCAAAAAAAGGATAACCATTTTTAGTACTCAAAACATTCTTTATTTCATCCTTGGGTTGGGGAAGATATGGCATTTTATGGGGTTCCATTACATTATATGCATTGTCATGTGAGGCACAACGCAATATATATATAATTGGTTTGGTGGGGTCTTGTTTTGTGAAACATCCAAACCCATACAAGCCATCCCTAACTTCAAGTAGAGGGCAGACCATGAAAGGGAAGTACATCATTAAATGTATGCAATATATGTATATATTCACCATAGTACAAACATCCCAGGAGTAAGGACTGTTCTTGTGTGAGTTTGATGAGGACTCCTCTTCTCCACCATCTTCTTTGTAAACTCCACCCATTTTTTATGGCAAAGGGTTAGGGGAGGCAAGGGATATCACTATTCAGGTGAATAGTGGCAGCCCTTGCAAAAAGCAAGATTTGGTTCCATCCATTGCCATGGCAAAGGTCAAATACTATTCACTTTTACTTTTTATTTTATTTTTTTACATGGGATTAATTTTAGTTGTATGTATGAAATTAATAATAATAAATTGTTAGGTATGTATTAAAAAATATTTTTGAATTTTTTGAATTTTTTTTCAGATTTTTTAAAAATTGTTTTAAATTTTTTTATGTCGCTGACGTTAGTGCTGCCTTCGGGCTATAGCTCAGGCCCAAATTGCCCGAGGGCTGGACCAGCTTGGTGGGACCCCCAGCCTGCTCGGGCTCTGCTGCACCGCTGGAAACACCAAAAGGGCCCTGGGCCCTGTCCTGCCCGGGCTCCAATCTACCGCTGGAGCTGCTCTTAAGGACAGGTCTTTGCATTGCATGGTGGTGGTGTGGCTTACAAACTTCTTGCTACTCTTGGCCCTCACTATAGAATTCTCCCTGGGACTTCATAACTTGGGCGTCCATGAAATGGAGAAATTTTTAAATGTTATGAATCTACCCCAGACCCAGTTCTTGTGGTATGGCCAGGCCCATGAATATTTCTGTTTAGTTTTGTTTGGGCCCGAACACCTCTTCAAAACAGGACCAGAAAAATGAAGGTACTACGATATAAAACGATAAAACTTGATATCATTAACAACTGGCCTATTAGCTCAGCTGGTTAGAGCGTCGTGCTAATAACGCGAAGGTCGCAGGTTCGAGACCTGCATGGGCCATATTTCTTTTAATTTTTTTTTTCTTCAGTGGAGGGGAGGTGCATGTTCATTTGATGCCTGTGAGTTTGAAAATTAGAGTTGATGGTTTTAGTGGGTGCGAGGAGATAGGGAAAAGCAATTGACTGGTGGTGTTGGGGAGATGGAAAGTTAAGCCAGAGAAATTGGCGGGACAAGAAAAGACATTGGTGGAGTGAGAAGTTAGTGAATAGAAAAAGGCTGGATTTTTCTTGAACACCTTCGCATTTTGTTGAATTTGGTAAAAACCCACCTCATGACCTTTTCAATTTCCTTCTTTTGTTATATGCTTCAGAAAAAAAAAAAAAAAACAGCTTATGGTGGAATACAAAATACCAATACATACACAATTATGTTTACTTGGCTTGGAAATATTTCCACATGATGATGGATTATGACTCAAAAATCACAATCTCCTGTGTGTTCTTATTAAGTTTGTTGTATTCAATGCAACAGCAGCTGAGCATGCATAAGCTCCAGCTGAGAACACAGCCGCTGACACCAGCAAAATGGCTTTCCACTGCCTCCCAGACACTAAAATAGCCACTGAGATCAGCCCAAGAGCAATACCAGAAAGACCAATTTTCCAGGCTTCAAAACTCCTCACAACATCTCTGCACCCTTTGCAATGAATCACATGCCTGAAATACCAGTTGGTCCGATTCGGAACATGCAGGCTTCCAATGCCTCCCTTAGTTGGTTGAGATGCTGAAACACTAGCAACAAGTCCTGCTGGTGCATGTTCTACCATGGCTGGCTCATTGGGCAATGATATAGTGCTGTGCCCAACATGATAAGGCATGCCATGCCCTACTCTGTCCACCCATTTCCTATACTCAGCTACCCATACATCAGATGGTTTCAAATTAAGGTACAGATTTTTTGTGGGAGATTTTTCTTTCAAAAGTATCTCATTTTTGTCAAATAAAGCCCTCTCCCCCTGAAGAGAAGGGGTCGTCGGAGTCAAGAAATAGGTAATATCTTCATAGGAGTAGATCAAGGTATTGGGACAAGTAACACATTTGAGAGAGATAAGGTATCAGAAAGAGAAACAAATCTTTTTTCACTTCCTCTCCCCCCTTGAAGAGGAGGGGAGGAGAACGCAAACACAGGTCACAAGAAAACCAAGGCTATGATACCATGTCAAATAAAGTATGGCAAATATTCTCATATTTTATGATATGCTCATCTTTTCTCATATTTTATTCTTCTCCAATATGGAGGTATTTATAGAAGTACAACCTTAAATAAAATAGGAAGTAAATCTAAATTACAATAGAAAATAAATTTAAATTACAATAGGAAATAAATCTAAATTATAATTGGACTAAACAAATAGGTAAGTAAATAAAATCCTAACATAGTAAGGAACTAAAATCCTAACTAAGTAAGAACTCGCCAACAATTTTGAGATGAGAGAAATCCCATATCTTGCTCAAAAACTGTACATGAAATGTGATGGAAGTACCAATCTGGGAATAATTTAGCCAAAGGGGATTGCTTGGTGGCTCCAAACCTCATAATGGCCATGGATTTTCCCTGTCCTGTTGGTCTACAGAGGAAGAGACCAACAGAGTAGTGCTTCTCACCACTCTTGTCTACAAGTTCCCTTGTGTTTTCAATAACACCAGGTGCTTCAAACCTTAGGAAGTAAGGCAAGGATTGGTCTTTTGCCTCACCCCAATAGCCTGCAAAACCTCTATCAGTCCTCTCAGTCACCTCAAATCTCAGCGGCTGTGCATTTTCTCTTTTCGCAGTAAAACCCGTCCTGTCATGTGAGATTGGAATGTGGGCAGGATCCATGAGATTCTCCAGAAGAATAGAGTGTTCATAAGGGAGATCATGGATTGTTGAAGAATAATCAAAGCCTGGCCTGTCAAAGTTTTCAAACCAAGGTAGCTTGTTGGGTTTGGGTGATTTTTTGTGAGACATCCAAACCCAAACAACACCTTGAGAGTCCCTCACCTCATATGCTTTAACACAAGCTGCTTTAGGAATTTTAGCATCAGATGGGAGCTGTGTCGTGCATGCAGAGATCAATTAAGGTCCCTTGATTAGTGTGGAATATTGTTAAATCAATTAAAATGGGAACCATATATAATGAAATGAAACAAAAAGTTTTGAATTACAAATACTATACCTGTGGAATCTTTACACATTTTCCTTGGCCTTGGAATTGCCAACCATGATATAAACACTCCATCAATCAACTGGCCTTCTGATAGTTTTGCAAGCCTTCAAAGAAAGAAAAAAAATACACACACACACACCAAAGAATTCACTTTTTGTTAGCCATGAAGTAGAAACTCAAAAGGTAACAAAACAGAGGAAGCAAAACAGAAGACGAAACAGAGGAAAGAAAAACAAGATTTTCACTTAAGATTTTGTGAATGAAAAGAGGTTATGAATCATGAGATTACTAACAGTATTAGGTTTTTACCTGTGAGAGCAACGATCCTCGTAACAGCGAATCAGGCCAGAGCCATCATCACGATACAAAACGAGCTGCTTATCAAACACAGTAAGGCCTAAAGGTGCATCTTCTGGCAGGTCCTGGGTTAGGTACAGACAGTGGCGGATCTAGGAAATTTACTTCCGAGGGTCAACTTCTAAAGGCTTGAAAAAAATTTATACACAATATACCCATAAAAATGAAACGATAACATAATAATTCATAATTAATAGAAATAATCGTACATTACAAATGTCCACGACGAGTTTTCATATTCTGAAAACGTGACATTATAGTTTCATTATCAATACAAGCAAACACATCTTTCTCAATATAAACAAGTAAGCTGTCACTCAACCACTGATCTCCCATTCGGTTGCGAAGTGGACCTTTCACAATATTCATAGCAGAAAATGCTCTCTCCACAGAAGCAGTTGCAACCGGTAAAGTTAATGCTAATGTGAGAAGCAAATAAACATAATTATAAGTTCTATGCAATCCTTTCTCCACCATTTTTCTTGCAAGGCTACCAATCCCCTTCAATTCAGAAAAATCCATCACCGTATGCATATGATTAATATAAATCTCAAGTTGATCTTCAAGTGCCAAGAGATCTCGGGGAGTAAAATCTTGAGGATAAAATTCAGCAAAACGAAGTATCTTTTGTTTGTCAAATGCTATGAATGAATCATCCGGACTCAAACATGCCAAACAAAGAAGTAACTCGGTATTTACCTCACCAAGCGATGATTTAACTCCGCAAGTTGCCACTCAATGATTTGAATAAAGATGTCCACACGATAATGATGAATGTATGTTATTCTAGGAGCTCTTCGATGTGATCTCCATTGAGCTACATATGCATCATCCATGTTTGGAACCAAGATATCATGTTTGCCACAAAAGGAGGATACTTGATCAAGCAAGGCTTCAAATGCATTCTCTCTCATGAGTTGTAGTTGGTCCTTGCAAATTTTGACTAACGTCATTGCATTCCCAATATCTTGGTCTTTCCTTTGTAAAGCTTGTGACAAGTCATTTGTAACTCCCAATATAGATCTCATGAAAAATAAGTGAAATACAAAATCAAAAGATTGTATTTCTCTCAATGATCTATTTGCTTCACCTAGATTATCAGTGGAGCCATCCTCAATAATCAATTTAAGCACTTTCACCACAGATTTAAACAAGGAGATGATACTAATTAATGTACCATAATGTGAGTTCCACCGTGTATCACTAGGACGCTTGAGACACGTTTCTTGATTTAAGCCTCGCCCCTGTTGGAAAAGTATCTTTTTCAAGAGCTTCTATAATATCCTTTTGTAGTTGATCTCTGAGCATGTCACGACGCTTACACGAAGCTCCAACAATATTAACCAAGCTATTGCAAGATGTGAAGAAAGTGGCAATATCAGCATTTCCCTTTGCCACGGCCACAAGAGCTAATTGAAGTTGATGGGCAAAACAATGAATATAATAGGCACAAGGATTTTCCCTCAAAATCTGTGTTTTAAGACCATTGAACTCACCCTTCATATTACTAGCTCCATCATATCCTTGTCCTCTTAGCATGGAAATGCTCAATTCCTCTCTTGAAAACAAAGTGTCAATAGCCTCCTTGAGTGAGTTTGATGTAGTGTCGCTAACATGTTGAATACCCACAAACCTCTCAATTACATCCCCACTTTTGTCCACATAACGAAACACCACCGCCATCTGTTCTTTTACTGACACATCACGCGATTCATCAACTAATAAGGAGAAGAATGCACCATCCATATCCTTGATGATCTTCTTAATAGTTTCAGTGGCACAAGAATTCACAAGATCTTTTTGAATTGTTGGAGATATTAACTTGAGATTCCCGGGAGCATTTTCTAGCACAACGGCTTTAACTTTCTCATCATGATCAGCAAGAAATTGTAATAGCTCCAAATAATTCCCTTTGTTGCTTGAAGTGTCACTCTCATCATGCCCACGAAAGGGAAGACCTTGCCTCAACAAAAATCTCACGCAATCAAGAGAAGCTATCAAGCAAATACGATAATCAATGCGAGCTTGCTCTGATTGCTTTATCATAATTGTTCGGATGTGTTGCTTCTGATTCATCAAATCTACACAATATTGTCTAGATTGATTATGAACACTTCCAACAAGTCCAACATGTTGCCTAATTTTATCTTTCTTCTTCCAATTCCTAAAACCCATCTCTGTGAAGGCATCGCTACACCCTTGACCAATTCTGAAATTGGATTTGAAGAGATAACAATAAAGGCAAAATGCAGCATCTTTACTAATACTGTACTCCAACCAGTCAAACTCATCAAACCATTTGACATTAAAGCGTCGATCATACCCTGAAATATCAGTTTGTGGAAATGTGTGATCCTTAGGCTGACATGGACCCTTTTGAAGATATGCTCTTCGAACTTCATCTCGAAAGTTAGGATCATAATCCAACATTTGAGGTCGAAGTCCAGGGTCTGCAATAAGATTAGCCAAGATATCTTGCAGCTTACTTTCTTTCGAACTATCCACATCTCTTGAAATACCTACATCTCTTGAAATACCCACATCTCTTGAACTCGAACTACCCACATTACCCGAACTAGAAGTACTTGATCCAAACGTTCTCTTAAAGTAACGTTCCATAACTGTATTGGTATAAATAACCAATCAAACATCAACAAAAAAATAAAATAAAAACCCTAACTTATGCAAACAAACCAAAAAAAAACCAAACTAACAAAGTATAGCCCTAGTTTATTCAAACTAACAAACCAAAATCAAACCTCAACAACAAACATAAAACCAAGAGATATATTCAAAATAACCAAAGCATAAAAGTAAAATCCTAATTTATTCAAACTAACTAACCAAAACCCATAATTTATTCAAACTAACCAATAGATATAATCTAACATAAAAGTAAAACCTTAATTTATTCAAATCAACTAACCCAACCAAAACCCCTAATTTATTGAAAATAACCAAGATATAATCTCTAATTTAAATATAACCCTAATTTATTCAAACTAACCAACCAAAACAAAACCCCCTAATTTATTGAAAATAACCAAGATATAATCTCTAACATAAAATTATAACCCTAATTTATTCAAACTAACCAAAATCAAAACCCCTAATTTATTCAAACTAACAAAGATATAATCTAACATATAACCCTAATATATTGAAACTAACAAATCAAAATAAAACATCAACACCAAACAACAACAACAACTAATCAAGAAAAATAAAGTCATTTAAGAAGCTTTATTAATTAATTAAAGCATAAACAAATTAGGAGAGCATACTAACCAATTTGAGGGACAAATCTTCCTTTGAATATCAACTTTAATTTGAGGGACAAATCTTCTCCGCCGCCACTTCGCGCCGCCACCGCCTGAGTTGTGGGTAAGTTGGGTGGAGGTTGGTTAGTTGGGTGGAAGTTGGAGATTTAGGGTTGAGAAGTTGAGAAGAAGAGAGAAATGAGTTTGGGAGAGTTATTTTCGGGCAATGAAGAAAACAGAGGTTAGCTCAGTTTGTTTTTTAAAAGCTGGACCAAAGCAGCGTCGTTTTGGTGCAGTTTTAAAAACAAAAGCGAAGCTTTAATAAAACGACGTCGTTTTGACGTCCATGACCAAAAAAACCATTAGTTGAACGGCGTCATTTTGACGCGGAGCGGAGAAAAAATAAAAGCTCACGCTGCGCATGGAGCCTATGACTGCAGCGCCTTGCAGCCTCGAGTTCTTGCCCCTTTGGGGCATTTCGTCGAGCACTTGGCAGGCACCTTGCAAGGGTCAAAGGAGGAGCTCTAATGGCGAATTTCAGGGGTTGCAGGGGTCACCTGACCACCCTTGCTCCTCTGTGGATCCGCCACTGGGTACAGAGGGTACCATTCTTCTGTCCAATCATATTCGGCCACGACCCTTTCACCTCTGTGCTCTTCTTCACTGGAAAGACTCACTAGAACCCTGTGATCTTGTTCCTCTTCTTTGAGATCATGATCAAGTGGAGGAGGTGCAGCAGCCTTGTGTTTGATATCATCAGCGACTGCATTAAAACTAATTTTGTGGCTCTTTTTATTTGTAACGTTCTCTTAGTAATTAGAGTTTCTGTTCTGATTGGTTTGCTTATTGCATTTGGAATTTGATTTTCAGTTGATTATATGCTTTTTTTTTTCTAACTCAATATTTTCAAGGAATTTGTAGTTTAAGAAGTTGAAGAGCATTGATCCATGTATGTGAGCTAATTATTCAATTCCTCTCTCATTTAATGTTGCTTGTGAGCTAATTATTCATGTATATGAGTTAAGAAGTTATGAATACAATTATCACTTGCTCTAAAAAAATATTGCTTATGTTAGAGCGCTTCCAGACTGGGCGGGCAAGAGGGGGCCTTTAGGCCAAAACCGTTCCATCGCAGCGGCCTCGGCCAGTGGCAAGGCCTGGTCCCACGGGTTTGGGCAAGCCCAAGGGCAGATCTTGCCTCCCATGTCGCGCCTCAAGGTCGCGACGTCAAGAAAGATAAAAAAATTTAAAAAATTGAAAAATAAATCTGAAAAATTCCAAAAATTCAAAAACATTTTTTTATACACACCTAGCAATTTTAATATTATTAATCTCATACATATAAATAAAATTAATCCCATGTGAAAATATCATATAGAAAATCTTATCCTAAAATTTTATCGAAAATTGATTTGAGATTTTTATAATAAATAGTGACACGCCAAGAATCGAAAATCTTATCCAAATGAATTGTTTAAGTATAAAAATAGGAAAAAACAGTTTAAGTGAATAGTAATTGCCTTGCCTGCCTTCCATGGGTGGAGCAAAAATGCAGTGCCACTATTCACATGAATAATCTTGCCCTTGCCCCCTTTGCCCTTGCCCTTGCCCTTATGGGTGGAGTTGCTCTTAAGAAAGAAGAAAACTCAATATTCAACCTTTTTAAATAAAATTATTAGGTTTTATTTAGCTTATAATGTTAATGGCACCCTTAAAAATCTGTCTTAGAGAAATGTAACATTTCTTTTAGCACATTAAAATTTGAATAATGCTACTCTTATCACATTTGTATACCACATTTTCATACCATCATATATTTCATATGAGGTGGACAACCAAATCAATTAAAATTAATGTAACATTTTCTTTTCTTTTATGATTTATTGACACTTTTTAATTGATGTGACTGTCCACTTCATTTATTACATAAGTTAGTATGAGAATGTGGTATACAGATGTAATAAGAATAGCATTGCCTTTTATCAAAAGAGGTTCAGTAATAATAATAAGATTTATTAATTAATTAGTTCAAAATTCAATCTACCTCAGTATTGGGCAAAAATCCGTGTTAAAAAAAGCGGTAAACAAAACCCAAAGGGAAGCTTTGCTTAAACCCCAGTATTGGGTTGGGTTCCCCAGCTTGTGGCTCCGATTTGGGAATCAGAATGAAAATCGCAGTAGAAGGTTGTATGCATGGCGACCTCGACAATGTCTACAGAACCCTCCAACACTACGAAAAACTTCACAGCACCAAAATCGATCTTCTCCTCTGCTGCGGCGACTTTCAGGTACATTACCCACTTGCCCAAATTTCGAGCTTTTTTCTTCATTGAATTGTTTCTGAAATTTAACGATGTTTAGTTGAATACAATTGTTTTCGGAAGAACTAGGCTGTGAGGAATGAGAAGGATTTGGAGAGCTTAAGTGGGCCTGAAATTTTTCAAATTGCCCCAAAACTTGCAACTTGCAGTTCCGTTCTTTGCTTATTTGCCCTAAAGTTTCAAGCTTTTTTATTTGTTTGATTGTTTCTGAAATTGGACAATATTGGTTTATAAGTAAATGTTTTCGTGAAATTAGGCTGTGAGGAATGAGAAGGATTTAGAGAGTTTAAATGTGCCTCGAAAATATCGGGACATGAAGACCTTCTGGAAATACTATTCCGGCGAGGAAGTTGCTCCGTTCCCCACAATATTCATCGGTGGAAATCACGAAGCTTCTAATTATTTGTGGGAACTGTGAGTCCCTTCTTCAGCTATAAGCTATAGCATTCCCTTCCAATTTTTCTGTTTGTCGTTTTTTATTTATATTTTTTAATGAATAATGTCTTGCCATTTTCCCTGTGATTTTTACTTGTTTTTTTTCTGTTTTTCAGGTATTATGGAGGGTGGGCAGCACCTAATATATACTTCTTGGGGTTTGCTGGGGTAGTCAAGTTTGGAAACATTCGAATTGGTGGGCTGTCTGGAATTTACAACCGGCACAATTATTGCAAAGGTTAGTTTGCTTTAAATTTGTGTCATTCCAGATGTTTATTACTTTGCTTATGGTTTGTTGATGAAACATAGTTATTTATGTTTGGATATTGTTCTTATTCTTAAGTATAGCTTTGGTATGGGCAATTATTGCTATATGGGGTGTTATAACAAGGGTAACTTGTTCCTCCTACTGAGCAGGGCACTATGAGAGGCCTCCTTATAATGAGAGTACTATCAGGTCCATATATCATGTTCGTGAGTATGATGTCCACAAACTCATGCAAGTTGAGGAACCAATTGATATTTTTCTTTCACATGATTGGCCTGTTGGCATCACTGATTGTGGGGACTGGAAGAAACTTGTTCGGGACAAACCTTTTTTTGAGAAGGAGGTAATTGCAAGAATGGAAAAATGAGTTGGTAAGCTTTGATAGGTATGATTTTAAATATCTTGTGTCGTTTAAAATGTCATTAGGTTCAGGAAAAAAATCTTGGGAGTACACCAGCAGCTCAATTGCTAGAAAAACTGAAACCACCTTATTGGTTTTCAGCTCATCTACACTGCAAATTTGCTGCTCTGGTTCAGCATGAGGAAGATGGTTCAGTGACAAACTTTCTTGCCCTTGACAAGTGCCAACCAGGACGCAAATTTCTGCAGGTATTTGATGTGATTTTGAATGTAGTATATAGGGTGTTCCCTGGAGTCATTGCTGGTAGCTAATGGTTCTATGTTTGACATTTTCTGGTTTTTTAGGTTATTGAAATTGAATCTGAGCCAGGCCCATATGAAATCCAGTATGATGAAGAATGGCTAGAAATAACACGGCGATTTAACTCTAATTTCCCTCTCACAAATAGAAGTGCAAATTTTTGGTGTGTACCTCTTTAGAAATGTATTGTGAATGCTACCAATGATCCGACTGTTAAACCTTTTCTTCCTCTTTACCCTTTTAACTGTTTTTTTCTGTTGTAAAGTAGCTACTAAGTGTGTATGTTATACTGTAGGAATGTACATCTTGACAAGCAAGATTGTCGTCAATGGGTCAGGAGAAATTTACAAGCAAGAGGGGCTAGACCTTTTGAATTCACCCAGACAGCTCCACCTTACAATCCCTCTAATTCTGTCCCGAGCGGTACCTTTCCTGGTAAGGATAATTATGCCATCCTTTGTGTAATATCATTTGATATGTTGATAAACAAGAACATCTTATGTTAATACTACAATTTTTCTTTTGGCAGAATACACTCGGAATCCTCAGACAGAATCTCTTTTGCAGTTTCTGGAACTTCCTTACCTTCTTGATAACACGTCAGAATCATCACAAGTACCCAGGAGTCCTCTTCCATTGATCCATACAGGTAACAATTTTTTCTTCTTTGTCCTTGTTACAAACTTTCTCTTTTAAGCTTTCCTAAAACTAATTTCTAAGCTTTCTGTAGGTTCTCTTGAAGATAACAGTGAAGAAATTCCCATTGATGATGTAGATGATGTGGATGAGTTGGAAGAACTTGCTGAAGATGCGGTGGATGCTAAAACTGAAGCTCCTGTAGTGTAGTTGTTTTGCTCTTTAGGCATCTATCTTTCTGTCAGTTTCAAAATATTTTTGCTGATCAATGACATTAGGTTCTCTCAGTTGAAGTTTATGTAATCGAATTTCATGTATATGCTTGGATGGTCTATCAGGTTGGTCTGGCCTCGTCTTCCAGCCCCTCTGACCTCTTTTTTCAAATTTTTCATTGTTTTAGGCCAGTTAGTTTTAGATTATCTTTTATTCAGTGTCTAAATTCTGTAAGGGTGAGCAAATCACATATTGGCCCTGTAAGGGTGAGCAAATCACATATTGGCCCAATAAGAACCAGAGAATATACTGACTTGTGTAAAGTTACAAACTCTCTCTCGTCGAAGAGCTCTGTGCCCCTCCTCTATTTTGAGAGTCGGGCGCTTCCACACCCATCATGGGTGTTTTGTCCTTGAGCTTGGTCTCAGATATGGAGCTTTTGTCTCCTTTTTGTTTTCTCTTCTCTTTTCTCTTCACCTTCACCTTAAATTTCCCTAAACTATGCCCAAATTTTGAAAACCCAGATCTGCTCTTTCTTCATCCTCTTTCTCCCACAACCATAGATATTGTTGTTCAACCTACCCTTTTCACCTCTACATCCCTTACCTCTTCTCTGTTATGTTGTCCTCCACACTTTTTCTCCGACTGTGTTCCGACCCGAGGTCTCAACCACCAGCCCCTGCTCCTCATCTCCATGGTTGAGGATGCTTTAAAAGTGCTCTGTGCATGTGCTTCTTGGATTATGGTAGAGCTTTTTGCTTGGGTGGTTTGTCCACCACCATTCTCCGTCCTAAGCATTGATCTGTGTGGTTACTACTGGTTACTCATCTCTGGCGGTTGTGGATTTGTGACGGCAACGCATGTTGGGAGTGGCGGCTGTTGCTTCCTAGATCTAGGGGTTTTTCCCTTGTATTTATTTTGGGATATATGTCTGTTTTTAGATCTCAACTATGCTAATTTTCTTCTTTTTGATTTCTGTTGGGTTGAGGTCTTGTATGTACTGGTGATGGGCTGTTTTAGTTTTGCTCTTTCTGACTGTAATCCCTTTCATTCTATATGAATTGAATTACTTG
This sequence comes from Prunus padus, assembly GCA_024362665.1. Taxonomy (NCBI): domain Eukaryota; kingdom Viridiplantae; phylum Streptophyta; class Magnoliopsida; order Rosales; family Rosaceae; genus Prunus; species Prunus padus. The sequence continues at coordinate 34,349,291 of JANFAM010000020.1, forward strand.
ACCAAAAAAAAAAAAAAATACTGACTTGTGTAAAAATCATTCATCTGTCTAACAGATGAAATTTTATAGGTTTTTTTTTTAATTTTTAATTTTTTTTTATCATGACTAGTTCTTGTACTATTTCAAATACATGGTCTTCGTCCCCATTTTTTCAATTCGATCAATGCATTCCTCATCTTCTTATGTACCACGTGAATCTCATCCTAGACATCAATTCTATCCAATTTTCAAATTTTCCCGAGAGTTAAGAAATGGGGTCTGAATCTGATAATCTAAAATGTTGATTTCATGGAGCCACACAAAATCCTATTTTTGCTCTTTCTTTTCTTGGTGCGATGAGTAATTTTCTCAACCAAAGTGAAGCCATCGACCTTCTGACATTACCAAAACCGCATTAATGCAGCTTTAAATAAAACTTACATATGATTCCACATGGCCAACTATCTCTTGCTCTCTCCCTATCCGTCTCTTTCTCTCTGATATTTTCTGACTTTGAATGCTCTATAATAATACAAGAGCCTAGAAGTCAATGTCTTAAGCATTCCTCTGTATGGTTTAGGCTCCGTGAAAATAACCCAATATGGAGAAAAGACCAACAGCCTTCTTTTACACACATGGTGTCTTCGTTGTGTGGTTATGTTTAGCTGCTTCTGCTTCTTGTGACGAGCTCACATCGAGTTTCTACTCAGCTTCATGCCCTTCTGCTGAGCTCATGGTCAGAAACACAGTCAGATCAGCTTCTGACATGGACCCTACCATCCCTGGGAAGCTCCTTCGCTTGCTCTTCCATGATTGCTTTGTGGAGGTAAACAACTCTAGCTTGCTCTCTTAGATGCATTATGCCTCATTGACTTTTGGCATTGATTTGAATTGACACTAAGCTCCCTCCCCCAAGAAAAAAAAAAAATCTTAAACCACGAAAATGGCTGGCTTCTTTCATGCATGTTTTGTTTGTGTAATGTTTTTCATGATTTCAGGGTTGTGATGCATCCGTGCTTCTACAAGGAACTGGGACTGAGAGAAGTGATCCAGCAAACACATCTCTGGGAGGCTTTTCAGTGATTGATTCAGCAAAAAGACTGCTTGAACTTTTCTGTCCAGGAACTGTTTCTTGTGCTGACATTGTTGCTTTGGCTGCTAGAGATGCTGTTGAAATTGTTAAGATCCATCTCCATCATTAACTGTTATGTTTAATTCTTTTTTATTTTTCTGCATCTTCTAGTTGGGTATTTATTATATTTATGGTGATGACTGGAAAACAGGCTGGGGGACCTGTGGTTCAGATTCCAACTGGTAGGAGAGATGGAAAGGTTTCTGCAGCTTCAAATGTCAGGCCTAATATTGTAGACACAAGTTTTACAATGGATGAGATGATTAAGCTCTTCTCATCTAAGGGGTTGTCTTTGGATGACCTTGTCACCCTATCTGGTACAATTTATTTATCTAGACACATATTTTGCTTGCCAAAGTTTGATTGAACCACTTTTTTGTTAGTTGAAAAATTTAATGAGAGGTTGAAGTCTTTTAGGTACACCATTAACTGCTTTCTTTGATGATATTATTCCAGGAGCTCACACTATTGGATCAGCTCATTGTGGTGCATTTAGTGACAGGTTCCAACAAGACTCCAAAGGGAAACTCAAACTCATTGACACATCCTTAGACAATGCTTATGCGGAGGAGCTCATGAGACAGTGCCCTGCGGGCGCAAATCCATCTACGACAGTCAAAATCGATCCTAAAACTTCGTCTGCGTTCGATAATCAATACTACCAAAATCTCTTAGCCCACAGAGGGCTATTTCAATCGGATTCAATCCTGTTAAGCGATGACAGAACAAGGAAGCAAGTGGAGAGTTTTGCACAGGACCAAGTTATTTTCTTTGAGAGTTGGGCTGAGTCATTCTTGAAGCTTGCTAGCATTGGCGTCAAGACTGGTGAAGGCGAAATTCGAGCCTCTTGTCCAACAACTAATGCATGAAAGAATGAAAATAGTTGCAAATTTGCAAGTTCTTACTTTGGAAGTGTTACGTCCTCAATGCCACAAGTTGCTTAAAAAAACAACTTTAAGATGCATTTGTAAAACGTTTATATTGTTTATGTTGCATTACAATTTACAAGAGTTCTTTATTCGTTTGTTTGCTGTGTTGGCCTCTCTGTAAAATGAAGAGAAAAACTAAAATGAATGTTATCTTTATGTTATCATATTCATGAAAAATATAAACCTTTTTTTTCATTTTAAATTTAAAACATATCCATTTGCAGGGAATTAAACGTAGAAACATAAAGTGACCTATTCCCATTTAAAACTAGGGGTGGGCACGGTCCGGTTCGGCCTGGTTATCACCTCAAATTGGAACCGAAATTGTCCAATTTAACCGGTTCGGTTCGGTCCGATTTTAGTGAATTGTTTTTTAATCTGGCCAGTTCGGTTCTCATCAGTTCCGATCCGGTTTTTTATTTTTCCAGTTTTGAACCGAATTCTTTATTATTATTATTATTTTTTTTATAAATATTTTTATTTATTTATTTTAAATATATATATTTTTAAATACAAATTCCAACTAAAATTTTATTTGTTGGTCTTGAAAATTAATAAATGATCTAATTTCATACAAAGTGAGATGTTTTAAAGTTGGACATTGGAAAAATATTAGTTATAAGATTAAAACATTAGCATTGGATTTAAATAATTTTGTCAAAAAATTAGCATTGGATTTAAATAATTATGTAAAAATAAAAATTATACACATGTTAAATATATATATATATATAATAAAGAACCAATAAAAAACGGACACATGTTAAATATATATAAAATAAAGAATATAAATATATATAATATTTAAAAATATATATAAATAATTTGGATTGGATCGGTTTGGATTGGACTAGTTCCTTGAGGTGAAAACCGGAATCGAAGTTGGTCCAAACCGGTCCAGTTTGGTTTTTGTTCAGATTTTTTACTATTTTTTATCAACACGGTTTTTTTCGATTTTTTCCGGTTTGATTTGGTTTGATTTAGCGGTTTTGCGGTTCTGATGCCCACCCCTATTTAAAACCGATATTTCAAACAAACTAAACTCAACCCACCATTGTTGTTGCCGCCACTTAGCTCTGTAGCTCTGAACTAGCGCGTACTTGGACCCAGAGCTACCTCTGTTTGTTAGTCTTCCATTGCTCTTCCTTCACCATAACTCATAACACCAGACTAGTTAATAGCAGAGCCTACTTCCCTCGTTTTCTTTGAATTTCCAACAAAATTGGATCTTTTTTATATTGTTTTTTGGCTCGACCATATGGGCATGACCAAGTTGGTAAATTCAATTTCTTTTTAGTGTTGGGTATTCGAAAAAGGGAAAGCCATTATCTTTGTTTATGTAGCGAAAACGGCATTGGTGGCTTCTCATGAATGAGGGCACTGCACTCGCTCCTTGGCAGCACAGTGAATGCTTTGTGCAAGGTTTCGATAACCCATTGTAGGGAAATCAAATTAGGGGTCCTCGCAGACGTTTACTACGCCAACAATATCCTAAATGGATATGCAAGATGTCATGATTTTTTTCTTGCTCACAAAATGTTCGACGACATGTCCCAAAGAGACACTGTGTCTTGGAATACGATGATTGCTGGGCATGTGAACTATGGGAACTTTGAGGCTGCGTGGGTGATACTAAGAGAGATGAAAAGATGCGGATTCGATTTTGATGGGTATACATTTGGAAGCATACTTAAGGGGGTCGCTTGTGCTTATCGATGTGATCTTGGGGAACAAGTGCATTCCATGGTTGTTAAGACTGGTTACGCGGGTAATGTTTATTCGGGAAGTGCTCTTTTGGACATGTATGCAAAGTGTGGGAGAGCTGAGGAAGCGTATGTGGTCTTCGATTCCTTGCCAGAACGTAATTCTGTGTCGTGGAATGCATTAATTGCTGGTTTTGTGCAAGTAGGTGATCGTAAAACTGCATTTTGGTTGATGAATTGTATGGAGCAGGAGGGGGTGAAGCTTGATGATGGCGCAATTGCTCCAATATTGACATTGCTTGATGATGCTGAGTTTTACAAGTCCACAATGCAAATCCATTGTAAAATTCTGAAACATGGGCTGGATTGTAAAAGTACTGTGTGCAATGCCACAATCACTTCATACTCAGAGTGTGGGTCGATAGAAGATGCCGAAAGGGTGTTTGATGGTGCTTTTGGTAACAGAGATTTGGTAACATGGAATTCCATGCTAGCAGCATACTTGATTCATAAGAAAGAACTACTCGCTTGCAAACTCTTCATAGGCATGCAAATGCTTGGGTTTGAACCAGACATCTACAGTTATACGAGCATCATTAGTGCCTATTCTGAAGAAGTACATAAAAACCATGGAAAATCCTATCATGGATTGGTAATAAAAAGGGGACTAGAAAAATCAGAGCCAATCTCTAATGCTTTGATAGCCAGGTATCTCAAGTCAAATAGCAATTCCATGGAAGAAGCATTGCAGATATTTAAATCTATGGAGTCTAAGGATAGTGTTTCTTGGAACACCATTTTGACTGGATTCTCGCAAATGGGGTTGAATGAATATGCCTTGAAATTCTTTGGACATATGAGATACGCGGAGGTAGAGATTGATCATTATGCCTTCTCAGCTGTCCTCAGGTCTTGTTCAGATTTAGCAACCCTCCAACTGGGTCAAGAGATACATGCCTTGGCACATAAGTCAGGGCTTGAGTCCAATGAATTTGTTGCTAGTTCTTTGATCTTTATGTATACTAAGTGTGGGATCATTGAGGATGCTAGAAAATCCTTTGAACAGACCCCCCAAAGACAGCTCAATCACTTGGAATTCGATTATTTTTGGATATGCACAGCATGGACAGGGATATGTTGCACTTGACCTCTTCTTCCAAATGAAGAAGGAAAAGGTGAAACTTGATCATATAACCTTTGTTGCAGTTCTAACAGCTTGTAGCCACATGGGTTTAATTGAACAAGGCTGCAAGTTTCTAATGTCTATGGAATCTGATTATGGAATAACCCCACGAATGGAGCATTATGCTTGTGCAGTGGATCTATATGGGCGCGCTGGGCGTCTAGATGAGGCGAAAGCTTTGATTGAAGCAATGCCCTTTAAACCCGATGCAATGGTTTTGAAGACTTTATTGGGTGCCTGTAGGGCTTGTGGGAATATTGAATTAGCTAGTCAAATAGCAGGCTATCTGCTAGAGCTAGAGCCTGAAGAGCACTGCACTTATGTTCTTCTTTCCAACATGTATGGACATCTCAAAAGGTGGGATGAAAAAGCTAGTGTAAAGAGGCTTATGAGGGAAAGGGGTGTGAGAAAAGTCCCCGGTTGGAGTTGGATAGAAATTAAGAATGAGGTTTTTTCTTTCAAAGCTGAAGATCGTTCCCATTCCCATTGTGAAGATATGTATTGTGTATTGGGAGTTTTAATGGAGGAAATCAAAAGGATGGATTTTGATGCTAATGTAAAGGCTTTGATGCATGATTTGGATCCTACGGACTGGTACTGTGATAATGCTCTTCTCCAAAACTATGATTCAGTGTTGTCGGCTGCATAAGGCAAGCTCACCAACTTTTTTCAAGATACCAAATTTTGTTTCACATCCGTATACGCTGTTGGATACGTTATTTCTTCTAACAATGCATATTACTTCTTTTTTTCCCCTGAAAAAAGGGACTTGAGACTTTGGAAATGGTTCAAGTTAATCAAATTTCTCATTCAATATGAACATAGGCTGGTTACCAAGGAATGAAGCAATCATTGAAATGCAAATGTGATTTCTTTCTACTTTACTTCATTGTGAAGCATTGTTGCTTGCCTTGTTGCTAATGTGAACTTATTGCAAAAACCCTTTTGCAATAACATTTTCTGATGTGAGAACCAGAAAAGGCGATGGGAGGTTTTAAGGGAACTCCTGCCATTGGAGACAGAAACCCTTTCACTTATAGACAAGAACTCTAGTTTCTCAAGGGTTGATATTGTTATGGACTTTTATTACAAACATTAATTTCTGTTCTTTCTGTTGCGTTGAACATATTTTAATAAACAATTTCAATTATTACATCATAAGGGGTGATGACTTTTCGAAGGGAACATCCCAAGAGTGTGAATACAAATAAAACTTCATCTTTACGTAGTTTGGATCATTCCTTCATGAATATTTAACAAAGCACTAGAATACCAAAAGCAATGAGCTGCCATGACAGGAATTTCCTGTCTTATGTATCCTCATCTTTTCCCAATGTAAATGTACCTTCAGATTCAGAACCTTGCTAGCACCAAACATTGACTCAGTCTCTCTCAACTACATTACATTTATATTGTAGAAAGAAAGCCTTCTGGGTTTCATTTGTTTCTTTGGGTTGGTTTTCTTTTGGCATTTTGCAACACCAAATTGGCAGCAGGTGACAGATGATTAATTACCAGTTTGAAGATTTGATATAATCTTAGGCACTATAGAATTAACCTTGTTAATTAGTTTGATTGATGTATAATATTTGATGTAATGGGTTGTTAAGATTTTATCCAGAGATTCAGAGAAATCTTTTTTAAAATTTTTTTATTAAACCCTTCTCATCTTTTTCAATGGTGCACAGTGCACTATCTGAGTGGGGGAGTTGGGAAATTAATGGATGAAAAATAATAATTGGGGCATGCCAAATTGGCAAATGCGTAAAGAAGATGAAGCCTATCAAAAACATTACTTGCTGGCAATTGGAAACTGCAGGATGATTGGAAGTTAAGCCATCAAAATCTCCATCAGTATCTCTCTCTCACTCATCTTTTGGGACAGCTTCCAGCTTTCTTCCACCACCCACTACAACCTCTCTGTCTACCCCACACCCAAGCAAGATTCCAATTGATCATCTTCGCTCTCTGATAAAAGATTCCAGCTATTAATTTATTCGCACCAGAAATTAGGAATGTCCCATTCACAATCAAACACAAGATAACTTTGCTGGACCAACCTTGCTGGCCGGCCATTTTCTTTAATTCTACTAAGGCAATTACATTATCATGACAACGATTGTCTTAATCTCAAATATCATGAAGTAGAGAAATGATAAGTTTAGTTTGCATCATAAGAATATAGTTGCGGATTCAGATATTTTTCTTCACGCTTCGACGGTAAATACAATTATTAGTTCCTACCTCAACCTTTTTGAGGCATTTCGACAAACTGTTTAAGGAAAATTTCAATAGATAACTGAATTGATGAGCCAGATTAAGAACATAGATGTCCAAGTGGAGAATATAGTAATTTATAAACAAATGAATTTTTCCAATAATAATTTTTGAAAATAACTAATGATAGAGACCAATTGTTTAAATTAAACACACTTTGTTTTCTTGTAATAATTTCAATTGGTTGGATGATTGGTGTGGTCTTCATGGACTCAATTATTTGTTGGGCAGGTGTGCAATTATGTGATCATCAGGTCACCATGACTCCTATACACGATATGCATGAATACTAATATTGTTATTGGTCATTATTGTTATTAATATCGTATTATGTTGTCAAACTATCAATCGGATGAATTCATATTATACAATTTAGATGGTAAAATATTAATTAGCATGCCAGAGAATTACATAATAGAACGAATAATTGTTAGTTATAGTGGAGTTTTAACTTGTGGAGTACGTTAGAAGTGGTGTGGGGGGATTTTGGGTGGGTGGGAAACCACTTGAAATCCAATAATTTTACTTTTTGAGCAAATAAAAGCATGAAAAATAATTTCATGATTCCATCGGCCTCCCACCCCATCCCATCTCAGCAGCCTGTCTCCACTGAAAAATCAAGTGCCGCAGATTACAGGATGATTGATTGCTTCCTATCTCTTTTTCTGTGTGAATGTGAAAAAACCAACCAATAAAAGAGAACAAAAAAACCTAATATTGTTGACAATTGACAACGTTGTCTTTACAGACGATTTTGGTTGGACCAAGTCATTCAAGTGTGAAATTACCAACTTTGAAGTAGTGCCATTCGTATGGTATAACAACAAGAGAACAAAACAAATAATGGATGCTGAAAAATACTGATTGGTAATATTTTATGTTTCTTCTGGAAGGATGAGATGAATGCAAGAATTTAATTAAGGTTCCTAATCTCAGAATTTGCCTAATTAACAAGAAAATCATGTCCATACAGTAATGCTAATTAGGTAGTACACAGGTTCAGTAAGCAATCAGGTGTGGGATCCCTTTAGCTATCAGTAGGACAGATAAATGGCCGTGCTTATCTCATTCGGTCTACATTCTCTCATTCGGTCTTATCTTACAATTTAGTTTAATAATTGAAAATGTCTCTTTTAGAGCACTCTTTAAATCATATGTAAAAAAAACAACCAAACTGGAAATCGTTTAGTCATCTAATTGTTATTGGACAAACACAATAATTACGAAACACTAAACTATCCCAATGTTACTCAATAGGGTTAAACGAACTCCAATTTAGTTGTTTTTTTTTGGGTACAAATGATCTTTAAAGTGCTAAACCTCGAAAATAAACGGTTTTCATCCTCATACAACAATAGAAAGATAAAGTACAAATGGAAATGGAAAGTAGCAAACATTCCCCTATTAATCTACCAGAATTAATTATCAAACGTTTAGTGCTAATGATGAAGAGTGAGATCAATGGAAGGCGGTTGCCTAAGGTCACACTCATAGGCATAGCCAAGGCCCATGCTGTGTTTTATGCCAAACAAAATGGTGAGCTAAGGCTGCCTCCTCACCTGTAGCCTATAGGCACTTTTAAGCGTGCTATGTATTTGTTAATATCTGTACACGATGGTTGGACTCAATTTATCTTCTCTCTTTTTTTTAAACTTGTTCCACGAGAAATTATTGTATAATATTGGAAAATACGTATAAGCATATTGTATACGTATTTATGTTAATTAATGTAACATCCTATATACTCTCATATCTACTTATATTTTCGAAATAAATCAATGGATGATGTCTTTTTGTGCATTTGACATTGATGTGGAAGCTGCATAATAATTTTTTTTTCTGTTATAATGGGTGACGTGTGAGAATTGGAAACCCAATGTCTCTCCAATCAGCTTATAAGGCTAAAGGGTTGTATGCTTTGAGGAGCAAACATTATTTTACATCTGTGGGTGGGAGTTTAGGTTAGCTAGCTTGTGAAATAATCATGGCAGCTCCCATTTCTAGCTCCTCCTTCCTCATGAGGTATATCATTTGTTGCTCTGGTTTTCTATGCCTAATTCTCTGCTCTTTGGAGAAGGGCTTTGCCTTGGAAGAACGAGAACATGCTCACACAGTTGAAGTCAATTCTCTGCTGCCTGCAACCACCTGCAGCTCCTCCTCCTCCTCCACCAAAGGTTAATATCTCCGAAACCCTTTTTGTTTATCTCTCTCCCTCTTTCTCCTCTGTGTGCATGTTTTCTTGTCATATTTGGTTTGATTGCAATGGTGGAAGTAGATACATATATACAGTACTGTTGCTGCTGGTCACCGGAGAATCCAATTCTTTAACCCATGAGCAACAAGCCATAAGAACATTTCTTTCTATAAAATATATATTAATTAGAAAAATTATATATATTTAAGGGGATACTTTGATAAAGATGGCATAGCTAGATTAGATTCTGCAAAATCTTAAAATGGTTTATTATTTTTGAAAAAATAATAAAGTTTTGGTAGGAGATGTAACTTTCAGCAGCATGCATATATAATATTATATTATCAATAAACTTATTATTTAGTGTTACATAAATAATTAAAGAGTTTTTCCTTCCAGGGTTTTGTTAATTGAGATCATCATTTTTGTTTATGGATCATTTAATTTACGGATTAAAAGATTTTATAGTATTAATTAAGTTTTTGTTTAAACATTACGCACGCAATCAGTAAACATGACTCTTTTATTTAATTAATTAAAGGAATTTCGACTATGATTGCTCTACACAGACACAAACATACAAAGACATATGTGAGTTTTGAGTTTCTTCCCACTTGGAAGTCCTTTTTTGCAAGCCACGTAATCACCAAGCATGTTCCTTCCTTGGCCATTCATGCCCACATAAGCAGGTACGACAGGCACTGCCAGCAGGCCATGACACCCTTCCATATTGATCCCTAGTGCCGACATATACCAAAATAATTAGTGCATAAGTTGGTCTTTAAAACAAAACAAACGTCCCGATGTAGAGGTTGGATTGTTGTGCAATTTAATTTGTTTCTATCTTACTATTTTTTAAATTTATCAAACACTGATAAGGACATTAAGTCCAATTTAATGAAAATAATTCAATTCAAGCCGAGTCACTAATCATAATTGTAAATGATTTGAAATTCAGGTCATATGAGCAAGCATGCATCATCATCATTGTCGTCATCATCATCATCATCAGTGCTGAAAGTGGTACACAAGCACGGCCCATGTTCCCGACTCAACAAGCACAAATCCAAAACTCCAACTCATGCTCAAATCCTCCAGCAAGACCAAGCCCGAGTCAACTCAATCCACTCACGAGTCAACTCCAAGAAGCAAACGAAAAGCGTCGACGATCTACGCGAATCGATGGCCACCACCATTCCGGCCCAGTCCGGAAGCGTCGTGGGATCGGGAAACTACATAGTCAACGTGGGCCTGGGCTCCCCCAAGAAGCAGCTATCGCTCATTTTCGACACGGGTAGCGACCTCACTTGGACCCAATGCAGACCATGTGTAAAATCTTGTTACAAACAGAAAGAGCCCATCTTCGACCCTTCTCTCTCCGCCTCCTACGCCAACGTCTCCTGCACCTCCGCCACGTGCACTCAGCTGACTTCGGCCACTGGAAACACCCCCGGCTGCTCCGCCCCCACGTCTACCTGCATCTACGGCATCCAGTATGGCGATCAGTCGTTCTCCGTCGGCTACTTCAGCAAGGAGAAGTTGAGCTTGACGAACGCAGACGTGTTTGATGGGTTTCTGTTCGGGTGCGGCCAGAACAACCAAGGCCTTTTCGGCGGCGCTGCCGGTTTGCTCGGTCTCGGCCGAAACCAAATCTCCCTTGTGGAACAATCGGCTAAAAAATACAACCGGTTCTTCTCCTACTGCCTCCCCTCCACCTCGAGCTCCACCGGCTACCTCAGCTTTGGCGAAGGCGGCGGATCTTCCAACGCTGTCAAGTTCACGGCCCTCTCCACCGTCTCCCAAGGTGACTCGTTTTATGGCCTCAACGTCGTCGGGATCAACGTCGGTGGGACTAAATTGCCGATTTCAGCTTCGGTCTTTTCGTCTTCGGGGACGATCATAGATTCCGGAACGGTGATCACGCGGCTGCCGCCAACGGCGTACAGCGCGTTGAAGGCGGCGTTTCGTCAGGCGATGAAGAGCTATCCGCTGACTCAGGCGCTCTCGATACTCGACACTTGCTATGACTTCAGCAGCTTCAAAACGGTGTCGTATCCGAAGATTTCGTTCGTGTTTGGCGGCGGGCTTACGCAGGACTTGGACGCGACGGGGATACTGTACGTGGGGAGTGCGGATCAGGTTTGCCTAGCGTTTGCTGGGAATGTGGACGATAGCGACATTGGAATTTTTGGGAACGTTCAGCAGAAGAGGCTGCAGGTGGTGTATGATATTGCTGGTGGAAAGGTTGGATTTGCCCCTGCAGCATGCCCCTGAGCTATGGCTATATTATAGATTATGCAATGCATGCAGCTACCCGGCTTTGCTAATGAAGAAGACAATCTTCGAGTTAGCACAAATGGGCATGTTATATTAATATTAAGACTACTTAATTAAGTAAGGCTAGCTTTAAATTAGCTTAATTAAGCTAGCTAATTAACCCATTGTTGATTGAAGAAGATGGTCATCAATTGGTATAAAAAGTATAGTTGTGATACATATAGACTAATTGGAACAAGCTATAGTGACAATTGGTTTGTGTGTTGGTGTAATAGCTAGCAAAAGAATTGAAAGTATGCAATGCAAGTTGTACAGAAATAAAACTATGTTGGATTTTTTAGCTAATTAATTTGGGCATGCAAAATAGGATGAATATCTCTTAATTTGGTCTTGCCTCAAATTAAATGCCCAATTAAATGCCAACGGGGTCTAGTCCAATGAAAAATGGCTTTGATTTGAATATCAAAAGTCTCAGCTTTCGAACTCCTATGGCATTATATGTGTGTGTATTTTTGAACTACTCCAACAAGAAGGGTGGTTATTGGATCATTTACCAACTTGAGTATGACAGACCCTATATTTATTTTATATTTTTCATGTAAGTAAGATTTAAAAAAAATGAATTCCATTATAGAGCCGTATGCAATGCGCAAAAGAAGATGCATGTACGGTTGTAGACTGTTGCTTTTGTACTAAAAAAAATCAGTTGGTAAAAAAAAATCGTGAGGTTCTTGGTCTGTAAACTGACTTGGTGAGTGAGTGGACAATCAAAGCCCAAATTTGTTGCTACCTTGACTTTGTTTGACCGGTATTGGTAGGCCAATAAGCCCAATATACAAAAATATAAAAATTAAAAACTCTTGATTAATTTAATAATGTTACCTTAAAAGTCTGTTGACTTATTGACTTATTGACTTTGGGTATTGCCAGTACATTACGTAGCTGGTGTATCATCCACTAGATATAGAATATGTGGAATATTTCAAATGCAGCCCGCCACATGTCATAAAAAACAATGCAGTAAATTGGAGAGTAATTTCATATATCTTACGTCTATTGGATGATATACCAGTTACGTGATGTACCAAGAACATTTAAAAATTTCTCAATGCGCAACAAGCGCATGGAAAATTCCAAGTTTAAAGACGCGTAAATGGCGCCGTGATTACCGACAGGAACGTCTGCTATACTTTCCAAACTCCAAATCCACTTCGCTTTAATTACAATATTGACATGCATATACGCTCAGAACGTTCTTTCTTTCATCTTCTTTGTCTTTGGGTTTTTTTTTATGCAACACAAAATTGACAGGGGATAGATAATTTGTTAAACGACTATAATGTTTTCTTAAAATATTGCGTTTGTTTATTTTGTAGGTTACAATTAGATGTTTTAAATAATAACTTTTAAATTGTCTAATATTTTGTAAAAATCATCTATAAATTACGATTAAGACAGTTCAAATAAAATTTGCCTCGAAATAATTAATTATTGGACGTGTTGAGAACATTGTATATGGAGTCGACGGAGACTTGACTAATTGGGTGTTAAGCAATTATGAATTGAAAACTATACTTTTCATCAGTAAATGCTTGGAAATTAAGCCCGATAACCCCAGTTGCCATCCCCGTCTCCAATTAGCTTATATAAGGCCAAGAGTATGCTTACATTACAGCAGCAACTTAATAATCTAGAGGCAATCTTGATAACTATTCATGGAAACTCCCATTATTTCTAGCTCCTTCCTTAGGTTTTTCATGGGTTTCTTCTCTGTATTTCTATGCCTAATTCTCTGCTCTTTCGAGAACGGATTTGCTTTGGCAGCAAGAGATACAAAACCCCACCTTCTGCCACATACCACTCACACAGTTGAAGTAAAGTCTCTTCTACCAGCAACCACCTGCAGCCCCTCCACCAAAGGTTAATTAATCCCATACCCCATTTTGTGTGCATTTATCTCTCTCTCTCTCTCTCTCTCTCTCTCTCTCTCTATGCATGCATGTTGTCTTTTCAATCTCAACAGCATTGAGTACTCTCTTAGAATTTACTTATACATAATTGCATGGCTTAATTCTGAGGTGGATGGAAACTTGCTTATACATAATTGCATGGTTTAATTCTGAGGTGGATGGAACGCCGTGTATTCTATGTGTTGTTTATCTATCTTTCTCATTACGTGATTGTCGGAATTAACTAGTTATACTTACATTATTAGCATGCATGGATATAATTGTGAATATGCACAAAGAGACTCACCTATATATATATACATGTTTCAATGGTCTTAGGTCATAACAACAACAAGGCATCATCGGTATTGAAAGTGGTGCACAAACATGGGCCATGCTCCAAATTCCACAAATTATCAAAAACTTCAACCACAACTAGTGATGAAAAATACCATGCTCAAATCCTCAAGCAAGACCAAGCTCGAGTCAACTCAATCCACTCCCGCCTCAACCACTCCAACAACAACTACAGAATCAAAGACCCACTCACCCAATCCGCTGCCACCACCCTCCCCGCCAAGTCCGGTATCGTTATCGGCTCACCGAACTACATTGTCACCGTCGGCCTCGGTACACCCGCCAAGCAACTCTCCCTCATCTTCGACACCGGCAGCGACCTCACCTGGACCCAATGCCGCCCATGTGCTGGGTCTTGTTACAAACAGAGAGAGCCCATCTTCGACCCTTCTCTCTCCGCCTCATACAAAAACATCTCATGTACCACCACTGCGTGTACTCAGCTCTCATCCTCTGGCGTCGAACACCGCTGCTCCGCCTCAACCTCCGCCTGCATCTACGCCACCCAGTATGGAGACAACTCATTCTCTATCGGGGTCTTTGGCAGCGAAAAGCTTACATTGACCCCCACCGACATTTTTGAAGGTTTCCTCTTCGGCTGCGGCCTAGACAACGAAGGCCTTTTCAGCGGATCCGCCGGTTTGCTCGGTCTCGGCAGGAGCAACACCTCATTTGTCGAACAAACCGCCAATAAATACAACCGGTTCTTCTCTTACTGCCTCCCGTCGACTTCTAGCTCCACCGGTCACCTCACCTTCGGCGACGGAGGCTCCGCTAACGGCGTTAAGTTCACGAAGCTCATCACGTCATCCCAAAGCGAAAGCGCGTCGTCGTTTTACGGCCTCGGCCTTGCCGGCATCAACGTCGACGGGCGCCAGTTGTCGATTGCCCCCTCGGTCTTTTCATCTCCGGGAACGATCATTGACTCAGGGACGGTGATCACACGGCTGCCGGCAACGGCATATGCAGCTTTGCGAGGCGTGTTTCGGGAGGCGATGAAGAACTACACGCTCACTAAGTCGTCTTCATTTCTGGACACGTGTTACGATATCAGCGGCTTGAACACAGTGTCGTATCCGGGGATAGCGTTTGTGTTTGGGGACGGACTTACGGTGGACTTGGACGCGGCTGGGATATTGTTTCCGATAAGTCCTTCGCAGGTTTGCTTGGCGTTTGCTGGAAACAAGGATGATAGTGACTTTGGGATTATTGGGAACGTTCAACAGAAGAGGTTGGAGGTTGTGTATGACGTCGTTGGAGGAAAAGTCGGATTTGCCCCTGCAGGTTGCCCTTGAGTAGTGATGAAGATCGTCCATGGGGTATAATTGTAATACAAACAGCTTGCTAGCTATAGAATAAAACATCGGTCTCCTGGTTTTCTGTTGTATGTCTGTGTCTCCTGGTTTTCTTTTTTGTTAAGGGAAATAACCATGTAATTCTTATTTTCTAGATATAAATCCAACCATGTTTAAATGTTTAAGATAAACTCAAATTTGAAATATGTTGTCATTTAAGATAATATTTGTCCTAGTATTATCAATTAAATTACAATATGTGCCATTAACCTTCATTAATTCCTTCGTTTGCAACTGTACATTGATTCTTTTCCTAATAAACAGTGGATGATCCCTTCCTTGCCGTAAATTTGTATTGATTTCATAAAAAGTAATAATAAAAATAATTGTTGTACTGATAGGGATTTTTTATTATTATATATAAATGGCATGTATATTATTTTTACAATGTACCCACAATGGTGCTCATATCTAAATAAAAATAATTTACCTGTATGACATGTACCTATATCGTAACCTATTATCTTTTATTGATAATAGGTACATTATGTATTTTTACAAAGAGTTACGTTATCTTTTATGGATAATGTCAATTTACCTATTATCTCTTATTGATAATAATTTACCTATTATCTTTTATTGATAATAGGTAAATTATTTTTATAATATATTAGGTACATTATTTTTCAAATGTGTTACATAAGTTGGGTATATTATTTAAATCATAAGTAAATTCATAATAAAAACTAATGCATAAAGAGTATTGAATTGCAGTTACAAAAAAAAAAAGATCATTGAATTGCAGGCTAATTTGGTGGGAGAAAATCAAAACAATAAATTCAAGAACTAAGACTTAATACACCCACCACATAACACATTAACTTGTAAATAGGGGTAGTTTTGGAATCCGAAAAATAAAATAAATCATATTTTAAGTTAGATTAGGTAACTTGCTTAGTTAGATCCTAGTCATCGAGTTTTATTTGAAAAAATTGGATATTTTAAATAGAAAAATAAAGAGAAGGATTGTAGGTGATTAAAAATGAATCTATTTACTATTCTTTTTTCTTTTTTTAATATAACATTTTTGTTTTAAAAAGCAAAAGGAAGACAATATGGTTTTTATTTTCGGGTATGGAGTAAATGTTCTTAACAACTTGAACCACAACCATGTCCTATTTTGGTTTGGGCTTGAAACTGTTTGGACCCATATTGCCTACCCAAAACCATAAACCTTTCCTTTGATTTGTTTTTGTACTGGACCAAGCTAATCCGAGCCCATAATGTCTGAAGAAAGAACCAATTAGTGAACATTCCAAAGTTTGGTGAACAGACATAGTTAAACTGATTGACTCTGTTGACTCATCGACTTTGGGACCCGTGAGTAGGCGTGACTAGGAACAGGAACGCATGCATGCAGTATCTTCCTTCCAAACTCCATGTCCACTTGGCATTAATTACAATATTGTATGTATGTATGTGTATAGACAGAGAACCTTCTTCCTTTCATTTTCTTCTTTTGTCTTTGCCTTGTAATTCCTTCGGTTTTAGGCAACACAGAATTCACGGGTGAAAGATAATTAACGTAAGAGAACGGGTGGACAAAGTCGACCGACCAGAAAAAAACAACAACAAAATTTAATGGGTTACGGCGGGGGTGTGAACGTGTTGAGACGATGGTATGGAGCAAATGCTAGAAAATTAAACCCTCTAAATTGTTTATATAAGGCCAATAGTATGCTCAGACTTAATCTACAGGCAATAGCTAGCTAGGCTTGTTAACTATATTCATTTCTAGCTCCTCCTCTTTCTTAAGGTTTTTTAGTGGGTTTCTTCTCTGTATTTCTGTTCCTGATGTTCTGCTCTTTCGAAAAGGACATTGCTTTGGCAGCAACAAGTCCAGAACCCCACCTTCTGCCACATACTACTCACACTGTTGAAGTAAACTCTCTTCTACCAGCAACCACCTGCACCCCCTCCACCAAAGGTTAATTCATTTCAAACCCCATTTTAAATATGTGCATGCATCTCTCTCTCTCTCTCTCTGTATATATATATATATATGAATTTAGTTTGTCCCCATTCAGACCGAGAGCATAGGTAGAAAGAAGTATATGTTGGTGTTGGTGGATGACTTTACTCAGTTTACTTGGGTTGATTTTCTTCGTGAAAAATATGATGCATTCAAGAGTTTTCGTGGCTTATGCAACAGAATTCATACTGAGAAAAATGATTCACATGTTACTATCATGAGACTTCGAACAGACCATAGAACGGAGTTTAAAAATGTAAGCTTTGCCGAATATTGTGAAGAGAAAGGAATAAAGCACGAATTTTCAGCACCTATTACACCTCAACATAATAAGGTGGTTGAGAGGAAGAATCGCACCTTGCTTGACATGGGACGTGTGATCTTGACAAGTGCTAAGATAGAAAAAAATTTAGGCAGAAGCTATTAGTACAGAGTGTTATACAACAAATCGTGTATATCTTAAACCAGGCACAACTTCAACTCCTTAGAAGCTTTGGAAAGGGAGAAAACCTAACATAAAGCACATGAGGATTTTTGGCAGCGTTTGTTATATTTATAGAGACAGAGAAAACCTAGCAAAATTTGATACAAGAAGTGACACTGGCATCTTTTTGGGTTATTCTCTCACTAGCAAGGCTTATAGGGTGTTTAACAAGAGGACATGTGCAGTAATGGAATCAATTAATGTTGTTGTCAATGATACTGATATGTTGCTTGTTTCTTGTGCAGATGATGAGGAGGATATTATTCCAGCAGCTCCTAGGCATGAAGAAAAGGACAAGGTGGCTGACATTAATGATGAAGTGCATGCAGAAGAAGATATGTTTTCACCTCCTCCTAGACCTGGTGCTCGGCAAGTCCAAAAAGACCACACACCATCTTATATTATTGGAGATTTAAATGATCAAAGAAGGACAAGAAGCCAAGTCGTTGTAGAGGTAACTCATCTGTGCTATGTTTCCAAATTGGAACCGAAAAATTCAAAAGAAGCACTCCTTGATTGTGATTGGATCATGGCTATGCAAGAGTAGTTGGACCAATTCACTATAAATGATGTGTGGTACTTGGTTCCACGTCCCAAGGACTCAAATGTGATACGTACTAAATGGGTCTTCAGAAACAAAACTGATGAAAATGGTGTTATTACAAGAAATAAAGCAAGGCTGGTTGCACAAGGATATACCAAGGTTGAAGGGTTGGACTTCGACGAAACTGTCGCTCCCGTGGCAAGGCTTGAATCAGTTAGATTGCTTTTAGCTATAGCTTGTCATATGAGGTTCAAACTACACCAGATGGATGTGAAAAGTGCGTTCCTCAATGGGGTTTTACAGGAGGAAGTATATGTAGGACAACCTGTAGGATTCAAAGATCCTTACAATCCTAATCATGTATATCATCTTAGAAAAGCTCTCTATAGGCTGAAGCAAGCCCCCAGGGCTTGGTATGATTGGTTGTCATCCCATTTGCTGAATAAAGGGTATGCCAGAGAAGCTGTTGACAAAACTCTGTTTGTCAAATAGACCAAAAAGGACTTGGTTGTTGCCCAGGTTTATGTCGACGACATTGTTTTTGGGTCTACGTCTGAATTGCTTGTAAAAGAATTTACTGAAGTTATGAGCAGCGAATTTGAGATGAGTATGTGTGGGGAGCTGAGCTATTTCCCAGGCCTGCAAGTTAAGCAACAAGATCATGGTATCTTCATTTCTCAAACCAAGTATGCAAATGACTTGGTAAAGAAGTTTGGTATGAGCTCTGCCAACCCAACAAGGAATCGCATGGCTACACACAACAAAATTGATGCTGACCCATCTGGAAAATGTGTAGAACAAACACTTTACAGGGAAGCCTCTTATATTTAACATCCAGTCGACCTGACATCTCATTCAGTGTTGGTGTGTGGGCTCGCTTTCAGGCAAATCCAAAGGAGTTGCACTTGAATCCAGTCAAGAAAACCATCAGATATGTAAGTTGTACTCTAACTTTAGGTGTATATTATTCATTTGACTCAAATTCTGAAATTTCAGGTTACACCGATGCGGATTGGGCTGGAAACGTTGATGATAGGAAGAGCACATCTAGAGGGTGCTTTTATGTAGGTAATAATCTTGTGTCTTGACATAGCAAAAAGCAAGCTTGTGTTTCCTTGTCTACAACCGAAGCGGAATATATCGCTGCCGGAAGTTATTGCACACAATTACTATGGATGAAGCAAATGATGAGTGATTACGGCATTCAGCAAGGTACTTGAACTCTTTTTTGTGATTATCTGAGTGCAATAAATATTTCCCGAATTCCAGTTCAACATTCACGAACAAAACACACTGATATTAGGAATTATTTTATTCGTGAATTGGTTGAAGAAAAGGTGGTAAGTCTTGAGTTTGTTTGCACAGAAAAACAATTGGCTAATTTGTTTACAAAACCATTAGACAATGTTCGTTTTGAAACTCTCAGGAAGTCTCTTGGTATTTGTTCCCTTGAATGAACTCCCTCTTTTTTTTTTTGCGTTCAAGTTTCATTGTTGTATGCCCATGTCAAATAGGTTTATCAGTTTATGGTATTTTTCTATTTTATTTTTGTAGCTTTGTAGTACATCATTTCACTGCCTTTTCAATCATATTGTCATCAGCTTGTATTTCTTTGAACTCATATTGGGTTTTCTAGTCTAAGTGAGAGACTATCTATGAGACACATGCTTTCAGTTGATAGATATTTTTCTATGTTAGTCTATAGCATTAATCCTTGTTTAGCCAAAATTCTCATAGGCTTTCCTTGGTTCTTGCACACGCACACCAATATGAGTTATATGAGTGCCTATATTGCAAGCTTTTAATTTAAACGACAATGATAGATACCTTTGGAGCTTGACTCAGGCTATCCCAAAGTAGCCGGACCTCTTACCTAACCAATGTCGAGGGTCGCGTCGAATATGGGATGGCTTGGTCCATATGAAAAAAACAACAACAAAAAAATAAAATAAAAATGTCACAACTTTGAAGCCATTTGACTCGAGTTGCTAAGCCCATGGAGTATCCTTGATATACTTAGTGCCCTAAAGTCCCCTGGCTTGGGAGCATCTGGCCTAAGACTTGTTACAGGTCACTAGAAAGCTTAATAAAGTTGTGGACTGTGCTCCATAAAGAAAAAAAATACAGCACAATTGTGAATATGTTGAATTAAATATGCACTATCATTCCCATCTCTATTGGTTCACTTTCACACCAAGGACCCCTGTGAACTTTTGCTAACCTTGATTATATGGTGTTGCCTAACATGCAAAGATATTTAAAAACACTTGATGTTGTGGGTTCTCATTATTACTCTTCAATTTTGACTTGATATCTCTTTACAAGCTGCTTAGAAATCTCGTTTGTGAAACTAGTTTGAAAAATTCACAGTGCCTAATTGCTCATTCATTATTACCTGTGTCTTTGCGTACATTCATGGGAGAATTCATAATTTGGAATTTTTGCCTACATTGGTCTTTCTGGGAGTGATTATTTGATGTGCAAGTGGTTATTTACTTGAGGGGGAGTTTGCCATTGCCTATCCAAAAAAAGGGGGAGTGAACATTATGAGTTTTATTTTTACTTACATATTGTATTTTCAGTCATACATGCTTTTCAATTGTTATTTTTGGTTTAGTGGTGCAGAATTCAAGTTACCTTCTCTATTGCAAGTAGTCATGTTTGAGGAATTCTTTTCACTCACTTGTAATTGGTTTACGGGGAGATTGTTAGGACCAATTTTTGGTATATTGGCAATTTCCTGTTACAAAAACATAAAGTAGGTCTTTGAGTGTAACCTACTGTTTTTAAGTGACATTCTGCTATCTTGGATCAGTGTGGCTCAAAGACAATGCCAAGGTATGTTTTGCATCCATGCATTCATATTTGCATATTTGCAATTTCATCAAAAGTGGCTGTCAGATGTTTAAGACTGATATATGGTTTCAGTCTTACATAATCCAGTGCCAGACATCAGTGAGTTTTTAACGATGGTTTTATACTCTTTAGTTTGGTGTTTATTTAAGCAAAGGGGTTCTTTTGTCTTTTCAATTGGGTTTTTAGTTAAGTGGCTTTATTTGTTTTAAAGAAATACTTTATTTGTTAAAAAGCCCATTTTTGCTAAAAGTCTTTTGGTCTCTGACCTAGTTTTAAGTGTGAAAAATAAGAAGGGACTGGTGTAGTTTTTTACTCTGCGGCTTTTGGAAAAATAGAACCACAAAATATTCTTGTAGAGAGTTTTTGACATTTCATATTGAAAACTCATGTGGATGTTCCTTGTTAGCCTTCATGAGTGATTAAATCATCATCTTTTCATATATGTGTGAGTTCATGAGCATTATGCATGTTGGTGATCAATAATCGTGCCTCGAGGTGTGAGCAACCGAGACCAGTGTTGTGCCATCTCTTGTCGACGAAGGAAGACAAGATCGCTGATTGGGTTGAGCAGCAAAGGCGAGTAGACAAGTCTGCCTTGTGAGCGTTAGTCTTGTGAGTTGAGACTTGTAAGACATTTTTTGTATTCTTTCTCATAGTGATTTGTTTTCCGACATAGTGCCCGCAGTTGTTTTCCTTATCTTGAGGTTTTTTACTGCGTCAGCATATCTTGTATTCCTTGTGCGATTGTTTATGTTTTTGTTTGAGTTTATTGCTGCTGCGTAGTCTGGAATTCAGCTTACAAAATTGTTACAGTATTTCAATCCTGATGTGGTGTTTTAGTATTAACAAAAAGATCAGTTGGCCATTCTAAGGAATTTTAGATACTGTACGTGGCGAGCGCGGATCAGGTTTGCCTGGCGTTTGCTAGTAATGGGGACGATAGTGACATTGGGAATTTTGGGAACGTTCAGCAGAAGAGGCTGCATGTGGTGTATGATATTGCTGTGGACAGGTCGGATTTGCCCCTGCAGCATGCCCCTGAGATATGGCTATATTATATATTATGCAATGCATGCAGCTACCCGGCTTTGCTAATGAAGAAGACAATCTTCGAGTTAGCACAAATGGGGCTGTTATATTAATATTAAGACTACTTAATTAAGCTAGCTAATTAATCCATTGTTGATTGAAGAAGATGATCATCAATTGGTATAAAAAGTATAGTTGTGATACATATAGACTAATTGGAGCAAGCTATAGTTACAATTGGTTTGTGTGTTGGTGTAATAGCTAGCTAAAGAAATGAAAGTATGCAATGCAAGTTGTACATAAATAAAACTAGGGTTATATGCCGAATTACCCCCCAAACTTGTAACATACTTTTGATTTACCCCCCAAACTTTTTTTTTAGCCAATTAAAGATATGAATTAAATTTTAGTGCCAATTTACCCCCTACCGTCTAATTTCTTCCAATTTACCGTTAACTACAAGGGCAAATTAGTCATTTCAAATGTTCAAAATAAAATAATTTTTTTTTCTTCCTTTTTTTTTTCTTTTCTTCTTTTCTTCTCCGTGCCAGTCACGAACCAGTGGCTCACCCACTTCTCCTTCATCCCCCTTCCCCACCCGATCCCTCATTCTCTCCCTCTCTTCCTCTCTGCCTTTCTTCCTCTCTCACCCTATGTTTTTCTCTCCCCCCCTCCCGATTTCTTCCCCTACCCATATTTCTTCTCCCCTAGATTTGTTGGTTTGTTTGATTTGCAGAGAGAGAGGTACACAGCAGAGAGGAAGAGCCTCCTCCTACTCCCTTGATCAGCCACAACAACAGCCACCCCATCCTCAACCGCAGCCCACCCCTTCCTCCACATTCACCCAACAGACCCCACCTCTATTATCAAGGTTAGTTCCAATTTTGCCTGAAATCTTGAATTAGCATCGGTGGTCTCAGTGCACAGTGAAGGTTTCAATTCCATATATAGCGATTTAGATATTAGCCACTTGATATGCTTTGGTGTTCTTGTATACTGATCGGGTTGAGCTTTTTGGGCCGGTGATGTTCTATGATGGCAGGATGGGTTTGAGATGAGGGGAAGCTGAAATTGGTTGAGTTTATAGGATGAGCCATTTGCAGGAGAGGAAGAATGGGGAAAGAAATCGGGAGGGAGGAAGAATGGGGGAAGAGAGAGAGAAAAGAAGAACCAGAAAAAAGGAGAAGAACAGAAGAAAAGGAGAAAAGGAGAAAAGGAGAAAAGAAGAAAAGAAGAAAAGAAAATAAGAAAATAAGAAAAGGAGAAAAGAAGAAAAGAAGAAAAGGAGAAAAGGAGAAAAGGAGAAAAGAAGAAAAGGAGAAAAGAAGAAAAGAAAAGAAGAAAAGAAGAAAAGGAGAAAAGGAGAAAAGGAAGAAAAGAAGAAAAGAAAAGAAGAAATGACTGGCACGGAGAAGAACAGAAGAAAAGAAAAAAAGAAAAAAAACATTATTTTATTCTAACATATGAAATGACTAATTTTCCCTTAAATTTAACTGCAAATAGGATGAAATTAGACGGTAGGGGGTAAATTGGCAATAAAATTTAATTCATATCCTTAATTTGCCAAAAAAAAAGTTTGGGGGGTAAATCAAAAGTATGTTACAAGTTTGGGGGGTAATTCGGCATATAACCCGTAAAACTATGTTGGAATTTTTAGCTAATTTGGGCATGCAAAATAGGATGAATATCTCTTAATTTGGTCTTGCCTCTAATGAAATGCCCAATTAAGAATCAAGGACCAATTGGTGCCAATATAGTCTAATCCAATGAAAAATGGCTTTAATTTGAACATCAAAAGTCTCAGCTTTCAAATCACCATTGCATCATTTGTGTGTGTGAGTTTACCAACTTGAGTTTGATAGACCCTATATTTTCCATGTAAGTAAGATAAATAAAAAAAGTGAATTTCATTATAGAGCCATGTGCAAAAGAAGATGTATGTATGGTTGTAGACTATGGCTTGTACCAAAAAAATCAATTGATAAAAACAATCTTGAGGTTCTTGGGCTGTAAACTGACTTGGTGAGTGAGTTGACAATTAAAGCCCAAACTTCATGTCATAACTAAATTACTTTGACTTTGTTTGACCGGTATTGGTAGGCCAATAAGCCCAGTATACAAAAATATAAAAATGAAAAACTCTTGATTAATTTAATAATGTTACCTTAAAGTCTGTTGACTTATTGACTTTGAAATGACATATGATGATATGCGCGACAAGCGCATGGAAAATTCTTGTCTATTTGTCGGTTGTTGTAGTTTGGAAATTGGCACCATGGATATAATAACAAGACGTGGAAAAATGGCGCCATGATTACCAATAGGTCCACTGCGCTTTAATTACAATATTGACATGCATATACACTCAGAACGTTCTTTCTTTCATCTTATTTGTCTTTGGGTTCTAATGACTCTGTCTTTGGGTTTTCTTTTATGCAACACAAAATTGACAGGGGATAGATAATTAGTTAAACGACTGTAATGTTTTATTAAAATATTGCGTTTGTTTATTTTGTATATCACAATTAGATGTTTGAAATAACTTTCAAATTGTGTAATATTTCATAAGAATCATCTATAAATTACGACTAAGACGGTTAAAATACAATTTACCTCAAAATAATTAATTATTGGACGTGTTGAGAACGTTGTATATGGAGTCTATGGAGACTTGACTAATTGGGTATTAGGCAATTATGAATTGAAAATATTTGTCATCAGTAAATGCTTGGAAATTAAGCCCGATAACCCCAGTTGCCATCCATGTCTCCAATTAGCCTATATAAGGCCAAGAATATGCTTACATTACAGCAGCAACTCAATAATCTAGAGGCAATATTGTTAATTATTCATGGCAACTCCCATTGTTTCTAGCTCCTCCTTCCTTAGGTTTTTCATGGGTTTCTTCTCTGTATTTCTATGCCTAATTCTCTGCTCTTTCGAGAACGGATTTGCTTTGGCAGCAAGAGATACAAAACCCCACCTTCTGCCACATACCACTCACACAGTTGAAGTAAAGTCTCTTCTACCAGCAACCACCTGCAGCTCCTCCACCAAAGGTTAATTCATCCCATACCCCATTTTATGTGCATTTATGAATCTCTAACACACACACACACACTCTCTCTCTCTCTCTCTCTCTCTCTCTCTCTCTCTCTCTCTCTCTCTCTCTCTCTCTATGCATGCATGTTGTCTTTTCAATCTCAACAGCATTGAGTACTTAGAATTTGCTTATACATAATTGCATGGCTTAATTATGAGGTGGATGGAAACTTGCTTATACATATAATTGCATGGTTTAATTCTGAGGTGGATGGAACGCAATGTATTCTATGTGTTGTTTATCTATTTTTCTCATTACGTGATTGTCGGAATTAACTAGTTACACTTACATTATTAGCATGCATGGATATAATTGTGAATATACATAAAGAGACTCACCTATATATGTATATATACATACATGTTTCAATGATCTCAGGTCATAACAATAACAAGGCATCATCGGTATTGAAAGTGGTGCACAAACATGGGCCATGCTCCAAATTCCACAAATCATCAAAAACTTCAACCACTAGTGATGAAAAATACCATGCTCAAATCCTCAAGCAAGACCAAGCTCGAGTCAACTCAATCCACTCCCGCCTCAACCACTCCAACAACAACTACATAATCGAAGACCCACTCACCCAATCTGCTGCCACCCTCCCCGCCAAGTCCGGTATCGTTATCGGCTCACCGAACTACATTGTCACCGTCGGCCTAGGTACACCCGCCAAGCAACTCTCCCTCATCTTCGACACCGGCAGCGACCTCACCTGGACCCAATGCCGGCCATGTGCTGGGTCTTGTTACAAACAGAGAGAGCCCATCTTCGACCCTTCTCTCTCCGCCTCATACAAAAACATCTCATGTACCACTGCCGCGTGTACTCAGCTCTCATCCTCCGGCGTCGAACACCGCTGCTCCGCCTCAACCTCCGCCTGCCTCTACGCCACCCAGTACGGAGACAAGTCATTCTCTATCGGGGTCTTTGGCAGCGAAAAGCTTACATTGACCCCCACCGACGTTTTTGAAGGTTTCCTCTTCGGCTGCGGCTTAGACAACGAAGGCCTTTTCAACGGATCCGCTGGTTTGCTCGGTCTCGGCAGGAGCAACACCTCCCTCATAGAACAAACTGCCAATAAATACAACCGGTTCTTCTCCTACTGCCTCCCGTCGACTTCCAGCTTCACCGGTCACCTCACCTTCGGAGACGGAGGCTCCGCTAACGGTGTTAAGTTCACAAAGCTCATCACGTCATCCAAAAGCAAAAGCGCGTCGTCATTTTATGGCCTTGGCCTCGCCGGCATCAACGTCGGGGGGCGCCAGCTGTCGATTGCGCCCTCGATCTTTTCATCTTCGGGAACGATCATCGACTCAGGGACGGTGATCACGCGGCTGCCGGCGACGGCATACGCTGCATTGCGGGGTGCATTTCGGGAGGCGATGAAGAACTACACGCTGACTAAGTCATTTTCGTTAATGGACACGTGTTACGATTTCAGTGGCTTGAACACGGTGTCGTATCCGAAGATAGCATTTGTGTTTGGGGACGGACTTACAGTGGACTTGGACGCGGCCGGCATATTGCGTCTGATAAGTCCTTCGCAGGGTTGCTTGGCGTTTGCCGGAAACAAGGATGATAGTGACTTTGGGATTATTGGGAATGTTCAACAGAAGAGGTTGGAGGTTGTGTATGACGTCGTTGGAGGAAAAGTTGGATTTGCCCCTGCAGGTTGCCCTTGAGTGATGAAAATCGTCCATGGGGTATAATTGTAATACAAACAGCTTGCTAGCTGTAGAATAAAGCATTGGGTTACATATTTGTGTGTAATGGGACTGGATTGAGAAAGTACCCCAATTCTTACATTTTTAATGTTATATGTCTGTGTCTCCTGGTTTTCTTTTTTGGGGTTTTAAGGGAAATACCCACGTAATTCTTATTTTCTAGATATAAATTCAACCGTTTTTAAATGTTTAAGATAAAACCAAATTTGAAATATGCTGTCATTTAAGATAATATTTGTCCTAATATTATCAATTAAATTACAATATGTGCCACTAACCTTCATTAATTCCTTCGTTTGCAATTGTACATTGATTCTTTTCCTAATAAACAGTTGATGATCCCTTCCTTGCCGTAAATTTGTATTGATTTCATAAAAAGTAATAATAAAAATAATTGATGTACTGATAGGGATTTTTTTATTATATATAAATGACATGTATATTATTTTTACAATGTACCTACATTGGTGCTCATTTCTAAATAAAACTAATTTACATGTATGACATGTACCTACATAGTAACCTATTATCTTTTATTGATAATAGGTACATTATGTATTTTAAAAAAGAGGTACGTTATTTTTTTATTGATAATGTCAATTTACCTATTATCTCTTATTGATAATTATTTACCTATTATCTTTTATTGATAATAGGTAAATTTTTTTTTATAAGATATTAGTTACATTATTTTTATAAGATATTAGGTACATTATTTTTAAAAATGCGTTACATAAGTTGGGTATATTATTTAAATCATAAGTAAATTCATAATCAAAACTAATGCATATAGAGTATTGAATTGCAGTTACAAAAACAAAACAAAAAAGTATTGAATTGCAGGCTAATTCGGTGGGAGAAAATCAACAAAATAAATTCAGGAACTAAGACTTAATACGCCCACCACATAACACGTTAACTTGTAAATAGGGGTAGTTTTGGAATCCGAAAAATATAATAAATCATATTTTAAGTTAGATTAGGTAACTTGCTTAGTTAGATCCTAGTTATCGGATTTTATTTGAAAAAATTAGATATTTTAAATAGAAAAATAAAGAGAAGGACTTTAGGTGATTAAAAATGAATTTTATAGGTCTAAGCTCAATTTACTATTCTTTTTTTAATATAACATTTTTGTTTTAAAAAGTAAAAGGAAGACAATATGGTTTTTATTTTTGTATTCAAGCAATATTAGAGGATATGATGAAATGAACCTAAGCTTATGGTACGGGGTAAATGTTCCTAACAACTTGAACCACAATCGTGTCCTGGTTTGGTTTGGGCTTGAAACAGTTTGGACCCAAATTGCCTACCCAAAATAGCGGCGGGGCTAGAATACGAAGGTTATTTGCAGAGCTTATTTGCGGAGGCTATTCACTGAGCCGTTAGATTGATCAAAGGGCTATGGAGAGTTGAGGGTGCATGTAGAAACGGGTGAAATAAAATCCAATCCATCCGACTGAGACCCATCCAACCGCACAGTCATCTTCTCTTCTTCCTCTCCCTCTCTACCTTTTTCTCTTGTCCTCCTCTCTCTCCACCATTTTATCTTCAAGTCCATATCTCTCATTCTCTCACATAACCCAAACCCAGATCAACACCCTTTCTCCTTATCCCTTCCTCATTCTCTCTCTTCTCTCCTTCTCTCTTCCATATCCACCAAACACAAGTTCCAGATCTGAGTTTTTTTTGGAACCAGTCTTAAACAGCTTGCTCGATCGCGGCTCAGCCATTTATATCGTCTCTTTAGGTTTTCTTGGTTCCATCTCTTCTGTGTTTGGGCATGGAGGAAGAGATTGTGGCGGGGTCCGCTGATTTTCCATTGAAGAGGCCCAGAGAGGATGAAAAGGACGGAGTCTCTGGGGCCTCAACCGTATCCATGGAGACTAATACTGACAAAGAGCATGACTATGTCTCTGCTGTTATTCCTGGGTGGCAAGGCCGGCCTTGGGGGTAGGCCAGAAGGGCAATGGCCATGGGCCTCCAATTAAGGGGGCCCCAAATTTTTTTTAAGGGTATATATATATACGCATTCAATTTTAAAAAAACACACATACACGATAAAATTAAATGAAGAAACATGATTCCTTTTCTCATAAGAAACCCAACACGCTTCCTCTTTTCTCACGCAACGCCTACTCCTAGTTTCTCCATGGAAGAACATACTTTCTATTTAATCTAGCGAGCTCTTAATCTACAACCATATTATTCTTTGTTTTCCTAATCTCTCTTCAATCCATCCACTATTTCTAGTTTCTCTTATCCCTCTTTTCTCATATTGTAACCCTAAGAATCGATCTCTCACAGAAAAGCTAACAATTTTTCTTTTTTGATCTTTGTCTTGAGATTGATGGTGACCAAGAGGAGAGGAGCATGAGAATTTGAAAAGGTAATCAGATTTATGAAGTTTTCTTTATATTTGTTCATAACCAGCAAACTATTTTTTAAATTTCCAATGAGAAAGCCAATAAAATAATATATTAAATATACATATATGGTAAGTAAAAATAATATAAAATAAAATATATATTATAAAAAATCGGATCGGATTAGACCAGATCTAAATATGTCCTGTTAACTTATCAGGTTAATGAATTCGGTCCATCTCCTATTAATTGTATCGGATTCGGATCAAGATCGGACCCATTGACAAGCCTAGTTATTGGTTCCTGGAACATTGTTTTGTAAATTTGTAATTTCCTTCATGATATTAAATATCTAACATGATTTTTTTTTTCAAGATATATCCTACATTAGAATGCATATTACCTTTTTTATTCGCACGTAGCGGGCGAAGCAAAATCATTTTATTTATTGTGCGCAATTATATACTAAAAAAGGGGCCTCATTTAATTAATTGTCTAAGGCCACTCAAAAGTCAGGGCCAGCCCTGCTGGGTGGTTCTCAGAGATTAGCCCAAATGTGTTTAGGTTGGTTTTCTCTTACACACCCATCTTTTTCTTTTTCTCACTATGACATGTGTTTGGCAGCTCAGAAATTGTGGGAAAGTTGTGAAGTCGTCCAAATAGTGTATCTGATTCTGCAGCAACGAATGTTATCAACTCGTTGTTGGGTTGTTATTGGCTAATGCTTGCTAATGGAATCTTGTGATTTGTTTCTTGTACCTTATAACAGTTTAGAATGAAACTAATAGAGTATGTAATTTATATGGGTGCAAGTCCTTGTACAGAATAACAGTTTAGATTGAAAACTAATAAATTATGCAAATTATATGGGAATACAAGTAGTGTGGTATGGTTCTAATTTAAGGTGAAAATCATGTTATACTTGTTTCTTGGATGGTTTTGGATGTTATCGCTCCTAAATAAGGGTTTTCTTTCTGTAGGTTTCGCTCCTCTCTTTTGAAGAGGAATTCCATTTTCTGGGCATGGGTGGTTAGAATAAGAATTGTTCTTTCTAATATCGGCAAACTTCCTTGCAACTTAAAAAAATTAATTGGTGGAGTGTGAGGGTTGCTCTGTTCCCATCGATGGACATGGCTTCAGAAATGTTGTGCTCCCTGGACTAGCTCGGGCTTTGTTATATCTGTTCTTACCAAATTAATCTGTTATTTCCAGGTTTGGGACATTGATGGCAACTACCTTTGAATAGAAAGGCATACCTGCATATGCTATTGGGATAACACAAGGAATAAGACCTGC
Source organism: Prunus padus (assembly GCA_024362665.1). Taxonomy (NCBI): domain Eukaryota; kingdom Viridiplantae; phylum Streptophyta; class Magnoliopsida; order Rosales; family Rosaceae; genus Prunus; species Prunus padus. Next base: position 34,380,003 of record JANFAM010000020.1, read on the forward strand.
AATTGGAATTGCTACAACAATTGTGATTGATTTTTTATGAATTGGGATTGATTTAGCATTAATCCAACAAATGAAGGTAAGCAGAAGAAGATATCTTATTATAAATCTCCTGGGATTTCATTGTCATTGGTATGTGATGAATGTATTTTCAGCGAAGTGAAGAGAACAAAAAGAAGAAATTGATACTTGTTTTTTTTATTTTTTTTCCTTAGAACTATTACATTTCTGTTTAAATTTTTGGTTTAAAGCAATAATTTCTATTTCTTGTTCTTTTGCCCTATACATATACAAATAAGAACCATGGGATAAATCAGTTTTTGTTTCCTTAGAACTGTACATCCTCGCAAATTGTGGAAATGTTGTTCATTTTTATTCTTTTATTATTTTTTCCCTTTTTTTTTTTCTGAAAAAGCCATTAAAAAAACCTGATTTGTGATATACACAACAGGAATTTGCTTGATGGGTTAATTTCATGTACACTCTATCTACTTGGTGGAATCATAGTTATCGTAATTTTTTTTTCTTTTAGTGCTGAGAAATTTGAACTTTCACCTATTATACATGTTGTAGTTAACAATTTTTTATGGTAAATCAATCTCTGAGTACTTGCAAACACTGACCTTCGTTCTGTCAGTGATAATTATACACTATATACACATACATGTATCATATTATTGGTTTATACACTGACCTTTATATTGGTTCGTCCTTCGGAATTCCTTTGATGAAAGTATTTCTTTTGACAGTAGGCTTCCTAGCAATTGGAGCTTTCCACTTCTTTTGTTTCTATTGAATTGTAGTTTATGGTGTTTGCTGCGTTACTTTACATAAACTTTTTAAAGTTTTTCCCGGTGCATGGTGGGATTTGTGGGATTGCGATTTTTTTTTTCCTGGTTGATACTTTGTTCCACTTTTTTCTTTTTTTCTTTTAATCTTTTACAATGGCATGTTCACAGGTTTTATGAACGCAGCAACATCTTGGTGAACGTTGCTCAATTGAAAATAGAACTCAGAGATCAATTGGGTGTTTTGCGTAATTGGAATGCAATGATTGCTTAAGTGTATTAGATTTGTTTTGGTTTCAAAATTTCTATGTCAGTGATAAGAGAAATTATTGAGAGGTATTGATAAATTATTGACAGCTCCAAAAATGTCATTTTGATTATCATCCCTGCAACTTTGGAAGCGTGAGGTTTTTAGTGGTGTTGAGGATATGCAATTGCTCTTATTTATTAGTAAATAGTGAACTATTGTACATTATTTACTACTAAGGTATGGAAAATGAATATGTTGACCTCTATTGTACAAAAACCATTTGATGTTGTAAAATATATTTTCAATTTTCTATTGATATAATATATATTGGATTTCCCATTTTAATACATTGAAATATGGATTTCATGTCGAGTTTTGACAAATAAGGATAAAGAGCCTCATTTCTAATCAAGCAGCATCTAGTTATCACCTCTATTCATAGTCATCAATATGAGAATTAAGGAAAGAATTAAGCATACAAGTTTCCGAGAGTGGTGATATTGGTGATAACTTTTGGAAATGGACCTGAGAATCTGTTTCCCATAAAAGAGCTGCACATTCAATAGCAAAGTATAAGGCATTCGGTTTATTACAAGTTTATTAAATAATTAGTAATTGATGAGAAATGGGGTGCTGACAGCGTAACCAAGCGCATGGTACCCCATCGGGAAGGTATAGAACCATTGAGGTAATTTCGACTCAAGTCTCTATAAAAGAAATAGGATTGCAAAGGTTAGTGGATGCATCAATAAGGTTTAGTATAAGGAAAGCCAAAACTAATTCTTTAGAATGGAAATGGAAATCAGTTAACATAAGAGAGGAACTGGTTTTGCTTACAATTCTTTCAGGTGCTGAAGCTTAGAAAACTCTGGTGGCACAATACCTGATAGATTCTGGGCCTTTAGAGCTCTGCAATATATCCTCAGAGCAAATTAGAAGAGCTCCTCTCATGAATGATCACAACATAAATGATAGAACCCATGTGAACTAATTCCATCACTAGTCTCATGAATGTCAAATAAACAAGAACTTACCTAGTTGAACTTAAAACTAGGTATAATAGTGTTTGATAATAATTGAAATGTTCAAGTTCTTGAATATGTCATAATGATCTTTTCAAAAAAAAACAAAAAGCCGTAATGCAGGACATTTTTGTCATTACTGGTCAACTCTAGACATTTTGTAAGTAGAGAGAGAGAGAGAGAGAGAGAGAGAGAGAGAGAGATGTGTACATGCTTATGATGTGGCAAGAGGAATTGTGGTTGAAGGTGCAGTCACATATGACAGAGCTCTCAAAGCCTTTCCTCCTCCCTTCAATTGACACAGTCCAATTCCCTTCTCCTGTACATGGATCTTTCCCAAAATCCCAGTCTTTCTTCCCCAGCTTTTTCCCTATCTCTTTCAATACATTCACTGCTCCATACCCAACAAAAATACATAGGTGAATAAATCAAATTACCTGTTAATTTGGTTTTCAAGAAACAGCAGGAAAACAAAACAGGACCAATACATAGACATCTTTCTAATGTTAATTTGTTTGAATAAATTATCACAAGTTCATAATAAACAAGATTCCATATCTCTTTTACTTCCTCCCAAATGACCAACCACGGAAAAGAATTGAATGTAATGAAGAAACTTGAAAACTATGAGAACTAAGTTCAGCTAAGCTGAGTTGATTGCCATTTTCTGGGACTCATTTTGATTGGCAGAACAACTCAACTTAGCTGTCAGTATATATGGTGCAATTTTAATGCAATCAGTATATGTGGTGCAATTTTAGTGCAATCTTTCATATAAATTATGGTGCAACTAATAGTTGTTATACGGAAAAATTATTTTTAATACAACAATTACCCATTTCTTAATCATATCAATAAGACATATTAATTATAGTAGTTTCTCATACCTATTCACTGTTTAATCATATTTCATCACCAACACATTGACAATTGAGTGACATACATTAAGATAAAAACAAAATTACAGCTATCTGCACTGGAGTATAAGACCCTTTTACAAATTTTCATTCTTTTAACCTAACAACAATTTTGTTCTACCCCTCATGATCCTTAATAGGTAGAGGCCTCCATATAGGCCTATGTAGTATTTCAATTTAATTGTTCCTTTTTTTCTTCTTCTTTATAAATCCAAAATATTAACAAAAAAATATAATTAGAATAGGGGTGAGAATCTATGCTTAAGAGAACACACATGGTTCATAGTAACCAAGATAAAGCCAAGAACATGGGCCTTCATAGGCAAATTCGAAACAATATAAATATGAAAGAGGAAAAAAAAAACCAGAAATAGAAAACTTCCTTCCTTCAAAGAAAAAACCTAAAATACAGTTTCAGAAACTTTACACAAATTTCTTTATAAATCCAAAATATTTACAAGAAATATAATTATGGCTTACAATTCAACACCCAAATAATTTAACCCTAAATCCAATTAGGGAATAGAAATCGATTTGTTAGAAACCTTACACAATAATACTAAGTTGAAATACCCTTCGTCTTTTGAATAATCTAAATCCTAATATGCACAGTGAGGGGAGGGAAGTTGTTACCTTTCACATGGAGGTTGAGAGCCCTGGATCGGGTATTGAAGAGAGCCGCCCGAGTTCTACATTTGTCTCTGCACTGGGTTGACTGGATGCAAGAACAGCTTCTGTTCTCTATGGATGAAAAAAATCTACCCTTCCAGAAGAAGAGCACGCAAGTGAGGCATCTGGTTTGCTGTGCTTCTGCAATTTAATGCGAATGATCAAAGGCTTCCTTTTTTTGCTGCTTTGGGTTCTGCTAGGGAATGGAGGAGAGAGAGCCAGAGTAGAGAGAGAAAAGCCAGAGTGCGAGAGAAAAGTTAGAGGGCGTGAGAGAGAGCTGTAACTTAAGTTGGGTCTTTGTTATTCTCTTTTCGGAGCAGCAAATCCGGTTCTGGAAGTTGGAAAGGGGCAGCTCTTGTTTGCTCTGACTGTGAATCTCCAGAGGAAGTTTCAGACTCATGACTTTTGACCTCTGTTTCAGAGAAAAGGGGAGAGAGAAGAGAGAAGGGAGAAGAGAAGTTCCGGGTTGTAGTTTTTGTGATGGGTAATTTTAACCCGATTGTAACAAAACTTCTCATTTGAATCTGAACCCTTCATTTGAAACTGACGGTTGTTAACCCTCCGCAATATAAGCTCCGAAAATAGCCTCCGCATTCTAGCCGCTGCCCCCAAAATAGTAAACCTTTCCTTCGATTTGTTTTTGTACGGGACCAAGCCAATCCGAGCCCATAATATCTGAAGAAAGAACCAATTAGTGAACATTCCGTAGTTAAACTGATGGACTCTGTTGACTCATCGACTTTGGGACCCGTGAGTAGTCGTGACTAGGAACAGGAACGCATGCATGCAGTACTTTCCTTCCGAACTCCAGGTCCACTTGGCATTAATTACAATATTGTATGTATGTATGAATGTGTATACACAGAGAACCTTCTTCCTTTCATTTTCTTTTTTTGTCTTTGCCTTGTATTTCTTTCGGTTTTAGGCAACACAGACTTCACGGGTGAAAGATAATTAACGCACAAAGTCGGTCGACCAGAAAAAAACAGCAAAAATTTAATGGGTTAGGGTGGGGGTGTGAACGTGTTGAGAACGATGGTATGGAGCAAATGCTAGAAAATTAAACCCTCCAAATTGTTTATATAAGGCCAATAGTATGGTCAAACTTAATCTACAGGCAATAGCTAGCTAGGCTTGTTAACTATATTCATTTCTAGCTCCTCCTCTTTCCTAAGGTTTTTTAATGGGTTTCTTCTTTGTATTTCTGTTCCTAATTTTCTGCTCTTTCGAAAAGGACATTGCTTTGGCAGCAACAAGTCCAGAACCCCACCTTCTGCCACATACTACTCACACAGTTAAAGTAAACTCTCTTCTACCAGCAACCACCTGCACCCCCTCCACCAAAGGTTAATTCATTTCAAACCCCATCTATCTCTCTCTCTCTCTCTCTCTCTCTCTATATATATATATATATATATATATATATGCATGCATATATTGTCTGGCATCCAGTATTCCGTTAGGCCTTGCTATATATGCTGTTAATTCCAATGGCGCATCGGAGTAGAGTTTGCTATTATATAGATATACTGTAAAATTCCCTATAATATTCATATGCATAGAAAAACATACATTTTTTTATTTTGAAGAGCTTTCCTATTAAAAGAGTCGATAGTATAATAAACTTACACACACTATACATATACTATAACTCGAATTCAGGACTTTTCATGAAAGAGTAATTGCTCCAAACCACTACATTAATGGGTCATTTGCAAGAAAAACATACGTATAAAGAGCTCGTGCTTGGCAAAAAAAAAAAACCTAAACCAAATTTACTTTTTAAAACAACAAAAAAGAGCCTCGTGCCCTGTTATTACCTTTGTGTCTCTCTCACCACATGACATGCATGGTCTTATTGCACGTAAACTAGTGGCAGGCATGCATGGATGGATATAATTGTGAATATGCATAAAGAGTCACATGTATACAGACACTTATGCATTTCAATGACCAGGTCATACCAATAACAAGGCATCAGTATTGAAAGTGGTACACAAGGATGGGCCATGCTCTAAATTCCACAAATCATCAAAAACTTCAACCATAAAAAGTGATGACAAATACCAGTACCACGCTCAAATCCTCAAGCAAGACGAAGCCCGAGTCAACTCAATCCACTCCCGCCTCAACCACGACCCATTCACCCAATCCGCCGCTGCCACCACCCTCCCAGCCAAGTCCAGTCACCTTCTGGGTACAGGAAACTACTTAGTCACCGTCAGTCTAGGCACGCCAGCCAAGCAACTCTCCCTTGTCTTCGACACCGGCAGCGACCTCACCTGGACCCAATGCCGTCCATGTGCTCGATCTTGTTACACACAGAGCGAGCCCATCTTTGACCCTTCTCTCTCTGCCTCATACAAAAACTTCTCTTGTACATCCGCCACATGTACTCAACTCTCATCCGCCAGCATCCTACACGGTTGCTCATCCGCCTCATCCTCCTGCCTCTACGGCATCCAATACGGAGACGGGTCCTTCTCCATCGGGGACTTTGGCAGCGAAAAGCTTACTTTGACCTCCACGGACGTTTTTGAAGGTTTCCTCTTCGGTTGTGGCCAAGACAACGAAGGCCTTTTCAACAGCTCCGCTGGTTTGCTCGGTCTCGGCCGAAACAACATCTCCCTCGTCGAACAAACCGCCATGAAATACAACCGCTTCTTCTCCTACTGCCTTCCGTCAACTTCCAGCTCCACCGGTCACCTCACCTTCGGCAACGGAGAAGGCTCCGCTAACAGCGTCAAGTTCACCAAGCTCACCACGTTATCCGAAAGAGCGTCGTCATTTTATGGCCTCGGCCTCACCGGAATCAACGTCGGTGGGCACCAGCTGCCGGTTGCGTCCTCGGTCTTTTTGTCTTCAGGAACCATCATTGACTCGGGGACGGTGATCACACGACTGCCTGCGACTGCGTACACGGCGTTGCGAGATGCGTTTCGGGAGGGTATGAAAAACTACACGATGACTATGTCGTTTTCGCTGCTGGACACGTGTTACAATTTCAGTGGCTACGAGACGGTGTCATTTCCGAATATTGCGTTTGGGTTTGGGGACGGGGTTACGGTGGACTTGGATGCGACCGGGATATTGCTGGCGGTAAGGAATTCGGAGGCTTGCTTGGCATTTGCGGGAAATAAGGATGATAGTGACTTTGGGATTATTGGGAATGTCCAACAGAAGAGGTTGGAGGTGGTGTATGACGTCACTGGTGAAAAAGTTGGATTTGCCCCTGCAAGTTGCCCCTGAGTAATGAACATCATCCATGGGGCATAATTGTAACACAAACTGCTAGCTATAGAATAAAGCATTGTGTTACATATTTTCTGTAATGGGATTGTATTGTGAAGTGTCCAATTCTTACCTTTCCCCCTACTTGTATAAAATAATCTAATGACCAATCAAGCGATAGTATTTTATACAATAACAAAATAATCGAATGTATTGAGAGGGAAATTCCAACTCTAATACAAGAAGGGGTTCACTGCCCTAACCAATTCTCCTAACTCATGTCTGCAATTCTTACATTTTTATGTTGTCGGTGTTTTCAAGTAATGCCATGTGTCGATGTGCTGTTTCTCTTTTAAAAAAGCAAAAGGGAAACAGTAATCTCCTAGTTTTATGATCTCCTAGTTTGGGCTTGTTTTGCTTTTGGCTGGAGTCTGGACCAAGCCAACTCTCTAGCACAAAATGTCTTAAGAAGGACCCAAAAGAAAAGAAAAAAAGAAAAGGACACAAAATTCTGAAACATGGGCTGGATTGTAAAAGTACCGTGTGCAATGCCACAATCACTTCATACTCAGAGTGTGGGTCGATAGAAGATGCCGAAAGAGTGTTTGATGGTGCTTTTGGTAGCAGAGATTTGGTAACATGGAATTCCATGCTAGCAGCATACTTGATTCATAAGAAAGAACTACTCGCTTGCAAACTCTTCATAGACATGCAAATGCTTGGGTTTGAACCAGACATCTACAGTTATACGAGCATCATCAGTGCCTATTCTGAATAAGTACATAAAAACCATGGAAAATCCTATCATGGATTGGTAATAAAAAGGGGACTAGAAAAATCAGAGCCAATCTCTAATGCTTTGATAGCCAGGTATCTCAAGTCAAATAGCAATTCCATGGAAGAAGCATTACAGATATTTAAATCTATGGAGTTTAAGGATCGTGTTTCTTGGAACTCCATTTTGACTGGATTCTCGCAAATGGAGTTGAATGAATATGCCTTGAAATTCTTTGGACATATGAGATACGCGGAGGTAGAGATTGATCATTATGCCTTCTCAGCTGTCCTCAGGTCTTGTTCAGATTTAGCAACCCTCCAACTGGTCAAGAGATACATGCCTTGGCACATAAGTCAGGGCTTGAGTCCAATGAATTTGTTGCTAGTTCTTTGATCTTTATGTATACTAAGTGTGGGATCATTGAGGATGCTAGAAAATCCTTTGAACAGACCCCCAAAGACAGCTCAATCACTTGGAATTCGATTATTTTTGGATATGCACAGCACGGACAGGGATATGTTGCACTTGACCTCTCCTTCCAAATGAAGAAGGAAAAGGTGAAACTTGATCATATAACCTTTGTTGCAGTTCTAACAGCTTGTAGCTGTTAGACGTGTAGATGTCTATCTCATTAAAGTGTGGTCTTATAATCATCAAAGGATTCTAAAACTTGATATCAATTAGGAGTTCAAATACAACTAAACCTGCAGCTCTATTAAAGTTAGTGTTTTAAGGCTAATATAAGAGCTAGAAGGATTCCTATCTTAATTGTGGATTAGAAGTTACAAACCTAATGCAATAAGGACTTCTTGAGAGTTTCTTGATGGGCAAGACTCTTAGGTAGATGCATATAAATACAAGTGCCCCTGCTCAACCGATCAAGCCAACCCACACAAAAGAATTCACCCCATCTAGAATCAGTGTATTAAGGGATCGGATTGAGGAGATGTGCTCTTGTATATTCTTGATATTTTCGACAACTCTAATGGAAGACCAAAGTCATGTGTTCTACTTCTGTGCAGTCAATATAGTTTACAGTAGCCACATGGGTTTGGTTGAACAAGGCTGCAAGTTTCTAATGTCTATGGAATCTGATTATGGAATAACCCCACGAATGGAGCATTATGCTTGTGCAGTGGATCTATATGGGCGCGCTGGGCGTCTAGATGAGGCGAAAGCTTTGATTGAAGCAATGCCCTTTAAACCCCAATGCAATGGTTTTGAAGACTTTATTGGGTGCCTGTAGGGCTTGTGGGAATATTGAATTAGCTAGTCAAATAGCAGGCTATCTGCTAGAGCTAGAGCCTGAAGAGCACTGCACTTATGTTCTTCTTTCCAACATGTATGGACATCTCAAAAGGTGGGATGAAAAAGCTAGTGTAAAGAGGCTTATGAGGGAAAGGGGTGTGAGAAAAGTCCCCGGTTGGAGTTGGATAGAAATTAAGAATGAGGTTTTTCTTTCAAAGCTGAAGATCGTTCCCATTCCCATTGTGAAGATATGTATTGTGTATTGGGAGTTTTAATGGAGGAAATCAAAAGGATGGATTTTGATGCTAATGTAAAGGCCTTGATGCATGATTTGGATCCTACGGACTGGTACTGTGATAATGCTCTTCTCCAAAACTATGATTCAGTGTTGTCGGCTGCATAAGGCAAGCTCACCAACTTTTTTCAAGATACCAAATTTTGTTTCACATCCGTATACGCTGTTGGATACGTTATTTCTTCTAACAATGCATATTACTTCTTTTTTTCCCCTGAAAAAAGGGACTTGAGACTTTGGAAATGGTTCAAGTTAATCAAATTTCTCATTCAATATGAACATAGGCTGGTTACCAAGGAATGAAGCAATCATTGAAATGCAAATGTGATTTCTTTCTACTTTACTTTGTGAAGCATTGTTACTTGCCTTGTTGCTAATGTGAACTTATTGCAAAAACCCTTTTGCTTATAGACAAGAACATTTTCTGATGTGAGAACCAGAAAAGTTGATGGGAGGTTTTAAGGGAACTCCTGCCATTGGAGACAGAAACCCTTTCACTTATAGACAAGAACTCTAGTTTCTCAAGGGTTGATATTGTTATGGACTTTTATTAAAAACATTATTTTCTGTTTTTTCTGTTGCATTGAACATATTTTAATAAACAATTGCAATTATTACATCATAAGGGGTGATGACTTTTCGAAGGGAACATCCCAAGAGTGAATACAAATAAAACTTCATCTTTATGTAGTTTGGATCATTCCTTGATGAATATTTAACAAAGCACTAGAATACCAAAAGCAATGAGCTGCCATGACAGGAATTTCCTTTGTCTTATGTATCCTCATCTTTTCCCAATGTAAATGTACCTTCAGATTCAGAAGCTTGCTAGCACCAAACATTGACTCAGTCTCTCTCAACTACATTACATTTATATTGTAGAAAGAAAGCCTTCTGGGTTTCATTTGTTTCTTTGGGTTGGTTTTCTTTTGGCATTTTGCAACACCAAATTGGCAGCAGGTGACAGATGATTAATTACCAGTTTGAAGATTTGATATAATCTTAGGCACTATAGAATTAACCTTGTTAATTAGTTTGATTGATGTATAATATTTGATGTAAGTGTAACGGGTTGTTAAGATTTTATCCAAAGATTCAGAGAAATCTTTTTTTTTTTTTAATAGTTCTTCCGATATAGACCCTTACAGCAACTATATCCTAGTCGTATACCCACATACTTTTAAATCTTTACTGAAAACCCAAATTTAAAATCGGTTGCCATGTGTGATAGATTTGTCCTAATATTATTAATTAAATTACATTATATGCCACCTACCTTCATAATTAATTTATAATTTATTTTTAAGCATGTCATTAACTATCTTAATTATAATTAATACTCTCTATTAATAGCATATCAATCACCCCATTTATTTTGGTTGGCATCCCTCTACACATCGCCAATCCCTAAAATAAACAAACAAACAAAATCCCTAAATTACATATCCAATAAATAATGTACCTATAAAAAAAATATAAATATGTATATAATATAGGTACTTTATTTTTTTTATTTTTTAAAAAGGATCCATTACTTTGTAATTGAAACTTCCGTAAATGTTTTTATAAATTAAAAATAGGTACATTATTTACACACACAAAAAAAAAGATTTTTTTTTGTTAGAAAATAGGTAAGTTGTGTAATTGAAATTTCTGCACATTTTTCATAAATTAAAAATAGGTACATCTTTTATTTAAAAAAATAGGTATGTTATTTATAGGTACACAAAATAGGTATATTTACAAAAGATATGTAAAAAATAGATACGAAAAATAGGTATATTATTCATTAAAAAAAAGGTGAAAAAAATAGTTACATTATTTTATGTTAAAACGTTATAGGTATATTAATGTTTCTTCATAAATTCAATAGGCCCTAAACGTGACTTTTTTAGATACTGAATATTATTTTTTTTAAAGAGAAAAAAACTTACCCTAAAAATTCCTAAATTTAAGCCAATTTAAAACACCATTTTCCTATCTAAAAAAATACACCATTTGAATATTAATGACATTGAATTGCAACAAATATGTTCAAAGTATATTTAGCACAATCAATGGAGAAAACAACAATTGCAAATACATAGGGGTATTTTGGGAATCAGAAAATTACAATAAAATCAAATCTTGAGCTTGATAAAATAACTTGATGAGGTAGATCCTAGTCATGGGTTTTTACTTATAAAAAAATGGGTTTTATTAATAGGAACAAAAAGTGATGAATTGCAGTTAAGGAAAATTCAATTTGGAGGGAGTAAGCCAAATTTACTATTTTAAAAAAAAAATTATTAAACCCTTTTGGGGCATGCCAAATTGGCAAATGCGTAAAGAAGATGAAGCCTATCAAAAACATTACTTGTTGGCAATTGGAAACTGCAGGATGATTGGAAGTTAAGCCATCAAAGTCTCCTTCAGTATCTCTCTCTCACTCATCTTTTGGGACAGATTCCGGCTTTCTTCCACCACCCAATACAACCTCTCTGTCTGTCTACCCCACACCCAAGCAAGATTCCAAATGATCATCTTCACAATCAAACAAACACAAGATAACTTTGCTGGACCAACCTTGCTGGCCACCCATTTTCTTTAATTCTAGTAAGGCAATTACATTATTATGACAACGATTGTCTTAATCTCAAATATCATGAAGTACAGAAATGATAAGTAGTTTAGTTTGGATCGTAAGAATATAGTGGCGGATTCAGAAATTTTTCTTAGTGCTTCGACGGTAAATACAATTAGTTTCTACCTCAACCTTTTTTAGGCATTTCGACAAACTGTTTAAGGAAAATATCAATAGATAACTGAATTGATGAGCCAGATTAAGAACATAGATGGCCGAGTGGAGAGTATAGTAATTTATAAACAAATGAAAATAGTATTTTTCCAGTAATAATTTTTGAAAAGAACTAATGATAATTGTTTAAATTAAACAACACTTCGTTTTCTTGTAATAATTTCAATTAGTTGGATGACTGGTGTGGTCTTCGTGGACTCAATTAGCCTATATAAGGCCAAGAGTATGCTTACATTACAGCAGCAACTCCCATTATTTCTAGCTCCTCCTTCCTCAGGTTTTTCATGGGTTTCTTCTTTGTATTTCTATCCCTAATTCTCTGCTCTTTCGAGAACGGATTAACTTTGGCAGCAAGAGATACAAAACCCCACCTTCTGCCACATACCACACACACAGTTGAAGTAAACTCTCTTCTACCAGCAACCACCTGCAGCCCCTCCACCGAAGGTTAATTAATCCCATATTATATATATAACTTAATTTCAAACCCCATTTTATATGTTGTTTATCTATCTTTCTCATTATGTGATTGTCGGACTTAACTAGTTACACTTACATTATTAGCATGCATGGATATAATTGTGAATATGCATAAAGAGACTCGCCTATATATACATGTTTCAATGATCTCAGGTTATAACAATAACAAGGCATCATCAGTATTGAATGTGGTGCACAAACATGGGCCATGCTCCAAATTTCACAAATCATCAAAAACTTCAACCACAACTAGTGATGAAAAATACCATGCTCAAATTCTCAAACAAGACCAAGCCCGAGTCAACTCAATCCACTCCCGCCTCAACCACTCCAACAACAACTACATAATCGAAGACCCACTCACCCAATCCGCCGCCACCACCCTCCCCGCCAAGTCCGGTATTGTTATCAGCTCACCGAACTACATTGTCACCGTCGGCCTCGGTACACCCGCCAAGCAACTCTCCCTCGCCTTCGACACCGGCAGCGACCTCACTTGGACCCAATGCCGCCCATGTGTTCAATCTTGTTACACACAGAGCGAGCCCATCTTCGACCCTTCTCTCTCTGCCTCATACAAAAACTTCTCATGTGCATCCGCCACGTGTACTCAACTCTCATCCGCCGGCATCCAACACAGTTGCTCCTCCGCCTCATCCTCCTGCCTCTACGACATCCAGTACGGAGACGGGTCCTTCACCATCGGGGACTTCGCCAACGAAAAGCTTACTTTGACCTCCATAGACGTTTTTGAAGGTTTCCTCTTCGGCTGTGGCCAAGACAACGAAGGCCTTTTCAACGGCTCCGCCGGTTTGCTCGGTCTCGGCCGAAACAACATCTCCCTCGTCGAACAAACCGCCGAGAAATACAACCGCTTCTTCTCCTACTGTCTTCCGTCAACTTCAAGCTCCACCGGTCACCTCACCTTCGGCAATGGAGGAGGCTCCGCTAACGGCGTCAAGTTCACCAAGCTCACCACGTTATCCGAAAGAGCGTCGTCGTTTTATGGCCTCGGTCTCACCTGCATCAGCGTCGGCGGGCAGCAGCTGCCGGTTGCGTCCTCGGTCTTTTCCTCTTCGGGAACCATCATCGACTCGGGGACGGTGATCACACGGCTGCCGGCTACTGCGTACTCGGCGTTGCGAGACGCATTTCGGGAGGGTATGAAAAACTACACAATGACTATGTCGTTTTCGCTGCTGGACACGTGTTACAATGTCAGTGGCTACGAGACGGTGTCGTTTCCGAATATTGCGTTTGGGTTTGGGGACGGGGTTACGGTGGACTTGGACGCGGCCGGGATATTGTTGGCGGTAAGTAATTCAGAGGTTTGCTTGGCGTTTGCGGGAAACAAGGATGATAGTGACTTTGGGATTATTGGGAATGTTCAACAGAAGAGGTTGGAGGTGGTGTATGACGTCGCTGGTGAAAAAGTTGGATTTGCCCCTGAAAGTTGCCCCTGACTCCTGAGTAATGAACATCGTTTATGGGGTATAATTGTAACACAAACTGCTAGCTATATAATAAAGCATTGTGTTACATATTTTTCTATAATGGGATTGTAGTGTGAAGTATCCAATTCCTACCTTTCCCCCCACTTGTATAAATTAATCTAATGACCAATCAAGCGATAGTATTTTATATAATAATAAAATAATCGAATGTATTAGGAGGGAAATTCGTACTCGAATACAAGAAGGGGTTCATTGCCCTAACCAATTCTCCTAACTCACGTATGCAATTCTTACATTTTTTTGTTGTCGATGTTTTGAAGTAATGCCACGTGTCGATGTTCTGTTTCTCTTTTAAAATAGCAAAAGGAAAACAGTAATCTCCTGGTTTGGGCTTGTTTTGCTTTTGGATTGGACCAAGCCAACTCTCTAGGACAAAATGTCTTAAGAAGGACCCAAAAGAAAATAAAAAAAGAAAAGGTGAATGAATTGGGAAGGCTTTGGCTTGGGCTTGGGGTGGTTCAACTTCAAAGTGTGACCAGTGCCTAGGGTTCAGTGTATTGGTTTCAGCGGAGAGGCTCGTCAGTCTGCAGTCTGTGTCTCGGGCTGCCCATCCTTAACTAACCACTTTCTGATTGCTTTGGTAGCAAAAACCAGAGGACACAGAGAGAGAGGGAGACAGCCACAGCACGCCATGATGTTTTATAACAAGAGGACAAAGCAAAGCTTCATAAAAAATTATATTCTGATTAAAACACCGTAGCGTATTATATTTGGGTAATTAATTACTCTAATTGTAATTAATTAGTTTAGTGAACCCGATGCTTTTGTCTTTTACAAGTCCCCTTAATTTGTGTGGACGAAATGAAACTCATCAGCAACCTCACCGTATCCATAATCCATCCATGCTTTCGGTGTAGCAAGTAATGCACACATCACACAAATATACAGAAAGCTCATAAATAAATAAATAAACTAATTGTTATTAGCACTTAAAATTAGTTGTTCTACATTCATTTTTATGTATAAAACATAAACAAAGAAGGATAATCCTCAAGGGGAGCCTCTAATTATTTATTATAATTACTTGGCCCTGCCCTCAAAGCAACGCATCGCTTTAAAATATTTGTTTAATTCAAAACCAGCAGGCTAGCAGCAGCCAATCACACTAAAAGTTGCAGAAAGAAAGAAAGAAAATAAATATAAAAGAATCCCGACTAAAAAAAGTAAAAAGGGGATTTCTCATTGGTCGTCCGTCCTTTTTAATTCTAACGCTCAACAACTGGATGGTTCGTATTCAATTCCCCAAACCAGTCGGGTCCTTTTTCATATTCTTCACAAGAGGCTTGACGCAGCCAGGTGGACTCAAAACCCAAATTTTGTTCCCCCTTAATTTTTCTTTTTAACAAAGCGATATTATAAACTACTCTCGTGTAAAAGGAAAAAGACCGAACTCGATGCAAAGAGACGAATACACTGTGTTATTATTAGCACCTAAAACACTTTTATTGTTCTTCTTATTTTTATTCCACAGTTAATCAACAAGGATGATATTTAGTCAATGTTATCTTACCAAAATAATCAAATATATACTAGGAAAGAAATTATTTAATCACCAGTTACTTGTCCCCTAAAAGAAATGTTCCATCTCTGTGTGTTTTTTGTGACCAGGAGTAAAGCAATTGGAAGCCGATCCAACACTCAAGTATTCTTTTTTTTCGTCATCCAAATACCATTTTTTAAAAAAATAAAGAAAAAACAAAGATGATGACCTAAAATTCTGAAACTTGAGAGCCCACACAATATGACAATGCTTCAATGGTGGGAAAAGGAGAGCCAAGTAATGAACTGCCGAAAGGTCCTACTCATTTCTTGCGGAACCCCGCGTCCACAAGTTTTAGTGTACGACTTTTCTTTTTTTCAGTTTTACTATCATCAGTTGTCTATAGACTCTATACAAATGTAGAAGGAATTTGCATCAATAGCCGAATAATTTTGATTCGTTGATATATGCGCATGTGAACGATTGACGGTAGAACCAATGACAAAAAAATCAATGGCATTTCCAAATTCTTCCTCCATCATTGCTAGGTGCCAGCTACCTCTATTTACCATATAACACTAGTGTCCTTTTATCAATCACCACTGTAAAAACTTTGGAATATAGAAATGAGTATCAAATGTTTAATGACGTAAAAAGTAATGTGACAATGACGGATGTGGTAGTAACCTTTTGTGACGTCCCACCACCAAAGTAAAAAGTAAATAAAATAACAAAACCCACATTTTCGGTGTTAAATTAATCCCGAGAAACCAAAATCATGCAATGGGTAGAGAAAACAGAAAAAAGGTAAGTGAGTAATCCGTTGCGTTGTTATTTGTTGTTACCGTTTCAGTTTATTATCTACATAGTCATTCCACCAATCCCCATGAAAAAGGGCCTTACCCCACCGTCAAAACGACTTACAATTAACAACAAATAATTTAAAAGTTTTTTTTTAATTAACAAAAAAAGGAAACAATTAAAAGCTACCGCCGATTACGAGTTTCAGTCGTCGTCGTCGTCGTCGCCGGACTTATGATGATTCACCTTCGCAAAGCTCAGTCCACGCGCTACGGCTGGACCATGCGGCGCGTCCACCACCGTCGCCGACGACATCTCCATCTGGCAAACCCTGACCGCGCCCACTAACTTCTCGGGCAGCTCATCCTCTGCCTGCGCCTCCACCACAAACCCCATGTCAATCGTTACGCTCGTCACGTATCTCAATGCGAGTCTCAGAATGGCCTTGGCGATCCCCGAGCTCGCGATATCCACGTCAATTTCAAGGTAGTTAGGTCCTCTATGGTAATTACAGGTCAGCGCCTTCCCCAACAAACACGCACTGTAATTCCCCACCGTCTTCTCGACGATCCACGGCCCCTTCACAATCCGATTCACGATCTTGAACCGCTGGTTCCTGAACGAGTCGTCTCCGTTGATGAACCGGTACAAGAGCGAGCTGGAGGGGATAGGATCCTCTGTGGCGAAGTAGAACACCGCGCTGTGCTGGTCCTTACCGGGGATTTGTAGATTCACAGCGAAAATGAAGCTCTTCATGGACTTGCCTTGTGCCTGGGCCTTCCGCAGCGCGTTGGCCACGCGGTTATCGGGGCGGGCGAGTACGTTATCGAGTTTGGTGCTGGATCTGAGCCAGTCTGTGCCGCACGGCGTGAGTAGGTAGTCGCCGGCGGGGCCTTTATGCTTTTTCGTCAAGTAGTTCTTTGTGCGGAGGGAGAATAAGTCGCCGGGAGGTGAGGCCCAGCCGTTGGTTCCGGTGATGAGGTCCACGTGGCGCAGTGATCCGCTGTGGATGGACTCGGAGATCCAATCGGCGGTGGAGGTTGTGGACTCGTCGGATCTGGAGCATTTTCCGACGTGATCGGCGACGGAGCTCCGGTGCTTTTGCTTGGTTGTTGGACACATGGTTTTGTCTCTCTCTCTGTGTGAGACTGTGACTCTCTTCTCTATCGAAGTGAGCACCTCATTATGGAGGCTACGGTGGTGTATAATAGTTTAGAAAACAGAAGTGCCCTTGCTTTTGGAGAAAATTGCGATACAGCCCTGGATTTTGGGACAGCTAATGTTACATAATTATTTCCAATTTAATTATTGATCGCATCTGTGACAGGTAATTTACACGACTCTATATATATTTATATGCTTTTCTGGCGCTCTTTCTTCTCCACTTCTTCTTTTTGGGAAAATAAAAAACATTGGCCACCATTTCGCACACCTAAGAACAATTTACTTTCATTTTCCTCTCCTTAAATATAAATTTATTTATTTTTGAGAGAGCCTTAAATATATTTCATGATAACATGTTTAAGTAAAATTTATAATTAAGCATGCTTTTTTAAAAAAAATTAAAAATTAAGCATGCTTAAACACTCCCTTTGACTCCCTTATCGAAATGAAGAAAACGAAAAAACACAGTCCTTTTAATATGAGAGAAACTCTCATGCAACGGGATAACACTTTTTGCTATCCTATTCAATAACGCAATGACAAATAGAATAACTTTTACATGTATCATTGTGTTATTGGTTGGGAATAATAAAACAGTATTATCCCTGTTATAGATAAGTTTCTTTTGCTTTGACACATGCCTTGAATTAAACAAATCCCATGTATCAAATCAGAGAATCTTGAAAAATGAATATATTAATTGCTAACAATTAAATAAAATTGCATGTGCTAATAATAAACCCACATGCACTTGGATAAAAAATAATTGCCCATGTGACACTGCTATTGCATTGCGCGGTTGAAAACAAGAAGAAGCAGGAGATAGGTAGGTAATAAATGACAAAATTAAGATTCATTGTACCTAATTTCCTTGGTTTGATTAAAAACGAATTCCAAAATAAGTTTTGTGCATTCCCCGTTATGATTTGGGGAAGGGGTTTTAGATTCTAAAAACTCGTAAAGGAAGAACTTGATTTTGAAATGTACTTGAGTTTGAAGACATTATGTTGTCAATTCATAGTATGGTTGCATTTTGATTATAGAAATATATTTAAGCACCATGTTTGTCTTTATTTATTTATTTTGAAAACAAAATGCTTAAGGTTTTTTTTAGTACAAGAACCTATGATGTTATAAGAGTTCGAACCTGAGACCTATGGTATGCAAGAAAACACCACTATCGTCTTTACAATTTTCTATTAATTATCGTGACTTTATCAATTGACATTTCAACTTTTGTGGGACAACCTACTTTTAAATTTCTAATTATTGTCATTTGAATTTGATTGCCCTGGAAAACTAAATTCCAATCCATATAAAGTTATCAATCACTTATAATTTGGGTTATGTTATTTTACTAATTTGCGTGTTATATTGTAGGTGGATGAAATACTCTATGTTCCATTACAATATTATATACAATTGTTTGTAACATTAGTGAATTCGTAACACAATTTATCTTTTGCTTGCTGATGTGTTAAGCTCAAGGCAAGCCCGAATCTAAGCTAAGATCATGATATGTTTGAGTTTTGATTTAGAGATTAATTCCAACTCTTTATCTTCCTATATATTAGGACAAAAATTTCTCCATTTCATAATGTTTAATTTCGACTTTTCTTACGAGTCAAGGGAGAATAAGTGGCATTTTATGTAATTTATCATATACAAGACGGGGATTTTCCGAAGTGAAATGGAAAAAAAGAAAAAAAGAAAACTTTGACACAGACACTTTGACTTAACGAATCTGACGACGAAGAAAGCAACACGAGCGAGGTAATATAGACGGAAAAACGTCGCTTCAACATTTTTGTCTATGATATTCTGATTTTTTAGTTCCAAATTTTGAACTGATATTCAAATAAAATCATAATTCATAAAAAATAAGACAAAATAGCGATAAACTAAATACTTAATAATATCAAAATCGGTGGAGACCCATATTCGATTAAGGACTCACTTGGAAGTGATTCTGGATAAGCCAGAATCACTTATGGAGAAAAGCATCTCCCACTTACTTCTCCATATAATCACTTTGAGTGATTTTAAGTGTTTATGGGGAGAAGTACCTCCCATGTGTTTTTCCATAAAATCACTTAAAATGATTATATGAATAAGTGATTCTCTGTAGAAATAATTATTTACCTATCCAAAATCACTTTCAAACGAGCCCTAAGAGACCCAAATTTGACATGTGGCTCATAGCTAATATCAATGTTGGCCTTACAAGTTAAAAGTCGTATGTACGTGCCCATAACAACTTATGACAGCAGAAATTATGTGACCACATAAATCGACATAATAAGACACCAATTTTCTTTAAATTTTTAGAGTGGTGTTAAACGAACTCTAACATTAATTGAGTAATAATATTATTTATATTTTACAACCTGATATTTTAAATTACTCTTAGAATATGGAAAGATGATCAAATTCGAGCACACTTTGTGGTGAACATAGCCCACGATTGCTTGTTTATTTTTTCTGTTGATAAGTTTATTACATTGTTCTATAAATAATTAGTTTATTAGTTTAATTTGCGTCATCGTTGTTGTATGACTTGCAATATGTTGGCCGCATTTTTGTATTCTTAGACTTAATTGTATGCCATGCCGATTACTAAGTCGAAGCCAAAAAAATTAAATAAAAAAAGGTCAAAGAGGACCCAACAACGGTTATGTCGACCATTTATGGGTCGAGACTTTTCTAGACAACTTCCGTTCATCAGAACTTTTTTATTTATTTGTATATCTAATAAAATTGGAATAATATGAAGAAAAACAAACATGACAATTCAAAAAGCGTCCAAGAAAAATAAAAGTCTATAGGAGTATAATATAATTCAGAATAACTTAAGGAGAAAGGTTCCTAAAATGCTTTAGGGCAAAATAAGTTGATGCTCAGTACAATTTAATAATTCAGAATAATTTCAAGGGCATTTGAACGAAAAGTCTCTGGCTTCCCATACTCCAAATGAGATGAGGTCTGCAGGCATTTCATGATGCCGGCTTTGTAAGATGACATTTAAACATTCAGGTTCAAAGATTTTTTTTTTTGGTCGATAGATTCAAAGGTTCGTGTCATATACAGAAAACATTTTGTATCATGCAATATGGTTTCAAATCACAGCAGTAGAAGAAAATGAAGGTGGATTCAAAGCATAGATAACAGCTGCAAAATATCCTGTCAGTATGTAACAAAGCTTTCTGATTCAAAACATAACCATAACAATTCATCCACAAATCTAATTGGTAATGGCAACTAAACACACAAAGTTCTGATTCATATTAAGAAGCTTTGATACACCTACTAATATGCCGGAAGATAGGGTGCCGGATACCATCCCCTACGACGACATGGCAACCCCTTGGGCTTTAGGGTCACCTAGTTTCCAACTAAAAGAACCACACAGGTACCATCCATAATATGAAATCAATCATATATAACTTGAAAGTTCAACCAAACAGCATGTACAAAACGTTAATCTCCGCAGCATTGGATTAGCAGGCGAAACACAATACCAAAGTTACAAAAGTCCAAGAATGAATGAGAAGCCAGTTTAGCATGCCCGTGTAAGGACAGATCATCCGGACATAGGGTTAAGCCTAGACCATTAATCACAACATTCTTGCAATGTGAAATGCTCCATGTTCAATATAAGACAGGAAGTGTGGCATTAGTAACGCAGATCAAGAGCCATGACACCATCTTCAACTTGTTTCTGTAAGTTTGACGAATTACATTCTATTTGTCCCGACTTATGTACAGTTCTAGGGAGGTCAATACTTACTGGAAATCCTTTCTCAAACACAGGATAAAGTTCAAACAACTAAACACTGTCACAATGCATTCATTTTTAGTTTATTCCTCGAATTACTCAGCAACCGAATCAAATGCAAATGAAAGATACAGACGGGAAATAACACAAAAATCAAACAGAATGTTCGTTCCTCTTGTTTGGATTTCCTAAGAAACCAAAATGAAGCTATTTGTAAAACTCATTGAACTTATAACTTGCACAAATAATCTAATAGAGAACTGCACAGCCTATACTCAAAAGAATGAAAAAACACTCTGAACCAGAACTGAAAATAAATACTAAAAAAGACATAAATTTTAACAACAAGCAGATTCAAAAGGGTCTCTGCCAATTCTTAAACCGTGTAATTCATCAATTCCCAGCAATCCATAACCTATTAATTAGTACACAAACCAGTAACCGCAATGACTTGCTAACTCAATTAACATTCATACACAAGAAATCAACAAATTAGGGTTTTCATATTCATTTTATTTTTCACAAATGAACCTGTTCCTTAGTGTGCTTTTCTCCTCTGGGGCTGCCTCTCTTTCTCAGTAGCTAGTCTGTATATCCAATACACCTAACATGATGCAAAACGAGAGAAAATCAGATATCAGAGTATAATTGAATCCCAACCCTAGGAGCTGAAACCAAAAAGAAAAGAAAATAAAGAAATGGAAAAGTTCTGAGAGTACCAAAGCAAGGACATGAGCTACTATTAGGAGAACGACGATGAACGGGACTGCTTCTAGGATCCATGGCCGAAGAGATATCTGCTGCGGATTCGCCATTCGATCGAAATCAGAGGGTTTAGAAGAGAGAGATGGAGAGTTGAGCACAGCAATCACTTAGGGTTTACGATTTCGCTGGTTTACTGTACTGATGAAGTTTACTAGAGAGTCTAGAGACGAGCGGAACGTGACACAGGCAAATGGGAACGGAGCGAGAGTCGGGTCACTTTAACCCGAATTTGAGCCCAATAAATATTGGGCCTCATGGGCTCACGGCCCACGGTCTTATCCAATACAAATCCAACAACAAAAAATAATTAAAAGAAAATAAAACTAAAACCCCCATAGGCGGTTCACTGGTGTGGTGTCCGTAAGAGGTGTCAAGTACGGTGGTAAACGCGGCAGCTTTCTCGGTCTCTAACCAATCTCTCTCTTCTCTCTCTGTGATCACTGGAGCATTACTACAAACGGTTTCGCTGCAAATCTATATACCTGTGATGGGTTCGTGAGCTCTGCTTTCCTCTATAATTTTGCCGCCGATGAGGAATGTCTTTGCTACGCTCAAGCGTCACCGCCATGTCACTCTGCTATCCAAAAGTACCGCTCTTAACCTTCTGCTTTACCTCGCATTTGCTTTGGGATTTTACTTATTCTCTGTTTGGTTGATGAGAAAATGCGGGAAGAAAATTGCGTTCGTAAAATTCAATTGCTTATTCGCTAATTTGTCGATTTGTTGCTTAATTATTTTGACTAGTTTACCACATGGATCGCCTAATTGCCTCATTAAATTCATGGTGATATTTACACTCGTGGATTATGATACCGGTAATTGTCTCTATAGTCTTCACTTATTAGTGACGTATTGGGGTTTTTTTTTTCGGTGCAGCTTTACGCCATGACAGAAATATGGAGACCGTTATACCAAAATGCATACCATTGGGACGCCATAAGTATGTTGAAATTAGATGGAAACAAGATAATTGGTTTCCATATCAGTTGTTACAACGACATTGGTAAGTTCATGACTATCTTGAGTATCTTCAGTGATGGGAATTCAAGGTACTTGTTTCTCTTGCACGAAATGCTTCATTTTCTTCATTCTTTTTGATGCAGTATTTCCACCAGCGTGCATGGTGAAAGGCCAACTGCAGAGTATGCAAAGTTGAGGAAGGAATCACTAGAAACTCAATTTAGGCATGCTCTTGGAGCTTATGGCTCCAAAAGTCCATTTTTGGCTTTGTATAGAGCAGCAATTGTTTCATTTTATGTGTTGAAGCTGACAATCTGGCAATTCTTTGTCCATGACATAAAAAAACGCGCCGTCAAGGTAATTGACAGATACTTTATTTATTTTACATGCCATTGTGTTGCATATGCTTTTAGTTTTACGTTGCTTTAGTGATGATGTGTCTGTGTCTTGTAGCTGATGTGCAAACACTATGATCTGGAAGCATTACCCAAATCCTATACTTCAAATTACCTCTTTGGATATCCGTAGACTAATAGTTGTAGTTCCATTTTATTTGTTTGGCACATTATTGACTCTCATAAAAGTTAGCATATACATAGTTCCCCCATTTCTTCCTCCTATGGGGAAATGAGAAATCCTTTTTTCATGATTTAAAACACGCAACCGTCTGAAATTTAATGTGATCTTTTGCAGTTTCGGCAAACTCTTATCCACTTGGGACCTTTCTACATCAAGGCAAGCCACTTTCTTTGTTATGAAATTTTCAAGACACCCTTTTCCCCGAATGAGCAATAACATCTAATGAATGCAATCTTATATAATATCTTATTTCGTGATGGCAAGATCTACCCAGTTTACCCAATTATGTTTGAATTTACAGCTCGGGCAGGCTTTGAGCACTAGACCGGATATATTACCAACCGTATACTGCCAAGAGCTTGTTAAGTTACAGGTTACTAGCTTCTTCCTCCCATGAGCCTCCTGTGATAGTGGGTTATGTGATGAAATGTTATAGCTTCCACTATCATAGATCTCTTTACTTCTTCGTTCTTATCAAACCATTTTCTTATATAACAGGATCAAATACCCCCATTTCCAACACGTGTTGCAATTAAATCAATTGAATCTCAGCTGGGTGGTCCCATTTCAAAACTTTTTGCTGACATCAGCCCAGAGCCTATTGCAGCAGCATCCTTAGGGCAGGTCTATAAAGGTTAGAGAGCTGTTTTTTCTTAATGGGAGAAAAAAAATTTCCTTGGATGTATATGCTCATATGCAGCATCCCATTTCAAAAAATTTTGCTGGCATGTCTCTTGAATTTTCTACAGTGATGTTCAAGAAAAAGATGTATACACTTCTCAAGCTGAATGGTTTATTTTGTTGTTTCAAGTTTTGCAGCTCACCTGCACTCTGGGGAGCTGGTAGCCGTTAAAGTACAAAGGCCTGGTATGTCACTTGCATTGACCCTTGATGCCTTATTATTCCATATGATCGGGGGCCAATTAAAGCGATTTGCTAAGGCCCGCAAAGATCTACTTGTAGCAGTGAATGAGATGGTGAGCGTTCTGGATTTCATCTCATGTAGAGTGGCTTCTATCATTTCTCTAAATCTCCATTATGTCTGAGAATGTAGACTTTGGGTTATTTTTCTAGCGTTTACAAGTATACATGTGTGCACACCTATTGATGTGTTTTCCAAGTCAGTGATTGTCATAAAAATGGAAAACTTTTTCTAACAAATGCTATCATTGTTCCCCTACAGTGGAGTTTCCTCTTGTTTTCCAAACTTTTTTCTAACATATGCTATCATTGTTCCCCCACAGTGGAGAGTTTAATCCTGTTTTCCCATTTTCTTTGTTCACCTTCATTTTGTTTCTTATAACATTGATAATGTACTGATGTTCGGTGTTTTATGGTCCCTTTTGAATGAACAGGTGAGGCATATGTTTGATGAAATCGATTACATCCGAGAGGGAAAAAATGCTGACCGTTTTGCTTCTCTCTATGCTTCACGCCCAAGTAAGTTTTCTTGAATGTGTAATAAGTGCAATGTGTTCTTTATGTGAATCCTATACTCAATAATATATAATACTCTCACCAGTGTTTACAGGATTGCCTGCTTCTTGGGGCATCTTCTCTTGTAGGAACATTCTGTAGTGAATTTCTGTCCGGAATGTGCCTAAACATCTTTACCAGTCACATCCATGTTTGGCCTGTTTGAATTGCAATTTTCTGTATCTGTACTATTTGAGGGCTAATAAATTGCTTGTTTTGTCATGGATTCTTGTTCAGAAAAATACAAATTGAGCAAATTATTAGATAACATGAATTATATTTTCACTTGTAGGAATTAATTTATTATATAAGTTGGTGCTTTAGCTCATTTTGAAAGAGCTAGTACGCATTCCATGATAATTACTGTGCTATGCCAAAGGGCAATTCTTGTGTAAGATCGGTTTTAGAGAACAATTTGTCATCTTCTGTTTTATGTGTAATGTCTACAAATGGAGCTGTTATATCAGTAGAACTTCTTTATGATGGACAGGTGATGGGCAAAAAGGTGATTCAAAGCCTACAGCTAGGAGAACTCTTAAACATAAAGAGGCAAACACTATAAAAGTTCCAAAAATATATTGGGACCTTACCTGTAAGGGTGTGCTTACAATGGAGTGGATTGATGGAATTAAGCTTACTGATGACGTTGGCCTAAAGATGGCTGGCCTGAACAGAAAAAAACTTATTGACCAGGTACTTGGCGCGAATAGTTCAACATATATGTGCAGTGGCAGTTTTCCATGATTTGTTTTTCCACTTGTGCCACTGTAGAAATAGGAAATAAAGTATTAGGCAGTAGATTACACAGAGAGTTAAATAAGTTAATTGTGAAAAGTTAAATTATATGTTTTCTTGGTTTAAAAAACCTAGAAAGGTCCAGATCTGATTGGGTTTAATACTTGGGAAAAATTAACTAAAGTGACTTGTAAGACATCTTGTACTAGGCCTATAGCAAAACTTGAATACCTTAGCCCTGTCCTTACACATGTTTATACCAAAGCCATGCATACTCAATAGAAAGTCACATGTTCGTTACACTGACTTTTTAAATGACTTGGAATGGACAGGACTGTATTCTATTTTAATAACATAACATGAAACAAAATAAATGTCACTCATAATGTTTAGCTAAAGAACTAGAGAAATGGTGACTAGTGGACTGGTCCAAAGGCTTTTGGGCTAGCTAGGTCTCCTTAGATGCTCCTGCAACAACTTGCTTGGAACACGAGTTTCAGTTGTATCTTAGGTAGTGATACTGCACATGATTTTTCTGTGTTATTATCAAAATTCTCATCCTGTTTTGCCTCTTCTTCTAGGGATTATACTGCTCTTTGAGACAATTGCTTGAGGTGGGATTTTTTCATGCTGACCCGCATCCTGGTAACCTCGTTGCCACTAATAGTGGTGCTCTTGTGTATTTTGATTTTGGAATGATGGGTGAAATTCCTCGACATTATCGTGTGGGACTTATTCAAGTGGTAAGAGCTGTTGAATTATTTTTAACTCAGGGCACAAGATCAAATTATTGTCAAGCTAAAGATGTTCTTCAAAATAGAGTTTTTAAATATGCATATATGGCATTTTGTCAGTGTAAGGGTATGCCTGCTTCAAATGATATCCTTTTTAGAAATGAGAACCTAACTGTTCAATTGTATGGGACGTTTGGGAAAAGGTAGGAGGATTGCATCCCCTTTGATATTTTTTGAAATCACTTGTATGTAAAATTTCATGTTCTCGGCCT
Organism: Prunus padus; assembly: GCA_024362665.1. Classification (NCBI taxonomy): domain Eukaryota; kingdom Viridiplantae; phylum Streptophyta; class Magnoliopsida; order Rosales; family Rosaceae; genus Prunus; species Prunus padus. The sequence goes on from JANFAM010000020.1 coordinate 34,406,730, forward strand.
CTTGGCTAGGGGAGTTTATATATATGGACACCTGAAAGAAAAAAGTTTGTATTTGGTTTCCTCATGATTATGGTGTTGTTTTAAATCACTTGTATCTCGTTCTGTTATGCAGTTTGTGCATTCTTATTCTTGTATATATGGTGTTGCTAGCTTTTTCTGTATATTGACTTATGGTAACGTTGATAAGTTTCTGTTTCTTTCAGCTTGTGCACTTTGTTAATCGTGACTCCCTGGGTTTGGCAAATGACTTTCTTTCTTTGGGATTTATTCCTGAAGGGGTTGATGTACAATCAGTTGCCGATGCCTTGCAAGCATCCTTTAGTGACCGGACTAGACAGTCTCAAGATTTCCAGGTTTTTGCCTGTGCTCGTTTTGTATATCCATGTAGAACATGCTTGTATCTGGCTGTTCACTTCAATAGTTGTTTTAGATAAGGAATTCAACATAGGGATATTAGGACGTTACAAGTTATGCCGTCACTTATGTTAATCTATGCAGGGCTTCTCACAATTTTTTTTGCTTGTTTTTTCCATTTTTCGCTCAGCCATCTTTCATGCATTTTGCAGCACATTGTCAGGATGGGCTAAAGGAATGTCCTTCCTGGCTCAAGAGATGTATAGGGAAGTTGGCAGCCAACTCTTCTATTCCTGTGCTCTAAGAACTTGGAAATTCATTCAAATGCATATGGCATTTAGGGGTATCCAATTTGTTCATTCTGAATCTTAACAGTAGGTGACCTTACTTAAATTGAGATGGTGTGGCTAGGACCTCTAATGGGAATTTTCTTATTCAGACTAAGGCTCAATTGCTTATAATTAGATGTTCAACTGAGAGATCTGTGCAATATATGCACACTTCTTAGTTCTTTTCTACTTGTATGTAGTCACATTTAAGAGCATGCATCAGCATATCAAATTTTTTTCTTTTCAATAATGAACTACGTATAATATTCTGTAGATTACTTTGAATCTATATGTTAGTTTGGACATGATGCTTGGATTATAGTTAAATGAACATAGGTATGCTAGTTTCTGCTAGTTGACTTTTTTATGAAATTGACATCCTCTTGTTTTGCTTCTCTCCTTGTTGGGCACTTCTCCAGTCAGTAAAAGTATGTCCTTCGATTTAATTCTTGCAATGGATTACAGGGAATAATGGACCAACTCTACGATATTATGTATGAATTTAACTTCTCTCTTCCTCCGGACTATGCCCTGGTGATAAGGGCCCTGGGATCACTAGAAGGCACTGCCAAAGTCCTCGATCCTGCTTTCAAAGTCATTGAGAGTTCATATCCTTTTGTGATTGGAAGACTTCTGGCTGACCCAAATCCTGACATGAGAAGAATTTTAAGACAGCTTCTCATACGTAATGATGGATCCATAAGGTGGAATAGGCTAGAACGCCTGGTAGGTTGCCTAATTTCTTTGTTTCCCATAATCTAGCATAGTTGATGCATAAATAGAATCGTGTATTTGCACTTAACTAAACAGATACGTATGTATTTTCATGAGCATAGTTTTAAAAGGTCCTTTAAACGATTGAAGTTCACATAGTTGTTTCTGCTTCACGAGGACTCCAATCTTAAATGAATCTGCAAATTGTCTTACACACTTAAATTTTGTAATACTGACCTGGTTAATACATTATAACCTTGTATACATGTCAGTGGAGTGGAGTATTGTTCACATATGGGATCCCCCAAGCCAGTTTATAGTAAAAAGTTCTTTTTGATAATTGACCTTTACTATAATATGAATTAGTCAAATACTTGTATTTCTATCAACTTTCAATGTTTTTACCAGGCATCTATTTTTTGTTCCAGATTGCAGCAATATCTGAACAGGCTTCTGAGTCTGCTGAGGAGCACCCTAATTCTGGGGAGAGTTCTCCAAATCCGTTGAGAAGTAAATCATTTGACATGCATGCTGTTGTTGCCGCCACTGAAGATCTTTTACACTTCATTCTCTCTGAGAAGGGTCAGAGGGTGCGTGTATTCCTTGTTCGGGATATAATTCATGCAGCTGATGCTTTTCTTCAGGATGAAGTTGTCGGTTGCATGTTCGACGAGAAGCCTGAAGCCAGAGGCTCACCTGAGTCTGAGGTTGTTCTAGAAATTGTGTTTCTACTCCTCCATAATAGATAATTTGATAAGCAAGTGGATTAGGAAACATGCAGTACTATCTTGTATGGTGAGGTTGATTATCCGTTATTTTCTTCTTGTCGCAGGGACACGACACGCTCAAAAGGGTCGTAAATGGGTTTCGGTATCTCCGTCAAGCTGTAAAGTTGGCCCCAGAGGTGTGGACAGAAATGCTTGTACGCATGGCACTCACACCCGAGGTTCATAGATTTACATTAGACATTCTTTCATCGCTGATCATTCATTTAAAAGGCAAAATCCCAGAAACTACTTGGGTTTGTATATCTAGACTCATGCACAAGATGGCAAAAAACCGCAGCTCTTCTGAATTTTGAAATTATAGTATATTTTGATTCAAGTTTTATTGCAACCCTTTTTTACCCGTTTGCAATGTGTTTCCATAATTGTATAAACCGTAAGGAGTACTTCGCACTCAAAATGAAAAGGGGAATACTTGTCGAGCAATAACTTTGTGGTGAAGTTGAGGGTTTGCTTGAAACCCACTGTGTGAGTTCAAAGAGTTGATTGCTTCTTGTCCATTTGATCCTCTTTAGTTTTGACCCTCAAAATTTAGTAGAGGCTCGCTCTTTCAAGAACTCCTTCGACCATGGCCATGGGGCACTCACCGGGCCACCGACCTCGTGCCCTTATCGCAAGGGAATTAAGGTGAACCAGAGAAAATTAGAGAATCTTAAAGCTCTCATTTATTGAAAATGACACCTCTTTAGTCTCAAGACAATTTACATTCGTGATGGTGAAGGAATGTGAAAGATAATTTGCATTAGCAAAACTTCGACAGTATGAGAAATGGAGACAACTCCTCTTCGAGAGAAAGATCTTGTATGTATTGATGAATATGCAACTCACTAGTTTCTGTCGGTGGATATTTGTGAGTTGAATGATGCTCCGTGGCATCATATTTCTTGTCCTTGTTCATTTCGGATTGTTTTGAATTTATGGATGGATAGACCAGAGAGTTAGAAAGGGATCTTCCCTTTTGTTTTTTTGTTTTCTTTTTGAAGAAAAGTGATGATGAAATGGTATGTGTTTGACATTTTTATACAATTTTTATTACTAACATGCACATCATTGATGCTGTTTAGAAAGTTTAGTGGGAGAACATAAAATGTGGGGTTTTGCTTAAAATAACTACGTCGGTGACCTATGCAAACCATAGTCGTTGTTGACGTTTAGAAAAATATTGAAACCTAAAATATACATAAGTTGTGATCCGTGCAACTACAGTTGTAATGCACATATAACAAATCTTCTATATTTTAATATCTTATCTAACCCTGTAACAAATTGTAACTCAAGTGATTAAGAGCAGTCACTTAGAGCATCCATAATGGGCTAGACCACCTCTTTAGACAAATTTTAGGGAGGAATTGGAAAAATACAACTCCAACCATGCTCTCTATCCACCTCCTAAAATATGGAGACCTCTAGGAGGTCCTACATCCGAGGAGAGAGAAATAACTCCTAGTAACTCCCTATAATTTAATGAGTATTTCAAACATTTAATTAATGCTAATTATTTTTTAATAGAGATTGACCAATTAAAAAAGAGTTATAGCATTTATGATTCCCTAAGTTAGAGAACATGATTGGAGTTTAAATTTTATAGAGAGCTCCTAAAATAACTTTTATACATTTTTAGCTAAAATTTAACTAAAAAATAGAGAGCATAATTGTGGATGCTCTTAGAGCATCTACAATGGGCTCACTAAATCACATCCTTAGACAAATTTTAAGGAGGAATTGGAAAAATACAACTCAAACCATGCTCCCTATCCACCTCCTAAAATAGGGAGACCTCTATGAGCTCTTAAATGCAGGAGAGAAAGAACTCCTAGTAACTCCCTATAATTTAATGTTGTTTTGTTCTATGCATGTTTTAAACTTTTAATTAATACTAACTATTTTTTATATAATTTTTTTAATAGAGATTGACCAATTATATTGAATCAAAAAATAATTATAGTATTTATGACTCTCTAAATTAAGGAGTATGATTGGAGTTCAAATTTTATAAAGAGCTCCTAAAATAGCTTTTGTATGTTTTTAGCTACATTTTAACTAAAAAATATAGAGCATGATTGTAGATGTTCTTACTTCTGCACTTAAGGTCTGGTGCTCAAATTCTCCTTCCCCCAATATCGCTTGTATTAAAAATATATATATCTTATCTAACTCCAAATTAGTTGAATACTATTTGATCCTATTAATTTGTTATGTTAAAATAAGTTAATCCGAGGACTGATCACTGGTCAAAGGAAAATTGGCTTATTAATTTTGAGATTTCAAAGCATAAATACAAGTTTAATTAATGTTGCTCGTTTTATGCAGCTGTGTTATTAGGGTTTGACTCTGATGACTCTGATGACTCTGATGTCTCAGTTTGGAGCTCTAGAATTTTCCTGTAATAATTCCACCGTCTGTCCATTGATCTAATCTTCACACACAAAATGCTGATTGACTGAAGTTTAATTTCCAAAATTACATATTGACCTTAATTTTTTTTTGGACGAAGCATATTGACCTTAATTGGATTGCTATTTATTGTGTTTTGGGGATTTGACTCGGTCTCGCTTCATGCTGGGGCGACGCGTGTGACTCGCTCCCCGCCAACAGTTTTAGAACTCAACAAACAAAATAACTAACCCCCAATTTAATCATTTTTTAATTAAATTAAAATTACAGTTTTTAATTCTGAAATTATCTTTTGAATTTGTTTATTCGATTAAAAAAATAAACAAAAGTTTTGTAATTATTTCCTTCCGCTGCTTGCGTTTGCAAAAACTGAAACCAAAAATAGAAGAGAATCCGCTTTGGCTTCTCTCACTCTCGTCGTCCTTTTCTTAACTTCGACGACCTTTTAATTTCTCTCTCTGTCTCTCTGTCACTTCTCTCTATGGCATTTCCTTTCTACAGGTACTTTCTCTCTCCCCCTCCCTCTCTATTTCACATTTCATCTTAATTACCGCCTAATTTTCTCTTCCAATTTCTCATCTCCAAGGTGTTTCTTGTTATATTGATGAACATCAAGATCCGTATATTGCGTCTGAACTTTTTTAATTTTTTTTTTCAATGATTATATAATATAGTGTAGAATTTGTGTTTTTAATTTTGATTTTCGCGTGATATGCAGGTTAAACTCAGCAATTTATGATATTCCTGGAGTGATTTGAGCTATATTGGCAACAATAGGTCGTGTCATTCATATCATCGGTTCCCTATATATAGCAATCACTTTAGCTGTTTTTCTTCAATATCTAATTTCGGTCAAAGAAACAAGAAGCGAGCAATTTGAAAATTCAAGCAACGAGAAGAAGATGGGTTATCTCAATTCCGTTTTGTCACCTTCAATCCAGGTTCATGCTGACGACCCACCTGTAAGCGGCGGGGGGCTCAGGTTATTGAACTCTCCCTTTTATCAATTTCTGTTTTTTTGGTTTGGATCTGGAGTCTCTCCAATTGGTATCTTTTTTATGGATTGTCATATATTCCTTTCGTAGCATTTTATTTTATGGGAACCTATGTTTATGTTTTATTTCATGTATTATTATGACTTGTGATTTATTGGGTACATTTATTGTGTGAAGCTCTTCAGGAAGCAATCCTGAATTTGGGTTTTTGTCTGATCTCATGCATAAGTCTAAGTTTTGTGGAAATTTTGGTGTGTAATTTGGATTGTATGATGCTTTTATTGTATTATATACTTTCATGAGATGACCTATGAATTCTGGTCCTGGTGATATTTATTTTTTAGGGAAGATTTTCGTTGATTTGGCTATTGCACTAGTCCTGTGAATTCTCAATTTAATTGGATGGTTGGGTAAAGGGTGATAGAATTTAGGTCCATCAATCATTTAACAAGTGTTACACAAAAACAAGAGAGGAAAATATATGACATGCATGATCACAGAAACTTGTAATTTATGTTTTGTCATGTGCGGGCTGCACCCATGTTGCTACGTCTCCCTTAATTACCGTTTGTCGTGTTTGGCGCCGCCAAACATAAAGATTGTGCAAAGTATTATTTTTGTTTTGCTTGTTTGCTGGATCTTCCAAATGATGCTGTCTGGAATTTTGCATTTGTGGACACGCTGAAAAAGCTTTTCATTGGCATTATGATTGTGTGACAAAATATGCATTCGTTTTTAATCTCCACGTGCCTGAGCGTGTAACTCATATTGGAAACATGTACCTCATTGGATTTTGCTAAAAAGTTATGGTTATTTCCCTTCCTGCATTGACACCTGAAATTTGGTTCTTAAATGCTATTGGAATTGAATATGGATATTCACCTTTTAATTCTTTACTGTTTCTGTTACATGTCATTTTTTACAATGGTTCGGACTAGTCTCACTATGTGTGATGTTAAATGTGTTAACAGTCAGAATGGAAAGTTCAGTTATGGATATGCAAGCTCTCCGGGGAAAAGATCTTCTATGGAAGACTTTTATGAGACAAGAATTGATGGTGTTGAGGGAGAAATAGTTGGTCTCTTTGGAGTTTTTGACGGTATATATATCTCTCTCAGACACACACACACACACAAACACACACACGAATGCCCGTGCACACACAGGGATAGGTGTGAATATATCATGCTTAGCATCGTTTACATACACAATTATGCAGATGGCTGTGAGGTGTGGATATGTATTAAATCTTTGCTAATTTTCATCCTTCTAGTATGGGTATAATCTTCATATATTTTCTTTGGTTTATTGTTTGCTCACTCAATAATATTGTTGTTAGTATGATATTATGTGATTTTAATTGTTGAGTGGGTTTCGGTTTGCGTCAAAGTTGAGATCTCACCCTTGATCAACTTGTCAGTTTACGCATGGGGTCGAGCTATTCTAGCTGGATAGTGGAAATCTTGGTCTTTGCCACACTGTGGTGGTGATCTTCTGACCAGATGAACCTCTGGGGCTCTATTCTGATACTTCAAGCTCTACATGCTTAATTCACATTAACTCGCTAATCGGATTTGATTAGTATTTCATGGAGCAGCAGCTCTGTTGTATTTCCATCTGGTTTGACTGTATATGTAATCATTCTTTCTATTCTTCTCTTGTTGGATTAGTTTCTTAGTAAGTCTTAATTAATTGGTTAGCATTCTTCCAGTCATAGTGCGCTATTCATATGGAGCATTTATACATAAGCATACACAGAGAACACTTTTACTCATATCGTGTTTGTATAAATATACTTTCAAACTTTTTGAAAGCAAGAAGATAGGTGACACTGAAAAATTCTGCGTTATATTGAATCAGGTCATGGGGGTGCACGTGCTGCTGAATATGTCAAGCAAAATCTTTTTAGTAATTTGATCAGGCATCCAAAATTTATCTCTGACACCAAATCTGCTATAGGTTTGTCACTTCTTACCTGTAGCCTGCAATTTTTTGGTTGCTTTCTAATTAATCCTTTTCAGTTTTCTACTTTCAAAAAAAAATTACAGCATTTAATTTCCTGTTCCTGCAGCTGATGCATACAACCATACAGACTCTGAATTTCTGAAATCAGAAAATAATCAGAATAGAGATGCTGGGTCAACTGCTTCCACTGCGATCCTAGTTGGTGAACGTTTGCTTGTCGCGAATGTTGGGGATTCCAGAGCTGTGATATGCAGGGGTGGTAACGGTAAGACTTTGAAGATTGTCCGCTCATCAGTTATGATTTTAGCATCAAAGACTACAAGTTCGAGGGTTGAAGGGACTTTTGTGCCCTGTGTCTTATGTTTTGCTAGATGGTATAACCGGAGAGAGAGAGAGAGAGAGAGAACTCTTTAATGGTAGCACATTATTTGAGCTAAAAGTATATGGATACTGGAACTTCATGGTTGTAGAGAATTTTGTTGAATGACAGTATTGTGCTATAAAATGTTCACATGTTTCATGGTTCTGTAATATTATCTTGTCATATCTTGCAGCTATAGCTGTTTCAAGAGATCACAAGCCAGACCAGACTGATGAGCGGCAACGGATTGAGGAAGCAGGAGGATTTGTAATGTGGGCTGGTAAGTTTTATCATTGTTTTGAAGATTTTTCATGAATTGGTAGATGATTGTGTTCTTGATGACGGAGATTGTATCAACAGGAACTTGGAGAGTCGGAGGTGTTCTCGCTGTTTCTCGTGCATTTGGTGATAGGCTGTTGAAGCAGTATGTCGTTGCTGATCCAGAAATCCAGGTTTGATTCGTTTTGCTGATACTTGATAGTCAATACACACACACATATGGGTGTTCAAGGATGTTTAGTCTTTTGAGGAAAGCACAATTCTCATAGAAACTTTAAAATTTTCATGATTAGTGTTAATCTCAGACACTGAGAATATTTGTCTGATTAACTGCATTTTGAGTTCTTTATTATCAATACTAGTCCTATGTGATTTGAAGAATTTGTTGATTGGTATTGCCTTGTGGTTTCCATCCCTAGCTTGTCGGCATATTTTATTAACTTGCTTTATTTTGGCAGGAGGAAAAGATTGACAACTCTCTTGAGTTCCTTATCCTTGCAAGTGATGGACTGTGGGATGTTGTCACCAATGAGGTTTGCCATGATTTTCCTTTTTTCTTTTTACTGTTCTGCCATACGGTTGATATGATGGAGGGTGAAATGACAGCATGCCTTTGGAGCCTAAAACTTTTTGTTCTGTATTTGACTACTTGACTAACCAAACAGTAATCAATCCTTCTGAGTAAATTGTTGGGATGTTTGTCCTTTATCCCTATTTTGCTGCGATTATACGGTTTTTTTACAATTAGCAAACCGATTAGATGACTTGGTAAGACCCTGACTGGTTCTTGACCTTATTTCTATAGGAGGCCGTCGCAATGATCAAACCAATTCAGGACCCAAAGCAGGCAGCAGAGAGGCTAATGCAGGAAGCATATCAGAGAGGAAGTGCAGACAATATTACCTGTGTCGTGGTTCGTTTCTTGGCTAACCAAGGGGGCACCTCTCGTAGCAGTTCCGGGTAAGCACCTGCTCATGCTCAGAGTCAGAGCAAGGGGCTTGGAATCCTACCAGATTGGTGGTAGGTCAGGTGCAATAAAACTCAGTGGTTAATAGTTTTAGAACATCTGTGGTAGCGTTGTACTTTAAAAAGAATAGAGAGACATGGTCAAAACTTACATGGCTGCAAATGTGTATTACATGTCTTCAGCCTATATAATAGCATAGACTTGTGTATGTGAACTTAGATCTTGTACTTTGACAGTAAGTGTAGCAGAAATGTCAATGTGTTTGTAAAGTGTTTTCTCATTTCGTTTGCTCTCTGTAAATCTAAGCGTTAATTCAAGTGTTTTTTCACTTCTTTTATTACCTTTCATGGCAAATTATGCGATGAAGAATAAACGAGGAAAATAAAAACTCCTTTGTATTTTTTTTGGTAATTCTTATTTTATCCTCGTGTTCAAAGACTTTTTGGTACTAAAAATAAAACCAAGTATTTCTCAAGTTTGAGCTTTGTTTTCAAGACCAGGTATTTCTGAACCGTTCGATTGAAGACAATCGGCACTTGTCTTCACCCGCACGAGCTCTTTGCCCAAGCTAAACAGAAACCAAAATTTTCCAGGGGAAAAATCACTGAACTTCACCAAAACTTATCTCATTAAGAAGCTCATAAATATTTTAGTGTTTACATATAATGAGCCAGAAAACCTACTAGACAACTAAACTCTGATATGGTATAATGAAAGCTAACTGGAAAACAAACCTATATACCCATGATGCTTTGTTTCTCTCTCTCTCTCTCTCTCTCTCTCTCTCTCTCTCTCTCTCTCTCTCTGACCTTTCTCCACATTTCTACTCCGATAATAGATAGTGAATCAGTGAGTGATAACAATTTACAAAAGGAGAACAAAGAAGAAGAAAGTTTTTGAACAGAAGTAAAATTACATTTCTGTAGAGTAGAGAGAGAAAGAGCAGGACTCAGAAATATTGAATGGTATCGGCAAGGCAATTTTGCCATTACGCACGACGAGCGAACCAAATTGTTATCCTCATCGTCCTCCTTTCTTTCTACACTAAAAAAAGAAAACTAAACTGGGCAACAACAACAAAAACAAAAAACAAAAAACAAAAAATCGAAAATCGAAACCAAAAACAGAAAAAAGAAGAGAAAATAAGGAACAATGAGAAACCTAACTAGCTATTTATTAGTTACACAAGCAGCAAAGAAAAATGGACAGTTGTTCTCTCTCGCTCTCTCTCTCTCTCTCTCTCTCTCTCTCTCTCTCTCTCTCTCTCTCTCTCTCTCTCTCTCTCTCTCTCTCTCTCTCTCTCTCTCTCCGTGCATATTGCAATAACAACAGAGGGTTGGGGGCTTTATATAATGGGGGTGGTGTCTCTTTGTTCAACTTATTTGATCTAAAAAATCAGGTGGAGATGCCCACATTTGCATTATCGTCTGCCTTGCTTACCAAGGCTGGTGGAGCCCACATAAAATAAAATAAAATAAAATAATGAAGTTTGTCTGTCATCTTCCCTTGCAGCCAACCACACATTACGGTTGTTCAACTTATTTGATCTAAAAAAATCGGGTGGAGATGCCCACATTGACATTACCGTCTGCCTTGCTTACCAAGGCTGGTGGAGCCCACATAAAAAATTAATAAAATAATGAAGTTGGTCTGTCATCTTCTCTTGCAGCCAACCACACATTACGGGTAGGGGTAATCATTTGTCCCGCAGCCTGTGGGCCGAAGTGGGTAATATGAGATCTGACGGGTTAAAGTCCGGCCCAGTTTGGTAGTTGGGCTTATTCAATCCAGCCCGTTTGAAGGTTGAGTAGAATTTGAGCTTAGCATTGAAATTCTCGGCCCAAGAGCCTGCCTAAGCCCGGCCTAAAAAAACCCATCTAGGCTCGACCCAGCCCATCATAAATAAATAAATAATAATAATAGTATATAATTATTATAGATGTCCAAATATTCAAAGAAACAAGCCCATTGTAATAAACAAAAAGAAACAATGTACATATTTTATAGTGATGCACTCAAAAACTTTTTTTTTATAGACTTAATCGAAATAATCAAATATATTTTATGAATTAATAAATTTATTGTTATATTTTAAACATATAGTTTAAAAAATTTGTTATCATCAGTTGTTATGAATTAATAAGTTAAAAATTTTCATCGTTGTCTAAAAATTTATAACAAAAAGATATATATAAAAACTTTTTAAAAAGTAGGGTTATTAGGTCTATTAGTCCCTCAACTTAGACCCGATTCGCATTTTCATCCTCAATTTCCAAAATCATTCTACTGCCTCTAACTTTAGTTTGGTAGGACAAATAGTCCTACCATCAATTTTGTTAACTTTTTCTGTTAAATACAAGGACAAAATAGTCTTTTTGTATTAAAACAAAAAAAATAGTATTTTTATATTTTAAAAAACAAATAAAAATCAATAAATAAAAATAATCCCTTTCACCATAGATTCATATTTTTAGTGAAAGGGATTATTTTTATTTATTTTTAGTGAAAGGGATTATTTTGATTTTGATTTTTTTTAATATAAAAATACTTTTTTTTGTTTTAATATAAAAAGACTATTTTGCCCCTGCATTTAACATAAAAAAGTTAACAAAATTGACGGTAGGACTATTTGTCCTACCGAAACTAAAGTTAGAGGACGAGTAGAACGATTTTGGAAATTGAAGGACGAAAATGCCAATCGGGTCTAAGTTGAGGGATTAATAAAACGATTAACCCAAAAAAGTATTATAAAATAAAATAAAAGGACATGCCTCTCTAGGCCCATCGGAGGCCGGCTCAGAAAGCCCACCAAGGCTTTTGAAATCTCGACCCAGCCCAACTCGAAAAAAGAAAAATCCCAACGAGGCTCGGCCCAAGCCCAAAAATTTCTGGCCGGCTTAATGAAGAACCATAATCATGGGTGCTTTAGGCTATATAAAGGCTTCATCTCCATTCCTATGCCCCTAGGAGAAGTGAAACACACCAACTGAGTGTAGGGCGGAGAGGAAGGAAAGAAGAGAATGATGAAGAGAGTGAGGGGGAGAGAAATTCTCCAAAAGAGAAAAATCAGTGAGCCAGTGAGATTGTAAACACTAAAGTTTTAGTATTATTATTTTACATAGTGGAAAAGTTATTATTGCTACTCTATGAGGACGTAGGCATGACCGAACCTCGTTAAATATCTTATCTTATTTACTTCACGTGCAACTCAATATTCTCGCATATACCATCCATTTCACAACAATACTGAATATTTTGTTTATACAATGAAAAGAAAAGTAGATGTAAGCATTAATAATTAATAATAAACTAAGTATGATTGCTCCCTCTAAAACAAAACGTGCTTGTGCTTCAGATGAATTTCTAAATGTGGAAACAAATATTTTAGTACCCAGTTTATAGGGCGGCTAAAATTATTTAAGTTTTATTTAATTAGTACAAAATATTATTTTTTTTTTTTTTTGCCAAACACAAAATATTATTCAGAGAGTATCCATCTATTGTTTAAGGCAGGAGGCTTGATCAATTTCTACCCTTATTGAAAGAAAACAAATACGAATATAATATGGATAAATAAGTAATTACAAATTTCTTAGATTAAATAAAACAACTCTCTTTTTATCTGCAATAACTATCACCATTTTTCATCCTCCTACTCTAACTGCTGCTTCTAGCATGGATGTAGATAAAGTCAAGATGGGATATGTAGGCTGCTGCGTGCCCACCTCAAAACGTCGGCGTTTCTCTTCGACCATCACAATCAACACCAGCAGCAGCTCGTCGGGCCCATGCCGACAATAAGGGCTGAGCTCACCACGACATTCATTGGGTTGAGCCCAGCATTATTTAGGCCGACCGAGTGTTGTTGTTCTTTGTTAAATCCTAAGGCCCAAACCCAAAATAAGCTGTGGAAAAGTATGAAAGGATCTTTTCCCACTCATATATATGACCTTAAATACGAAGTAACTGCTCTTAATCACTTGAGTTTACGACAATCTTGCACTTCACCTTCACTTATTTCAATTTTCATTCTTGTTGATTGTTCTAGACTCCTCGAGTATAATCAACTAATTAAAAAAAATTTAGCAATCAGGAAAGGAAAACATGGGCAATTTTAGCAAAAGAAAAAGTTAGGGAGATTATCTTTAGAAACCAAATTGTGTATCATCTCCCACCTAACAAATGTCGCGGGTACTGAGTCAGAGGCTTTAGCTTGCCCAAACCTTATCCAATTAATAGTTAATTGATTCGCTAATTATATTAAATTAATCCTAATCAGAATTCAGAATCACATAAACCAATAACAACTTAGATTCTGATACGCTTAATACAAAACTCATTACTGCATATATATTTAAAAACTTGTACAAAATCGACGGTCAAGATTTCCACGGATCGTTCAAAATACATCATTTCTTAGTCTTACGGTTACCATATTTACATAACTACGATCAGAATTTCCGAAAACGAAAACGAACAATACAAAGCTTACTGGTTCTGGTTACAAAGTTACTACAATGAAAACTAGAACGACGGAACGACGCCGTACCGGCACAGACGTTCTGCTTCGATTTCCACTTCTGTGCGCTTAGCGAACCTGCCTTTGATTCGCGGTCTCGTCTCCGCATACGCTTTCCTCGAAGCGTAACGTATCGTCTTCTCGAACTTTCGGTTCTTTCGCTTCTCTCTGTACCTCAACACCCTCGCTTCGCGATCCGCCGATGAAATCTGCACCGCCTGATGTGTTGACTCCAAGGCCGAGCTCATTGACTTGGCGTCAGGATCGCACACGTCCGTCATCGTGTTACCATCTGGTACAACGCTAACGTCCATAGACGACGGTGATACCTGAGCCGCAAAGCACAAGATCAGAGACTCCGATTGAAAATCAATAATAATTTAGCCTCTGTTTGGTTAGTGAGAAAATAGAGTACTTACACTCTGGCTCAGACACTGAGCGTGGAAGCCATAGACGTATGGCTTGGACGCGGCGGAGAAGTCAATTTCGAAGCTGTGGTCGTTGACGAGCTGAGGCTGAACGCTTTTGCTCTGAACCGGCACGACGCCGTCCGTACCGCAACTGTTCTGCTCCTGAGCATCTTCAAGCTTCGGATCCACATGCCCGTAGTCCAGATCCAAATACGGATCCATTTCCTGGAGAAAGTACTCGCCTGAGTTCAGATCCGGATTTTCCATTGCCTTCGGATTTGGGAGCAGCCACGAAGCAGCCTCGGCCTCTTCCCTGCTCACCTCAGTCTCTGCGTCTTGACCGTCCACGTCGGAGAAGTAACGGTCGTCGAGGAAGTTGACGACAGATTTGACGACGGGGACTGAGTTGGCGGCCACGGGGACTCGCTCGTGGCGACGACTAAGAGGGTTGGCCGAGTGGATGTCTCGATCACACGTGACGCAGAGAGCGGCGTCGTCGGCCTTGCACGTTACGTGAGCGGGGGCTTGCTCGCAGACCTCGCAGAGCCAGACTCGGGCGTGGCGGGAAGCGAGCTTGTTGGCGGTGTGGATCTTGGAGTCACAGTTGACGCAGAGGAAGGCTGAGTCAGCTCGGCAGAACAGAGTTGCCGTCGCCGATTTGCAATAGTCACAGAGCTTCGACGCCATAATCCAACGATGCTGTGCTGTAATAAGTCTGATAAAAAACACACACAGGAACTCTCTCTCTCTCTCTCTCTCTCTCTCTCTCTCTCTTTTGTGTGTTCTGATCAAGTATGTCTATCCGGTGGGCCTGGGGATATCTAGGGATTGGCCAATGAGGAAGCGATACGTGGATGAAACTTAGCCAAAAGGTGGGATTGCCGAGTTAATGTTTGTGTGCTGTCAATTATCAATTTTAGGTGGAGCCCACGGGCGATGGTCTTCGTTTGCTTGTAGGTTTACTTGCCTTGGCTTTTTTCGCAATGTCGTGGTGAGAAGCATGTGTATGTGGGGGGCCCACAATAATGGTGGGTGGGGACCTTACACGACCCTCCGATCGACCTCTCAATTTCGTAACAAATTTGAAATTTGTGTTATGCAACTGTTACAACTTACATGGTGTTTTTTTTTACTTTCAAAAATTACATGGTGTTATTTATTCACAAATGAAACAATAATAAATATACATAAATTTTGAAAAAATATATATAAATGAATTGATAATATCAGGTGTTGCAAATCAAACCAAAAATTTACTCCAAGTTGTTGGGTGGGAACTTTTATTTTATGTTCCCGTTTCAACATCGTTTTTGTTTTCTCTACCAACACTATTAGTAATGCAACGATAATTATAAAGAAAGATGGACAGTGAATTAGGGATAAATAAATATTTTGCCTTCAATGGATATGGAGGAGCTAGGATGTGTGTATATATGTGGGTAGGAAAACTTTGAGGTCACATCTGGTTTGTCTCGAAGACTTGCTCTTGGTAATAATTGTATGCCAAAGAGAGTGAGTGATTTAGAGAGGTGAGGTGTATTAACTTATAAGTGATAGGGTTAAGGAACTTACCAGCTCTTATGTTGAACGATGAAAATTTTATTAGTGTATTAATAACAACGTTAGTATAGAATAGATTATGTCGTTGTAGTGTGAACAATTTACTAAAATTAGACTTATTTACTGTTTCACCCCTTGAAATGGACACTCGGTTTCATTTTACTTCCTTAAACTAAAATTTTCTCACTTAACTCCAAGAATCTATAAAAATTATTAAAATTTTCTCACTTTATTACTTCCGTAAGAGTTTTCCCAAATTTCGGCCCCTTAAATTTCTTGGGTTGGGAGAGGAAATGAACTAAAATTTAGGATATTTTGAATTTGGTCTCATGGGTTGGAGATGGCCTTAAAGAGAGTTTAGAGCATGCAACTTAGTACAAATCTAATTTGGATGGATTTGTTACTATGTCGACATACCGTGTGACGCTTGCTTTCTACTTCACACGAAAACTTCCTCGCAATTGTTTGTCTCCATGTTTATCCTCTCCAATCTTAACCATCTAAATTCTTTAAAAACAATCCATTGACGATTCTTTAAACGGAATTTTTGTTGCTATTAGAGCAACTCCACCCGTTTGCCTCTTGCCATGGCAAGGGGAGGGGGAGCTACTATTCACGTGAATAGTAGTTGCCTTGCAGTGCAAGGCTGCTTTCCACCACGTTACACAGTTGTTAACAACTACTATTCACTTTTATCTTTATTTTATTTTTTTACATGTGATTAATTTTAGTTGTATGTGTGAAATTAATAATAATAAAATTGATAGATATGTATTAAAAAATATTTCTGAATTTTTTGAATTTTTTCATATTTTTTTACGTCATTGACGTCAGCAAAAATAACGCTGACGTCACACTGCCCTGGCAGCAGCTCAGGCAACTTGAGCCCGAGGGCCTACCCAGGCAACGTTTTGTTTCTGGAAACCATTTTTTGGCCCAAACCACCCCCCTACCGCTGGAGTTGCTCTTATGAGTTGATGTAGTTATTGAATATTCTATTGTATTTGTAGTTGATGAAATTAAACAATTTTTATTTTTAAATACAAGTGATAGTCTAAGAGAATGAGTGTTTTTCACACGCACACTACCAAGGTGTAATGGACGTTGGATTGTGAGACCAGTTAAACGCTGTTGGCATGAAATTAAACAGCTTAGATAAAAAGAAGAGGAAAAAAAAAATCAAATATTTTATTATTCTGCATTGTAATTACAGAATTACCCTTGAAAATCCCTAAGGAAACGATTGGCCCTATTCGTTCTCTTGTTTGGTCAGCCTCTCTGTTAACACTATCAACTTCCATCCGGCGCCTCTTTCTCCCTCCGCATCGCGGCAGAGCTGAAACGCAAAGTAAGTAAATTTATCTTCCTCTTTCCCTTGTTATCTATAACGTTGCTTCTGCCTCTAAAATTAAAACCTATGAAGTGTTCTTTTTTCTCATTTTTGCATCACTCATGAATGCAGGAGCTTATATCTTTCTGATACAGATTCAATAATAAAAAAAAGAGTCTTCAACTCTTTTATGGGGTTTTCTTCTGAATTTACTGCTCTTCTGTAGCTTATTTCTGTTAATGGGTTCTTAAGATTTGATTCAATATAGTTGCTAGGCTTATCACTCCATTTGGGATATTGAGTTTTGAGGAGCAATATGATTTTAGCTGAGGGATTCAGGAACAAAAAGAGAAACGGAAAGAAAATTTATTTTGGTATTGGTAATGAGGAAATTTGCAATCTTTTGCATCATTTTGCAGCTCAAGAGGGTTCTGTAGCTCATATCAGATTTTGTAATCGGGATTTGGCTCTAACTTTTACTTAGATTGGTCGGGAGGACAATTGTTATTGAAATCATACCATATGTTTTGGATGAAGTGAGTAGGTGAAGATGTTATATTCTAACATTGGATGTTGTTTAAACTTACAGTGGACTTAATTCAAATGAATTTGGTTTAGCAAACTTGCAGTTTAGTATATGATTTATCCCTTCCAATTTTGATTTGCAGCATCATTTTCTTGCAGGTGCCTCCATTACTTTAGAGTCCTTTAGTAAGAAAATAGTGGGATCAAAAGTATAGCTTAGAGCAACGATTGGGGTGGAGGTAGAGGTAGAGAAAGGGAAGAATGGCAGCCAAAACAATGATGGTGTGTCCTTACGTGTTATCAGCCTCAGCGCTAAGTCGTGCTCTGCCATCTTTATTTGCTGGACTGAGGAAAAAACAGTTGGTATTTGAGACGCAAAGCATCACATTGGTGAATAGCAGAGCAAGTAGCAATGAACGTAGGAACAATCTGAGATTGGAGCAATATGGTGGTTTGAGGAGATTCACTGCTCGAGCCACAAACTTCAACAATGCTGGAACCTTCGACTCCCCCCTCATGCAATCCATGGAGAACAAGATCAAGGAACAGCTAAATGCTGAATCGGTTAGTGTAAAAGATGCTAGCGGGGATGGTCGGCATGTGAGCATTGATGTTATCTCTTCATCCTTTGAGGGACAATCGGCTGTAAATAGGCAGAGGATGGTGTACAAAGCCATATGGGAGGAACTTCAAACCACAGTGCATGCAGTTGATCAGATGACTACGAAAACCCCAAGTGAAGTTTCTCCTCAGAAGTGATATATATCATTTGTTGAATCTTGAAGATCAATAAGACGCTACGCTCCCTTTGTGAAGTTTCCTTGCTGCATTTCTTATGTAACCTCTAATAAGACCTTTATTTGTGAATGTTTTGGATTTATCATCATTGGCACTAGGCCGCCGGTTAAAATAGGTGCAGCCATTTGTGATATTTTGAACTAGTTTTAACATAGGATTTGGTTGTGGATAAGTCTAACATCACAGAAAGTAAAGAGCAAAAAGATTTGCAATCACTAAATCAGGCTACTTAGCCAAATATTTATTGTCAATATCATTATTTTTTACCTGATACAAGTGATATTGAGAAAGAAGGAATCAAACACAAGACTCCCGGCTAAGAGAGAAATGTCATTTGAGTTCAAGCTTATGAGCTTAGTTTGTTGTTTTGGTGTTTTCAACAAGTCTAACATAATTAAGAGAGAAATATAAAAAGAGAGAACAAGAACACTAGAGATATGCTACCAAACCAAACATTTATTGTTAAGTATTGATATCAGATTCACCATTAACTTTTGGGGCTCCTTCAAAAACAACACTTTATTTTCTAGGCAAATGATGGAGAAATAAGCCCTAGATTCTTGCAACAACACGTATAGTTGTCGATGCATCCACCATTGATGTTTCCGGCATATTCTTGAATGCAGATCAAGATACAGGATTGCTTTGAGCAGTTCATAATTGGGATAGTAGGGGAGGAGCATGTTTGTGCCTCTCCTTGCACTTTACCTAAATATCCACCCAAAAAAAAAAAAAAAAAAAAAAGAGGTTAAGACATGTGAAGCCATAAACCAAGCATGAATTCAGATTGTGAACCAAAAGCCTAATATATATATATATAACAAGGACATTTATATACTAAGAGAGAAAACCAAGAGAAGCAAAATAAGCAGAGGGAAAAAAGCTGCCTGGCCCTTCATCTCTTTGTCTCTGAGAACAAATATGAAAAATATGTACTCAGCGGTCAGAGTGCCAATAACCTGCAAGCTCTCTTCGATCTATATGTCTTCTTTTAAAACAATCTTAAGGCTAATAGTCATCCCTTCCACACACTCAGTCAAACTCTTCTAATCTCCTAGATTGTCAATTAATGATACATATACATTGGTCATGATTAGCATCCCTAAAGGGAGATTTGAATGTGACCTGTAACGTTTTGTATTTTGCAATCTTTGGATTCGTATGACTGCCATTTATGGTTGCTCATTAAGGGATTACCTTATGGTTGGTATTCGGTTCATCAGCTAGAATCTCCTTACCTTCTATTCTCTATGCCACCTCATTTAATTATCATCTAATAATGCGAAATGTTTCATAATTGAAAATGTTCGTTTATCGTCTATTTATATGTATATTTTTTTGTTACAAGGATGGTCGAAGCCAAGAGAAAGAAAGGTTAAACAGGCACAGCCCTAGCATGGGCCCTCCCTAATGCATCATCCAATAAAGTGTTGGTAAGATAGTCAGGAGCAGACTCATACTGATGCATACCCAAAGGGAGCTCATGCCCCATATTGACAAGGAGGGCGGCAGCTTTATTTTGTTCTCTGTAAACATGAGAGATGTTGCAACTCCAGTTCCGTCTCATTATATATTAATAATTGGAAGAAAAATCGAATTAAATATAAATCACACTAGACCATTAGCTAATTGGTTACTTTTATCGTAATTTCGACTGACGAAATAAACTGACCCGAAACTAATCCAAACAAAGCGGTTAGGTTTGGCCCGCTTGGGATTGGGCCTAATCGACAGTTTCCAATAACCCTTGGGTTTAGTTCTTGTACAATTTAATTGATAACCGGCCCTTTTCGCGCTATATACTGCAATACATACAATACGATCATAAAAGGTGAGGATTTAACGAGGGAGGGACGCGGCTTCGCGTGGCGCCGCGGATGAGACAACTCAGGTGCGCGTGTTTACACGTAGCTTTTTAAGCAAGAAACGACGGCACCAATGAGAAAGCTATCTTCTCTTGCATCCCAAGAAAATGGCCTAGTCTTACCTCAGCTTTCTCGTGCCCCAATTAACCCGCCCCGCCAAATTGTCACCTGCCCTGCACCAGCCTGCCTGCCTGGCCCTAATATTTCCGGCAGGAACAGTTGGGATTTTTAAGAAATGTCTAATTTTTTTAGAAATATGTCGTCATTTCATTTCCTTTGCTTTATTCTTTCCCTTGCTTGGAGAGTGACTTAAAGCAATGTCACCAAGAAAACATTATTCCGCGGCACAAAGTTTTTTATATAAAAAATTTCCCCCTTAATGTGGGTGTTAGTAATATTCAAAGAGAAAATTTAAAATAATCTGAAGGGACCAATGGGCAGCTAATATGTTTTTGGTTCATAATGTCATTTAAGCAAAGCAAAAGTCTGTAACAAAACAATGCTTGGGGAAAAAGTTAAAGAAAGACAAATGATTGTTCTTAATTTGTGCAGCATACATACCGGTTGTAATTAACTGGGAGAAAGAATGAAAACTATGTCATAAACAAAATTTAATTCCTTTTAATTTCCAATCTCATCAACTAATTCATCGCTTCAAAATTTACATTTCCCGATTCAAAATAGAAAATACCCACCAGAAAAAATATAAAAAAAGTAGAACCAGAGGTAAGAAAAAACAGAACACTCTGTCTCTCTGAAGATATGCCAAAACTGAAACAGAGCAGGCTCAGTGAGCTCACTGGTTTTGATGGCGGTGGGCTTCTTCTTCTTCTAATTTCCCCTGTTGGGTTTCTGTATTGCTGTTTTGAATACTACTCACAGCTTCATCAAGATGCTGGGCTCTCAATTCCTCTTTCACTTTCTCAGAAGAACTCTCTTCTTTATCTCCATCTTTACTCTCTCCCTGTTCATCAACAACATGCTTATCAACACCAAAGGAAGCAACTTTAGAGCACAATGAAACAGGCGTCGCCAAAAAAGTTGCGTTCTCATTTCCAGCCATTATCACCAAAATCTTCTCTTCAAAAACCTTCACTGTCTTGCTGGACTCATCGCCTTGATCTTTCTCATCACCACCGCCACTCTCCAAGTCGCTTTCGCCTCCTTCCCTGTCTTCCAATCGGCTCGAAAGCTTCCAGTAAGAGCAGGCCAGGATCAACAGAGCAAAGGCAATAAGACCCAGCATCGCTGCCAGGCCTCCGAAGAGGTATGGCACTGGAGAGTGCCATGGCGAGCGCTGCTGCTGAACAGCCATGGCTGGTGTTGGCGGCAATGATTCCAATGAAGATTTTGTTGCTGTTGTTGCAGAGATGGCAGTTAAGGTTCTCATTTTTTAATTTTTTTTTCCTTTTGGGGTTTCTTGAGGTTGAGTGTGAGAGGAAGGTTTTGAGTAGATGAAAAGAAGGTGAGGAATTTGAGCTTGTGAAAATGGAGGTGGTAGGCTATTGTATTTATAGCAGGGGAAAAGTGTTTGTCTCTCTGTTACCCTTTCTTTATTGGGGTCACGGATTTGGCCCCGTTTTCCCTTTGTTGTAAACAACAGGGTGCACTGCTTCACACTCGGATCCTGCTCTTGGATCATTATGTGTGAATGGGCCTAAAAAATATTCGGATCAGTGGCAAGTATGAACCCATCAACATCGTCTTTCCGGCCTCTTATGTTGTCAAACAATGAATCTGAATCCTTATCAAAATGATTCTTGTAATAACATAAAACATAAGTATCCGTTCGGCGACGTAAGTATAATAATAACCATTTCAACATTTGATTTATTTGGAAGATTTATAGGGTGAATGATATTATAAGTGAAGATTTTATTGATTAGACCCAGACAACATATAGTCTTGCTGCCAATGCCATGTACTACAAGAAAGAATATCATAAGGGTAAGGTGTATTTTACATAGGTGGTGCCTATTGCTGAAGTAATCAACCTCTCTTGGCCAATGAGCTTGTTGGGCAATGATTTAAATTGTCATTTCACAAGATGGTTAAGAGACATGCTTAATCTAAGAGATTAGATATGTTACCTTGATAAAAGTGGGGTACTTGGAAGAACATAATTAGCAAATTGTACTCTTTGCTTTATTTTTATTTTTTTCAGTTGTGTCGTGGGATAAGGAATATATAATGTTATTCTATGAGCCTCCACTAATTGGATCTAGAAGGGAATGTTTTGGGTGGGGTGATGTAATTAAGCAATTTTCACTGTTTGGAATATTTTTTTTGGGTACATTGGAGGAAAGAAATCCTTTGGAGTTTCGAACCTGGGTGTCATGGGGAAGGGGGAATCCACCAGTGGGAACCCATTGGCGGAATTTTTTTTAAAAAAAATTAGAGGCAAAGTCTAACTAGTGATAATATAGGCTGCTAGACTTGTGGTTGCTTCTTTTGCTTTGGGTCCATATCTGAAGGCACAGTAAAAATGCACTGAGCTTAATTAGTGTGGGGAGATTTGTGTATCCAAAGAGGAGCAATCATTGGATAAGGATAGAAAAGAATGGGCATTGCAATTGGTGGGTAAAGTGGCAGCAAAACTAATTGTGGCCTTTCTCTTCTTTCCTTTGCATTGCATCACTTGCTTAATTAGTGATCTGATTGATAATCATGTTCTATCTGTGGCATCGAAGCCTCAAATAGTCTCGTTTGCCTTGAATATGACAAATCGTGCCATAACATGCCACTTTTCTGTTTCTAATCCACTTGAAAAAAGAGATTTTGAAGCACAATTTGGTGGCTAAGGTCATATTCATGTATAGTTTGGGCTATACCAGTAGCATTTCATGATAGGCAAATAATGCCAGACCAGCATTAAAATAAAAGGATAGGTTTGGCAGATATTTGTGAGCTGTCTTATGGTTGTGTGTGGGGAAAGAAAAGCTGAAACTTCATTTTCCAAAAGCTTTATGTATGCATGAACTGAAGAAATACATCAACTAATTAATAGCTTTTACTGATAGTAGGATTATGCAAGTGTTAATTGGAGATTTGGATTGACTTAATTAGGTCAACTTGCATGGAATCAGACATAATTGGATCAAATTCTGTGTTCAAGTAGAGAATTAGATGAGCAAGCAGCTGAGGTAGATCAAGATTGTGACTATATGGGCAAATGGGGCCAGGGAACGTTGGGGGAAATTGTTTTGGGTGGGGGGGAGTATGACTTTTTTGGTGCTTTGCCATTATAATAGATCCCCACCTCTGTCAGCATCAGCTATGATCGCAGCCACCTCTTTATGCTTTGCTTGCCACCACTTTATGCTTTGCTTTCCCACCCTCTTCGCCCAGCAGGTCCCATTGCCTCCGGCATTTGCCCCTTCGTTTTCCCACCCATCACTATCTCTGCCTCCTACACCATTCTATCTATGTGTATCGATATCCGAAGAGGTCTCAAGTTCGAAAATCCCTCTTTTGTCACATTTACTTTTTGTACGTGAGACTAATAATGGTACCGATTGTGTTTCATCTCAAAACCCTAGCTATGTCCGGTTACCAAACAAAATGTTTTCATTTTTCTGTTACTAAATACTACCTTATGATCTTCTTATGGTATGATAGTTTTTGTGTAGTAGTAAGAGTGAGAGATTATATAATTTTGTATTTGATTGATTCATATAGAAGTTGTGACAAAACGATCTTTGTATCGATGGCTAGAAGACATACAAGTATAAAAAGGGAAATACCTTTGTATATTTATGTTATTTTTTCTGGGAAATTAACATAAATAATATTTTGTGACTGCTTTTTTTCCCTGAAATTTCTGCTTAAAACATGAACTTTATTAACTTAAGCACGACGCCTACCCCACAGACATGCTTTACGTTTGCTGCAGGTTGCTTATTTTCCATGTTAACCTTTATCAATGCGTTTAAGTACTGTGTTAACATTATTCTTTCCCATTTCTATGTGACATGGTATGGATTCCATATTCTACACTGTAGATTAGTTTCATGAATAAAGGCCTAAAATCAAAAGCGATTAGTAATTAATTAACCCTAATGCATTCATACACGATTTGAATCCACTTTGATGCTTCTGTTTTACTTCAACACGAGTTAATCATTATTAACCACTTAATTAGTTTTTTTTATTTAAAAATTAATTTGTACCTTCGGAAATTATTACCGGACATGACTGATCTGCATATGTTTTCATGAAAAAAAAACCTTACAGTAAAACTATTTAAGATTGACATCATCAACTTCTATTTTGGGTGCAGCACCAATTAGTGTTTCTCCTTAAATTTATTTAATAATAATAAGTGATAATTAGTTCTAATAATGAATTAAACTCCACATAGCTAAAAGAGGAGAATCATATCCTATCGATTTAATTAAGTACATATGAAGGGATTGCTAGAATGATGTGTAATATAATATTATCATATTATAGGACAGAGTACTTGTACTAAATAGGAGATATAACTTAACCCATAATTTGTTTATTTTAATTAAAGGTTAGCGTCCATACTAATCTAATTACGGAAAAAAGAAGAAGAAGAGAAACCATGGTGAGGGTTAGTGTTGGAATCTTCTGCCGCAACATAGAAAATAAGGAGAAAGAGGGGCACTTTGTTCCCACTACTTGAGTGGTTTTTTTGTGTGTGACTTTTTTTATAGACCCTTTTAATATATGCTTCTCCTTTTGATTTAGATAAGGGAGCCTGCACCAGTATTAGTTCAAACAAATCATCCATCATATTGCAATGCACCAAACCAAACACATATAATACTTTCAGGGCTAATGTTTTCTTCGCCAAAATGTCCGATAATTATATTGTCAGACTGTGAATATGCATAGCTAATCAAGTTACGCGGTCTAAATTCATAATATGACAATATGAATATTTGTCTGATGTGGCCGTTAGATGCGTACCAAATCTTAAATTGGAGCAGTGAGTCCTAAAATGCCCTAGGTGCATGCTGCATATATTCTCATACTTTTCTCATATATATTGTCAGTTTAATTAGGGGTAAGGAAACTTATTAGACAATGTGCGAAATGGAGAGTGATTGCTTCAATGTAAAGACTAGTGGGACAGACTTAAGTCGTTTTCTCATACATATGCGCATATAAAACCAGCACATTTCCAAGGGACCCTTTGGTTTATATTCGGATAAAGTCTCTTCCCTTTCACCAAATCTTACATATATATATATATATATACAGAAATTCTCCTAGGCAGATATCCGGATTTTATTATCGCATGACGCTTATGTGTTTTATCTTATTCTACAAGGACATCCGCATGTTTCGCACATTAATACATCCGGATAAAAGAATAACTATATATATATATATGCAAATTGGTATGAAAATTACATGATGGAACAAAGCCTTTCAAAATCTGCCCCCATGTCCAAGCTGCTGCGATTCAAATTCAAATGCAAATCCAAAATTCTGTTTTTTCTTAATTATTCTGATCTGATTTCAACTTGGAATCCAACCCACTTTGTGCTGGCCTTTGGAATTCACAAAAGATCAGTTGTTACAGTTAGAGGGTGTTTTTTAAAAAAAATTTATTCTCATACAAGAGTCATCATCCATAATGGAAAATGGAGGAGGCCACTGAGAGAGAGGCCTTCAAATATTCCTTCTGGAAATTGGACAAAGTTAATAGGCACACACAGATTCACTTGGAGTATCAAACATTAAATCCACTTTTTTGGATCCATGTATGCCATTGCCAGTTGAACAATTGGATTTACAACATTAGAGGAATATATATAGCAAATCTAGTTTCCATCTCTCTGAGCACATAAGATCTTCATGATTTGGACTAAATTTTATCAGATCGTGCTGATTTGACAGTGCCTAATGAATCAGTCGGCTCCTGTACAAGATTTTTTGACATCTCCTTTAGTCTAGTTGGCCAAGGTGTCTGCCCCTTACACCTGAGTTCGATCTCCCTCTTTGACAGTAAAGTCATCTCAAAATATTTGATTTGTTAAAAATAAAAAATTAGGCTGCTTTGTTACTCTTGATCACTTTGAAAGAAAGATTGGGCCTAATGTTCAGCCCATATCTGCTTGAGCAAAATCCAAATTTAACTAGGGCCAGGATAGACCAACCAAATAAGGTTTTGAGCCTTAAATTTCATTGTCCAGACCCATCTAGAGAAGGGAAGGAGCTTTGGACCTTTTAGATCCCATCTATTTTCAGCTATATTTTGGGCCATACTAGATAGATGGATCAGCTTATGCTAGATAGATAGATCAAGAATTCTATAGTGAGGATTTTATATATGACCCTTAAGTGAGACCCTATCTCTTAATTGTTGGATCAAATTAGATAGCCGTTAGATCAAATTGGTTAGTTTGATCAAATGGTTAAAAGATATGATCTTACTTAAGGGCCATATATAAGACCCTCAATATAGAATGACTCATAGATAGATACACATCAAATATGTTTTTTCCTTCTTCTTTTTTGGGCAATATTGACTATTGATTATTAGGTTTGTTTATGTTTGAGCAAATTTCCGCACGGGGAATATTCGCGGGTTGATTATACACCATTCGAACTTCATTCTCTCTCTTCTTCCTCGATCCATGTGAAAAAGACATGAGTAAATAGACCACACTTGGGGGGTATTGGCCAAAGGCCCTTCGATGCCTAAGTTAGTTAATTGGATCTTGAGAAAGATACGACAAAGTAACGGAAAGGATGAAGGTCTTCTCTCATGGGGAGAGTCGGGTGGTTGGAGGTAGGGGTATGCACAATCCAGTTCGGTCTAGTTTTTACCTCAAATCGGAATTGGAATAGACTTATTTAACCGGTTCGGTTCGGTTCGATTTTAGGATTTTTTTTTTTTGAATCCGGCCGGTTCCGGTCCGATTTTTGATTTTTCCAGTTTTGAACCGGATTATTATTATTATTATTCAAAATATTATTTTTATACAAATTCCAACTAAAAATTTATTTTTTGGGCTTGAAAATTAACAAATAATTCAATTTTATGCAAAGAGAGATATTGTGCCTAAAAAAGAGTGATGTTTTGAAGTTGGGCTTGAGAAAATATTAGTTATGAGATGATAAATATAGCATTGGATTTAAATAATGTTGTAAAAAAAAAAGATATAATACACAACCGGTTCCGTTTGGTCCGGTCCGATTTGATAAGGTGTGAATCCGGAATCGAAATCCGTTAGAATCGGTCTTGTCCGGTTCGGTTCCGATTTGTTGACTTTTTTAGTCAACCGGTTTTTTTCGATTCGGCTTGGTTCGGTTTTCCGGTTCGGCGGTTTTTATCCCCTAGTTGGAGGCGTGTGTGAGGGTGGTCGGAGCCTTGAAGGATATGGGAGAGAATGGCGTGAGAGAGAGTGAATTTCTTGGGCACAAATCGGATTACCTTGTATGTGTGATGTAGCCATGTATTTATAGTGCTCTTGCCTTCTAGGGTTTTTCAGAGAATACTTCCCATATGGAAGGGAATTATTCTCTCCCTTAAATGGAGAGATTGGATCAATCAGAGAGATTTAAATCCTTAATTTATGGTAATATCCCTATTTTAAGTCTAAACAATTGACCAATTAAATGGAGCACAATTGTTGACCTAAGGAATATTCCCATTGCCCATGTGGCGCCTCATAATGGGTTGCCGAAATGGGTTGCGAAATGTGTTCCCACAGTTTACCCATACAAGAGAGCAAAGAAGGCGGGTCAAATTTCGTTCCTATAACTCAAGCATAGACCAACTTAGTTAATTAGTTGTTGATTTATTCAATTATTTGACAAAATTAGCATGTAAGGGACATGTTGAAGACACTTCACATCTCCTAATTTGGTCGAAAATTTTAATGGAGTCAAAGTTCCTTAACGGTGCATTTGGATGAGGGAAATAAACTTGGGATTTTGATAAAAGTCAGAATTTCTAAATTGACATGAACCAATTCCTGTGTTTGGATAAAAAAACATAGAAATTTAGAAATTCCGTGTGGAAAAAAAAAGGAATTTGGGGATCATAAATCCCAACTTTAAATTCCATCTAAAAGTCGTCATTTCTAAAATCCCAAGAGAAATTGAGTTTTTTTTTTAAAAGATAACTTTACAAATAAATGTTAAATTCCATGTTTTAAATCCGTCACACAAACAAGAAACTTTACAAATTCTAGAACATTAATTTCCGTCATTTTAAATTTCGTAATTTATGAAATAATTTGTAAACGCACTGTAAATTTCAACAATGAGTATATTAAACTTGAAAATCAAAACTACAGTAGAATTTCACAAATTAGAAGAAAGAAAAAAACGATATTTTCTTTCCCATGTCACTCATATTGGTGGATAAATGATCCATGTGTTATGAAATTATAAATATACTCCGGCCACGTCATCAAAACTAACAGATTTTTGAATGAAGTTGACGGTAGGGGGCAACATGAGACATTAAAATTTGGTAGCAAAGTGGCTCACTTTAACTTATAGGGGGCAAAGTGAGACTTAACCATAGTTTTAGGGGACACTACAATAAATAAGCCTAATTTTTTTATTTTGAGGACCTTTCCTATTGAGAGGGGCGATAATATACTAAACTCACACACACTACACTAATGCTAGGACTAAAACCTAGGACCTTGCATGAGTGGAGCATGCTCCAAACCACTACACTAGTGGATCCCTTGCCGGTTCTAAATTACTCAAATGTACGAAAATGAAGATGGATCTTGAATGCAAGGACACCAAAGAACTATTGTTATTTTGTCAAATATAAAAGCGCCACGTCATTTATGAAACGTGAAACACAGCGTTTGCGGTGTGCTTGATTAACACGCTAGACTTGTCCCTTTGCAGTTTCCCTAGGCCTTTAACGAACCACTTGTCTCCACCATTACGCGCCATGTGTTCTGTTTCTCTTAAGCTCTCACTCTCTCGATACCAAACCCGTCCTCTGCGAGAAGGAGCTAGACTCTCCGATTACTTGTGCTCCAGGCATTCTCCCAGAAACGGAACTTGAAGAAACCCTAGAAAAAGCGAGAGAGACTCTGGAAAGCGAATTTCAAAATGAGGACGGTCGTGTCGCGGTTGATCCATTCAAGATCATCACTTCCCAGGCTCTTGTATGTTTTGATTTCTATTTCCTTTTGCTTTGAATCCATACTCAGTTTCTTCTGTATTATATTTTGGTCTTTGAAATGTGATTCTTTTGGGTATTGATGTTTTTGTTTCGCGAATATTGTAATGCCATGTTTGGCTGTCGAGAGAGAGTGGGAAAATAATGGAAAACCCTAAACAGATTGATTGGGATCTTAGAGTATTAAGTTTAATTTTTAAATTCAGTTTTTGGGTTTGCTTGACAATAATTTATTATCTGGGTTTATGGATACGCTTTACTGTTTTCGTATTATTTACTGCCACGGGTTCTCCTACATTGTTGAATTTGTGGGTGGAAATTGACAAGTTAATGTTTCCTTGATATTTTTTAATGTTTATTTTTCTTTGGAATGTTTTTGTTTCCTGAATCTAGTAGGATTCTAACAACGATTATTTCCTGTATTGGGTTTTTCAAATATCTCATTTCTGTAAATTCAGTATAATGGATGCACCCAGGAATGGGAGGTATCTCTCAACAGACTCTAGTAAGGTTGATGAACCCTTCAAAGTTGAGGAAGCAGAGACTGTAAACATTCCCCCTCCTCCATCAGAGAAGGTACTATCTTGTTGTGTGAAGACTATCGAACTGTTATTCCGTCATATATTTTCGTTTTATCCATCTCTGAGCCATTATATTTTCTTGACTTGTATGATTCTTAATTCAGTTGCTTGTGTTGGGTGGAAATGGATTTGTTGGCTCACATGTTTGTAGAGAGGCATTAGATCGTGGATTGTCTGTTGCCAGCCTTAGCAGGTATGACTTTTCTCTATATAATTGTTAAGTTGCTTCACCTATTGATGCTTAGGAATTATTCATCAGCGTTGATCAGTTTAAGCGTGTAGCCGATCTGAATGCTTTCTATATAAGAAGGGAATAATAATTCTGTAGCTGCCTCTTTACTAAGAGGAAAATACTACACTTCCATCTCCGTATATTTGATTATTCTGTTTGATTGAATACCATCTTATTACTAATGCTTTCTTATTTTCCTTCTCAGGTCTGGCAGGTCATCATTACATGATCCATGGGCCAACAATGTGACCTGGCATAAAGGTTTGCTTTCTTGCGTAGTCTTTTCTTGATGACCTCACTCTTTTTCGGGTAGCAGTTTCTTAAAAAAATTGTCCTTTTCCAGGAAACCTTCTATCACCTGAGTCATTGAAGGATGCTCTTGATGGTGTCACGTCTGTTGTATGCATTCTTTTCATGCTCTGTTTTACTTGACTGTCATTAGCCATTACGTAGCAAAGACACATGCACACACTGACACTTTCTCTATCCATGTAATGTATTGTTTCCCCCCTTCCATTTGTAGTTCAAAATGTGCTTATTGTATAGATTATAGAATGAAACTCTCTCTTACTTATCCTGCCACTTAGCTTTCTTTCTTGGGTGATATGTTTGATTTGTCTTCCTGATGAGTTTTCTTGTCCTAGATATCCTGTGTTGGTGGGTTTGGCTCCAATTCTTACATGTATAAGATTAATGGGACTGCTAATATAAATGCAATTAGAGCTGCTTCTGAACAAGGTATATATTCATATATGTTTAAAATTTCATTTTTCTATTGGCAACTTCCTTAGTACTTCTATTAAACTATTGTCGTTGATCCTGCAGGTGTGAAACGATTTGTGTATGTCTCTGCTGCTGATTTTGGTGTGGTAAATTACTTACTGCGAGGATATTATGAGGGGAAGGTACCATACTGAATGATAGCAACCTATTTGCTTTGTTTAAGTTTACTTGTACGAGACATTTTAATGCTGGGACTTTTTTCTTAATAAATGTTTGTCTTTTAATCGTACCCATTTCACCATGCTCTAGTATTTTTGCTGGGAACAATTTTTAATGTTTTTAATGTTATCTGACACAAATTCCTTTGCTGCATCTTGTTCAATCTAGAGAGCTGCAGAAACAGAGCTATTAACCAAATTCCCTTATGGAGGTGAGCTTTCTTACTCTGTCAGATGAACATCTTATACCTAGCTGTTCATTTTTCAGATAAATGGCTAAGATCTGAGAGATTAATAAACTTGCCTAAAAATTTAACAATTTGTTACATATATTGCCCCTCTAATTTCAATCAATATCTTCTTAAAAACATTAATTTACTATGTTTGTTGAAACCAATCACGGGTGACTAGAGTATTAGTTATAGGGACCGTTTATGTTTTGTATAATAATGGACACTTCTATTACATGAAATTTTACTTGCGCTTTTCAGGAGTGATTTTGAGGCCTGGATTTATTTATGGGACTCGAAGCGTTGGGAGCGTAAAGTTACCTCTCGGAGTAATCGGTTCTCCACTGGAGATGGTAAAGTGCTAGTTCTTCATATATTCCACATGTAGTTCCCCACTTATAATTCGCCTGAAACCCGAGTTAGCAAGATTTTAACGAAAAGGGGAACATGATATAAAATATCCAGAAACTTATCGTAATCATCTCTCTCAGCCGATTTCTACTAGTCCCAAACAAGGTTTTTTGGTCCCTTTTTTTCTTGAACGAAGATGCTCTCAGGTTAAGAAACCTCATATTATAAACTGAATCACATTCATTTCTTTTTGAGAGTGAAAAGTTATATCAACTAATTCATATTGAATTTACTGGCAGTTGTTCCAACGCACAAGACCTCTGAACCAGCTGCCACTTGTTGGGCCTCTCTTTACTCCCCCAGTGAATGTTACAGCAGTGGCAAACGTTGCTGTTAGAGCAGCTACTGATCCCGTCTTCCCTCCTGGGATTGTAGATGTCTACGGAATTCAGCGTTACAACCAGAAGTCGAAGTAGACGCGTTAAATCCCTTCCGTTTTTTGTTTTGTTCTTTCAACACAGAATGTGATGTAAAGCTGTCAAAGTTTCTTTCTCATGAACATTGTATCCGTTTTTTTCCCCCACCTTTCTGATGCGATCATTAATAAATTTGTTAAAACTACAGATTAACTATAGTTCAATAATTCTTCCCAAGTTGTTCTGTTAAAAGTTTGACTGGAAGAGGATGACACTGACTTTTTCATCACTTGATGTTTCAATGTATATCAAGGTCCCTTGCAACCTGGGATTAAAATGGCGGTTGTGTTCTTTCAAAGAGTTGCTTGCAGTTTTAGTGCTTAATCACTATTTGGGCCATTGATTGTAGGCCCAAATAATAATGGGCCTAGATGGATTCGGAAAAAGATATAACCCGACCTGGGTGAAAATAAATAAAAATACTTAAAGGCAAAAATTAAGTCAATAAATCTGTAAAGCACAGCGCGAGTCTCAAACCAAGATCGCATTTCTGAGAGAGAGAGAGAAGATGAACCATAACCAAAACCAGAACCAGAACCAGCAATCGAGCGAAGGCAGCAGGCACGATGACGACGCGGCCCTCACCGAATTTCTTGCTTCCTTAATGGACTATACCCCCACTGTAATACTTAATTCCATCAATTTCATTTCATTCAAATTCCGATCATATCAAATCAAATCCAAATCGTGAATTTTCTTCTTTCAGATACCCGACGAGCTTGTGGAGCACTACTTGGCCAAAAGCGGCTTTCAATGCCCCGACGTTCGATTGTAGGTACTTTTTTTTTTTTTTTTTTTTTTTTTTTCTGTTAAGTTAATTTTGCTTTTAATTTCCAATTTTTGGGGAAGATTTTACGATGAGCTAAGCTGAGCCATCAGTATCTGTTAAGATTTTACTTATTTTCCTGCTGCAGAGAAGGGCCTGCCTTTTGATTTGTTTAGTTTATATCAATTCATCTTCAACCATTTTCGGAGCGAGCATATACCTAGAGCTTGAAATTTCTCACTTTTTGTTGGTTAAGTTAGTGCTGTGGCAGTGAAATAGAAAATTGAATATGCTTTTTTGTTTATTGATTGTTCAAGTACACGAAACTTGCTAATCAAGGTTTGACTATTCTGGGTAAAGTTGTATGGGCTTGTGAAGGACAGGCATTTAGGCGTAGGCAGAGTCTGTTACGCTTATGGTAGTACTCGCTCTTTTTTTTTATTTTTTTATTTTTAATCTGGGATCTTTTCCTTCTTTCATTTTGGGTATCTATCTTCTCTTTTGCTTTCTGGCTTTCATTCCCATTAGCTGTTTCAGATTTGTGCTAAATGGATGTTAAGAAGAAGTTACTGTTTTCTGTTTGATGCTTAAAATTTTATGCCTTTTGACTTAGATTACAATCATTGATGTAGAGGAGCTTTTGGTGTAACTTTCTTTTGAGCCGACAGTGGCAAAATGCTACTAAATTTATTTATATTTTTGAAATACGAATTGGATGTATTTTTCTGCATATAAGTATGTTGAATTGAAATTTTTTTTTTTACTCTATTCACAGAATTAGGCTGGTAGCTGTTGCCACGCAAAAGTTTGTTTCTGAGGTTGCAACTGATGCTCTTCAGTAAGCCACTAAATTCTTCTCCTGTTGGCTCATGACACAAGTTCATAGGGAGGCACATGTGTAAAGACCAAATTTTTTTCCTGAGTTAGGATATATAATTGAAGACTATTAAATTTTTGATCTCTCAAATGTTAGACGAGAAATATGTAACTACACTCATGGGTTCTGTTGTTGGTCCAAAATGATTTAGCTACACAACTTGGATGTTGCACTTGTAGTTAGCCAGTGTCTAAGCTATTACTAGTGGAAAAGATATTTACATGCTCATGCCTCTTAACAGGCAATGCAAAGCAAGACAAGCTTCTGTAGTCAAAGACAAAAGGGACAAACAACAAAAGGTACTCTAATAGTTTTCCCGGTGAGATGTGTTTTATATTCTGCCTAATTATGGCTAGTCTTAAGTTAACTTTGATTTTGAAACAGGATAAGCGCCTAATATTGACGATGGAAGACCTTTCAAGGGCGTTGCGTGAGGTAACCAAGATTTTAGTTATTTGAGTCGTATGTTTGCATAAGTCTGGAATCAATGGAATTATCTAATATTGATGAAGGTTCTGGTCGGTTTTGGACTAACCAGATGTTTGTTGAATGGCCTGGTCTGTCATTGAGATTCTCTGGAATCCACCTATAATTTGTGTGCAATGTCAAGCTGGTTTTGTTTTTACTTATTCTTCTTATTAAACTTTCGCTGAATTAATGTGCTCCTCTTGTTATTCTTAATTGAGCAGTATGGTGTTAATGTGAAGCACCAAGAATATTTCGCTGACAGCCCTTCAACCGGGTTGGATCCTGCATCAAGAGAAGAATGATTTGAATTGTATTTCTGTTATTCCATTTTCAGTCTGTGTGGTTATAACTAATAACAATGGTGCTAGGTGACTAGGTGATGCTCAATCACTCTTTCTTCTGCTTTTATGTATGCACTTTCAATTTTTTCAGACTGAAGATATATTTCTTGATATGAAGTAGTTAAGTTGTACATTGATGGAATTATACAGTAAAAAAACTGCATATCTGATTATTTGATTGTCACATGTGCTACTTGAAGAAACTGAATTGCTACATGGTGATTAGTTTAGTAATTGTCTTATAGAAAGTTCTCTTGCTGGGGAGGACTTAGTAATTAATTTGACCAGATTTTGTACCCACCTTCCTAATTAGTTGGGGAAGACTTACTCCAAATATGCAAAATAATGCTTGCATTTTAAAAAAAAATTGATTCGCTGTCTCTCAAACTGTGAAGACCACGGAACAAAGCTAGAAAGTTGGAAAGAAAACTTACAGAATAGAACAATAAAGCAGTTTACTAGAAAACATTGACCAAAATTAAACAAAAAAAATTGGACAAGTTTCGGGATTGGTTGGTCGAAAAAAAGAAAGACAAACAATTGCGACCGTTGAGGCAAATACTTGATTAAAGCCTAAGTTAACATCATCGTATACCCTCCCACTTGGTTCTTGACCACAAAAATATTTGGGTATGGGGGATCTTCATGTTACAAGAGGAGCCAGGCCAACTGGCTTCATAGTTTAAGCGATATGTCAGCTTCAGTTTGATGCTTGAATGGAGTATTTTATACCACATCTCTCTGACTTGTGTATTGTATTTCAATTTGTACTTTGATTGGGTCAAGGTAAACAGAACACGCAGAGGATTGAGTTCGTTTATAAGTTTTTGAGCATCGAGAATAATAAGAAAATGTTTGAAACAATCAATCATGTAAATATTTATACCAAGATTTTGCGTCTGTTAGAATCAGAGATTTCGAGCAAGGAATCCGGTCACCCATCCTACCATACTATATAAAAATTTCTTCCAAATGAATGACATTATCGAAGCTTGCAAAACAGATACAAACATGAAGAAGAGGAAACGAACCAACCTCTTTGGTTCTTTCTTCTTCTTTCTTTCTTTAAGCATTAAGTTTTCCTTGGTCATGGGACAGAACAGAACAGTAATCCCAGTGAATGTTGGCGTGGTTCTTGATGACCTCGATTCACTAACCGGAAAAGTTTGGTTGAGCTGCATCAAAATGGCCCTCTCAGATTTCTATGCCTCCCATGGTTCCTCCACAACTAGGCTTGCCTTGAGCATCAGGGACCCAAGAGAAGATGTTGTAGATGCAGCTGCTGCAGGTGTCTCTCTCTTTTTCTCCTTTTGGGTTTCATTTGAACTCTCTCTGCCTTTTATTCTGTTTTCTACAGAGAAAGAGGTGACTCTAATAACTTCCTCTACCTTTTGTACGCAGCTTTAGACCTGATCAAGAATGTTCAAGTGCAAGCAATCATAGGACCTACATCATCAATGCAAGCCAACTTTGTAATTGATCTTGGAGACAAAGCCAAGGTGCCCATAATCTCATTTTCAGCGACAAGTCCTTCCCTCACTTCCATTCAGAGTTCATACTTTTTCCGAGCTGCACAGAATGATTCCTCTCAAGTCAAAGCCATAAGTGCTATTGTTCAAGCCTTTGGGTGGAGAAGAGCTGTGCCCATCTATGTAGACAACCAGTTTGGTGAGGGAGTTTTACCATCCTTGGTCGATGCTTTGCATGACGTTCAAGCTCGTGTCCCCTA
Organism: Prunus padus; assembly: GCA_024362665.1. NCBI lineage: Eukaryota > Viridiplantae > Streptophyta > Magnoliopsida > Rosales > Rosaceae > Prunus > Prunus padus. The sequence goes on from JANFAM010000020.1 coordinate 34,443,005, forward strand.
CCGTTGTGCCATACCTCCAATGGCCACTGACGACCAACTTACAGCAGCGCTTTACAAGTTAATGACTATCCAAACTAGGGTCTTCATTGTGCACATGTCGCCGTCTCTTGGGGCTAGGCTTTTTGCCAAGGCACAAGAGATTGGAATGATGAAAGAAGGCTATGTTTGGATCATGAGCAATGGGTTAAGCAATCTTGTAAGTTCGACTGATGCTTCAGTCATCAAGTCAATGCAAGGTGTATTGGGTGTGAGGACTAATGTGCCGAAAACAGAAGAGCTTATTGATTTTAGAGTTCGATGGAAAACGCAATTCCAACAGCAAAATCCAACCATCATTGATGTAGAATTGGATGTTTTTGCTCTCTGGGCTTATGATGCTGCTTTTGCATTAGCCATGGCAGTTGAGAATGATGGGACTGGGACTGGCATAATCTCTAGCTTCCAAAACACAAATGCTTCCATCAACTCATCAACTGATCTTCTCACTTTCGGGGTATCTGAAAACGGCCTGAAACTTTTCCAATCCTTATCAAACACCAAGTTTAAAGGCCTAGCAGGAGACTTCAGTTTTGTCAATGGGCAACTACAAGCTCCCGTCTTTGAAATAGTCAATGTGAATGGCAATGGGGCAAGAGAAATTGGGTTCTGGACACCAGAGAGTGGACTTTTGAAAAAATCCATGAACTCAACAAACACAAACAGAACATATTCAACTTCAAAATCCAACATGGGACCCATCATATGGCCAGGAGATTCCACCTCAGTTCCCAAGGGATGGGAGATCCCGACAAACGAAAAAAAGTTGACAGTGGGAGTTCCTGTGAAGATTGGCTCTCCTGAGTTTGTTAAGGTGGTACGTGATCCTAGTACCAACAAAACACTTGTTTCTGGCTACTGCATTGACATCTTCAATGCTGTCATGGAAAACTTACCATATGCTGTAACTTATGACTTCATTCCCTTTGCAAAGCCTGATGGTACAAGTGCTGGCACTTACAATCAGTTGGTGGATCAAGTTTATCTTGGGGTAAAATCATTTCAGCCTCATTTAATTTTTTCAAGATTGAAATTCGAAATGAAAACAACCCGGTTCGATTCCTAATTTTCTGATCAAAATTGAAATGTTGACATCTTTGATTTGTTGACAGAACTTTGATGCTTTGGCCGCAGCCACAACAATCAGAGAGAACAGGTCGTTGTATGTGGACTTTACCTTGCCATACACGGAATCAGGGGTAGTAATGGTAGTTCCAACAAAAGATAGCAAGAGCCAGAATGCATGGGTTTTCTTGAAGCCTTTGACATGGGACCTCTGGCTTACAAGTTCTTGCTTTTTCATCTTCATTGGTTCTGTGATTTGGGTTCTTGAACATCGGATCAATGAAGATTTTCGCGGCCCTCTCTCGAATCAAGTCGGAACAGGCTTGTGGTTCTCCTTCTCAACCATGGTTTTTGCACACAGTAAGTAATAGTATAGTACCCTTATTAAGAAGCATATGTTGAATTACCAATTGTTGGTTTTATCATTCATCATTTTTTTTTACTTCAATTAATTTACAGGGGAGGCAGTGGTTAGCAACTTGGCTAGATTTGTGGTGATAGTGTGGGTATTTGTTGTGCTCATACTCACTCAAAGTTACACAGCTAGTCTGACTTCACTCTTAACAATCCAAGAGCTCCAGCCAACTTTTACCGGTTTAAACCAGCTTCTAAAGAACAAGGAGAGTGTGGGCTACCCGAAGGGCTCTTTCGTCTACCAACTTTTGTTGAAACAAGGTTTTGATGATTTGAAGATTAAGGCTTATCAATCTCCAGAAGAATGTGATGACCTTTTGACAAAAGGGAGTGCAAAAGGTGGCATTGCTGCTGCTGTTGATGAAACCCCAAACTTGAGGCTTTTTATTGCAAAGTATTGCTCCAAATACACCATCGTTGGACCAATATTTAAGACTAATGGCTTTGCCTTTGTAAGAGCTACCTCTCTTTCTCACACACACAATCACAAGTCTATAAATCAAAAGCACACATTTTTAGCACTTAATCAATCTTATAGATTCACAATCTGACAACATAAGAGCATCTTTTGTGTGTATATATAGGTCTTCCCCAAAGGTTCGGCTCTTGTACCCGATGTTTCAAGGGCGATTCTGAACATGACCGATGGAGACGAGATGAAGGAGATTGAAAACAAATGGTTTGGAAAACAAGCCACTTGTGAAAATACAAAATCACCATTCTCTGATTCCCAAAGTCTTGGCCTGAATAGCTTCTGGGGCCTCTTACTCATTGCTGGGGTGGCTTCATCCTCAGCTCTTATGATATCTGTAGCCACTTTCCTTTTTATGCACAGACACATCCTAATGACAAGAGGCACCTCTGTATGGAAAAGAATTGGTGTCATGCTTAGAATCTTTCTCCAAAGAGACCTCTCCTCCCACACTTTTAGAAACAAGAATTCGGGTCATGTTGTGGAGGCCTCACCAGTCTCCTCCAGCATTGGCCAACCAAGTCCCTTAAGCCTCTCAAACCACACAGGTCCAGCCTCACCTTTCTTCAGTGAACAAGGAACAACTGTTTCTGTTGCTGTTTACCAGAACCCAGATATGCCTACAACTCCTGATCAAGGCTAGGAGCTCAAGAAACCATTAATATATAATAATCAAAATTGTAATTGTAATTTGTATGTATGATATGTATGATATAGTCATCCATGATTTTAGGTAGCTTATCTGTATTTTTTTGATTATGCCCTCCATAGTTTATATGGTTGGAGGTAAATTAATGTAAGTTGAAGTTAACTTTAATTTTAAAGACAGGAGTTTTTTTTCTTCTTGATACAAGCGATATTGGGGGAGTAACAACACAGAACCTTCAGTGTAGGGATTCGAACATAGGACTTCGGGTGCAGGAGATTCGAACACGACTGGAGATATTGATATGAAAGTAGTTGACAAAGAGAGCATTTCTGTTTTCTTGTCACAATCAGTTAAAATCGTTATTATTAATGTAAATGGTAACCACGGTCGAGACGCATTTAAATATAATGATTATGATCAGTTAGGCAAAGTGAGATCAGCAACTGAAAAGTTCCTTACTTTGTATATTATAGCTTAATTTTCTAGTTACAGGTCAAAGCACGCCTTTGCCACCTTCCCCAATTTCGACCTTCATTTTAAAATGAATCTTTAATGAATTACTATGACTTGACTTCAATTCCTCTTCAAACTTCAAACTCTTGAATGAATCGACTTGAATTCCTTTCTGCTGAACCTTTCAAAGTAATATTTATCTTCAATTTTCTCATTTTCAACACTCAAAACTAGAATTTAGAAAGGAAACAAAAGATTATAATTTAGAAGATTTTGGGTGTTGAAGTTGAGGCTTCACAATCACGGAAATAACTTAGAAGCCGAGAAACTTAGAATTTTGAATATTTTCTCTCATCATGAGACACTTTCATTTTTTGCCAGCTAAAACTTTGAATTTTTTTAATCAAGTGAAAATTGCATTTATAATTCGGCCACAAATGGATTTTAACCTGATTTTGTATGTCGATATAGTTATCATGCCGGCTTTCATGCGTCGATAGGTGTGAGTAGTAGTGATTAGTGATGAGGCTAAAACCATGTAGATACTAATTAAGCAGATATTCTTCTGTTGAGATTCCAACTCTATAGTATCCATAAGTTCCTTTCATTCTTTTTACCAAGTAAGTTTCTTGAATCTTATAAAATAAATTTAAATGTCAAAATGGTCCATGTGTTTTACTCATTTGGTCAATTTAGTCCCCGTATTTTTAATTTGGCCAATTTGATCCTTGTATTTTGCTCCGTTAGCCAATTTTGTCCATTCCGTTAAATTACCGTTAAAAATTCATCAAAGTTTTAAAATTAATTAAAAACTGTAATTGTTTATAATAAAAAATTACTCATTTCAATTTAAAATTAAAAAAAATGTATAGTTAGCATAATTAATCAGAATCACATTCAAATATATAACATAATTACAAAAATATAACAACGTTTTAAGCGCTTGTTTTTTTCTTTTGTTAGTTTGATTTTACCAATTAACAATGTATAAAGAAACAAAACCAGTTTGACTTTAACTTTGATTACTGAACTAACCATGTTCTACTACTCTCACTCTCAATTTCTCAAACCCATTTGGCACTTGCTGTCAATCAAAACGTCAACAACTTCACTTCCTTGACTTGAAGCGAACCTGATTGAGCAATTATATATGTGTATGGTTTGCTTACAAAATTTCCGAATAGACTAAGAATAGTAATTACACTAGTTCAAGAAAACGACTCAAGATTCCTTCATTCTAATTTCAATCTTAACTTAATTAAACCCATCCATTATTACTCTCTAATCACTACTAGAAAAAGGGGCAAAAGCCAACCAGCAGAAATGCACATTATTTTTTTCAAAGCGTGATTATCTATATCGTGGTTGGCAGTTGGCACCTTATCATTTTGTGATTATTTTAAGCAATGGTTTTTATAAGTTGACCAATCATAGCCATTAATAGCAAGGATCCACGGGTGGTTGCTGGGATGGCTCACCGAGAGAGAGAGAGAGAGAGAGAGAGAGGTGGTGGCTGGGATGGCTCACGGGTGGTTGGGTGCTTGGGAGAAAAAGATAGCTTAGATGCTGCCTAGGTTTCCTACTTCTTTTCTTTGTTTCAATTTTGTCAACTATTTTTTTAAAATTTTAAATTGAAATGAGTAATTTTTTATTATAAACAATTACAGTTTTTAATTAATTTTTAAAATTTTAATGAACTTTTAACGGTAATTTAACGGAATGGACAAAATTGGCTAACCAAGAAAAACACAGCGACCAAATCGGCCAAATTAAAAACACGTGACTAAATTGGCCAAATTAAAAACACGGGGACTAAATTGACCAAATGAGTAAAACACAGGGACCATTTTGACATTTAAGACTATAAAATATTATACCAATGATCATATAAATTCCAAGTATATACCCTTCATACGAAATTTCATTTAGATTGAGTATCAAAAACGGCAGGCCCTTGAAAAAGATTGAAAGAAACAGAGTTGGAACAAGGCAGCATGTAGTCATTGTCTAAGGTCAACGGCAGCATATAAAATCATTTATGATGTACAATCCGATGTAGTCTCTCTCACAGTTGTAAATTTCCTCAAAAGATACTACTTTAGCTAAAAATAAAAAACACTGACCAATTGCTTAACCTTGACAAGTACTTAGGCCCAATGCTTTCCAGAAGCTCATGGAGATTAAAAAAACAAATTGACATAATTATTCTAATTGTATTTTGATATGCTTCAAGTACACCATACACCAATACTTTGACTTGGTATGAACAGCACAGTATCTCTTTCAATATCACGTGTTAGTTAGTACTTTGATTTGGTCAAGATTCAAGATTCTTGAGAACACATTGTTAAGACCGTCAAGTTTAGCAAGAAATTGCTATATATAATCAAATGATTAATCGCGTATTTCGTAATTAATTATTCGTATTCAATTACTTAATGTGAATCAGAAATTTGGATCCTAGTATTTGGTCAACCATCCTTCCATCCTATATAAATATATGTATGTATAAGCTTCTTTGGATTGAAAAACATCATTGAAGCTTGCAAAAACAGATAGAAACATGAAGATGGGAAAAGCAACCAACCTCTTTGGTTCTTTCTTCTTCCTTGTTTGTTTAAGCATTGAATTTTCCTTGGTTGTCAGGGGACAGAACAGAACAACAATCCCAGTGAACGTTGGTGTGGTTCTTGATGACCTTGATTCACCAAACACAAAAGTTTGGTTGAGCTGCATCAACTTGGGCCTCTCAGACTTTTATACCTCTCATGGTTCCTCTACAACTAGGCTGGCTTTAAGCATCAGAGACTCCAGAGAAGATGTTGTAGATGCTGCTGCTGCAGGTCTCTCTCTCTCTCTCTCTCTCTCTCTCTTCTTTGCTTTTCATTTTGAATTTTCAACAATTTGATTCTTCTTGCCATCTATATAAGTTTGACCCTTCTATTCCTTTGATAAGACTATTTTTTAAATGAAAAGAAGCATAGTAATTAAGTTCTTGTCCCTGTTTTTAAACTTGTATTTTTGGTATTGATCAAACAGCTTTAGACCTGATAAAGAATGATCAAGTACAAGCAATCCTAGGACCGAAATCATCGATGCAAGCCAACTTTGTAATTGAGCTTGGAGACAAAGCCCAAGTGCCCATAATCTCATTTTCAGCAACAAGTCCTTCCCTCACTTCCATTAGGAGTTCATATTTTTTCAGAGCTGCACAAAATGACTCTTCCCAAGTCAAGGCCATAAGTGCTGTTGTCCAAGCCTTTGGATGGAGGGAAGCTGTCCCCATCTATATAGACAACGAGTATGGCCAGGGAGTCATACCCTACTTGGTAGATGCCTTGCAAGAAGTTCAAGCTCGGGTCCCTTACCGAAGCGCCATACCTCCAGAGGCAACTGATGACCAACTTGTTGCAGAGCTTTACAAGCTAATGACCATGCAAACTAGAGTCTTCATCGTGCACATGTTGCCCTCTCTTGGCTCTCGCCTTTTCGCCAAGGCACAAGAAATGGATATGATGGATGGAGACTATGTTTGGATCATGGCTAGTGGAATGACCAATCATTTAACTACCATGAATGCTTCAGTCATCAATTCACTGCAAGGCGCATTGGGTGTGAGGACCTATGTGCCACAAACAAAAGAGCTTGTTGATTTTAGAGCTCGATGGAAAAGGCAATTCCAAAAAGACAATCCAACCATAATTGATGCTGAGTTAGATGTTCCTGCACTCTGGGCTTATGATGCTGCTTCTGCATTAGCCATGGCAGTTGAAGATGTTGGGACTAAAAACTTTGGCTTCGAAAAGGCAAATGCTTCAACCAACTCATCAACTGATCTCGAATATTTTGGGGTTTCCCAAAACGGTCCAGAACTTTGTCAATCCTTGTCAAGTACTAACTTTAGAGGCCTCTCTGGGGATTTCAGCTTTGTTGATGGGCAATTACAAAATTCCATTTTTGAATTGGTGAATGTGATTGGGAATGCAGCAAAAACAATTGGGTTTTGGAAACGACAGAGTGGACTTGAGAAAAAATTGAATTTGACAAACACAAACGGTCCATATTCAACCTCTAAATCTAATCTGGCACCTATGTTATGGCCAGGGGACTCTCCCTCTGTTCCCAAGGGATGGGAGATCCCCACAAACGGCAAAAGCTTGAGAGTAGGAGTTCCTGTAATTGATGGTTTTGCTGAGTTTGTGAAGGTGGTGCCTGGTCCTAGAGCTAACACAACCGAAGTTTTTGGGTTCTGTATCGACGTCTTCAATGCTGCAATGGCTGGATTACCATATGCTGTTACTTATGACTTCATTCCCTTTGCAAAGCCTGATGGCACAAGTGCTGGCAGCTACGATGATCTGGTCCAACAAGTTTTTCTCGGGGTATGTCGAATTAATGTGAACTTCATTTTCTTCAATGATTTCAGTTTTCATGATCACTTGAAGTACTTATAATCTGCTGAAATTGAAATTTTGGCTTGTTTATTTGTTCGGCAGAATTTCGATGCATTGGCTGCGGACACAACAATTAGAGCAAACAGGTCTTTGTATGTGGACTTCACATTGCCGTACACGGAATCAGGGGTTGTGATGGTGGTGCCAATGAAAGACGGCAAGAACAAAAATGCATGGATTTTCTTGAAGCCATTGACATGGGACCTCTGGCTCACAAGTTTGTGCTTTTTCGTCTTCATTGGTTTCGTTGTTTGGGTTATTGAACACCGTATTAACGAAGAATTTCGTGGCCCTCCCTCCCACCAAATCGGCACAAGCTTTTGGTTCTCGTTCTCAACCATGGTTTTTGCACAGCGCAAGTACCACAACCTCATCATGTTTCATGTTCATGCTTCTAATTCCACAATTAATTGTGTTTTTCATCAATTTTTACTTAAATATTAATTTACAGGGGAGAAGGTGGTTAGCAACTTGGCAAGGTTTGTGGTGATCGTGTGGGTGTTTGTAGTGCTAATACTGACTCAAAGTTACACAGCAAGTTTAACTTCACTGTTAACAGTTAAACAACTTCAGCCAACTTTTTCCAATTTGAGTGATCTTAAAAAGAACAAGGAGTATATCGGGTACATCGAGGGTTCTTTCGTCCGTGATCTTCTGATCCAAAGGGGTGTTGATCCTAACAAGTTAAGGCCTTATAAATCTTCAGATGAATGCCATGAGTTTTTGACAAGCGGGAGTGCAAATGGCGGCATTGCTGCCGCTATTGATGAAACCCCCAACATGAAGCTTTTTCTTGCAAAGTATTGCTCCAAATACACCATGATTGGCCCAATATTCAAAACTGATGGCTTTGGTTTTGTAAGCTCTCTTTCTTTACTTCTCTCACAAGTAATGATCCCTAAAGAATTCTTGTAACACGTTGTGCATAACTTTACTAATAGATGAATAACGTTATTTGTATTACATTTACTAACGACATTGTTGAGTATATACACGCCCGCTCATGTTTCTTCTTTTGTACAAATTTAGGTCTTCCCAAAAGGATCACCTCTAGTACCAGACGTTTCAAGGGCGATTCTGAACGTGACTGAGGGAGACGGCATGAAGGAAATTGAAAACAAATGGTTTGCGGGGGATGCAACATGTTCAGATACAAAACCTACCATCTCAGATTCCAACAGTCTTGGCCTTGATAGCTTCTGGGGTCTCTTCCTCATTGTCGGGGTCTCTTCGTCACTATCTCTCATCGTATTTGCAGCCTCCTTCTGTTATAGGCATTGGCACATGTTCATGACAACAGGCGCTTCTGCATGGAAAAGAATCAAGGTGATGCTTAGAATCTTCGACCAAAAAGACCTCAGCTCCCATACTTTTAGAAAGACTGGCGGCTCTCAAGGTGGAAAATACATGTACAATGCTCGCAGTATAGCCACATCTGTCGAGGCTTCACCAAACAATAACAGCACGTGCCCACCAAGCCCACCAAGCCCACCAAGCCCTGAGTCGATTGGCCATTCAAACCACACAAATCCACACTCACCTTTCTTCAGAGAAGAAGGAATATTACAGGTTGTTGTTGGTCAAGAATATCCAGAAATGTGAAGAAGTCATGAAAGAGCTCAAGAACACAATTAATTAGTGGAACAGAATTATTAAGTTTTCATAATTGCTGTATGATAATTAATCAAATAATATAGCTAGGCATTGTATATATTCACCTTAATACAATATATATATCGTTTTTGTATTATAATTTATAAACAATTAGTATAAGTGCTAATTTTCATCGACTATGGTCTATAAGTTTTGAAAATGAGGCTGCATGAGAACCTCACCTGGGTTTGCACACCATTTGCTTCTTGAGGGGGATTGGGATTGGGGCATATAGCCTTGCCGGCCCAGACTTGTTTTTGGTAGTTCTTTTGGACCTCTGGCCTTTTGTTACCAAAAAAAACCAAAAAAAGCTATTCAATTAATATTATACAAGGTTTTGCATTATTTAATAATCAAATTGGTAGACCTGAGTTTGATGTCAGTCAAATTATTTGTGACACTAATTTTGTTGTTTGTTTGTTTGTTTGTGAAATGGGGGGATTAATTCCAATACACACAAAAACTAAACAACGACAATATGAGTTTTAGGTACTCCTAACAAATTATCATCAAAGGTAGCCTCTCTATCGAGTTAAGTACCAGTTTGGCATTGCTTATTTGGGGTGATAAGTGATTTTTTAAAAATTTTGGGAAGCCCAGCTTGTTTGGTAAACTATGAAAAAATCACTTATTAAAAATTGATGTGAGAGAAAGCTATAAGGGAAAGCAGCTAATGAGGTGCTTTTATTTTCTCGATTATGCAGAATCGGCCAAGAGGCGCTGGGTTTAATGATTATGCGGGAATTATTTTCTGATTATGCGGGAATTAGTACCAACAACACTTTTAACAAAAAGTTTACCAAACGCTAAATCGCTTTATCTCACAATGATTTCTCGACAAAGAAATCTAATAGCGATTATTTTCACAGCACAGCAATGCCATCTCATCAAACACAAAGAACCCCAAATCAAAATTATAGCTTACATTCGCTAAACAGTTAGCCACCCTGATTTTTTCTCCCTATAGATGCGGTCAATCACACAATTACCCACTTGTTGCATAAGATTACAGTAGTTGGACAACAAAGTGGCCATCGGATGTAAACCAAGGATGTGAGCAACTGAGACAAAAAAATAAAAAAGGATGTGGGCAAAAGGAATTCTTATATTTTGTTATATATTCATCTATTTCAATTTTACATTTGTTCTATATATTTATGCACAAATCACATTCTAACCAGTTGATTTTCCCCCTTCAGCTTCAGGTTTAGCGGTTGTCGGAGCCTCTTCCCCCTCCCCCTCAGCTTCAACAGTAATGAGACGTGATCCTAAAAGGATTTAGTTTCCTATTTTATTTGTATTTATTTCATAGATTTGGTATATATATTCCTTGTCTCTCAAGGACTTGATTCTTGCCTAGAATAGGAAATCCTTTGTGTAGACACCAAGCAAAGCATTGTATATAATTATCACACAATTGTTCAATGAAAATCATCGAGAATATTTAAAACCTTGCATGGTATCAAGAGCCTGAGACTCACAGTTCTCGATCCTCAATTTTTTTGTTCCTTGTTTTTTTTTTTGCACCCATGGCTTCTTCCTCCTTTATTGATTTTCCTAGCATTCATCATGTTATCTCCATTCATCTTGAGATTGATAATTATCCGACGTGGCTTGCTCAAATTGTTCCTGTCCTTCGTAGCCGCCGCTTGCTCGGCTTTGTTGACGGCACTTCTCTATGTCCTTCTCCGACCATCCTAGACCCAAAGGCTAAGGCCGATGAATATGCTTCTCCATCTCTCTTCCCCAACCTAGAGTATGATGATTGGGTCCAGAAAGATCAGCTTGTTCTCTCTCTCATCAACGATTCTCTTCACCATAAAGTTCTCACCACCCTAGCTTCCAAGACCACCACCTGTGACACTTGGGTGGCCCTTGAAACTCGTTTTGCTTCTCCGAATCATAATCGTCTTCTTCAACTTCACAGTGACTTGCTTCGCACAACCTGTGGTGACTCTTCCAACACTGATTTCCTTGATCGTCTTAACTCGATTGCCGATAACTTGGCTCTGGCAGGTGCTTCAGTTGGTGACTCTGATCTCCTTGCTATGGTTGTGAACAACGTTGGTCCTCTTTATGAAAATACAGTTGCCGCTGCTCAAGCTCGTGAGAAACCCATTAGTATGCCTGATCTTGAGGCTCTCCTCTTGTCTGTGGAACGTCGCCTACAATCATCTTCTTCTCCGGTCATCTCTTCTGGTGCTATGACTATGGTAGCTTCTCGTGGTGGCCGCGGTTTTGGCGGTCGTTGTGGGTTTGCTAGTTGTGGTCCTGATTGTCGCAACTCATTCTCTCCCTCACGACCTGGTTTTTCTTTTAGTCCCAGTTCCCCTGGTGCTTCCTATGGCACCTCTTGTCTTGCCTCACATCAACAACGTTTTGGCAGCCATATTGGGCAGGGTATTCTTGGCCCACCTCCTTCTAGCTCTACTGCTTCTTCTTTTGGGCCTCCTTTTGCCCGTGGGCCTCTTCAATATTTCAATTGTCATGGTTTTGGTCACATTGCAACTGTTTGTCCCTCCAAGGCGTCTTCTGTGCCTCTTCATCCGTCTCGTCTTCAAGGCATGACTACTCAATATCCTTCGCATGGTGGCCGTCAACAGTGGGTTGCTGATACCGGTGCGAACACTCATATTACCAACGACTTGAGCCACTTATCCCTTGCTAGAGAGTATCATGGTTCTAACAATGTTGGAGGTGTGCTTGGTGGAACAGGTTTGCCTATTCAAAATATTGGTCACTTTCGTTTCTCTCACATTAATTTCTTCTTTTCACCTTAATGATGTTCTTCACTGTCCCGATGCCTTTCTTCTTCTCTTATCTATTCATAAAATTGCTACTAACAACCATTGTTTCTTCACTTTTTTTCCTGATTGTTATTTTATCTAGTATTTGGCTACAGGGAAGACACTTTTCTCGGGCAAGAGTAGCAATGGCCTATATCCCTTTTCGTTTACACCGAATGAGTTTTTTCAAGTTTTGCCTGATCGTGTTGCTTTACTAGGTGTCCGTGTTGACCTCTCTGTGTGGCACTCTCGCCTTGGTCATCCTGCTTCATCTACTTTGCAATTTTTGTTATCTCATAATAAACTGCCATATTCTGGCTCTCGGTCTAGTTCTTTTTATCAATTATGTTTGTTGGGTAAAAGTGTTAAATTACCCTTTAGTCATTCTTTTTGTCTCTTCTTCTTTGCTGGAACTTATTCACTATGATGTATGGAGTTCTTCAAATAAATCTATTTCTTTTTTTAATTATTATGTTTTATTTGTTGATAATTTTTCTCATTATTCTTGAATTTTTCCGATGAAATTGAAATCAAAAGTTTTCTCTCACTTCGTTAAATTTAAGGCTTTGGTTGAAAATCTGTTTTCCACTACGATTAAGGCATTTCAATCTAATGAGGGTGGGGAATACACTAGTCATTAGTTTAAGGATTTTTTTATTTCATCATGGCATTCATCATTGTCTTTCTTGTCCACATCATCCTGAGCAAAATGGTATAGCCGAACGTAAGCATCGTCACATTGTTGACATCGGGCTCACTCTTTTAGCCCATGCCTCTATGCCTCATTCCTATTGGGCCGAGACCATGCACACCGCTGTTTATTTAATTAATCGTCTTCCTTCTAAGTTGCTTCAGCGAAAATCACCCTATGAATTATTGTTTCACAAAGAACCTAATTATTGGTTTTTAAAAAACGAACCTAATTATTGGTTTTTAAAAACTTTTGCGTGCCCATGTTTTCCTTATTTACGGCCATATAATAATAATAAATTACAATTTTGATCTTCCAAATGTGTGTTTCTTGGTTATTCTTTGAACCATTAGGGTTATTGATGCCTGGATCTTGTTTCTAATCGTGTTTTATTTATTTATTGTGTCATGTGTTATTTGATGAATTTTCTTTTCCTTTTAACAAGGCCCATGCTGCTCCTCCTCTAGACCATTCTCTGTCGTCGGACCTGCCTATCATCCTTTCTGGCCCAAGTTTATCTTCCTGCAGCCTACGCCTTCCAGCGTCGCAGCCTCTGCCTAGTCCCTCTTCTCCAACACTTGACCCTCCCGCCTTCACAGACACTCGTGCTTCCATCCCTGTCCCGTCCATCTTCGCCATCACCCATGCCGCACTTGCTCCTACGCCCACCTCCGCCGTCGTGCCCACTGATCCCTCATGCCTTTCTCACCCGTCGGTTAGTCCCCTTGTGCCTTCAACTTCTCGATTCTCTCAGACATACACTAGGAACCCCAATCGCAAACTTTTCTTCCTACCTCCCGCTCCTGTTTCATCTGGTACATCTTCTCCTCCTATTTTTGATACGACTCTAGTAAGTGACTCCCATGCTCATTCGATGGTTACTCGTGCTCAAACCGGTATCCGTAAACCTAATCCTAAATATGCTAATCATGCGTTGGTTTTATCTTTTACTGATGGTACTTTTGAGCCTACCTCCTTTTCACATGCTAATAAGCATCAGGAATGGCGTCTTGCTATGACAGATGAGTTTAATGCTCTTCTTCGTGCCAAAACTTGGAATTTTGTCCCTCGTACTCTCATAATGAATGTGTTGCCGAACAAGTGGGTTTTTTATGTCAAGAGGAATTCTGATGGCTCTATTCAGCATTACAAGGCTCGCTTAGAGGCCAATGGTTTTCATCAACAGTCGGGGTTGGACTATGGTGAAACCTTTATTCCAGTTGTTAATCATTCTACTATTCGTCTTATCTTGGCTCTCTGTGTGCAATTTGGTTGGATCATTTGTCAATTGGATGTTCAAAATGCCTTTTTGCATGGTTACCTAGATGAAGAGGTTTATATGCGCTAGCCCGTTGGGTTTGTGGATCCCGCCTATCTTGATCATGTCTGTTGTTTACGTCGCTCTTTTTATGGTCTCAAGCAGGCTCCTCGCGCTTGGTTTCAATGTTTCTCTTCTCATCTTCTTCAGTTGGGATTCACTGCCTCTAAGTCTGATTCTTCCCTCTTCATCTACATTCATGGTTCTGTTCACATCTAATTGTTGATTTACGTCGATGATATTCTTGTTATTGGCTTTGATCCCGCTCGCATCACCACAGTTATTTCTGATTTGGGTCATCAATTTTCTATGAAGGATCTTGGGCCCACTTATTTATTTTTTGGGCATGGAACTTGCTCGTACTTTGTCCGGTCTATCTCTTACTCAGACCAAATATGTTGTGGATCTCCTTAAGTGTGCTAACATGCACGAAGCCAAACTCGTGCCTACCCCGACTGTCGGTGGACGTCGTCTTAGCCTCTCTGATGGCGATCCTCTCTCTGATCCTACTGAGTACCGTAGTATTATTGGTGCTCTTCAGTACTTAACCCTTACTCCCTCGGACATTGCCTTTGCTGTTAATCAAGTTTGTCAGTTTATGCACCAACCCACTACTGTTCATTGGCTCGTTGTTAAACGCATTCTTCGTTATCTCAATGGCACACTTACTCATGGGTTACTTTATTTGCCCAGCACCCTTCATCTCAATGCCTATTCTAATGCCGATTATGCGGGGGATCTCGACGATCGTTGCTCCACTGGTGGCTGTTGCGTTTATTTGGGTACTAACTTAATCTCTTGGAGCTCCAAAAAGCAACGCAGTGTCTCCCGCTCCAGTACTGAGTCGGAGTACCGTCATCTTACCTACACTGCTGCCACTCTGTCTTGGTTACGGGCTTTGTTTCTTGATCTTCATCTTCCAGTTCCTTGCCCTAAGCTTTGGTGTGACAATATTAGTGCTCTTTCTCTTGCCTCTAATCCGGTGTTTCACTCTTGCACTAGCCATGTTGAGGTTGATTATCATTTTGTTTGTGAAAAGGTGGTGTGAAATGAGTTGCTTGTTGCTTATTGTTCTACTGTTGATCAGATTGCTGATATCTTCACTAAGGGTCTATCTCCTGCTCGGTTTTCTTTCCTTCAGTCCAAGCTGCCTGTGCTCCCCCGCCCCGTCGCCTTGGGGAGGGGGGTGTAATAAGACGTGATCCTAAAAGGATTTAGTTTCCTGTTTTATTTGTATTTATTTCATAGATTTGGTATTTACTTGATTCTTGCCTAGAATAGGAAATCCTTTGTGTAGACACCAAACAAAGCATTGTATATAATTATCACACGATTGTTCAATGAAAATCATCGAGAATATTTAAAACCTTTCAAACAGGACCGGGAGGTTTCTCCCCCTTCCATTTGAGCATCAGAGACTCCAGAGAAGATGTTGTAGATGCTGCTGCTGCAGGTCCCCTCTATCTTTCTCTATAACATGTTTGCTTTTCATTTTAAATTTGTACCACTTTTGATTTTTCTTGGCATCTATATAACTTAAATTTCCTTTTCCGGGAAACCTTCTATCACCTGAGTCATTGAAGGATGCTCTCGATGGTGTCACATCTGTTGTATACATTGTCTTCATGATCTGTTTTACTTGACTGTCATTAGCCAATACGTAGCAAAGACACATGCACACACTGACACTTTCTCTATCCATGTAATGTATTGTTTCCCCCCTTCCATTTGTAGTTCAAAATGTGCTTATTGTAATAGATTATAGAATGAAACTCTCTCTTACTTTTCCTGCCACTTAGCTTTCTTTCCTGGGTGATATGTTTGATTTGTCTTCCTAATGAGTTTTCTTGTCCGAGATATCCTGTGTTGGTGGGTTTGGCTCCAATTCTTACATGTATAAGATTAATGGGACTGCTAATATAAATGCAATTAGAGCTGCTCTAAACTATATTGCCGTTGATCCTGCAGGTGTGAACCGATTTGTTTATGTCTCTGCTGCTGATTTTGGTGTGGCAAATTACTTACTGCGAGGATATTATGTCAAGCAGATTTTGTTTTTACTTATTCTTCTTATGTTAACTTTCGCCGAATTAATATGCTCCTCTTGTTATTCTTAATTGAGAAGTACGGTGTTAATGTGAAGCACCAAGAATATTTCGCTGACAGCCCTTCAACCGGGTTGGATCCTGCATCAAGAGAAGAATGATTTGAATTGTATTTCTGTTATTCCATTTTCAGCTTGTGTGGGGTTATAACTAATAGCAATGGTATGGTAGGTGATGCTCAATCACTCTTTCTTCTGCTTTATGTATGCACTTTCAATTTTTTTCAGACTGAAAGTATTTCTTGATATGAAAGTAGTTAACTTGTACATGATGGAATTGTACAGTAAAAAAGACTGCGTATCTGATTATTTGATTGCCACGTGTGCTGCTTGGAGAAAATGAATGGCTACTTGGTAATTACCTTAGTAATTGTCTGGAAAGTTCTCTTGCTTGTATTTATTTGACCAGATTTTGTACCCCACTTTCCTAATTAGTTGGGGAAGACTTTCTTCTTCCTTATCTGTTTAAGCATTGAATTTTCCTTGGTTGTTTGTCATGTTTGGGCCTTTAATTGATGAAGAATAGCTAGGCATTGTATTGTATATATCTCTGTTACCAAAACATTAAAAGTTTTGCATTATTGTATAATCAAATTGGTAGACCTGAGTTTGATGATGTTATTCGTGACACTAACTTAATTTATTTTTAATGATCACAAAAACTAAGCATGTACATTGTTAATTAAATCGGCATCTAATTGGGTGCTTTCGACTTGATTAGCGTAGTTGGCCCACAGGTTGATTTGTCTCTTTTCAGTCAAAAGTATTCATTTAAAACATTAATTCATTACCACAGAAGGACAATATGAATGAGTTGGAGAGGGCAACATATTGTTTTTCAATCATATAATTAGAATATACTATAATTATATGTCAATTAAAATCGTAGAAAGACCCGAGACTCACAGATTCCTGTTACACGGATTGACCACAGAATGTGTTTAATTAATTTGGTTCTGTCCGTATAGATTGAATCCTAGCGGTGACTGACTGATTCTTTTGCATCTTTTTTTTCCAGGGACTTTTCATATCTACCTACTGCAATCTGCTTATAAGTGCCAACCTTCCTTCATTTGCTTGTTACTAGAGAGAGAGAGAGAGAGAGAGAGAGAGAGAGAGAGAGAGAGAGAGAGAGAGAGAGAGAGACCTTTCAAGAATTCACATGAATATGAACATCAAAAAGAACCCAACCATTATTCTTTCTCCTTTTATCCTTTTGCGCTTTCTCTTCTTCTTCTCATGGATTTTCAATATGGCTGCGGCTGTGGCGGCTGTGGGAAACACAAAGATTCCAGTGAATGTGGGTGTTGTTGTTGACCTTGATGCTCCCAGTGGGAAGACTTATCTGAGTTGCATCAAAATGGCCCTCCAGGACTTTTATGCATCTCATGCTCACTTCAACACCAGGCTGGTTTTGCACACCAGGAACTCCAACCAAACTGTTGTTGGTGCAGCTGCTGCAGGTTCTCTCTTTCTCTCTCTCTCTCTCTCTCTCTGAACCATGCATGTATTCTAATTGATCATCATTTTGTATCTCCTGTTCTATAATAATGAATCATAATTTAATGTCAAATTCTGGAAGATGTATATAAATATTACATGTGCTTTTATGCTTTTTATTTATGGATTCATTAATCATATAATATATCAAGTAATATGTCATATTTTTTTATGTACATTCATCATGTTTCCTTTCTTGTAAATTTGAACAAAATGTAAGGGTGTGTCTGCAAGTGTACTTGGGGTTTTTGCAAACTTTAAACTACTAAAATATCTCTCACGCTTGTAAGACGGGCTTGTGTGATCAAAAGAAAAAGTTTAGGAAGGGTATGTTTTTTATGTTTTGTCTTTTGGTAAGAAGGGTTTGTTTTTTTTAAGTCAAGGATCGATAATTTCATCTCATTAATTTACACGTCTCATGAGAAAGAAAACAAGTCAAATAAGGTAGCCTCCAAACCGTGTGAGCCTCCTTCAAGCAAAGTAAATTCTTCAATGGCCTACCTAATTAATGTTGTCTCTATATGGTGGATTTGTGTATTTTAGATACCGTGCCTGTGAAGATCAATATCGTTTCCTATATCATGGCCATGACCATTTTAATAAGCACAATGATTTTTAATCTGATCAAATTAAGCAATCACAATTTTAACTTTTATTTTTTTTCAATGTAACACAGCTCTGGATCTGATAAAGAATGTAGAAGTGCAAGCAATCCTTGGACCAGTGACATCAATGCAGGCCAACTTCGTTGTCAATCTTGGAGACGAAGCTCATGTGCCCATTGTATCATTTTCTGCATCAAGTCCCTCTCTTGCTTCGCTTTGGAGCCCCTACTTCTTCCGAGTTACACAGACTGACTCATACCAAGTGAAGGCCATAAGTTCCATTGTTAAAAATTTTGGATGGAGACAAGTTGTGCCGATTTACGTGGACAATACGTTTGGGGAGGGAGTCATACCCTTTTTAGTTGATGCATTGCAAGAAGTTGATGCTCATGTCCCCTATCGGAGTGTCATTCCCCCATCAGCAACTGATGATCAAATCGAGAAAGAGCTTTACAAGTTGATGACCATGCAAACTAGAGTCTTCATTGTGCATATGATGCCCCATCTTTGCTCTAAGCTATTTGCCATGGCAAATAAGATTGGAATGATGAGTGAAGGCTATGTTTGGATCACAACGAATGGGGCTGGTAATCGTTTGAGGTCATTGGGACCGGTTGTCTTGAGTTCCATGCAAGGGGTTCTAGGTGTCAAAACAGAGGTTCCAACAACAATGGAGCTTACAGAATTCAAAGTGCGGTGGAAAAGGCAATTCCAACAAGACAATCCAGCCATCATTGATGTATATGTGGACGTGATTGGCCTTTGGGCTTATGATGCTGCTTTTGCACTAGCCTTGGCAGCTGAACAAGTTGGGGATACAAGCTTTGGTTTCCAAGAGAGGAATGGTTCCTTCAGCTCAACAGATCTTGATACTTTTAAGGTCTCTCAATATGGTCCAAAGCTTGCCCAGGCCTTATCAAATACTAGATTCAAAGGCATAGCTGGAGACTTTAGTCTTGACTGTGGGCAACTTCAATCATCAAGATTTCAGATAGTCAATGTAAATGGTGATGGAGTCAGAACAATTGCATTCTGGACACCGGAAAATGGTATGGTGAAAACATTGAGTTCAACAAACACCAGTATACTTTCAACTTCCGAGAAGTGTGATTTTGGACCCATCATATGGCCTGGAGATTCTCTGTCTGTTCCTAAGGGATGGGAGATCCCAACAAGTGGCAAGAAGTTGAAAATTGGAGTTCCTGTGAAGGTTGGTTTTACTGAGTTTGTTAAGGTAACCAAGATTCCTAGCACAAACACAACAGATGTTACGGGGTTCAGTATTGATGTCTTTAATGCTGCAGTGGAAGTATTACCATACGCTCTTCCTTTTGAATTCATTCCCTTTGAAAATCCTGACGGCACCAGTGCTGGCACTTACAATGATTTGGTCTATCAAGTCTATCTTGAGGTAAAATTCTTTGTGTCTATTATACATACAAATAACTGATTGGAATTGTGCTCTGATTTAACATGTTTACTTGACAGAAGTATGATGCTGTGGTGGGAGACACAACAATTAGAGCAAATAGATCATTGTATGTAGACTTCACAATGCCATACACAGAATCTGGTGTAGTAATGGTTGTGCCAATCAGAGACAACAGAAGAAAATGTGCATGGGTTTTCTTAAAACCTTTGACTTGGGACCTCTGGCTTACAACTTTTTGTTTCTTCATCTTCATTGGTTTTGTTATTTGGGTGCTGGAACATCGAATTAACGAAGATTTTCGTGGCCCTCCCTCACATCAAGTTGGCACAAGTTTCTGGTTCTCTTTCTCAACCATGGTCTTTTCACATAGTAAGTACATCCATATCACGTCTCCCTAAGTTCAAGTTAAGAATTCTTAATATTTTCTTCTCTCCACCTATGCCTATACTGACATTTTTGAATTAAATTTTACAGGGGAGAGAGTGGTTAGCAATTTGGCTAGATTTTTGATGATTATATGGGTGTTTGTTGTGCTAGTATTGACACAAAGTTACACAGCTAATCTAGCATCACTATTAACAGTGGAACAGCTCCAACCAACTGTCACTGATATAAAGGATCTTCTAAGGAATGGGGATAATGTCGGCTACATAGAGAACACTTATGTTTGCGAAATCCTGAAACAACTCGGTTTTGACAATTCCAGGCTTAAGATCATCAAAACCATGGAAGAATGTGATGAAGCTCTTTCGAAAGGGAGTGCAAAGGGTGGTATTGCTGCTGTTGTTGATGAAATTCCAAACATGAAGCTTTTTGTTGCAAAATATTGTTCCAAGTATACCATGATTGGTCCAATCTTCAAAACTGATGGCTTTGCCTTTGTAAGATCTTTTTTTTTTCCTGCTATACATAAATGTTACCTGTACAACACTTGGAACCGAAAAAAGATGACTTGACTTAATTTGCAGGTGTTTCCGAAACATTCCCCTCTCGTACCTGATCTTTCACAGGCGATCCTAAATGTGACCGAAGGAGAGAAGATCATGAACATTGAGAACAAATGGTTCAGTCAAGAAAGCAAGTGTGAAGATAATTCCACTACTCCAAGGGTCTCAAGCAAAAGTCTTGGACTTGAAAGCTTTTGGGGCCTCTTCCTCATTGCTGGGATGGCTTCAATTCTAGCTCTCATTATCTTTTTAGCTTCCTTCCTATACAAGCATAGGCATGTCTTGAAGCAATCTGATTCAAGAGCTTCTAAATGGAGACGGGTTCGAGCCATGTTTGAAATTTTCAATGACAAAGACGTCAGCTCCCATACTTTCAAGAGCAGTCAACAAAGAGATGGAATTGGTGGTGTTGGAGATGAAGTGAAAGCCTTACCAAATAGCAACTGGCCTGAAAGTCCATTCAGCTATTTGGACCACACAGACAAGGATTTTGCATTGTTTGAAGGGCAACAAACGCCATCTACTACTAGTCATGCGTCTCCGGAGATAGTTCCAAAAATTGAGCTTGATATTATCACTGTTCAAGAAATGCATACAACTCCTGTAACAGATCGTTTGGCTTAGAAGTAATCTTGCATTAAAAATAAATAAATCAAATGGTACTAATATAAACAGAAATAAATTAATTGATTCCAGTACGAATTCAGCATTGTGAGTTTATTTCACCTGTCCACCAAGCAGAACATTCAAACCACATATAGATCAGCTCCACACTCACCTGTTGCTGTAAAACAATAGTTAAATTGACATGTATTAAAATGCTTCAACCCAAGACAGCTTTGAATCAAGTGGTGGGATCTAAAGTCTAGACGACTTTGTTTTGGCATAATTTGCGACGCATCTTCGATACTCCCGACTATACATGACAAGGTAATTGGTAGGTCTTTTCTAGTTATATAAACCTAATTAGTTGTTTAATGGGTCAATTGCAGCACAAGCTACTCACAGATGAAATGGGAGAGTTGTTCCATCTGTCAAATTCACGTAATTACCATTTATTTATGCATTAATTAATTACTACAAAAAGACAACATGAATGACTAGGACTCTGTTATCCTTGTCCACAGAGTGAGTGAGTGTCACCAAGTCAATAAATATTAGTTTCCCATATCTATATATAAGTATAGTCTTATAGTTGTTTTGTTAATTCATTCTAACTTTGAGTTTTTAAATTGTTAGTGGTTACATTAAGCAAAGAAAGGCTTGATTAATTTTGTTCTGTCCGTATGGACTGGGGTCCTAATGCTGACCGACTGATTCTTTTCGATCTTTTTTCCGGGGACTTTTCATATCCACCTACTGCATATAAGTCTAGATCCCATGACATCCACATAAAACTACCTGTCACCCTTCATTTGCTTCAGAATATATACGAGTGACCTTGTGATCAAATATTCACATTATAATATGATGACCATAAAAAAGAACCCAATCCTTTTGTGCTTTCTCTTCTTCTCATGGAGTTTCAGTATGGCTGTGGCTGTGGCTGCGGCTGCGGAAAACACAACGATCACGGTGAATGTGGGCGTTGTTGTTGATCTTGATGCACAGAGTCTGGGTGGGAAGATTTTTTTGAGTTGCATCAAAATGGCTCTCGAGGACTTTTATGCATCTCATGCTCACTTCAAGACCAGGCTGGTTTTGCACACCAGGAACTCCAAACACACTGTTGTTGGTGCAGCTTCCGCAGGTTCTCTCTTTCTCTAAACCATGCATTTATATGTTCTAATTGAGATTTTTGTATACTTATCTCCTGTTCTAATAATGAATCATATACGTTTTATGCATCTCCATCATTTCTTTCCAGTCTAAAAACCAATTAATGCCAAAATCAGGAAGAGAATTATATTATATACCAGTGTGGCATGAATTTGTTTGGAAGTTCAAAAAGGAGGTGTACCATGTTTTTGCCCCCATTAACAAAAATCACTAAGGAAACAGAACCTAACTAAACCAATGTTGGACGGTTTGGATTGGCTTGCTTTGGGAGGGTTGCACATAAGTCTAATTCTTTTTCCTTTTCCAATTTTTCAACTTTGTTAGTCCAATTGGATTAGATCGATTTACAAAAACTCAAAACCATAACTGAATCGAACAATTATGGTCCATTTTGATTTTGAATTATTAGACTTTTTTAGTCAAAATTGAACTAAACTGATCACCATGGTTCAAATTAGCTGATGTAGTCGGTTCAGTCGGATTGATGCTCAACTCTATATGCAAGTAGGTGAGGGCAAAATTTCGAGTCAACTTGATCATTAGAGGGTCTTGGGTTTAATAAATTATAAACCGCTATGTACGAGTTGGGTTATGAGTTGAAACCAAAACTTAGAAATTGGCTTAATTTTGAGTTAACCCGATCACAAAGGGTTGGGTTGGCCCAATAATGAGCGAATCTTAAGTCAAACAAATTATAAACCGCTATATATCAAGTTAGGTTACGAGTTGGGACCAAAATCGAGAGAACCCAACCCTATATGCAAGTGTAGTTGGGGTTTTTTTTGGGGTCAAAATGTAGTAGGGCTTTGAGAAGTAAAAAACAGAGTTAGTTTTGTCGCTTGCCAATATAAAGGTAAGGTTCATTTCATTACACGTCCCAAAACTCATAAGAAAGAAAGAAAAGGGGTCAGATTCGTCAGAAGGTTGCCTTCAAACTGTGTGAGGCCCCGTGGAACTTTGAAAATTCTTCAATGGTCAACCCTAATTTTGTAGCGCATGCAATAATTGTTTGCTATGTTATCTGTTCATAATTAACTATCATTGATAACGATTTAACCGTTATAATAAGCATAATATTTCCTAATATTATCAAATTAATCCATCACAATTGTCACATTTTTGTCAATGGGACACAGCTCTGGATCTGATAAAGAATGTACAAGTGCAAGCAATCCTAGGGCCAGTGACGTCAATGCAGGCATGCTTCGTTATTAACCTTGGAGACCAAGCTCATGTCCCCATTTTATCATTTTCTGCAACAAGCCCCTCTCTTACGTCTCTCCGAAGCTCCTACTTTTTTCGACTTACACAAACTGACTTATACCAAGTGAAAGCCATAAGTGCCATTGTTAAACATTTTGGATGGAGACAAGTTGTGCTGATATACGTCGACAACACGTATGGAGAGGGAGTCATACCCTTTTTAATTGATGCCTTGCAAGACGTTGATGCTCATGTCCCCTATCGGAGTGTCATCCCTCCATCTGCCACTGATGATCAAGTTGGTAAAGAGCTTTCCAAGTTAATGGATATGCCAACAAGAGTGTTCATTGTGCACATGACGCCCAAGCTCTCCTCCAGTCTATTTGCCAAGGCAAAAGAGATTGGAATGATGAGCCAAGGCTATGTTTGGATCTTGACTAACGGGGTAGGAAATCGCTTATGGTCAATGCGTTCGGTTGTCCTAAATTCAATGCAAGGGGTATTGGGTGTGGAAACAGAGGTTCCAATAACAATGGAGCTTACAAAATTCAGAATGAAGTGGAAGAGGCAATTCCAACAAGACAATCCAGCCATCAGTGATTTTGATTGTGACGTGTTTGGACTTCGAGCTTATGATGCCGCTTTCGCACTAGCCTTGGCAGTTGAACAAGTTGGGAATGCAAGCTTTGATTTCCAAAAGAGGAATCCTTCCTTCAACTCAACAGATCTTGATACTTTCAAGGCCTCTCAATATGGTCCAAAGCTTGTCCAGGCCTTATCTAATACTACATTCAAAGGCCTAGCTGGAGAGTTCAGTCTTAAGGATGGGCAACTTCAACCATCAACATTTAAGATAGTTAATGTAAATGGGAATGGAGTAAGTTCGGTTGCATTTTGGACACCGGAAAATGGCATGGTGAAAACATTGAATTCAACAGACATTAGTATACTTTCAACTTCTGAGAAGTGTGATCTTATACCGATTAAATGGCCTGGAGGTTTGCAATCTGTTCCTAAGGGATGGGAGATCCCAACAAATGGCAAGAGGTTGAAAATTGGTGTTCCTGTGAAGGTTGCTTTTACTGAGTTTGTTAAGGTAGCCAAGAATAATAGCACTAACACAACCGACGTCACGGGGTTTAGTATCGATGTCTTTAAGGCTGCACTGGAGGTATTACCATACAATCTTCCTTTTGACTTCATTCCCTTTGCAAAGCCTGATGGAACCAGCGCTGGAACTTACAATGATTTGGTCTATCAAGTATATCTTGAGGTAAAATTCTTTGTCTCTAATATAAATGCCAATGACTTGCATCATGTACCTTCCTCTGATTTAACATGTTTGCTTGACAGAAATTTGATGCTGTGGTGGGAGATATAACAATTACAGCAAATAGATCCTTGTATGTAGACTTCACAATGCCATACACAGAATCTGGTGTGGTAATGGTTGTGCCAATCGTAGAAACCGGGAGCAAAAATGCATGGTTTTTCTTGAAACCTTTGACTTGGGACTTATGGCTTACAACTTTTTGTTTCTTCGTCTACATTGGTTTCGTCATTTGGGTGCTTGAACATCGAATTAATGAAGATTTCCGTGGCCCTCCCTCACATCAAGTTGGCACAAGTTTCTGGTTCTCTTTCTCAACCATGGTGTTTTCACATAGTAAGTATATGCATCATCTCTATCAAATTAAGAATTTTTAACAGCTTCGTTTTCCTTCCCTCAGCCTATGCGCTCAGCCTATGCGCCTATTGACACTTACTTTTTGCACACTTTTTGAATTCAATTTTACAGAGGAGAGAGTGGTTAGCAATTTGGGCAGATTCTTGATGATAGTATGGGTATTTGTTGTGCTAGTACTGTCGCAAAGTTACACAGCTAATCTAGCATCACTATTAACAGCTGAACGACTCCGGCCAACTGTCACCGATATAAAGGATCTTATAAGGAGTGGGGATAGTGTCGGCTACATGAAGAATTCTTTTGTTCATGAACTCTTGAAACAAATTGGTTTTGATGAGTCCAAGCTTAAGGCTATGACTTCCATGGAAGACTGTGACCAAGCTCTTTCCAAAGGGAGTGAAAAGGGTGGTATTACTGCTTTTGTTAATGAAACCCCCAACATAAAGCTTTTTCGTGCAAAATATTGTTCCAAATATACCATGATTGGTCCAATCTTCAAAACTGATGGGTTTGCCTTTGTAAGATATTTCTCTCCTTTTATACACGTACAGATAGATAACACATGCAAGCAAATGTGGGTTCATTTTTTCTCATAGACTTCTTTGGGACGATTTTGCAGGTGTTTCCAAAACGTTCCCCTCTTGTACCAGATATTTCACAGGCAATCCTAAACGTGACCGAAAGAGAGAAGACAATGAACATCGAAAACAATTGGTTCAGTCGAGAAGGCAATTGTCAAGATAACTCTGGTCCAAGGGTTTCAAGCAACATTCTTGGGCTTGAAAGCTTTTGGGGCCTATTCCTCATTGCTGGGGTGGCTTCAATTCTAGCTCTCATTATCTTTGTAGCTTCCTTCCTTTACAAGCAGAGGCATATCTTGAAGCATGCTGGGGTTCGAGCCATGTTCGAAATTTTCAAAGAAAAAGACCTCAACTCCCATGCATTCAAAAGCAGTCCACAACGAAATGGCAGTGCTGGTGATCAAGTTGAAGTGAAAGCCTCACCTAGTAGTAACTGGCCTGAAAGTCCATTCCGCTATTCGAACCCCACAGATAAGGATTTTGTATTCCTTGATGGGCAAGAAACACCATCTACTGCTAGCCATGCGTCTCCGGATATAGTTCCAACAACTGAGCTTGCCCGTCGCTATCCAAGAAATGCATAGAAGTGCTGTAATATCTCAAGAAAACAATTAAGATGATCGGAGAAAGAGAAAAGGGCCTAGAAATAATCTTGTATATAAGGTTTAACATTTTTAGTCTGTCATGTTATTATGAAAATCAGAAACAGAGCATAAAAAACAGAGCACATAAACAGAGCAACTTGAATCTGTAAATCCATAATTGACCCACCACTCATAAAGAATTCCATAAATGCCAACTTTACCCCTGTTTTCTGGATTTACTGAGAGTTAAAAACGAATCAAAAGTTTTCAAAGAAGACCAAGAGCTAGCCAGCCAGCCAGCCTTGAAGTGCAGCTCTCAGAATTTCTCATCGTGAGTTTATTTGCTTTCATTGGTGGGGCCATGGCTGTATGTGGATTTCTTCTTAAGTAGGGCAACACTTAAAAGCTTGTTGGTCAGTTCTTAGCAGAATTATTCATATAAGACTTTCCTGGGTCAAATATTAATGCAAAGACTTAACGAGTGACGTTTTTCAACAAAATCCAAAAGACAAGGAGCACTATTTGCAGATAGTTTTCCCTTTCATCAAAGACTTTGAACTTGTCTAAGAAGAAGACCAGAACCCGCTAGTCTTCTAAATCACACTAGTAGAGGAGATGAAATGCTTCTAGAAGACTACAGCCAACTACAAGTTTTATTTATTTTTTCACTCCATTTACATGAAAAATAAAAGGATTTTTACCATTTTCATTTCGAACTATTGCGCAATTCGAACTTACCCTCGAATTATTTCATCTGATTTAGTCCTCAACTCGTAATAAATAAATAATTTCACTTCTAGTTAAGTTTATCTAATTCCATCAACTTTTCTGTTAATAACAAGGGCAAATTTGTAATTTTAACTTAAAATTCATAAAAATATTGTAAATAATTAACTTTTAGAAGAAAAAAATTATTCTCCCCACAAAACCCCCACCCCCACCCCCACCGATTTCTTCTCCCCAAAAATTTTTTTGCTTCTAAAAGTTAATTATTTACAATATTTTTATAAATTTTAAGTTAGAATTACAAATTTGCCCTTGTTATTGACAGAAAAATGGATGAAATTAGATAAACTTAACGGTAAGGGGAAATCGACTATTTATTACGAGTTGAGGGACTAAATCGCAAACGAAATAGCTTCTGCGTAAGCCTAATCGCTTTATACCAAAAGAAATCGCACTTTACCCAAAATAAAAAGACAATAAGATAGATCATTTATTTTTCTATAATTGTAATAGCATTGATGTTGATTGAACCAAGTAGCGTATCTGATGGATTGTTTAGCTAGGACTTTCAAATTCTTCGATTGTCATGATCAATCTGCATATATATATATAAGTTGTTTGGACACTTAATTGGACAGAATGCAATCTGATTAAGCAGGGTTCAAAAGCTTCAAATATGATCAAGAAAAGGCCTTTGAACCTTAAGTTTGTTCTTTCTATCTTTTTCTTCTTTCTTTGTTCATGGATTTCCTTGGCCTTGGCACAAAACAAAACCATCCCAGTGAATGTTGGGCTTGTTCTTGATGACCTTGATTCAGGGGATGGGAAGATTTGGTTGAGCTGCATCAAAATGGCCCTCTCAGATTTCTATGCTTCTCATGCTAACTACAAAACTAGGCTGGTCTTGAATACTAGGGACTCCAAAAAAAGTGTTGTAGGTGCAGCTGCCGCAGGTAACCCTAGACTTTGCAATTAAGCAAATGATAGACCTTATTTCTTCAACAGTTTCTTGTTTTTTTTTTCTTTCTTAATAAATAGTTATTGTTCTTTTGTTTTTCATTGAGAGCAGCTGTAGATCTAGTAGAGAAAGTGAAAGTGAAAGCAATCCTAGGACCAGTGACATCTATGCAAGCAGGCTTTCTTATTAACCTTGGAGACCAAGTTCATGTGCCCATTATATCATTTTCCGCAACAAGCCCTTCTCTTAATTCAGTCCATAGCTCCTACTTTTTTCAATTTGCACAAAATGACTCATCCCAAGTGAAAGCCATAAGTTCTATTGTAAAAGCTTTTGGATGGAGACAAGTTGTGCCTGTCTACGTCGACAATGAGTTTGGGGAGGGTGTCATACCATTTTTAACTGATGCCCTGGAAGAGGTTGATGCCCGTGTCCCCTACCGGAGTGCCATTTCCCTGTCAGCCACTGACGGCCAAATTCTTGAAGAGCTTTACAAGTTAATGACAATGCAAACTAGAGTCTTCATTGTCCACATGAGGACGGATCTATCCTCTAGGTTATTTGCAAAGGCCAGAGAGATTGGAATGATGACCGAAGGCTATGTTTGGCTCACTACTAATGGGATACCTAATGAATTAAGGTCTCTAAATTCTTCAGTCATCAGTTCCATGCAAGGTGTGTTGGGTATACAAACTTATGTTCCACAAACAGTAAAGCTTGAAGAATTCAAGCCACGGTGGAAACGACAATTCCAACAAGACAATCCAACCATAATTGATGCTCAAGTGCATGTTTTTGAACTTTGGGCTTATGATTCTGCTTTTGCACTAGCCATGGCAGTTGAAGAAGTTGGGACTGCAAGCTTTGAGGTGTCTCAATACGGTCGAAAACTTTCCCATGCCTTATCTAGTATGAGATTTAAAGGCATTGCTG
The DNA here is from genome assembly GCA_024362665.1 of Prunus padus. Taxonomy (NCBI): domain Eukaryota; kingdom Viridiplantae; phylum Streptophyta; class Magnoliopsida; order Rosales; family Rosaceae; genus Prunus; species Prunus padus. The sequence goes on from JANFAM010000020.1 coordinate 34,472,035, forward strand.
GAGATTTCAGCCTTGTTGATGGGCAACTTCAGTCATCAACTTTTCAGATAGTTAATGTCAATGGTGGTGGAACAACAGTGGTTGGCTTTTGGACACCAGAAAATGGACTGATGAACAAATTGAATTCAACAAACACAAGCTTTTCTTCAACTTCCAACAAGGGCAATCTTGCGCCTATTATGTGGCCAGGAGATTCTCTCACTGCTCCAAAAGGATGGCAGATCCCAGCAAACGGCAAGAAGTTGAGAATAGGAGTTCCTGTCAAGGTTGGTTTTACAGAGTTTGTTAATATCACGAAAGATCCAAGCACTAACGCAATCGACGTCACTGGCTTCACTATAGACGTCTTTAAGGCTGCAGTGAAAGTTTTGCCATACCCTCTTCCTTATGAGTTCATTCCCTTTGCAAAGCCTGATGGTACAAGCGCTGGCACTTATAGTGATTTGTGCTATCAAGTATATCTTGGGGTAAATTTCCTTATCCTTTATATTGTTAAATTTGAATGTGAGTTTTCTGATTCAACTTCCGATTGAAAAGAAAGAAACCATTCAATTTATTTGTTGAGATTTTGACAAATATCTTTACTTGACTGCAGAACTATGATGCTGTGGTGGGAGATACAACAATTAGAGCAGATAGGTCCTTGTATGTAGACTTCACATTGCCATACACGGAATGCGGTGTAGCAATGGCTGTGCCAGTCATAGACGTCAGGAGCAAAAATGCTTGGGTTTTCTTGAAGCCTTTGACATGGGAGCTTTGGCTGACTACTTCTTGTGTCTTCGTCCTCATTGGTTTTGTGATGTGGGTTCTTGAACATCGGATTAACGAAGACTTTCGTGGCACCCCCTCACACCAAGTTGGCACCAGCATCTGGTTCTCCTTCTCAACCATGGTTTTTGCACAAAGTAATTCTCCATGACCCTTCTCTCATTTCAAATCAATATTTCATAAGATAACCTGCACTATAAATTGTTAATTAACAATGTCCTTGTGCACTTGTACAGGAGAACGAGTGGTTAGCAACTTGGCTAGATTTGTGATGATTATATGGGTATTTGTTGTTCTAATATTGACACAAAGTTACACAGCCAGTCTGACATCACTGTTAACTGTTCAACAGCTTCAGCCAACTGTTACAGATATAAAGGATCTATTGAGAAATGGGGAAAACGTCGGCTACTTAACGGATGCTTATGTTTACGATATCTTGAAACAAGTTGGTTTTGATGATACCAAGCTTAAGGGTTTCAGAACAATGGAAGAAATTGATGAAGCTCTTTCAAAAGGAAGTGCAAATGGTGGTATTGCTGCTGTTGTTGATGAAACCCCCAACATGAAGCTTTTTGTTGCAAAGTTTTGTTCCAAGTATACCATGATAGGGCCTATCTTTGAAACTGCTGGGTTTGCCTTTGTTAGATCTCTCTCCTCTTACACGTTCATGCAAAAAAATTTATATATCCTACAAGATTTCTTTGTTAACTTGCTGATCGAGGTCATGACTTTGTAGGTGTTTCCAAAACGTTCCCCTCTTCTGTCGGATGTTTCACAGGCAGTGCTAAACGTGACCGAAGGAGAGGTGATCCTGAACATTGAAAACAAATGGTTCAAGAAAGAGGGCAATTGTGAAGATAACCCCACCCCAAAACTTTCCAACAACAGTCTTGGCCTTGATAGCTTTTGGGGGCTATTCCTCATTTCTGGGGTGGCTTCAATACTTTCTCTCATCATATTTGTAGCTTCATTCCTTTACAGGCACAAGCACATCTTGAAACACCCACGGGATTCAAAAGCCTCAACATGGAGAAAGATTCGATGCATGTTCGAAATTTTCAACGAAAGAGACTTCAACTCTCGTATGTTTAAGAGCAGTCAACAGAGAGATGGTATTGCTGGTAATCCAGATAATATTGCAGGTGCTAATTCACCAAATAACAACTGGCCAGAGAGTACATCCAGCTTTAGTTCCAACCACACAGATGCAAATTTTGAATTCTTTGGAGGGCAACAAACACAATCTCCTGGTCAAGCATCTCCAGAAATAGTTCCAAGTACTACTGATCCTGCTACCATTATTGCAGAAATGCATAGAACTCCTGCAACAGCTCAAGATAACAATTAATATGTATATGTAGAGAATTAATAGGAAAAAAAGAGTTTGGGTTAAACTAGCTCTTAAGTTCTTAACCATGTATCATGTATTCAAGCATTATCTTCTGTTGTAGTAGTGGGAACTCAGAAATAGATCACTTTGATTTTGGATAATAAATTTACATTGTCAGGTGGTGTTCCAATACACAAATATTATAACATTTATTTATTTATTAATATTCTACTTAAAATATTAAGTCATCTTCTACTGGTATTATAATACGTGAATTAATAACGTAATACATACGGCCATACTCATACCTAATAATTTTTCCCACCACTCACACCCCTCATCTTTATGGTGATCAAAAATTGATGGATCGTGTATAGTCTTCGTCAACGATTCAACATCAATGTTGTCACTATTATTGGTTGCCTTGTCTACCATTTAATCACTGTCCCGCTAAATAAGCATATAGAATAGTCGCGTGACGTGTTTGCGTCATTTGAATTTGGCGTCACACCCAACGGTCACCAACGGACCAAAACGCAGCGTTCCCTTTCCGCGCGTTTAGTGTAGCCAGAAGGAGTCGCTCAAGCTGCGAAAATGGCGCTCTGCGTTTTGCATTGACCGAGTCGTCACTGAGCTGTAAGCCATTTTTTCTCATCCTTCCATTCGATTCGATTTCATTGCCGAGAGTATTTAAATTTTCGATAATAAAAATTAGTTCTTTATTTGCGAATTTACGAAGAGGTTTTATTCAGTCTCGAGTTTGGGCCCTTTCCTATTGCTGTCACCAATATCTTGGATCTCATCTCACTAGACTGTAAGACCTCTTCCAATCTACTGCCCTAAAACTCCAAATCCCTAATTTTTCCTGATAGTGATAAATCCCTAAATTGATGACGCAAAATGACCCATTTACCCTTGCATTGGTAACTGTAGGCTGCCGTAGGCACAACTATACATTTAAAAAAATTTGTTGCTAAAAAGTCTTCAACTTTCATTAAGTTTTGTTTTCGTCATACCAAGACTTGAACGTGTGCTGACTTGCATTGTGTGTTTTATAAAGAGATTCCATGGTCCAAGAGCTTTGAATGAAATCTTTTTGGATGGAAGTGTGGTTCAAGGACCATCTTCCTATTTAATATGAGTTTGAGATGGACTAAGAACTAGACCTGGAGCACCGTGGTTGTCGGGAAAGGGATATTTTCCGTGGTTTAACTAGTCAAAGGATCATTGCTATACATAAATGAAATGCTTGGGAAAGTATCTACAAGGAAAGACAATAGGGCACATTATGATTGCATTGATGATTGAAACCAAGTAGCGTGTTTGATGGATTGTTTAGCTATGACTTTCAAGGCCTTCGACCATCACCATCATCTCCATGCACATAAGAGTAAGTTTGTTTGGACAATTAGAAGGAATACTGGATTACCAAATTAAGCAGCTTTCAAAATTTTCAAACATGGTAAAGAAAAACCCTCCCAACCTTGAGCTTCTTCTGTCTATCTTTTTCTTCTTTCTTTGTTCATGGATTTCCTTGGCCATGGCACAAAACAAAACCATCCCAGTAAATGTAGGGGTTGTTCTTGATGACCTTAATTCAAGGAGTGGGAAGATTTGGTTGAGTTGCATCGAAATGGCCCTCTCAGACTTCTATGCTTCTCATGCTAACTACAAAACTAGGCTGGTTTTGAACACCAGGGACTCCAAACAAAATGTTGTGGGTGCAGCTAAGGCAGGTAATTCTCTCTCCTTTTGCAAGCATCTGCTCTTGTAAAGAATGCCAATGTTTCGCATTTTCGACCGTTTCTCTTTAATATGATTTTCTTTCAGTAACTCTGACAAATCTTCCTCTTGAGGTGGAGCCTAAGTTTTATGTATGTATTTTGCAGTCCAAGCTACTTTTAAATTTTTATTTATTTTTTTGGAATAAAACTTCATATATTCAAATAAGAACAAGGAACAAACAAGTGGATAAGAAATTAATGCAGGGCAGCGGCTATAAGCTGCTGTCCAGTGACCCAAACATACCCAAAATACAGAGAATAGAAGGATAAAGCAGTAGAATCGAAGTTGGAACGAAGATAATTAAGTTCTATGGCAAAATCCCTATAGAAACTCTATAGACTAAAGTCTGAAATTATATTCGTTAACAAAAAACTGAATACAAGAGTCTCTAAATAGCCTATTTATACTAGAATATAGAAAACCTAATTGACATAGGAAATTAAAAACCTAAACTGGAAATTAAACCAAATCCTAGTAAGAATAGGAAAACAAGTAATAAAATAACCTATTAATTTAATATAACTAAAACTTAGCCTTATTGGCTGATGCCCACTTAGATTAGGAAAGTCTAATAGATGCTCCTGCATCAGAAATCCACAAGGCCAAGGACTACACAAGCTACTTTTAAATATAATCATCTCTTTTTCATTGAGTGCAGCTGTAGATCTAATAAAGAATGCAGAAGTGCAAGCAATCCTAGGACCAGTGACATCTACGCAAGCAGGCTTTCTTATCAACCTTGGAGACCAAGTTCATGTGCCCATCATATCATTTTCTGCAACAAGCCCTTCTCTTAATTCACTTCAGAGCTCCTACTTTTTTCAATTTGCACAGAATGACTCATCCCAAGTCAAAGCCTTAAGCGCTATTGTAAAAGCTTTTGGATGGAGGCAAGTTGTGCCTGTCTACATAGATAATGAGTTTGGGGAGGGAGTCATACCATTTTTAACTGATGCCCTGGAAGAGGTTGATGCACGTGTCCCCTACCGGAGTGCCATTTCCCCGTCAGCCACTGACGGCCAAATTCTTGAAGAGCTTTACAAGTTAATGACAATGCAAACTAGAGTCTTCATTGTCCACATGAGGACGGATCTATCCTCTAGGTTATTTGCAAAGGCCAGAGAGATTGGAATGATGACCGAAGGCTATGTTTGGCTCACTACTAATGGGATACCTAATGAATTAAGGTATCTAAATTCTTCAGTCATCAGTTCCATGCAAGGTGTATTGGGTATACAAACTTATGTTCCACAAACTGTAAAGCTTGAAGAATTCAAGCCACGGTGGAAACGACAATTCCAACAAGACAATCCAACCATCATTGATGCTTCATTGGATGTTTTTGGACTTTGGGCTTATGATTCTGCTTTTGCACTAGCCATGGCAATTGAAGAAGTTGGAACTGCAACCTTTGGCTTCCAAAAGACAAATGCTTCCTTCAACTCAGCAGTTCTTGAAAGTTTTGAGGTCTCTAAATATGGTCCAGAACTTTGCCAAGCCTTGTCAACTACTAGATTTGAAGGCATCGCTGGAGATTTCAGCCTTGTTGATGGACAACTTCAATCATCAAATTTTGAGATAATTAATATAAATGGTGGTGGAGCAAGAGGAATTGGATTTTGGACACCACAGAATGGACTGGTGAAAAAATTGGGTTCATCAGCAAACTCAAGCATATTTTCAACTCTTAAGCGCAAACTTGGACTTGGACCCATTATATGGCCAGGAGATTCTCTCTCTGTTCCCAAGGGATGGGAGAACCCAACAAACGGCAAGAAGTTGAGAATAGGAGTTCCTGTGAAGTATGGTTTTACGGAGTTGGTTAAGGTAACGAAGGATCCTAGCACTAACATGACAGATGTGACTGGGTTCAGTATAGATGTTTTTAAGGCTGCAGTGGAAATGTTACCATATGCTCTACCTTATGAGTTCATTCCCTTTGCAAAATCTGATGGAACCAGTGCTGGCACTTACAATGATTTGGTCTACCAAATATATCTTGGGGTAAAATGCTTTGTTTTTCATTACGGACTTCATCCACATATGTCATTTTCTGATTTAACTTTTGATTCAATTTCTTAATTTGAATGCTGAAAATGATTAACATGTATGTTAAATTAATTTACTGCAGAACTTTGATGCTGTGGTGGGAGATACAACAATTAGAGGAAATAGGTCATTGTATGCAGACTTTACCATGCCATACACAGAATCTGGTGTAGTAATGGTTGTGCCAGTCATAGACATGAGAAACCAAAATGCATGGGTTTTCTTGAAGCCTTTGACATGGGACCTTTGGCTAACAACTTTTTGTTTCTTCTTCTTTATTGGTTTTGTGGTTTGGGTTCTGGAGCATCGAATCAATGAAGACTTCCGTGGCACTCCATCACATCAAGTTGGCACCAGTGTCTGGTTCTCTTTCTCAACGATGGTTTTTACACATAGTAATTCTCCATCACCTCTTTCATATTTAAAAGAAAAAATTTCAAGTATCAAATTAAAGTTGTTCAATAACTCATATTGATACTAACTTTAACAATTTTCTTTTCTGTACTTCTCGAATCTGCACTTTACAGGGGAGAGAGTGGTTAGTAACTTGGCCAGATTTGTGATGGTCATATGGGTATTTGTGATGCTAATACTGACTCAAAGTTACACGGCTAGTCTAGCGTCACTATTAACTGTCCAGCAACTCCAGCCTACTGTTTCAGATATAAAGGATGTTCTAAGGAACGGGGATAATGTGGGCTATGCAGAGAATACTTACATCCACGAACTCTTGAAACAAGTAGGTTTTGATGATTCCAAGATAAAGATGTTTCAATCTTTTGAAGAGTGTGATGAACTTCTTTCAAAAGGAAGTGCAAATGGTGGTATTTCTGCTGTTGTTGATGAAACCCCCAGCATGAAGCTTTTTCTTGCAAAATATTGTACCAAATATACCATGATCGGACCCATCTTTAAAGCCGCTGGATTTGGTTTCGTAAGATCTCTCTCCTAGTACACACAGTAATTGGCTAATGTATTTCTCATAGTTGCATGCTTGAATTCTTTGATGTAGTAATTCTCTAAGGTGACTTCCTGCAGGCCTTTCCAAAGCGTTCTCCTCTTATACCCGATCTTTCACGGGCAGTCCTAAACGTGACCGAAGGAGAGGCGATAATGAACATTAAAAACAAATGGTTTAGTGTAGAAAAGAATTGTGTAGATAACTCAAACCCAAAGGTGGCTAGCTACAGTCTTGGCCTTGCTAGCTTTTGGGGCCTCTTCCTCATTGCCGGGGTGGCTTCAATACTGGCGCTCATCATATGCGTAGCTCCCTTCCTTCACAAGCATAGGCACATCTTGATGCACCCTGATGATTCAAGAGCCTCTGGATGGAGAAGGATTCGAGCCATGTTCAAGATGTTCAATGAGAAAGAACTCAGGTCTCGTATGTTTAAGAGCCCTCAACAGAGAGATGGCATTGTCGGTGCTGGTGATGAAGTTAATGCTGCTGCTTCACCAAACAACAACTGGCCAGAAAGTCCACGCAGCTATATTTCGAACCACGCAGACTTTGCAGAGCAAGCAACACCATCTACTGGTCAAGTATCTCCAGAAATAATTTCAGCTGTTGACCATGAGCATGCTATCACAATTGCAAGAACTTGCTGAAGCAGCTTAATAATACAGTTAATATAAATTTTCCCACTTCTGGTGTGACTTGTATACACAAATATCATCCATGATTTTGTGTTGATACATTAAGTCATTTGGTCTTGTTATACACAGAGTCTCCTGGGAAAAGTAGCATTGTATATAACTTCTTTGAAGAAAAAAAAGAGTCCCTTTTGGCCTGTGGAGGGTCACCTGCCAATGCCGAAAGCGGAAAAGAGTGATGGCGAAAAAAAGAAAAGAACAAATGCAAGTTTTTGATGACTTCAAGCTTAAGGTTTTTAAATCTGTGGAAGAATGTGATGAACTTCTTTGAAAGAAGGCGAATGAGTGCAAATGATGGCATTAGATGGGTTCATATGCTTGATTTCTTAAAAATAAAATAAAAAATTAAAGGAATGAGTTTGGCCTTGCATTGTTAAATGATGGTAAACAATTATATTATAATGAATGATCTATGAAGTTTCATTCAGTCACCTAACACTTATCCATATTTAGAGTATGGTTTGACTTCAAACTTTATCACATATGAATAGTTTCTATTTTATTATTTTCTTGGGGAAGAAGATGTTGAAAATAAGATTCAATTTTAATAATAATTCCTCTAGTTGACTAAGATTAAATACAAATAAAAAACGAAAGAGTTTTTTTCTAGGTGTTTGTCATGACACTATACTATATAGATGATCTCAAGACAAGACATCCGTTCACTCTATCATTATTGCAAAGTTGATCTAAATTAATGAAGATGGTTTCTTCCTTGTTCAAAACTCTGTTTCTTCTTGGGTTAATTGCGTTGATCGCCTTTGCCATGCAGACAGCTCAAGTTGGTGCAGGTAATTTCCATGGAGAGCCCTCTATTGAGCTTGAATATTATGATCAATTAACAATATATATATATATGTGTGGAGAAAAAACTTAGTTGCAACAAGGATAGCAAAAGAGCATTATTTCCGTTGCATGAAAAGTCTTTCTCGTGTGTGTGGGGCTTCTTGACATGTTATATATAAGGCCATCACTATAGAATTCTTATATTGTGCTTTTTACAGATGCCAAGTTGAGGAAACTGGGCCATTTACCAAGTCCGCCACCTCCTCCAAAGGGAGGCCGCCCAATTCATCAGCTGCCACCTCCAAATGAGTAGTGGCTAGGCTATAGATTAGTCTTGTATTATCAACTCATGTTAATTTAATCCAAGTTTTTAATCAAAGTGTGAGAGTTTCGGCTTTCCCTTGGCTGCCTCAATTCATATTTGCTCCGTCCTTGTAACTTTGTTAGTCTTTTTCAGATTTTCGGATGGTGATGAGCAAGACAACACCATTGTATTTGTATAGAAATAAATTACAACTAAATTTAATCATGTCAACGCCCTCTATATGAAGAAATTTTTTTATATAAAAAAATTCTAGAAAAATAATGAAAACCCCTTTGTGGTTTTTTTTATTTTTTATTTTTGTCAAAAATACTTCATAAAAAAACAGGTGGACAAAAGCCCTATAATAAAACAGACCCAAAATCACAATGACGAGTTACATACAAAAATCATATAAAATACAGCAAGGTCCTTCAAATAACAAGACAAACCCAAAACATAGAACAACAGGCCCAACCAAATAGTCCATTAAGAAAACATGCGGAATCGGCTCGTTACCCAAAGCCCAATATCTCTTTTTCCTTCCTCCTTTCCTTTCCTCCTTTCCTCTGTATAACTTTTTTTCATATGGAAAAATCATTTTGGTCATGTATATTTTCTTTATATATAGTTTAACAATTTGTTTCAGTAGTGCTAAGGTACAAATTCTTCATCTTGTGTGTATTTGACTTGCGCCCCAAACTTTCTTCTTTATCCACTGATTAAACCTCACAAAACAAATATTCTGCTCATGGTGTTGAGGAGAAAATGAAGATTTGGTTATTTACCTTGAACATCTGGTTAAAGTTATCCATGACACTAATTGTTTATAAATTATAATACACAAAAGATATATATATTGTTTTAAGGTGAATATATACAATGCCTAGCTATATTATTTGATTAATTATCATACAGCAATTATGAAAACTTAATAATTAATTGTGTTCTTGAGCTCCTTCATGAGTTCTTCACATTTCTGGATATTCTTGACCAAAAACAACCGGTAATATTCCTTCTTCTCTGAAGAAAGGTGAGTGTGGATTTGTGTGGTTTGAATGGCCAATCGACTCAGGGCTTGGTGGGCTTGGTGGGCACGTGCTGTTATTGTTTGGTGAAGCCTCGACAGATGTAGCTATACTGCCAGCATTGTACATGTATTTTCCATCTTGAGAGCCGCCAGTCTTTCTAAAAGTATGGGAGCTGAGGTCTTTTTGGTCGAAGATTCTAAGCATCACCTTGATTCTTTTCCGTGCAGAAGCGCCTGTTGTCATGAACAAGTGCCAATGCCTATAACAGAAGGAGGCTGCAAATATGATGAGAGATAGTGAGGAAGATACCCCGGCAATGAGGAAGAGACCCCAGAAGCTATCAAGGCCAAGACTGTTGGAATCTGAGATGGTGGGTTTTGTATCTGAACATGTTGCATCCCCGGCAAACCATTTGTTTTCAATTTCCTTCATCGCGTCTCCCTCAGTCACGTTCAGAATCGCCCTCGAAACGTCTGGTACTAGAGGTGAACCTTTGGGGAAGACCTGGTACATTTGTACAAAAAAAGAAACATGAACTGACGCCACGTACGTATGTGATACAAATAGCGTTATTCATGTGTTAGTAATGTGGTGTGCAATGTGTTACAAGAATGTGCTAATGGAGCGTTACTTGTGAGAGAAGTAAAGAGAGAGAGCTTACAAAACCAAAGCCATCAGTTTTGAATATTGGGCCAATCATGGTGTATTTGGAGCAATACTTTGCAAGAAAAAGCTTCATGTTGGGGGTTTCATCAATAGCGGCAGCAATGCCGCCATTTGCACTCCCGTTTGTCAAAAACTCATGGCATTCATCTGAAGATTTATAAGGCCTCAACTTGTTAGGATCAACACCCCTTTGGATCAGAAGATCACGGATGAAAGAACCCTTGATGTACCCGATATACTCCTTGTTCTTTATAAGATCGCTCAAATTGGAAAAAGTTGGCTGAAGTTGTTTAACTGTTAGGAGTGAAGTTAAACTTGCTGTGTAACTTTGAGTCAGTATCAGCACTACAAACACCCACACGATCACCACAAACCTTGCCAAGTTGCTAACTACCTTCTCCCCTGTAAATTAATTCAAGTAAAAATTGATGAAAAAAACAATTAATTGTGGAATCATAAGCATGAACATGAAACATGACAGGTTGTGGTACTCACGATGTGCAAAAACCATGGTTGAGAAGGAGAACCAAAAGCTTGTGCCAATTTGGTGGGAGGGAGGGCCACGAAATTCTTCGTTAATACGGTGTTCAAGAACCCAAACAGCGAAACCAATGAAGACGAAAAAGCACAAACTTGTGAGCCAGAGGTCCCATGTCAAAGGCTTCAAGAAAATCCATGCATTTTTGCTCTTGCCGTCTTTCATTGGCACCACCATCACAACCCCTGATTCTGTGTATGGCAATGTGAAGTCCACATACAAAGACCTGTTTGCTCTAATTGTTGTGTCTGCGGCCAGTGCATCGAAATTCTGTTGAACAAATAAACAAGCCAAAATTTCAATTTCAGCAGATTACAAGTACTTCAAGTGATCATGAAAACTGAAATCATTGAAGAAAATGAAGTTCACATTAATTCGACATACCCCGAGAAAGACTTGTTGGACCAGATCATCGTAGCTGCCAGCACTTGTGCCATCAGGCTTTGCAAAGGGAATGAAGTCATAAGTAACGGCATATGGTAATCCAGCCATTGCAGCATTGAAGACGTCGATACAGAATCCGAAAACTTCGGTTGTGTTGGCGCTAGGACCAGGCACCACCTTCACAAACTCAGCAAAACCATCAATTACAGGAACTCCTACTCTCAATCGTTTGCCGTTTGTGGGGATCTCCCATCCCTTGGGAACAGAGGGAGAGTCCCCTGGCCATAAAATAGGTGCCAGATTAGATTTAGAGGTTGAATATGGACCGTTTGTGTTTGTCAAATTCAATTTTTTCTCAAGTCCACTCTGTGGTTTCCAAAACCCTATTGTTTTTGCTGCATTCCCAATCACATTCACCAATTCAAAAATGGAATTTTGTAATTGCCCATCAACAAAGCTGAAATCCCCAGAGAGGCCTCTAAAGTTAGAACTTGACAAGGATTGGCAAAGTTCTGGACCGTTTTGGGAAACCCCAAAATATTCAAGATCAGTTGATGAGTTGGTTGAAGCATTCGCCTTTTCGAAGCCAAAGTTTTTAGTCCCAACATTTTCAACAGCCATGGCTAATGCAAAAGCAGCATCATAAGCCCATAGTGCAGTAACATCTAACTCAGCATCAATTATGGTTGGATTGTCTTTTTGGAATTGCCTTTTCCATCGAGCTCTAAAATCGACAAGCTCTTTTGTTTGTGGCACATAGGTCCTCACACCCAATGCGCCTTGCAGTGAATTGATGACTGAAGCATTCATGGTAGTTAAATGATTGGTCATTCCACTAGCCATGATCCAAACATAGTCTCCATCCATCATATCCATCTCTTGTGCCTTGGCGAAAAGGCGAGAGCCAAGAGAGGGCAACATGTGCACGATGAAGACTCTAGTTTGCATGGTCATTAGCTTGTAAAGCTCTGCAACAAGTTGGTCATCAGTTGCCTCTGGAGGTATGGCGCTTCGGTAAGGGACCCGAGCTTGAACTTCTTGCAAGGCATCTACCAAGTAGGGTATGACTCCCTGGCCATACTCGTTGTCTATATAGATGGGGACAGCTTCCCTCCATCCAAAGGCTTGGATAACAGCACTTATGGCCTTGACTTGGGAAGAGTCATTTTGTGCAGCTCTGAAAAAATATGAACTCCTAATGGACGTGAGGGAAGGACTTGTTGCTGAAAATGAGATTATGGGCACTTGGGCTTTGTCTCCAAGCTCAATTACAAAGTTGGCTTGCATCGATGATTTCGGTCCTAGGATTGCTTGTACTTGATCATTCTTTATCAGGTCTAAAGCTGTTTGATCAATACCAAAAATATAAGTTTAAAAAAAGGGACAAGAACTTAATTACTATGCTTCTTTTCATTTAAAAAATAGTCTTATCAAATGAATAGAAGGGTCAAACTTATATAGATGGCAAGAAGAATGAAATTGTTGAAAATTCAAAATGCAAAGCAAAGAGGAGAGAGAGAGAGAGAGAGAGAGAGAGAGAGAGAGAGAGAGAGAGAGACCTACAGCAGCAGCATCTACAACATCTTCTCTGGAGTCTCTGATGCTTAAAGCCAGCCTAGTTGTAGAGGAACCATGAGAGGTATAAAAGTCTGAGAGGCCCAAGTTGATGCAGCTCAACCAAACTTTTGTGTTTGGTGAATCAAGGTCATCAAGAACCACACCAACATTCACTGGGATTGTTGTTCTGTTCTGTCCCCTGACAACCAAGGAAAATTCAGTGCCTAAACAAACAAGGAAGAAGAAAGAACCAAAGAGGTTGGTTGCTTTTCCCATCTTCATGTTTCTATCTGTTTTTGCAAGCTTCAATTAAGTTTTTCAATCCAAAGAGGCTTATACATACATATATTTATATAGGATGGAAGGATGGTTGACCAAATACTAGGATCCAAATTTCTGATTCACATTAAGTAATTGAATACGAATAATTAATTACGAAATACGTGATTAATCATTTGATTATATATAGCAATTTCTTGCTAAACTTGACGGTCTTAACATGTGTTCTCAAGAATCTTGAATCTTGACCAAATCAAAGTACTAACTAACACGTGATATTGAAAGAGATACTGTGCTGTTCATACCAAGTCAAAGTATTGGTGTATGGTGTACTTGAAGGATATCAAAATACAATTAGAATAATTATGTCAATTTGTTTTCTTAATCTCCATGAGCTTCTGGAAAGCATTGGGTCTAAGTACTTGTCAAGGTTAAGCAATTGGTCAGTGTTTTTTTATTTTTAGCTAAAGTAGTATCTTTTGAGGAAAATTTACAACTGTGAGAGAGACTTCATCGGAATGTACATCATAAATGATTTTATATGCTGCCGTTGACCTGTAGACAATGACTACATGCTGCCTGCCTTGTTCCAACTCTGTTTCTTTCAATCTTTTTCAAGGGCCTGCTGTTTTTGATACTCAATCTAAATGAAATTTCGTATATACTTGGAATTTATGTGATCATTGGTAAAAAGAATGAAAGGAACTTATAGATACTCTAGAGTTGGAATCTCAACTGAAGAATATCTGCTTAATGTTAATATCTACATGGTTTTAGCCTCATCACTAATCACTACTCACACGAATCGACGCATGAAAGCCGGCATGATAAATATATCCACATACAAAATCAGATTAAAATCCATTTGTTGCCGAATTATGAATGCAATTTTCACTTGATTAAAAAAATTCCAAAGTTTAGCTGACAAAAGATGAAAGTGTCTCATGATGAGAGAAAATATTCAAAATTCTAAGTTTCTCGGCTTCTAAGTTATTTCCGTGATTGTGAAACCTCAACTTCAACACCTAAAATCTTCTAAATTATAATCTTTTGTTTCTTTTCTAATTCTAGTTTTAAGTGTTGAAATTGGGAAAATTGAGGAGAAATATTACTTGGAAAGGTTCAGCGGAAGGGAATTGAAGTCGATTCATTCAAGCGTTTGAAGTTTGAATAGTTATTGAAGTCAAGTCATAGTAACAGTAGCAACTGACTCAGATGTGCTAATTAACTCATTAAAGATTCAGTTGCTGAGCTTGGCGTGCTTTGAATTGTAACTAAAAAATTAAGTTATAAAAAGTAAGGAACTTGTTAGTATGAAAATTGTATTGCCATTTCCTAGACTCTAGCATAAGTTGGGAATTAGTGTATGAATATAGTTTGCTGGAAGATTTGGCGCAACACATTCAATTCCGGATTCTCAAAGGTTGACTGGATCGATATGAGAAACTTGATTTTCATGTAAATCATGACATAATCATGCATTCATTATAGGATTCCTAGTTTGAGTTAGTTTCACCCAAATGTTTTTATGTTAGTCTTCTTTTTAATAGGATTAAATTTTATCCCTTAAGATTATTTTCCTATTTGGACTTTATTTTGGTTTAAATAAAAATAGAGCATGGTTCCTTTAATACCCAAATTGGTTTCATTGATTAATATTGTGGGCTTGTATAATCTGATGGGATTGGAAGGTAATCTTGAAGAGGGAATAAGATGACTAAATAGAATAGGACTTTTATTGAAGCAAATCTGATGAGGCACGATTTTGATACCTTGGCTTTATGAATTGTTTCTTGCAAGATAACAACATGGATGTATAAAGCCAAGGCGTGCATCTCCTTGTTTGTAGAGCTTTCATATATTTTGGTGGAGCATATAGAATTCCAAGAAAAGCTTATGTTCATATATTTGAGATAAATCATCAAGTGTTCCATGTTTACTTGGTGATTTATCAAACACTTTAATCATTCATATTGCATTCATTTGCATTGTTCATTGACTCATACGGTTGAGGGCACCAAGACCGTGGTGGCGGTTTTCCTCCTACGAGCTTGAAGCAATCGTGACCAGTATTGCGTTCAACATAAAGAGTGTCGAAGATCATCCCGTGACAGAAGTTGAGTTATGAAGAAGTCGGTAACCATTATCTAAAATGTGTATAGGATAAGTGTGTGAGTACTTATTGTAATCATCGTTCTATAGTGGATTTATGTTGGACTGAGGAGTCCAGTGGATTTTCCCAGAGGTGGGGTTTTACCACATAAAATAATTCTCTACATGTTCCTTTATTTTATACTCAGCACGTTTCAAGATTGATAAGTCATATCAATCCTACTACTGAAGTTTATTTTTATTTATTGATTATAATTTTAAATTGGCCTATTCACCCCCCTTTGTGCATTTTTAGTCATCCTACAGGTAATTTGAGAACTTTTCAGTTGCTGAGCTCATTTTGCATGACTGATCATAATCATTATTTTAAAATGCGTCTTGATCATGGTTACCGTTTATAATAATAATAAAGATTTTAACTGATTATGACAAGAAACAACATAAGAGATATTTAGTTAAATACCCATTCTTAGCACTAATAATATACATAAACCCTACACCATTTAATTTATATAAACAAACCCAAAAAAATGAATTTAATGCCCTATTGAATTTAATTTTAATTATTAAATTACTTTAATGCCATATTGAGTGTTTTGTGTTTTTTATGAGGTTTTAGGGTTGGGCTTGTTTTAAGAAAACCTTGGCAGTTTTGTAATCATAGGAAGTTTGAAGTCTCTTTATTTATGTTGTAAATGGATTTTGGGTGTGTTTCATAAGTCCATTTCATATAGGGTTTTTTTTTATAATTTGGACCCCAATATTGGGTATAATAGTGAATCTCCCAAAACAGAAATGCTCTCTTTGTCAACTACTTTCATATAAATATCTCCAATCTTGTGTTCAAATTTCCTGCATCCGAAGTTCTGTGTTTGAATCCCTACACTCAAGGTTCAATGTTACTTCCCCAACATCGTTTGTATCAAGAAAAAAAATTCTCTTGTCTTTAAAATTAAAGTTAACTTCAACTTACATTAATTGACCTCCAACCATATAAACAATGGAGGACATAATCAACAAAATACAAATAAGTTATTGTTGGGTTCATTTGTATACATGATTTATCATGTCATTCCCCCCAATGTTTTGAGTTGGTTCTTAACATTTTATAGTCTTTTTCTTCCTTTTTGGGTTTTTATATATTTTACCTTGGTTGGAATAAATGTGAGCTAAAGTGCATTATTGAATATAAATTCTGGTTTTACTCATTTTCGTAGGTCAACTTCTTGACCGTCACCATGCTCCGGTGCTCGGATGAGGTGAAGCTCTTCATGAAACGTGTTCCAATGGGTGTCGACTACAACATATCCGAAATTTAGCTCCATTGAACAAGTATAGCCTCCCCAAGAGATCCAACATTGATACTAACTCTGAAAATCTGTTTTGGGTCACTTTTACCCCCCTTTTGGTATCATCTCCCCTTCTAATTGTTACCACACCTTTTGATAACAATTAATTACATTGTAGAGATTTGATTTCAGATTGGTAATAAATTAGAATCTCTCTATGTATTAAAACCAAAATTAAATGATGAAAGTGAAGACAAGGGAGCATGTGCCAAAGGAAAATTAGTACATATACTTATTATTTATAAATTTTAATACACAAAAGATATATTGTTTTTTAAGGAGAATATAATGACTTATAGAATTTTATTTATGAATTTCTATAACCAAAATTTTTTACTTTTGAATTTTGAAAGATTTATATCATAAGATTTATTAGATTTAAATGGATCATATGGATTTAACTATTCATCATCTTCTCTATTTTGCATTGTGTAATAGATTAATTATTTGCATTAATCCTTGTATACGCCTTCTACCTCCCCTGCTTTGTCGTCTATATCTTTCCTCTCCCTCTATTTGATGAACTCCTCAAATTCAAACACATGCCTTGTTCAAATTATTTACACATGCCATAGACTATATTAATTCAAACACAATATATCATATAGAACACATGCCATTAGTGACAGATTCATGAATTTTCTTGGGAATTGGCAACATTTAAAAGGCTAAAAGCTCAAAAGAAATACCCGAATTATTTGAAGGAGAATTTGAACTACCCGAAGTATTCGAAGGGGGATTTAGG
The DNA here is from genome assembly GCA_024362665.1 of Prunus padus. Lineage (NCBI taxonomy): Eukaryota > Viridiplantae > Streptophyta > Magnoliopsida > Rosales > Rosaceae > Prunus > Prunus padus. The sequence continues at coordinate 34,489,374 of JANFAM010000020.1, forward strand.
GTTTAGGGTCATACAAAGATAACCAAATCATAGAACAAAAATAATATCTCTAAAAAAACAACAATATTAAAATACATATTATAAAATATATATAAACATAAGGAAAAAAAACTGAAAAAAAAAATACATTCAAACTTGGAGGAGAGGGATGGATCTACAGCAAGACTCAAGAGCATGCAAAGCTTCGTGAAGAATCTAGACTTCAACGTAAGGCATCCCTTGGTCCATTTAATTCCAACTTTTTTTTATTTAGAAAAGTCGATCAATTGCATAGAAGATTAAGTGTGGCTACAATCTTGAATGAGGAGATCCTGAACAAGCTCAGGGCCTCACCAAACCAAAAACAATCTTGAAACAAACAAAGCAAGCATGTTGGCAATGCGATTACAAAGCTTAGGCACATGGACCACAGAAACTGACTGGAATTGTGAGAGGAGCTCACCACAATCATCAATCAAAACCCTCTAACAGAACCAAAGGAGATACCCTGCGAAACAGACGCATCAATCTTGAAAGAGCCACACTAGAACTGAACCAGTTGGAGATTCAACTCAGCAGCCAAACGCATGCCCGCCAACAATCATTTAATTCCAACTTGAACTCCAAGACCACGCTCTTCCGTTTTATGGAAATAAGGCTTCAGGTTTGCTATTTAAAAAAAATTTGGCCTGGCCAAAATGACGTCATTTGGCCAGGACTTAAAAAAAACAAGCGCTCAGCATCGAAACAAAGAAAAGAAGAGGTTGCTGGGTTGCTGTTGCTGAGGCATTTATTCGAACAGGTGGTGGGCACCTCCAAAGAAGAGTTGAGGGGCAAACTTCGGCGACTTCAAAGCTTTTTCCAGCGAGGGGAGGTGTAGATGCACCTCATTGAGCCTATATGGGTCTGCCAGTGCATGCCATAAAATATATAATATATATTCAAACACATGTCATAGATTATGCTATACCTCGACCAAATTTATGGCGACACCACAAGACCCAACAGGTCCAAAGCGCCAAACTCAAATGGGTTGTTCTTTGTTAAAGCTTACATTACATGGATAATCCAAACTCCATCTCCAGCTTTGCCAGCAAGGTCATTGGCTCTCTGCCAGTTGTTGGGTTAATAGAAATATATATATATATACAAAAATTCTCCTATGCGGACATCCGGACGTTATTATCGTGCGAACGCTGTGTATTTTGTACTACCCCTCTCTGCTTTGCTGCTTGTTTACAATGGTATCCGCATGTTATACATCTGGATCAGAGAATAGTATATGTATATATATATCAGTCCCCTTCTATTGAGGGACACCCTTTAGGGTCCCCTATGAATTTTTTTTCAATGTTCCAAATCATCTATTTTTAAGTCTACATTCATAAATCATCCTTGCAAAAAATTATAGAAATCGAATACTGTTTCGACATCCAATTGTGTCCTACAAAATCAATGAATCTGGTGCTTCAAGAAAGTACTAAAATTTCAATAATTTAATTGAGTGGTCAAATGATATCGGATTCAAGTGATTTTTTGTACATATATCTTTGAATGAATATCTACAAAATAGACGGTTTGGATTAGTAAAATACAATACGAAGTGGGCTCTACAAGGGTGTCCCTCAAATAAGTTTACTATAGGGATCCTTCAATGGAAGCTCTCTGTATATATATAGAGAGAGATTATTTAAAAGTCTTAATTGAATACCACATGATTTATTTATTCCAAAATAATATTGTAAAATTCCAATTGAATACACCCCCTTAGCATCAAACAAAAATTTAAAGATTCAATTTGCACTGTTGCCACTTTCTACCATCTTGTTGGTGCACTCATCTGTCAATTTAAATCGCTATTTTCGACTTGGGGAATGCTAGCAACCTTCTCTCTAACCTTCTCTTTTAGACATTCTCCCTTCTCTTCATGACATGTGTCAATTTTTACACTTAAAACAATGTCATTAAGAGCAACTCCAGCAATGAGCCCAGGCAAGGAAAAGGGGGTGGGTCCCACCAGCCCGAGCCCAAAAATGTGGTTCCAGCGGGCTTCGTTGGCCCGAGCAACAGGCGGGCCCCACGCGAACTGGGAAGGCCCGCAGGGGGAGGCAGCCCGTGATCCAATCCGGGGGGGTGACGTCAGCAGGCGCGTTCAAATTTTTTTTTACCGTTGGCGCGTGCAACATTTGAACTTGCGCGCACTGGCCAACGGTAACACGCCACGTGTCGATTTCTGGTGGCTCCGATCTTTTTTTTTTTTGTCAAATCCAACAGTTTCTGTTATTTTGGGCTAAAAAATACCAAAAAATTATGCAACTTTTTTCTATAAATACCAACCAATATCCTTCACTTTCAACACCAAATACTCATACATTTTCTTCTCCTTCTAATATTCTTTGAGTGATTAAAGAAAGCATTCAATAAAACTTCTTTTTATTCAAAACATTCCATACATCAAACAAAACATAATTAAAAATAAAAACACCACAACCAAAGCATAACTAAACAAAAAATCACAACCAAAGCATAAATAAAAATTAACCACAACCAAAGCATAACTAAAAATAAAATTAAGACTTCTTCACTTCACTTCATTCACCATCATTGCCTTTCACCGCCCATAAATGCTCTATCAAGTCAACTTGACGTCTTTCATGAATAAAACTTGATTGCATCTTTGTATATCGATCAATCATACGGGTCATGAAACGGCCGTCCCTAACCAACGGTTCATGCTCCAATGGTTCTCCACTTGGTCCCATGGGCCTTTCATAAATTCTTGTCAATGCCGTGTTCATGGGATCCGGTTCGTACACTTCTACAGCATCGTAATCATACTCATCCTCCACAATCATGTTATGAAGGATGATGCAAGTCATCATTATGCTCCTCAACACCTCCTCATCAAGCATGCGCACCGCACCCCTAATAATAAGCCACCGGGCTTGGAGGATACCAAAGCACCTCTCCACATCTTTTCTGTAACCCTCTTGATATGCAGCAAATAATTTTTGCTTCTGGGATCGAGGATGCGGAATTGATTTCACAAATGTAGTCCACCTTGGGTAAATGCCATCTGCAAGATAATACCAATTTTGGTAAACGGTATTGTTGATTCCATAGGTGATAGTCGGGGCTTCACCTCTCAAAACATCGTTGAACATCGGGGATTGACCCAGCACGTTCAAGTCGTTTTGAGATCCGGCCACTCCGAAGAAAGCATGCCAAACCCATGTATCAAATCCAGCAACGGCTTCAAGGATGATACTTTTTTGCCCTTTCCGATTCCCATAGTCTCCTTGCCAAGTAGTTGGGCAATTCTTCCATTGCTAGTGCATGCAGTCGATGCTGCCAAGCATTCATGGAAATCCTCAAGCTTTGGCTTTTTGTAGAAGCCGTTGAAAGTCCCTGGGCGTAGGTCTGCACAGGTAGTCCCTAATCTACAGAGTTTCGACTGCATTACAAAATCTTACCAAGCTCTCCAAAGTAGTGGACTTGCCCATCCGGGCAATCTCATCCACCTGATCAGCAGATGCACCATACGCCAATATTCGTATAACAGCAGTAAGCTTTTGCTGGGGAAGAAGTCCCAAAACCCCCGTAGCATTGCACTTTTGAACAAAGTATTCATCATAATTGCAAATTTCATGCATGATTTTATTGAATAATTGGGGTTGCATTCTATATCGCCTTCGAAAATCAACATCAGAGTACAGGGAAGTTGGGATAAAATAATCTTCCAGAAGATTCTTACCCCAATAATGCCTATGTTTGTCCACATTCATGCCACGACCGACTTGTGAACCACGATGGCTCTGGTTTTCTTCATCAAGCAAAGCCACTGCTATGACAATTTGTTGATCTAGTTCTCTCTGCACCCTTTTGCCTGCAGTTCGTCTACACCCTCTTTCTCTAGTTTCTCGCTCTTGCCTCTCCAAGATCTCGTTCATGTCTGACATTGAGAATGGAGTATGAATTCTAAAATATGAGAAATGAAAATATAGAGAAGATCTGGTGTGAGAGGTATGAGCTGAGCCTTTGGTTTTATAGAAAAATTTAGGCAGATAGATATGACACGTGGCGCAATTTTAAAGGGTGAAAATCTTATCTGAAATTTGAAATTCAAATGAAATTTATCTCAAATTTGTAAATTCAGATGAAATTTATCTGAAATTTGAAATTCAGATGAAATTTATCTGAAATTTGAATTTTGAAATTTATCTGAATTTTGAATTTTGAAATTTATCTGAAATTTGAAACCGAAAATCTTATCCGAAAATTTTATCCGATTATGATATATGAATTTTATAATAAATATTGATACGTACGAACCCAAAAATCTTATCCGAAAATATTATCCAAATTAATTGTTTAGGTTACAAAAAAAACAAAAAACAAAAAACAAAAAATGAATAGTAGTTGCCATTTGCCATGGCAACGGGTGGAAACGAACCTTGCCTTTTGCAAAGGCAGCCACTATTCACGTGAATTGTAGCTGCCCTAGCTCCCCCCCTCCCTTGCCATGGCAAATGGCAAATGGGTGGAGTTGCTCTAATACATTAGACAACTTTTATCGCATGTTTACTAATCCGAAATTGAATTAGGGGGAATTGAATTGAGGATGAATTGAATTGAGGAGTAGTTAGATTGAGGAGAATTAGATTCCGGATTCCTATTGAAATTGTTTACTAAATCATATGAATTGAGGGGAGTTAGATTCCGGATTCCTATTAAAGTTGTTTATTAAATCATATGGAATTGGGGTAGAAGTGGTACTAATTACTAAAGTGTCCTCGTTGTTTGGTTAAAGTAGATGGCAAATTTGAAATTTTGAAAATTGTGTGAGGATATAATGGGTAAAAAAGATGAATTCCTAATGGGTCTCAAGGAATTCAAATATCACATCCTATCAAAGAATTGAATTCCTCCAAAATTAGGAATTCAATTCCTAATTTCGTGTGGGCCCCACTTACTTTTTCAATTTCTGATGTGAAGTAAACGCAGGAATCCTCCATAAGTGGAATTCAATTCCTGATGAGAATTCCAATTCTTGATTAGTAAACACACCATTATGTCAAAATCTCCATTTTTTTAAGTGTAGAAAATGACACATGTCATGAGGAGAAGGGAGAAGGTTCAAAAAATAAAGTTAGAGAGAAGGTTGCTAGCATTTCTCTTTCAACTTTCAATATTTTAATTAATTAGAAGTTGATGTGATTGGAGGCCTTCACCAACCCAATAATTTCTTGGAAATTGCGCTGCCTTCCCTTGAGTTACAAATTTTAGCTTTTTCCTTTAAAGAATCTCGAATCTATTAATTAATTGGAAGTCAGATCTCTTGTTTAATGTATCTTCTGGAATCTCAATCTCAATGAAGTCATCCTTTCCTACTGTTCTTAGACTTTGCTTTTTCTTCTTCGTTTTTTTTTATAGCCTTTCTTAATCTAAGCGAAGACTTCGTTTGGCCCTTAGCAGCAAGGTAGAGCATATCTATTTCTTTAATTATGTCTTGTTGTTAAACTTACATCAATGATGACATATGGTGTCTAAATTTGCATTTGTTGTTATGTTTCTTGTAGGCATCAAGATTTTTTGTAAATGAGAGACTGCGATGTATGAGAGTGTTCGAATATTAATATAGTGGAACTGTAATTGCACAGAAAATTTCGCTTTGTCCCTTCCAAGGATTAGAAATTTCATAGGCATTGGTTTAGACAATGATAGAGTGAAATTGATGATGACCTTGACAAGACCATGACCACAAGGCAGAATAGTAAATCCAATTTGATTTGCTTTTCGGCCACTCAACCCCCTTTTGATCACAAGAAATTTCTTAGTCAATTATATAATTCCATCAATGTTTCAAGAATCAATTCGAATTCTAAATAAAATGTCAACCGTTGTTTCGTCACGCCCAAAAAAACAAAATTAAATTTCAAGTTGATCACCATGCTTTTTTCTCTAGGCACCCTCATCATTCAATTCACATAAACTAAGCTAGAAATTTCTCTTCTTGTTAGTTATGTGTCGTGTTTAATAATTATTCTTCTGTTAGGCTAGCTCTTAATTAGTACTTTTCTGGGTGTTGGCTTTTGGTGCCTTGTGGTTACTATATCTCTTTCTTTGGGGCAAACTGAAAGCAATATGCTTGAATCTTTGATTTAGTCAAAGCTAGACAACAGAATATAAGACAAATGTGGAAAATCAACTTTTATCTTCCTCAGGAAGAAAAGGGTGCACAATAATCTCAATGCCCACCTTTAACGAAAATCAATCGGTAGAGCATTGACAATTCGACATTGACTCGTTAAAAAAGGACAGCCGACTTAAATACATTTTTGGGACGTAGCTACACCTACATGCTATATCTCAGGCACAGCCAATGGAGTGTAGATTCTTCTTTCACTTGTATTATTCTATATAATTAATAACCCAGTTGAGCATTTTCAATCTACAGTGGCTTTGTCTATATAAATAAAAACTCCATCTGACTTGGAAGTCATGAATTGCAAACCTTGAAGAATTTCAACAATGGCCAAGAATGCTGCCTTCAGCTCTGTTTTTTCTCTGTTCTTCTTGTTCTTAGTGCTTGGGAAATTTTTGGCCATGGCAGAAAACACAACGATCCCAGTTAATGTGGGTGTGCTTATTGACTCTGATACATGGTATGGGAAGATGGGGCTGAGCTGCATCAGCATGGCTCTCTCTGACTTATATGCCTCTCATTCTAACTACAAGACAAGGCTGGTTCTGCACAAAAGAAACCCTACTTCAGATGTTGTTGTTACAGCTTCTGCAGGTTCTTTCCATCTCTCTCTCTTATCTTTTTTCATGTTTTGTTTTTGTTCCATCCAATTAAATTCTATCCACCCTTTTATTTTAATCAATCATTTTGAAGTTTCAATTTTGGAGCTTAATTTCTTTACACGAGAGTTTCAACACCAGTTGATTTTGGTCAGAGCCGGTCTATTAGATATGGAGGCCCTGTGTGAAGAGAGCTGATGAGGTCCTATATGTATAAGTAAAATAACAATTTTTCAAATTTTTCTTTAGGAATAGAGATTCACCTGATTTTTTAGGTTTCTTCTTGCAATCATATGATGGCTAATTCCAAATGCAACACATAATTTCTAAATTCTAATATGAGAGAGAGAGAGAGAGAGGTGTGGTGGAGGAGCAGAGATGCATAGCACGCTTTTTGCCTTGCCAAAGAGTAAAGAAGAATTTTTTTTTTTGGGCGGGAGAGTCAAGAAGAAGTTGGGAAGAAGTGAATTTGGGGCCAAATGAAAGAAAGCGATTTGGGAATAGCAAGGAGAGCACGCCGCACGCACGCATGACTCACGAGTATTTTTTTTAACTTGTTAATGCTTGGAACAAAAATCTACACTTTAGGAACAAAAAATAATGTTTTGGAATAAGAATTATATATAATATAATGCTTAGAACGAAAAGTATCAGAAAATATATAATATAATGCTGGACTTTTAAAAACATTTGGAGGCATCTAAATTTTGGAGGCCCTGTGCGGTCGCGCAGCCCGCACATTCCATGGGCTGGCTCTAATTTTGGTGCTATGTTGTCTAGAATTATTACAAAGTTAACATCCTTTTGCATTGAATTTTGGCTTTCTTAGAATCTGCTACATTTCTTTTCTGTCCACTGACTCATTCAAAGTTGGAAACTATATCAGAATTCAATTTAACTCTCCATTTTCACCTCTGGAACAGCTCTAGACCTAATAAAGAATGTTGAGGTGCAAGCCGTCATAGGTCCAGAAACATCAATGCAGGCTAACTTTGTAATCAGCCTTGGAAACAAAGCCCAAGTTCCCATAATCTCATATTCAGCAACAAGCCCATCTCTCACTTCAATCAGGAGTTCATACTTTTTCAGAGCTGCACAAAATGACTCATCTCAAGTGAAAGCCATGAGTGCCATCATCCAAGCCTTTGGCTGGAGAGAAGTAGTTGCCATCTATGTTGACAATGAGTTTGGGGAGGGAGTCATACCTTCCCTCTCTGATGCTCTGCAAGAAGTTGATGCTCATATCGCCTACCGGAGTGTCATTTCTCCAAAGGCCACTGATGACCAAATTGTTACTGAGCTTTACAAGTTGAAGGAAATGGAAACTCAGGTCTTCATTGTGCACATGTTTCCTGATCTTGGTTCTCGGCTGTTCGACAAGGCGAAACAGATTGGCATGATGGATGAAGGGTATGCTTGGATAATGACTGATGGAATGACCAACTCATTTAGTTACATAAATTCCTCTGACATAGAAAATATGGAAGGGGTGTTGGGTATAAAAACTTTTGTCCCAAATACAAAAGAGCTTGAAAGTTTTAGAGTTAGATGGAAAAGTAAATTCCAACAGGACAATCCAACTGTCCATGATGTTAAGTTGGATGTTTTTGGATACTGGGCTTATGATGCTGCTTGGGCACTGGCCATGGCAGTTGAGAAAGTTGGGGCTAAAAACTTCAACTTCCAAAAGATGAATAGTACATCTGGTAATTCCAGTACTGATCTAGAAAGATTTGGGGTCTCTCAAAATGGTCCTCAACTAGTCCAAGCGCTATCAGGTACCATTTTCAAAGGCCTTTCAGGAGATTTCAGTCTTCTTAATGGCCAACTACAATCATCAACATTTCAGATAGTTAATGTGATTGGCAGTGGGGAAAAATTGGTTGGATTTTGGACTCCCGAAAAGGGGCTTGAAAGAAAATTAAATTTTACAAACACAAGCACATATTCTACTTCTAATGTTAGTCTTGGATCAATCATTTGGCCTGGAGATACCACCTCTGCTCCAAAGGGTTGGCAGATTCCTACAAGTGGTAAAAGGCTGAAAATTCTAGTCCCAGTAAAGCAAGGATTTACAGAATTTGTGAAGGTGACACACTATCCTAAGACTAACACAACGATCGTCGATGGTGGATACTGCATAAGCATCTTCGAAGCTGTAATAAAATCGTTACCGTATGATGTTCCATACGATTTATATCCTTATGCAAAGCCTAATGGTGAGAGCGCTGGCAGTTACAATGACTTGGTCAATGAAGTGTTTCTTGGGGTAAGATTCATATCTAAGCTTCTTTGTTTTCCCTAATCTAACAAAACAAAACTATCCAAATTATTTACTGACACAGTGACATTTTTTCTTGAAAGAACTATGATGCTGCAGTGGGAGATATAACCATCAGAGCAAACAGATCCTTATATGTTGACTTTACATTGCCATACACAGAATCTGGGGTGTCCATGATTGTGCCTATCAAAGACAACAAAAGCAAGAATGCATGGGTGTTCTTGAAGCCTTTGACATGGGATCTTTGGGTAACAAGCGGTTGTTTTTTCATATTCATTGGTTTTGTAGTCTGGGTTCTTGAACATCGGATAAATGAAGACTTTCGTGGACCTCCACATCACCAAATCGGGACAAGTTTTTGGTTCTCCTTCTCAACCATGGTTTTTGCACACAGTAAGTTCTTTCATCTTAGTTTACTCTGCAACCCAACAACCAAATCAAATACTTTCCATTGTAAATTATCCTTCAAAAAAGTAAATCCCAAATGGTAAAACAACTTCCATGACTCATTGTTATTCATTCCTTTCTTATTTTGAATTACAGGGGAGCGAGTTGTGAGCAACTTGGCTAGGTTTGTGGTGATCATATGGTGCTTTGTTGTCCTGATACTGACTCAAAGTTACACTGCAAGTTTGACCTCTCTTTTAACAGTTCAACAGCTCCAACCAACTGTTACTGATGTAAACTTGCTCCTCAAATATAGGGACAATGTTGCCTATCAACCAGGTTCTTTTGTTTATGGGATTTTGAAAGAACTAGGATTTCAGGATGAAAATCTTAAGACCTTTAATACCCCAGAAGAGTTGAACCAACTTTTTCAAAATGGGAGTAGAAAAAATGGCATTTCTGCAGCATTTGATGAAACACCCTACATGAAACTGTTTCTTGCAACATATTGCTCCAAATACACCATGGTTGATCCGACATTTAAAGCCGATGGTTTTGCTTTTGTAAGTTCACCTGCATTTTCTCCTTTATATCTCTCTTTGATGTTGATCCACCATGTTTTCTCATCTGGGATTGTTTTGTTTCCTTTGATTCTGCAACTTGCAGGTCTTCCCAAAGGGCTCCCCTCTTGCTCGCGATGTTTCAAGGGGAATCTTAAATGTGAACGAGGGAAACCAAACGAAAGACATTGAAGATAGGTGGTTCAAGAAACAAAATTGTGTAGACCCCAACAGCTTGGTCTCTTCCACTAGTCTCAGCCTTGAGAGCTTCTGGGGCCTCTTTCTCATTGCTGGTGTTGCTTCAACACTAGCTCTGCTCATCTTTGCTGCCATGTTCTTGTATGAACACAAGGAAATCTTCAAGCGACTCGATCCAGAGGCCTCATTGTGGAGAAGATTTCTTTTCATGTTAAGAATTTACGACAACAAGGACCTCAAGTCGTTTACTTTTAAGAAGAGAGAACTTGAAGTTAACACCAACTTCCCCCCAAGCCCATCAGTCTATTCAGACCATACTGAAGCACGCAATGTGTTTGAGGAGCATATGAGAACACCTTCTTCTGCTGATCTTGAGCATGCTGGTTTCAGTCCTGGAGCATCAACCAGCAGCTCAGAGATGGAATCAGCCATTGAGATTACTGAGAGACCAAGAACTCATGAGATTGCCCCAGGAAGCAACTGATGCAGCTTCTTTGTGACACGTAACTCTGTATTAATTTATACAAGTAGCACCGTAAATTGTATAGTACGGGGGGGAATTATTGTAAATTGGTTTAGAAATAACGTGATGAGCTCAGAGCTCAGAGCTCAGTGTAAGCAAAACTATTGCACATCGTAACAATAGTTGACAGCCTAATTAGCTTATCTCTTTCTTTTTGGTAAAATGTCTTTACACTTGTTTAAGCGTTAGGAGCAGATTAAACGAACTAGTTATTTGTCTAATGGTGTTTTTATCGATTCCTGCCCAGAACTTTAAGAATGGGAAAATGACGACCTGTGATTGTGGCCAAACCGGTTCTTAACAACGGCGTATCTTCGAATAGAGCGGTAAATGGAAAAGGGTGTTGGAGACAAGGACCCTCAGTTATAGGGTTTGTGGTATGCGAGATCTTCAGCTGTGAACTCATATGAAAGCTCCTCCAATTTCGTTAATGGCATGGAGTGAAGGACAAAACTTCTTAAATTAAAACTGCATTTTAGACATTGTGGGTGTGGAATTCTCCAGGCTCCAGCATCCAATTGCGTAGTCGCAAACAGGGTTCGGTGTAATTAGAGTGTTTGAAAATCGGTCTAGGCGGCCGGCCTAGGCGGCGCCGCCTAGGAGCTAGGTCTACCGTCGCGATTTCACCCTAATCGTTGGGGAGTAGGCGCCAGGGTGTTAGGCAGCGCATGGGCGGGTCGGGTGGCTGCTTCTCTACTCTTCTCGACCCAACCAGTGGCAGCGACGGGTTCTCTACATCGTCAGAGGTATCTTTGAATTTTTCTTCTTTTCTTTGTAGTCGCTTCTAGAGGTATAGAGAGATGGGAGGTGATGGAGGCGGAGAGATGAGAGATAAGTGGGGTAGGTTTTGTCCAAATAAATGTGAAGATAAGGTAGGTAAAACGTTGTGTTTCACTTATGGGCTGGTATTTTAACAAGGTTCTTTTATGGGCTTGGCCCATATACTAAAATATAACCTAATCTAATTGTGTTTTTATTTCAACCCTCTGCTTTATATCAAGGCATATATCGTATGACGACATTTTGTAGTGAGGGTTTCATATATGAACTCTTCATGTGGACCTTTACATTAGCCACATGATCATTTCATTAAACTTAAGTGAAGTTACTATTCAGATGAATCATGTGGCTAATATGAAGGTCCACATCTATAGTCCATATATGACAACCTCACCATAAAATGACTCATATCATATATGACTCAGATCCAATCCCATCATGCTTAGAGCATCCACAATCATGCTCCCTATTTCTTAGCTAAAATTTATCTAAAAATACAAAAAAAATATATTTTAGGAGCTCTCTAAAAAAAATTCAACTCCAACCATACTCCCTAATTTGGAGAGTCATAAATACTTTACTTCTTTTTGTCATAAATACTTTACTTCTTTTTAAATTTAATTCTTGATTTCCAATAAAATGTTCATATTCAAACACTGAATATTCCCAAATAATAAACTACAAAAACAATTTAAATTTAACTCCCCATTCGCTTTGCAAGGATTTCCATTTGGCGTCCCTTATAATAATTTTCTAGCATTGGAGGCATCCCAGTTGTATCTTGTGACATTATCCTTTCTTCTTCTTGCTCATCTCTTTGTTGAATTTTAGCTTGCTCAATGGTATCTTTTCTTGCTCTTGAATAATAATTTGTTATTGAAATTCCATTCTCTTACGCTTCATTTCTTTTTTCTCTTCTATGTATTTTTCTAAGAGCAATCAAGTAGGCGTAGTCATATTGTCATAGATTTCCTCTTCATATTGACAAAGGTAGTCAAACTGTCTTCTTCTACTAATATTGGAGTGGATGGAGAAGTTGTTGTAGCACTTTCTAACTTTCTCTTGGAACCGTTTGGCTTTCTGTTGGAATAATCTACCCACCATTTAGGAAACTAGTAATTTGAATTTATATTATTACTATGTATTTTGAAAGGAATTAGCCGTAAGTTTAATTGTTATTCAATTTTGATATTTTATGGTTTTTGTGTTGTAAAAGTGTTTGTGTTTTGCAAAATACCTACAGGAAAAAGAACTAAAAAAAAAGGTGTTTGTTTGCTGCAAATGTGTATAGTAAAAAGAATAGAAAAAAAATATTTGCTTGTGCTTTGCAAAACACCTATAGCAAAAAGAATAGAAAACAAAAAAAAGTGTGCTGCAAAATACTACATCGAAAAGAAATGATAAAATTGTTAAAAATATATGCTTGTGTTTTGCAATGTGGAAAGGAGATTAAAAATGTAAAATGCAGAAAACAATGATAAAATTAAAGACATCATTAAATAAATATTTAAAATAATAATAAAGTATAGTAGCATTTAATTATAGGGAGTCACTAGGAGCCCATTCTCTCTCTTCAGATTTAGGAGCTCTTAGAGCATCCACAATCATGCTCCCTAGTTTTTAGTTAAAATTTAGCTAAAAACACACAAAAGTTATTTTAGGAGCTCTCTATAAAATTTGAACTTCAATCATACTCTCTAGTTTAGGGAGTCATAAATACTATAGTTATTTTTAAATTCAATATGACTGGTCCATCTTTAAAAAATATATATAAAAAATAGTTAGCATTAATTAAAATTTAAAATTATGCATAAAACAAAGCAACATTAAATTATAGGGAGCCACTAGGAGTCCATTCTCTCTCCTCAGATTTAGGAGCTCCTAGAGGTTTCCCTATTTTAGGAGGTGGATAGGGAGCATGGTTGGAGATGTATTTTTCCAATTCCTCCCTAAAATTTGTCTAAGGAGATGGTTTAGGGAGTCCATTGTGGATGCTCTTAGTCCTAGAGGTCTCCCTATTTTAGGAGCTGGATAGGGAGTATGATTGGAGGTGGATTTCTTCAATTCCTCCCTAAATTTTAGTTAAGGAGGTGGTTTAGGGAGCCCATTGTGGATGCTCTTAGTTGGTTTGTAAAAAATGTCGCTAATACAACTAACTTGATTGGGGAACAAAATTTCGTCACAAAAGGTCTACAAACTGTCACAAACCGTTGCAAAATATGTAAAACCGTCATCTTTCATAAGATTGCTTACTAATTGAAGTGTTTCTCCTTCTATCTTACTTTGACATTTATTTTCCTTCCCCTAAAACACTACAAGCAATAAAGTGAACCGCCAAAAATAGTTTACTTGCCATTTGTCCAATGTAAATATCGACAATCAACATAGAGGAGTGATATTTCATGTCATAAAATAACTTGTAAATCATGATATCTTCCACGATATATAAATTTTGGGGAGTTTTTAGATTATCTTTTCACTTTTGGATATGCCAGCAGGAACACAAAAATAATTCATGTCCGCCTTAGAGAATAAGAATTTGGGGGCTATGAATTTTGTGCAAGTAAAAGTGTTTTTTCTTTTTGGATAATAAGTCAAATTGTGAGTACACACCGCCCTTTGGGTTGGCAACTTGGCATACCAAAATACCGTTTGGCATTGAAGATTATGATTAGATTGCCAAATTATCTAGCTTTTAGCATGCAATCAAGTGATATATTGGGCACCCCAGCCTAGCCTAGCTAAAAAAAAAGTTATTGAGCATATGGCTATTTGTATCCACAAATATTTATTTATAATTCCATTTCCTTCAATCTTAATTGACTGTGTTGGTTTGGTTGTGAACATTTATGCAAATTGTTTGGCAATAGTGGTCCAGATCCATTTTCAACTTGTGGCTTCAATATTTATGAAAAAGTTAGGCACATCCCACGGTTTTCAATTAAGAAGCAACCTTCATTATTGTTAGACAACTGAATAATTTTCGATTTGGTTCATTTTTTGTACAAGTATTTTGCATGGAATTTTAGTTTTTTAGTTTTTTATTTTTTATATTCAGCTATCTAGACAAACCTGTGTGGCCGTTCCAATATGAAGTAACACAACTGTCACCAATATGAAATAAATATTGTGGATACAATATAATATAATAAGTATGTTTTAATTATTATTTTTTAGTAATATTTAAATATTTTACTGATTTCATAAATTACTTAATAAATTAGTTTTTGGACTTTGTTTTTTATTATATTATATTAAATAATAATTAAAACTTAATATATTTAAAGAGTATAGTCGCGCGGTTATACTGTTTAAATATTCAAATAGATTTAAGGACATATGACAAAGGGCACCTATGTCTATTCGTTTAATCTCTCTATAAATAAGCATGCCGCCACTTATGTAATCAAGCTAGTGATAAAGGCCAATAAACTTAAACACTAAACATGTTCCAGTTGAAGAAGGGCAATAAGCCTAGTGAACCTGTGTGGCCAACTGTCACAACAATAAATTCATCACAAACCAATATATAAACAATAAGTAATAAGTAATAAGTATGGGAATTATCAAAGGGTGTTTTGTTTCTTTTCTTTGTTTTGTCCTTTGACAAAAGAATAAAAATATATTAGCATGTAGGAAAATATTGTTATGAATATAACAAAGATTAATTACATATGCTTACAAACCTGTGTGGCCGTTCCAATATGAAGTAACACAACTGTCACTGCCTGAAGCAAGACATCACTAAACTTTGCATTGACTAATAACAAACAAAATAGAATCTGGACAGATGATGAATGTTACCAAAAAAAAATAATTAGAAATTGGACAGATCATGAATGTTAAGATGCAACAAAAAAAGAACAGAAATAAGAAAACAGAAAACACGTAGTAGCACAGTAGAGCCAAGTCGAATTATGTGGAGAACTTTTGAGCGAACCCACACTACAAGGAAAAACAGCTTTTGCGGCCCGAAAATTTTAACGACCAACCATATTTTGGTCGCCAAAGGGACATCGGCGACAAAATTTTCCAGTTGGTCGCCAAAAGGTTCGTGATATTTAGACATCCGTCAATACTTGAGTCAACTAAATAGCGACGAATCTCTTTGAAAGGGCAACAAAATTGTTTGGTGGCTAGGCTAGGATTTGGCGACGAAATATATATTTTGTCGCAATTTATGGAATTGGGTTGGCGCCAAACTCTAAAATTCATTGCGACCGAAAATTTGGGTCGCTAAGTTTTCATGTGTTGTCGCTAAGTAAGATTTTCGCTTTAAAATTTCGTGAGAATAGCGACCATTTGTATTAAATGTCGAATCTGTATGTTTGAAAATTTTAAGACTTAAAACGACGTCGGTTTATTTATTTTAGCATATCTCGGCGACCAAATAGGTTTTGGGGCTAGTCTAGAAAGCATAAATAGTAAAATGAAAAATAAGAAGTTCGCAAATCGTCGTTTTTCCTCACCCATCTCTGACTGCTCGACTTTGGCGAAGCAATCCTCCACCGACGCTCGGCAAAGCAATCCTTCACCTACGGCGGCAAGCGATCCTCCATCTCGCACGCCTTTCCCTACAAGGGTCGAACTGACGGCCAGCTCAAAACTCCATCTCCGAAGTCCTCCTCCCAAGGTGTCGACAAGCTTCCGTGAGTCTTCTCGCTTACCTTCATTTTCTTTTGAGGGCTGATTTTCAATTGTAGATTCCATTTGGTTGTTGAGAAAATAACCAAGGAAAATCGGAAATAGATACCGAGAATTTAAATCGGAACTGATTTTCGAGTGCTTCATTTCCCCTCACACAGAAAGACGGCTTTCAAGTTAAGCCAATATTTCAATATCCAAAGCAAATATTTTTTGTTTCCTTTTGCATAGGCGAATCGTTTGCATCACTTTTGATTCCATTGTTTTGTAATCACGAGTTATTCGTGTTTGGGCCTATATGGGGTACACATTTGGCTATTCTATTCTGTTTATCTTTGGTGCTTTATATCTCGAGACGAGATACAGACAAATAAAAACTATTGCATTTCATCAACAACCAAAAAAAAAAAGTACGAAGGGGAAAATGACTTATTTTTTCCCTTATGGTCTAAATAGTTTGACTTTGATGTACCATTCTGATCTCCAGGTCCAATTATAAGCCTCTGAGTTTGCTATTTTCTTTTTATAAACTCATAGATTTGTCTTCATTCTATATCTATAATAAATTTTATGGCGCACCAACAAGGGCCTTACCGACTTGACCTTATTATTCAATTAAAGCCTAGCATCGACTTGATTGTTCCTATTTCATTGTTTGTTTCTTTGTTTTAATATATATATATACTGTAAACTCCTCCATCCCACGGCTAGAATATTACTCAAATTATCAGCTACATAAATGCAAATTTTTGATTGATTCAATTTGCAAATTAGCTTCTTAATAAGCTTTCAACTTTTACCTACAAATTGTCAAAATTAAACAATATTAGAACTCAATAATATTCTAGTGCAAATGGGCGGTAAGGCAAGCGATGCGTATATACTTTTGCTAGCTAAATATATACACAAGCTTTATTTTCAAGTGGTTAATAACATTTTCTCTTGTCTAGCCGAGGTTTCTTGGAATAAGAAAGTAGGACATGTTGTTAATGTAAAGGATACTATACCTATATGTAGCACCTTAAATAATAAATATAGTTCCATGGAATTTTAGGTGTCCTCACTAGGAGATTAGAATATCATGTTTAAAACATCTTTTCTTTGTAGTATGAACTTCTCGCACTGATGTAAACGATACATCTCCAATCTACTAATACCGTAATATCTCCAAGTTTTCTGAATAAATGACTTTTCGTTTTTCATGATTGTTCCTAATCATTCTCTCTTAATCATGTTTTTGATTCCTTAATTGTATTTATTCGCAGAGGTTGTGAAGAGTGCTTAGCACTTTTGAAGGAGGCAAGGTCTTTGTCACGATGAGTGATTCTTACTAATTAAATCTTATTTTCCCTTAATTTAAATACATGCTATATAATCTGGGTATTAATTTTTCTTTTGGTTCTTAGCTTTATTATGAAAATTGCATCTTGGAGGTTTTACATTTACATTGTGGTTTGGATGCTCGGCATTTGTGTGATCTTCTTTTCTTTGAATCTAGGCCATCAACATTTGCACAAGCTACAAAGCTAAGGAGGATCACAAGGCTACGGAAAAAGAACTTGCAAATTGTACTAGTTGCTGCAACTCCACCCATTCAATTATGTTTATATATGTTTAGAAATAATTATTTGCAACATGGCTGTATTTTTCGATGGCTTGAGTTATTTCCGGATACCATCTACCCTTCGATTTACGAGTCTTTAGAATCTCCTCGATTTACAAACCATCTGCAATTCAACGGTATTTTCATATTTTGTTTATTCAACAATTTTTCTATAGTTATTTGATTTTGATTCTTTCAACATAAAATCTGAGTTTTTGTGTGTGTTAATAACAAGGTCATTGCAACCCCGAACCATTGGTAATGGCGAAGTCCTCCTCTCACAATTTCCTTCATATGCTGCCTTTCCATTAGGTATGATTGACTATTTGCTCTGTATGATTTGAGTTTTGTTTTGGAAATATTTATTTGGTCATCTATGATTTATTGAAAACCTGCTTTCTTCTGCTTTTGTGTGTGTGTGTGTGTGTGTGTGTGTGTGTGTGTGTGCAGTTTGTGTGTGCGGTTTGTGTGTTCATTTGTAATGTGGTTAGTATATGGGTTGTTCTGGTTCTTTGTCTTTGATATGAATGCCCTGTTTTCCATTTGATGTGGGTTATGTGTCAAATTTGAGATGTTGCACTTGCACACATACCTAATAGTTATTTCATTTTTTATGTTTTAGTGATCATGAGTCTCGATGGATTGTTTTCCAAGTCTTCAATGTTTGCTTGATACTTCTTGATTAAATCTGAATTTCTTTACTATCTGTTGGAAGAAAGAATATAACAATTCATTTATATAATTGAAGTAAAAAGTTTGAAGTTGGAAGTTGGTCGTGTGGGTGTGTATTCTTTTCAAGGTTTCTTTGTCTTTGTCTATGCACAACTAAAAATAATGACTAGCTACTCACTTGAGTTTGTGTCTCTTTGTTAATTTTAGATACAATTAATAGTCCCCTTTAAACAATAGCAACTATGCAGCCACCATTAACTTAACAGTTGTCCTAGCTTGGGGTGTGTATTGCTCTAAATAGACCATTTTAGTCATCAGTCTATCCTATTATACAAAATAGGTAAATAATATATTTGAGTGACCAGTCCCTTTATTATTTTCTTTTAACATCTCTTAAGTTTAATGTCCCTTCATAATTTTCCTTTACGTGATGTGATATTAGTCTCCAAATGCATTTAGATTTTTTATTAAAACTTTCACACTTAGTAATAGTTGGTGATGTCTAGCGATTTCTTCCTTTTGCTTTGAATTCAATTTTTCCTTTCAATTTGTGATGTCCAAGTATATTTATAATATGTACATATCGCGTGGACTGGTCATTGCTGATTTTTGGGTGTGCTACTAGAGCATTTGATTTTGTCTTCAAAGTTATGTCATTGGAAGGAAAACAAGAACATGGCTATATGAATAGAATAATGCACGCTTTAACAACTCCATCTGTTTCCTTTAGTTTTACATAGCCAACAATCATTTCATTTTCCCAGACAACAAATACCTTTTTCTATATTTGAAGAGGTGTGGTGGGTTCAAGGTTTACCTAATCTCTACATGATGATGTTCCTTATCTCATGTTAGGTGGCAATCAAAAAGAAAATATAAAAAATAAAGTTATAAGTGGTGAAATGTTGCATGTAGAAAGGTAGGGGTGAGTATGGGTCTTGATTGGATCGATTTTATATCATAAAATCGTAGGTCGAATCAATTGCAATAAAATAGTTTAGTTCTTTTTGTTTTGACAAAAATCACTACGGAAACCTAACCAATTTCGGATGATTTGGTTCAAGCAAGTTTTAGTGAAGCTGAAGTCCAATCCTTTTTTCTTTTTGCATTTTGTCGACTTTGCTAGCTCAATTACAACATAAAATTTTCATTTCTAATACATCAAACCGCCTAAAATTTAACATGCCATGAAATTTCAAAGTTAAGTAATTAATATTGTTACAATCCAAAAATCAATTTTCAAAGTTCCATCAAATTTTAAATTTAATATACTTATCGAATTATTATCCAATGATGGAGATGTATATTGACCTTGTGCTTGATTGGATAGAGTTGTCCAGTGGTTTCTTCTTTTTGCTTTGAATAAATTTTTGCCTTTCAATTTGTGATGTCCAAGTATCCATTACTTGGTGTTGCCCAGTGGCTGTTTCTTTTTGCTTTAAGTCCCACCAGTCATTTGACTTAGTTTGTGTCAGATAATGTTTTTTGGATAAGAATTTGTAACTGATTACATGTTCTCCACTTAATTCAAAAAGAGATAAATTCAATTCCGACAATAAAAAGACTAAAAATTCAATTAAGTTGATTTGAAGACAGAAATTTGAATGCCAGATTGCTAAAACATACCTGATGATCCCATTGTTCTCTAAGTAGTAACAGTCATTCATGTGTTGTCGTTCTCGTTACTTAATATCAAGTTTTCTAATAGTGAATTTGTAACAATTTTTTATATAAGTTTCCTAGGAGTGTTGGGGGACTGATAAAAGAGACCCAAATATGAATGGAACAAAAAAAGAAAATTACGTTATTTGTAATGTCTATCCCAAAAACCTTTAATAGGCATGGTGGGATTATTCCAAATTTAAAAGCCACTTTTATAAATTTGTATCTACATAATCAGCGGTAATGACTGATTTTCTAGTGGTGATGAGCTTATGGTTTGTTGTTGTTATAAGTAATTCATTTTTTTGCCAATGTAGCTTATGCTTTAATTGAGTTCCCTTTATAGTTTAGATATAAGCTAGCTGCAGAGTTGTCTCTATATTTTATATATAAGCCTTTGCAGGTCATGGTCCCATAGATTAACTATTCAGTTTAGCAATTATTTTTCTTTCCCTTAGTAGTGGTGTCTGAGTGTAGTACCACTTAATTGGACAATTGAATTTAACTGATGGAGTTTAAGCCTACACGAGAGACATGTGACCTTAAACTTGATTTTATTCATTGTACATGTTATAACCGTTTATAAAGTGGATGTGGAATCTCTCTTCCTATAATTTTCCTGTGAAAGAGTTATTAGCTTGTCATTCTATGAAAGAGTTTTTTGCTTGTGTGTATTTAAGTGTTCGATCTAATCATGTTATGAAATTTTGGAACTACTTCAAGTCATCACCGGTTGAATTGGATAAGGCCCATTATAGAGGATAAGGAGACGGAGACAAGGAGGCGTTAGAGATGAACAAGGATTGGATACACAATAAAAACAAGTTGAGCAATCAATATCGTGTTGGTATTGAGTCATTTATGGAAGTTGCAAGCCAACATGTGGATGCGAAGAATGAGACTCCTGTCCAGTGCATGTTGCTATGTTCTGTTTGTTTATGTGTTTGCAAATGTGCAATGACACTTAAGAGAGGCTGCTACCGTAAGCAACAATAACAATAAGAAGAAAACTTCAACTCTACTACCACCCCAGCCACTTGAGCAACCATGTCACCGCCACAACAACAATCGGCTCAGCCACAACAAGGTACTTCATCAGCCTCGGGAGGAGGTTCACACCAACAGGGTAGCGCGATACCATATTCGTGCCCCTAATTTTTATATATTTATTTTCTCCTCTTTTTCTTTTATTAGTCATCCTTTCAAGAAGGAAAATGATGTTGGTAGGCCATGTCTTTAATTATCTTTTTTTATAGTGACCTAGCATTTAAAGTAGTAGTGGTCACACATGTGAAATCATCAATTGCGGACGAGAGAAATTAAATATCAACCTACCTATATTAAAAATGTATATTTGCATCGCATGGTTTTAGATTTTAGATTAAGATGGCTGCAAGTCTTCTTTTTAAATGGCATATTATTTGCGTTCATGAGTTGATGGGCGGGTGTTGTGCACTCTAGTTACTAATTTATTGATTTTTTGTCTTCTAGATGAGGGAACGCATACTCGGACTTCTTCACGGGGAAGAAAACTCGTATGGGCCAAACTGTGGGGCTGGCACTTGTGATGTTGTTAAAAGAGCAAGAGTTTGATTCCAATACGGATGGATCCATCCCAGAATTTGGTGGCGATCGTTGAGGCTCGAAACTGTTTGTCTCTCGAGATTGGGATAATCACTGTAATAAAGCTCCATTGAATGTTTCAGGGATGAAAAAGTGAGCTTGGAGACTAAAAAATTTGGCATTGGGATTGCGGGTAATTTTTATCTAATCTTGCTTTGTAGTATGTGCAACTTAATTCATAATTCGGGACTTGCAAATAAAAAGCTTGTAGCAATATATATAAGGCTGAGAAAAGCAAAGCTCATCTTTTGATTGTAGCAATATATATAAGGCTTGTAGCAATAGTCGGTGATTTCATTTTATTTTTCATTTTCTTTCCTTGAAACCAATTGTGCTTTGAAAGACAAGGTAATCTTTTGATTGGATAACTTGGATAATCATCCTCTCAAAAAGCGTACAGGCAATCTTTTCTTTATATAATATGTATTATTCAAAAGAAAAGCGAGGACCATTAATCTGCAAAGCAGTTTGTGTTTAACCCATCGTGGGTATGAAGAAGACTTGTTTTGCAATTCTTCATTATGAATTAAGTCCCGAATTGTGAATTAAGTTGAAAATTATATTGCTACAAGCTTTTATTTCAATTCTTCGTTGTATTCTAGTGGGAACTGGAAAATTATAACTAATACTTGTTTTGTTTATGGTTAATTGATATTAGTTCATGTTTGATGTGGACTTAACGGATCCGGATATATGGAAATTTATTGATGGCCATATGCACTCGACTTATAAAGATTGGAAAGCAAAGCTCCATAGTCACTATAAGCAATATGCTTCGACCCTGCTCTTGCACGAAATACCTCCCCGAAAAGATCTTTGGAACTCGATGGACTCTAGAAGAGTGGCATTATTTGGTTGATAACTTGTACACAAATGAAGCGATCTCGTGTATCTAATGTATCATAACATCTGCAGTTTTATTTTTGATTGGGAACTTATTCTAAGTATCAAATAGAACAAAAAAAAATAACAATTCATGTATATAATCAAAACAGAAACGATGCAAGGTCAATACTGAGAATAGAAAAAGAAAGAGTTTGATCATACATGGGTCACGTCCTTTCCAAAACACATGGAAGCTGCTAAAGAGGTTTATAATTTTAGGTCACTTTAAATCATTCTTTATTTATCATGTTGTAATAATTTTTATGTATTTCCCATTTTCTTTTTGTTGAGAAAATGTAGCGGTGAAAATCCTACATACATTAGCAACTAGAACAACATGCATATGCGTAAGTGGTAAGAGCCGTGGATCAATGAAGTTTGCTGAAATTAAAGGGGTAAGGAATACATAAACCTTCGGACAATTAACTATTGACTTGCATATATATATATATATATACTCTTCGTGGCTTTTTAGTTTATAATCTTTAATAAAAAAATCAGCCCATCGGTCATGCAAGTTTTTGACGACCCATTATTTTATATGCTAATTGTGTACTTTGGTTTTAGCATCATATAAAGGCTTTATTCATTGCAAATAGAACTTACTAATTAGAAATACAATGATGATATGTGTTTGAGTTTTCTAAATTTCCCATGATCTTATATATTGATGACCAAAAAGTGCATGCTAAGATTGTTTTTAAAGCAGAGCTACGGGTTAGCATTAGTGGGTGTCCAATTTTTTTTGTGAATATGTGAATCAGTTATGATTAGTATTATTGCTCTTGTCCTGCAGTGTAAACAAATTTCACTTGAGAGTAATATTGTGGCGATATTGTTTGGTTTTCAATTACAATACAATAATCTTCTTGGGTTTAACAGGATGAATTGAACTATCGTTAGTGTTTGGAAATTTTGATAGTCCCGTTAGGAATGGGAATTGATGATAAATGAATATATATGGATTTGAGTAATACTTGATGAGTGGTGCGGGCTACCCTAATTTTTGATTGATCAATTTTGCGGGGTACCCTTATTCACCGCCTAAGTATTAAACTCACCAAATTAGTATTAGACTCAACAGACTTTTCTTGTTTGTATCGCTTGATTTTGGATAATTGGCAATGCTAATTTATGAACGCCATTGGTGGTACTGCGGCATCCCATTCACTTCATTCTTTTTATGCATTTATATATATTGACGTATCTTTATTTTGCTTCTGTTTGTAGAAGAATATGAATGAAGAGTATGAGAAGGCCAAGCAACAAGTGGCAGTTCAGTCCACTAGATCAAGTCACACTCCCTATCCACAACAGTTAGAGATCATGACTGCAAAACTTGGAGTTGCGAAGGGCAAGAGGATTCGAGGCTTGGGTTCTAGTCTCCGAGTGGAGAGTTCGCATAGTGGTCGAGTTGCCTCCTCTTTGGCTACGAGAGCGAAAGGTTGAGGAACTTGAAGGTACCGTTGGTGAGTTGAAAGGCACGGTGAGTGAGCTTCAAGGCACGATAGAGGTAAACTTTTGGATGTCATTGAGTGGATGCGAACCCATGTTGGTCCTCTACCCTCAAATTTAGGCATTCCGTCCCAGCATGTTGGTCATTCTCCTAGTGATGATGATCAACGTAATGGTGGTGGTTCACATAATGTTTATGAGGATCTTGACGATATTTGATTTAGTCATTAGGTTGTGTGTATATCTGCTACTTGATGGTTTTGTATCTAGCATACCTTAGGGATCTAGGGGTTTTGTATCTAGTTACTTGATGGTTTGTATCAGGCATACTTTAGGGGTTTTTGTATCTAGCATACATTGATGTGTGCTTAAACAACTAGTATGTTATGATATTTCTGTTAATCTATTTACTGTTTTTCAAAACTTTATGGACTAAATAATATTCATGTACAAAAGCTTGACATATAAATTATTAAATTTAAAAAAAAAAATCTTTACACTTTTTAGCTACGGAATATGCTTCGAAAATTCACTATTTCACGACCAAAAATTCCGTGGCCAAAATTTTCAGCGACCACAGGACTGATTCGGCGACGAAATATTTTGGTCGCTTAAACTTTTCGCGACAAAATTATATTTTCGCCAAAACTCCTCTCTATAGGCGACCACCAAGTCCTGTTTCGCGACGAATTATTTGTCGCTAAACGTTTCGCGACAAAATTATATTTCGTCGCCAAATTTTCTCGGAATTTTGGCTTTAAGCGGCAACTCCTCTCTATAGGGCGACCACCTAGACATATTTAGCGACGAATTATTTTGGTGGCTAAACCATTTTAGCGATGAAATATAATTTAAGTCGCTAAAATGGTTCATCGTTCATGCAAATTTTGGTATTATGGCGCCAACTTGCTCTCTATAGGCGACGAACTAGATCTGATTTGGCGACGATATTTTGTCGCTAAAAGTTTTAGTTTTAGCAAATTATATTTCGTCGCCGATATCTTTAGCCACGCACTTTCGACCGATTTAGCAACCAAAAATATTCGTCGCGATTGTGTTTTCGCGACGAAATTAGATATTATAGCGACCAACTTGTTTCGTCGCTAAAAGTGATTTTCCTTGTAGTGCCAAAAGAAAAAAATGCCTAAATAAAACGAAATGAAGAATCATTAACCTGAAAGTTTCCTCTGGTTCTTTGCTTTAGTGATTGCTTCAGGTATGGAACCCTTGTACGTCAGAAAGTTGAGAGACAGTTCCATCTGAGATAAATTTTGAAAGTTTAAATAAGACATGTAGTTTCGAAAGACTCTTAAATACTTGACTTGAAGCAATTGGATTACTGCCTAACTATGATTCAGTCCTAACCTGGACTCGCATTCCTCAAATTTACACGCTTACCCGTGTGGCCAACTCTGTCACAACAATAAATTCATCACAAACCAATGACTCAGCAAAAACACAAAATCTAAGTTAAGAAGAAACGCTTACGTCAACCCAGCGGCGGTTCCGTTTATGGAAGTTGGATCTCACTATGCGATTGTTGCAAGCTCCACCTCACTGGTCTGGCCGCACTGATCGATTTTGCTTGGAGTTTCAATTTCTAAGGACATCAGCGCTTTGATCTCACTGTGAAACTGTTTAAAAATTTGTATCAGAAACAATGAAATAAAATTAGAGCAGATTCGAGAGAGAAGATTATTACCTGATGTTCTGCCAAAATGGGGACTTAGTCTGGAACCCCAAACAAAATAGGAGAAGAAACTGAAAAAAAGAACATCAAAATAATGAAGAAATCGTTTGTGAAGATTGAAGAAGAAGTTTTGATTATGCATTTACTACAACAGTTATGAGAGAATGGAACTGCAACGGTTATGTGGAAATACAACTGCAAGTCTATAATTGTTTTTTTTCTTTATTTCTGGCAACACGATGGAACTGCAGTAGTTACGTGGAAATACAACTGCAAGTCTATAACGCGTGCTTTTCTTTTTTTTATGGCAACACGGTCTTTTTAATTTCTTCTTTTCTAAATTTTTTTAGTTTTGTTTATTGGCTGCATTTGACAGTTTTGCCCCATTTATATTGGATTTTTTTGTTTTAGTGTTTTTTTAATAACAAAGGATATTTTTGGGATATTTGAATGTTTCACCATTCTCTACCTTTTGCTTTATATATATAGATTAAATGTTTTAATTAACTTCAAAAATTATATTACTTATTAAATAGTAATTAATTTTTTTAAAATTTTTAATTTAATAAAATATTTAAATACTAATTATGCACTAACTAAATAATAATTATAACATAACTACTAATTAAAGTAATAAAAAAGATAAATCTAGATTATGCTATACTATTAAAATATTCTATTTAAAGAGTATAGCCGACCGGCTATACTGTTAAAAAATTCCATTTATAGAGTATAGCCGCGCGGCTTTACTGTTAAAATATGCTAGAGTACAGCGGCGCGGCTATACTTTTAAAAGATTCTATTAGCGGCGGTACTTATAAAGCATTCTATTTATAGAGTATAGCCGCCCGGCTATACCGTTAAAATATTCTACTTATAGAGTATAGCCGCACGGCTATACCTTAAAAATATTCTATTTTATGTATATACTCCTAATTCTTCAGTCGTCAATCCCATGCAAGAAGTTTTAGGAGTGTAAATTCATGTCCCATGGACAGTGGAGCTCGAAGGGTTCATCCCACTATGGAAACAGCAATTCTACAAGGACTATCCAAACATCGCTGCTGCTGAATTGGATTATTTTGGACTTTGGGCTTTTGATGCTGTTTTTGGCTTAGCCATGGCAGTTGAAAAAATTGGGTATACAAGCTCTGAACTACGAAAGAGGAATGCTACTTGTTCCTTCGACTTGACAGATCCTCGTACCTTCATGGTCTCTCAACATGGTCCAGAACTCACCTATGCCTTATCTCTCACCAGATTCAAAGAGATTGCTGGAGATTTCAGCCTTGTTGACAGGCAACGCCAATCATCAACTTTTCGGATAGTTAATATAAATGAAGGAGGAGCAAGAACAATTGGATTTTAGACTTCCCAAAATGGACTGGTGAACATTTTGAATTCATCATCAAGTTTCAGCTCCAATGTTCTTGGACCGGTCATATGGCCTGGAGATTCACTCTCTGTTCCCAAGGGATGGGAAGTCCCGACAGACGGTAAGAAATTGAGAATAGGAGAAGATTGGTAACCAAAAATCCTAGCACAAACACAACGGATGTCACTGGCTTCAGCATTGACGTCTTCAAGGCTGCAGTGGAATTATTACCATTCGCTCTTCCTTTCGACATCATTCCTTTTGCAAAACCTGATGGCACCAGCGCTGGCTTACGACGATCTGTGCTATCAACTATATCTTGGGGTAAAATTCCTTACCATTTCTATTTCTTTTATCCAATGCTTATTTGCATCGAAGGCTAGAAACTTTGCTGAGATAACAAGTATATATACATGTTTTCTTGACACAAGTATGATGCTGTGGTGGGGGATACAACAATTATTGCAGATAGGTCCTCATATGTATACTTTACAATGCCATACACAGAAGCTGGAGTAGTAATGGTTGTGCCAGTCATAGACAACAGGAGCAAAAATGCATGGCCTTTCCTTGAGCCTTGGACATGGGATGGGACCCTTGGCTAACAACTTCTTGTTTCTTTATTTTTATTGGTTTTGTGGTTTGGGTTCTTGAACATCGAATCAACAACGATTTTCGTGGCCCTCCCTCGCATCAAGTTGGCACCTGCGTCTGGTTCTCCTTCTCAACCATCGTTTTTTCACACAGTAACTACCCTCATGACCTCTCTCTAGTTTCAATTGAATCAAGAATTTTCAATGCTTTAACTCCTTCTGCTAAATATATTTAATTGACATATTCCTTCTTCATTGTACAGGGGAGAGAATTGTTAGCAACTTGGCTAGATTCGTGATGAGCATATGGATATTTGTTGTGCTAATACTGACAATAAACTACACAGCAAGTCTAGCGTCACTGTATACAGTTCAGCAACTCCAGCCAAGTGTTACTAATATGAAGGATCTTATAAGGAAGGAGGAAAGCATTGGCTACTTAAATAATTCTTATGTTTACGATATCTTGAAACAAGTAGGTATTGATGATTCCAAGATTAAACGTTTTAGAACTATGAGGGGAATTGATGAAACTCTTTTAAAAGGAAGTGGAAAGGTTGGTGTTGCTGCTGTTGTTGATCAAACCCCCAACATGAAGCTTTTTGTGGCAAAACATTGTTCTAAATATACTATGATTGGACCCATATCTTTAAAACTGATGGCTTTGGCTTTGTAAGATCTCTCCCCTCCTTGTACAATACATCTATTCTCTCCTTTTTAATAAAAGAAATGGACAAGCCAACGAGGTCTAGTCCAATATGGTCGAATCAGTTTTTTTCTCTTTCTAAGAATTATACTTACAAAAAAAAAATCAGCCAAATCGAAATCATTATATTCATACGTTTAATTAATTTGCTGAGTGACTTTGCAGGTGTTTCCAAAACGTTCTCTTCTTATACCGGATGTTTCACAGGCAATCCTAAAAGTGACCAGAACAGAGAGGATATTGGACAATGAGAAAAAATGGTTCAAGGAAGAAATTGTCAAGACTTGAATAGCCCCAAAGTTTCTAGCAACAGTCTTGGCCTTGAAAGCTTTTGGGTCCTCTTCCTCATTTCTGGGGTGGCATCAATACTGGCTCTCATCATATTTATAGCTTCCTTCATTTACAGGAATAGGCACATCTTGATGCACCCAGCTGATTCAGAAGCCTCTACATGGAGAAACGTTTTGACCATGTTACAAACTTTCAATGAAAAAGATCTCACCTGTCATGCTTTAAAATTTACAAGTCAATCGCAAGATGCAGTTAAGGCCTCACAGAGCAACATTTCCCCAGATAGTTCTGTGTTTTATGAAGCGCAAGAGACACTGACAACTGACGAATCATCTCCCAAAATAGTTTTAAGGGACTTGTAGCTTTAGTGATTAAGAATAGTTACACCGAAGGTACTGTGTTCGAATCTCCCATCTTCCTGTATCGCTTGTATCAAAAAGTGTGTTTTCGAATGGGCCACAAAGGTTTAGGCCCAAATCATAATATTTGTTTCTTGAATTTTCAAAAGCAGCAGCAGCCCATTTCATAACCATAGGCCCATATTTACTCAGCTTCACCTTCTATTTGTTTGTCATATCACCTTCTTCTTTTCTGCTCTTTGACTCTACGAAACCCTAACATTCCCACAGAGAGAAACAAAAACAGCTCTCTCCATCTCCACAGCATAAACCCAAGACCCAAACTTTCCCTCACTTTCTCGCAATTTCCCATCCTCCAAACACCCCTCAACCAATATGAGCACAATCAGTCTCCGCAAGGTCAATACCCGTCTTCCCCCGGAAGTCAACCGCGTGCTCTACGTCCGCAACCTCCCCTTCAACATCTCCAGCGAGGAGATGTACGACATATTCGGCAAGTACGGCGCCATACGACAGATTCGCATCGGCACGAACAAGGACACCAGAGGAACCGCCTTCGTCGTCTACGAAGACATCTACGACGCCAAAACGGCGGTGGATCATCTCTCCGGCTTCAACGTGGCTAATCGGTATCTGATCGTTCTCTACTACCAGCAGGCCAAGATGAGCAAGAAGTTTGACGCCAAGAAGAAAGAGGACGAAATCGCCAGAATGCAGGAGAAGTACGGCGTCTCCACCAAAGATAAGTGATTTTTCGTCGTTCTTCTAGTTCATGTTGTACTGTTTGGATACTGGGCTATCCTATTCCTCGGTGAGAATATGATTATCTTTATTCTTGATTATGTAATGCAATATGCTTGCTATTTGGGTTTTAGAGGAGTGTGTATGTTATCCTGAGCTTCGCATAGTTACAACAGTTGATTTTAATTTCGAACAAGTGCTCTTGGAGTTGCATTGTTGTTGTATATGTACAATTTATAACCCGATGCTAATGATGTTTTGATGTTTTGAGAAGAAGAATATGATACATTGATTGATTACAAAACTTTCCTAGCACAAGCACGCTGTTTTTTGACATTTTCTTTGTACACAAACTTAAATTTAACAACAGATGTTTTATCTCAATCGGGTAGGTATTGTTCAAGACGCTCTTTAATTTTTTGGAATGTTATGGGCTTCGGCACAAATGAGTCCATCCCACTTGCAAAACACTCGGCTGCGCTCTCTGAAAATGCATTTGCTGTCATCTGCATCATGATGTGATGATGCATTAGTATTTAGTATTTAGTAGGGTAAGAGAATCTTCTGTCAATAAATGCTCACCGCAATGATTGGAATTCGGTTTCCCGAAGGCGTATAACCGTGACCATTTTGTGATGCATCTTGAGAAGGCACAGTTAGCTCAATTCCTGCTTTCTCAGCAGCATCCCAGTTGCCAGTTTCTTCAAAGGAACGTATTATTCTTGTAGTTTGTAGGCCATCCATAACCGGCATGTGAACATCCTGCAAAATTTAGGTAATGCATGAATACCAAGACTAATATTCTTGTGTTCAACAAACCCTTGGGAGTTTTGTTGAAATTATGTACCATCAGAATGAGATTGTAACTACAGTGTTGAACTGCTCGCACAGCTTCAATTCCGTTATTCACAACATCAATGCTATGGCCTAACCGCTTCATCATGTTTTGCGTCACCATAACATTAATTTTGTTGTCTTCAACAAGAAGAATCTTAGGTTTCGATGTTGATTTTGGTATTTTTGATGAAGTACTCTCTGAGTCAGCATCGGATTTCGCCTGCCTCTTACATGTTCCTTGGGGTTCTCGTATCTTTGCTGCTACAAAAACTTCTCTGCTTGGCTCTGCATGATAACTTGTATCTGTATTACTAGAATCTTGGAATTGATTATTTGTGTCATCTTGACCCTGTTTATCTGCATGAGCTGGAGTTTCGCAGTTATGATTGGGGATGTGACTCGCTGAACTCGCTGGTTCAGATAATGTCTCAGCAACATCAATTGCTGAACAGCCAATTTCAACTGAAGCTATCTCCTCTGGTATGATGTTATTTTGGGGAAATAAGTATGAATTTTGTGAGAACCCACCGAGTTTATGTGAACCACTAAAACCGATCTTGTGTGGTAACAACTTTTGGGTCCTGCTGGATCCATTAGAAGAAAACAGAGACCCCAAAGTGCGTGGTTGGAACTGGAAAAAGCTCTCGGCTACTTCATCAGTTTCAGCATCATGATTAGCCATATCCGCGACTTCATCAGGATCATCGGGATCATCCGAATGGTTAGACGACGTTGAAACCTTGTACGGGAGTACAAATGTAAATGTAGACCCGCAATGTTCTTGGCTAGACACTGTGAGTTGACCCCCCATTAGCTCAACCTACACCAAACACATTCAAATGTTTCAAGAAGGCAATACAGAAAGATTGGCTTCAACTCTCTACACTAAACTACTGCTCTGATTTTGAGCCCAAAAATACAAAACAAAAAACTATACTGTATAGGAAGAAGTGTTTACCAATTGTTTGCATATTGCTAGTCCTAATCCCGTGCCTCCATATTTTCGAGCATGATCAGCACTGACTTGCATGTATCTTTTAAACAGAGAAGGTAAAGCATTTTCTGAAACAAAAGAACACAATGAGAAACAGAGAAATAGATTTCATATTTGTGTTTAAAGAGATAATCATTTAAAGCATTACCTGGTATTCCAATTCCTGTGTCGTATACATCACAGCGCAACCAAACCGTTGTGGTTTGAGGTTCCTCCTCTTGATCTGCGTCCATTGAGACTTCACTCTTAGCAGGGGTCCTAGGTTCATCATTAAGTGAATGATTCTGGTAAGGTCCGTCGCCATGAAAACCTTCTTGACCGGCATCCTCTTTCAGTCCATTTTCTGAAACCGTTGATTGATCTGCATTCAACTTCTGAGGGCATCTTTCACCCTCTTCCAAAGATGGATCTGATACCACGTAAAGTCTTATCCCAACTTTCCCTTCATGAGTAAATTTGATTGCATTGCTGCCAAATGTAGAAGCTATCAAAAACTAAAGCCACAACCAAGTATATCCACCTTGCATGGAAGCATACAACAAGACTGCAAGAATCCGACGAGATCCGTACCTGATCAAGTTGGTGAGGATTTGACGAATCCTTAGAACATCTCCAATGACCTAAAATTAACACACTGAATTAATAAAAACATATATATTCGCATATGAAAGGCGATAACGACGCAATGATATATAGATGTTTTTTACAATGCAGAGCATGCAGATGCTGCAATCTAAAACCTCACCTCCACAGGAACATCCTCCGCTACATGTCCTTCCAAGGTCAATATTTTCTGCAATGATGCTGCTGCAGTCTGTAGTACATGCTTCACTACTTCTCTTGGCCGGAACTTGGTAGCTTCCAACTTCATTACTCCTGACTCCACCTTGGAAAGGTCAAGGATGTCGTTTATCAGTTGAAGGACCAAATCTCCTGAAGATAACATGACATCCAAAAGCTGTCGTTGCTCTCGATCAAGTTTTGTGGTGGTAAGAATCTCAGCCATGCTAACAACCCCGGACAGAGGTGATCTTATCTCATGAGACATTGTTGCCAGCATTTGTTTTGCTCGCATTGTCTCCTCTGTGATGTGAATTGTTTTGTTCAGTTCTGTTTCCTTGGCTTTTTGGACGGCGATTTCCTCCCTAAGCTTTGCCATCTTTTCTCTTTTCCTCACCTGTAGTTTGTGCAGAAGAAACACAAATACCCTTTAGTGACCAGAAGAAAAGTCTTGAATTGAACACTGAACCATACAAAATGCAAATACCTGATCAGTTACATCCATCCCCATGTAATTTATACCAATTGTCTCTCCTGCCTTGCTGAAGACAGGCTCCACATATATCAAAAATGTTTTTGACCCAAATAATGGTGTCTCAAATGTAATCTCCCTTTTTGCAGGTAACCCCTTTTCCAGAACCTCCTTCTTGAAGTCTTGAGATTCCTTAACACCGGCCCCGGTAAAAATCTCAACATCTGTTCTTCCTATAATGTCCTGGCAAGAAGAAAGAACAGAATATATTTAAGTTGGCTTAGTGTCAGAGTGTCACTTAAGCAAGGCAGTAATTACCTCCATTTAAATTACATTGAAGTTATACAGCAATCCTATCAAACCTTGAATAAGAACTTCAGTGGCAATTAATTACCTCCTCTTGCAAACTTGGGAAGTGATTATAGATAAACCGATACCGCAATTCCTTATCCTAAAACATAAAATTATCAAGAAAAAGTTAATTAAAAAAGTGATCAGCGAGGTCGTTTGAAACATAAACATAGGATTTACTATGTATCAGTCAGTTACCTGATGGCCAATAACAACAGGTGCATTCTGAAGTACAAAATGCAGGAAATTATCTGCTCTTTTCAAAATCTGGGACAATTCTTCCACTGGTGATGACTGCCTTTCAAGACTTTGAATGCTTTCCTGCAATTTATCCACAAGTATCTGCTCTCTCTCAACACTTGCCTCCAACAACTTCTCCAAATGCATTGCCCTCTGCTTCCAGTACACAACAGTATCATACTCAGCTTCAATCTCAACTCTCTTGCTCTGAACAACATCATGTTTCTTCGGAGCAATATCCAGCCATATATCATAAACCTCATCCAAAATCGAAATGGGGCGCTTGTCTCCGCCATAACTTTCTTCCTCGAACCGGTGCTCTTCCAATATCTCCAACTTCTTGAGCTCAACTTCCTGCCTTTGCTTGCTTAGGATGTCTAGTTCTTCTCTGAGAAGCCGCACAGCATTTGCCTGCTTATACTCCCAGTGTTTTACAAGGAATGCTAATTGAGAAGAGCCCTTGTCGGTATAGTTGGTTAGCTCCAAGAGACGCTTGAAATCTACTATAGTTGGTTCCTCTATAAATGTGACCTCCTCCAACATGTCTTGATCTTGTCCTGGCTTGTCTATGTTAAATTGCTTCCCTGCATCAGCTCCAATATCTTCAGGCCACATAGAAGGGAGGACTTCCATGTCCATGTCTTCAATATTATCAGTCTCCATCTCCCAAACCATCAAATTCACTTAAATTACCACTGTCTCAATCTACCCATCTCAGTAAATCACAATTTAAATTTCTGCAAGAAGAAAAAAGAAACAGTTAGAAGCCACAAATCAGTAAGAACCCGAAGAAGACAAACAAATTGCTACATAGAATCATATTGAAGCATTAGAAAC
This sequence comes from Prunus padus, assembly GCA_024362665.1. Taxonomy (NCBI): domain Eukaryota; kingdom Viridiplantae; phylum Streptophyta; class Magnoliopsida; order Rosales; family Rosaceae; genus Prunus; species Prunus padus. Next base: position 34,523,699 of record JANFAM010000020.1, read on the forward strand.
TAGAATTAAATTTAAAACAAACAAAAAATAAATCACATGACTGAGAAACTCATACCAACTCTTCCCTGCACTACTTCAGTGATAAAAGTAAAATCATATTAAGGCCAATAAAGTATGAAGAAGCCAATTCTGGTAAAACCCTGATGCCAAATATAAGAAAGTAGACCAAATTGAGGATTTTCTCTGAACCCGTGAGTAAACAGAGAACAGGGGTTTATTAGAAGTATAAATAACAGAGGAAAACTGAGACAAATGTCAAGATTACATTGGAGGGCAGGGAAGTAAAGAACCTACCATTCAAGAGAAGAACTGAACTGGAAATAAACATTTTCAATTTTAGAAGCAATTAAACTCAAACATTTGCATTGCAAAATTCTTGGTTTAGTTTTAGTTTATTAAGATGAGAACAAAACTGTCAAAATCACAAATTCTTTTATTTAATGCTTTGAGTTCCAACTCCAAGTTAAATAAAACTCTGCCAATAGCAACACAAAGAACAGAATCTTAAATCATTTTCTCATTTTGAATGAAAAGGCCAGAAAAGAACCCGAATTCGGCACAATGAAGCCGAGATCCATCAGCAAAAAGAAGTCAAACCCAATAGAAAGTCAAATGATCCAATGGGGTTGATCAAGCTGCAGAATTATACCACTAGATCATACCCAAATGAAGAATTAAGACCAAAACAGAGAATTAAGGACCCCCATTGGCAAGAACTAACCTTTTTATGGCAGAACCAAAGCAACCTGAAGAAAGAACAGAGCCTGAGAATGGCCAAAGCAGCAAAGCCTTACACTGTAGATCTGAGTCCTGACTCTGGGGAATCTCATCAACTGTTTGTTTAGTCAAAAGCCTTTCACTGGTAATGAATCAATTAGAGAAAGAGAGGGAGAGAGAGGGAGGAAAGCATGTGAGGGAAAGGAAAACAAAAAATATATGTGGGAGAGAAAGAGAGAACCAAGAAGCCATGTGCATTTGGAGGTCAAAAATATTAGAGAATTATTGGCTCCTTTTAAGATGGCCAATTTTTAAATTAAATGTGGGAGTGAAAATAAACAAAAACAAAACTTGTATTTTAATTAATCTTGTTTCTCTTTCTCTCTGTCTGTCTGTGTATTAGTTTTTTGAGGTAACATTCAGAGCTCGTTTTCTGCTAAAAACCTTAGACTAACAACCACACAAATCATTTTATCATCTGTTTGTTGCAACTTGCAACACAAAGCTTTAAGCTTTAGAGAATTCTTTGGTCTTCTTTCTCTCTCTAGAAAGGTGGCAGATGGAGGACTTTAGAGAGAGAGAGAGAGAGGGGTTTTGGGGACTTGGAGTTTTTAAATGGGGTGGGAGATTTTGTTATTCCCCGCCCTTTCCTAGGTGACGTGTCTCGGTTTGCACGTGCGCATCACGCGCTACATGGGGGAGTTTGAGAGTTGACACATTTTTACACAGTGGATTATGACGTAATTATAATTAATTAATTTTAATACACTGAACAATGCAGAGGAAAGCGGAGGGGAAAGGGGTCGGGAATCTTCTTATTTAATTAATTTAATAATTGGTCTCAACCCCAACCCCATTGTGGCTAAGCACTTTTAATTTCATTGCTTTGCAAATTGAACTTTACCTGTAATTTGACTTAGTACGGTGTGTGATAAAATGCTCTTAGAGCATCTCCATGGGAGATGTCAAATTCCAAATATCAAATTTAAATTTGATGGCATGTGTGATTTGACATATTCAGAAACTCTTTATCCAACCGATATGTCAAATATATATATTATTTTATTAGTTTTAAAGGCAAGTGGGCTCAATATTTAAGAGTAAGATATTAAATAGGGTAAAAATTGTATATGGAGGAGGAAAGAAGGAGTGGGCCTAGCATTAAAATAATAATAAAATAAAAAAGACATCTCAACTTATGGTATCATTTTTACAAGAAATGAATGATGTCAATCCAATTAGGATTTGACATAACGGTTGGAGGCTTAAAATTGTCAAATTTTTTTGTCAAAACTTGCCACGTTGGATTTGACATTTCGGTTGGAGATGCTCTTACAAGTTTCAGTAAAATAATATTAGACGTATGACCTTTGCTAATGTAAAACGGAGTATTGTTTACAGCCAACACGTTCAATGAATGTTTTGTTTTTCCACTCCAAAATATACTTAAGACTTCAATTAGAATAAATAAAACATTGAGTAACGGACCACCTGGCTGCTAATACATATTCTGAGTTTTTCCTAGCTTACTGCGCCTTAAAGAAAACCCTCCTTTACGTGTTAAAAAACATAGAAAAATGTGAATTAAGTGATTGCTCGAGACAGCTTCCCTAGCTAACACGAGGATAAAATAAATAAAATAAAATGTCAATGTGATACAGTCACCCTTTCTACTGGGTTTCTGAGAGCACAGATTTAGGGTTTTGTGAAGAAATGTTCAGGCCACCCCACCCATTTAACAAACGATTATGGTAATTAATTGGCTTTGACATTTGTTAAGGTTTTTATATATATATATTTATATCCAATTGGCTCATATCATACGTACACGAAGACAGACCACAACATGTGCTGTAATTAAAATACACCAATATTTATTTTTCTATATGCTTGCCATAGAGTTAGCGCAAAGCCCAACATGCAATCCACCATAAATTTTGGTGCCAAAGCCAGGTTTAACCAAAGCTTTTGCTGCCATCTGTCCCTCCTTTAGGGTTGGTCGGTGAAAAACTTATTCTACATGTTCCTCTCTCTCTCTCTCTCTCTCTCTCAAATTCCCTCCCTTCACATGCATGTTGTTTGGTTGCTAAGAAACTCAAGTTATTGCATATACTCATCGTGCATGATGCATGCATGGACTCCTAGCTACCTCGTTTCATTTTCATCTTTCCTCTACTGCAAGCAAGGTCTTTAGCTCCCATGCATCTTCCATACGCGCACGCAGTGGCGGACCCATAGAAGCGCAAGGAGGTATAGCTGCATCTCCGGTTGCCGGAAAATGCTTTGGAGGTGATAAACTTTTCACCTCTACTCCAAGTTGGAAGCAATGGAAGGTGCCCACCAACTGTTCGACTTTTGGCCTCACCGAAAGTCTTTTGTGTTTTATGTGCTACTAAGCTACGCGCATCGCACCTTTTTTTTTTTGTAAGTTCTGGTGCCAAAACGACGTTGTTTTGGACCAGGAAAAAAAACTTAAAAAAGGGAAACCTGCATGACGCCTTACCCAACACGAACTTGCTGCAAGTTAAAATTGAATCTCACTCCAACATGAAGCTATAATACCTAACAATCTGTATAATATTAATCAAGAGCAGAGTACAAGTTGAAGTTCACTCCAAAGTTTAATTGAAATGTAGTAGCCATACCCAATCCTTCGTAGTCTGGGATTTTCTTTTTCTTTTTTTCTTTTCTTCTAGTTTTTTTTTACTCCTTATGTTTAATAATATGTTTTTTTTTATTTTTAGTTTTTAATTTGGCTCTATGTATTCGTATAATTAGTATAAATTTTGAGGAGGAAGAGGCTAAGCGGAGAACAACTTGAGGTATGATCAATTATAATTTGTTTGCTTAGTTGGTAATTTGATATGCATTTTAGTTATATTAATTTTTGTTGATTTTTGTTAGATTAATTGTAGCTTGATTGTAATGTTATTATTTTTCATGATATGAAACCTCGTCGACAACAATTGTAATGGTTTTTTTTTCTTCATGAATTATGAATGGCATTAGTATTGTTTAAATTCTAAGGTATTTGGTTGTCTATTTTTTTATATATAACTTTTAGTCTTTTAAATATTGCCCTTCGCGAAAAATTCTTAAATCCACCACTGTGTGCACGTGAACGATTTCTAACAATTGATTATGTGAAATAGTACAAAACTGTCTATACGCCATGCGTCCACAACTGACGTTAGCAACATTCGTAATTGTGCACTGATTCATGTAGGCATATTTTTAATATCGGACCCATGCAATTAAACAAACAAATTTTTCTGTATGAGACGCATCAACAACAATTAGGTGGTGGGCGGGGTTCCACAGCAGCCAGCAAATTGGCCACGTTGGGGTGCGGGACCCCTCTGCTTTCCCATTTAGTGCGCACTTTTTTAGGACAGCTAGCTGATCCATTATATCTCATATCTCAATCATACGCATTGCTACTAGACTAATGTTTTTTTATTTATTATTTATAATAAACTATTGCATTGCTGATGCGAAAATTGACATTCATTTTCTTTGTTTAACTTTTTATTCTTTTTTTATTATCAGTTATTTCAATATTAAAATATCCCACCAAAGTAAGGACCGCAATAATTTGATATTGTGGTTAGAGGGTAGAGAGTAGTTAGGGTCCGAATTCAATGGAGTCAACGATTGTGGAGTTGGATGCGTGAAATTGCATGTGCCAAACGATGTAAGAAGCCCTCCAACCAAAAGAAGAAGATGGAAGATGAGAAAAGCCTATATGCTATTGTCAGTTGTGCGTGGATACTATGATGTTGTTAGTTGTTCGTGAACGTTATTATCAGTTGTACATGACGTTGAGCGTTTGTCATGAGCGTTCTCAGCTATTTAATCATCAATATATAAAAATAAAACTATTCTCTTATAGTTTATGTAAATGACAAAAACGATCGAGTAACTATGAATCGTACAAAACAGTCACTATTTAGTAACGTTATCAAACTCAATCAATAATTGATCTCCAATTCCCGGATTTGGGAGCTTAGGAGGAGGAAGCCTAGAAAACACCAATACCAAACACAAATCCGCAAACTGCGGAGCTACCACTTCCTATTAACAACCTCGGATTTATCATGCACTTGTCATCACATAGCATCGCAGACAACTCGCTGACAAAATGGACTCCTATCAAGTTCATACACTTGTAGGCCTTTTGATGTTGATGGGGATTTCCCAAACACATCACAACTAAACCCACCAACAACAAAAAATATTATCAAAATCAAAATCAAAATTGGAGATGTTTATTGTGGTAGTGCGCAACACCACTCCGGGTTTTCTTAGGATTGGAAAAAGGTAAATATATTTGGCAAAGAAGAAGATAAAATGCATATCATTGCCATAATTTCATACTTTTACTATATATATTTGCAATTATTTGGGCCAATTGAGTTGAGCTTAGCTGTTTAGTTATTGTACACACATTTAATTACTAGTTTAACAAAACAAAAGTATGAGGAAAAGAAAACATGATGTCCGACACAAAGGTTTCTTTCTTTATCATAACCTTTTACGAAGAGAAATTATAGAATACTATGAATGAACATGTTATATATAAGTATATATTATGGCCACAAACAAAATTAGTGTCGGGGGATCTTGGTTTCTTATAATGGAGCACTATCAATGAAATATAGGAGATATTTAGTTATATATTTATTCTTCGTACTAATGATATAGATAAACCCTACGCCATTTAATTTCTATAAACAAACAAAAAAAAACCTAAAAAATAACAGCTGGACCTATTGAATTTAATTTTGATTATTAAATTACTTTTATGTCCTATTGAGTATTTTGGGGTTTTTTTTTATGAGGTTTTGGGGTTGGGCTTTTATAAGAAATCGATGATAGTTTTGTAATTTATAAGAAGTTAAAAGCTCATTTATTATGTTGTAAATAAGGTGTGGGTGTGTTTCTAAAATCCATTTCATATAGAATTTTTTTATAATTTGAGCCCCTATATTAGGTATAATAGTGAATCTCCAAAAAAAGAGTGCCATTATATATAAGCAAAGGAAACAGAGAATGCTATATATAAGCAAAAGAATGCTTTAAATAAACAACTTTAATTCTTAACAATTTAATCACTCGTGTTATTATCCCAAAAAAATAAAAATTAATCCACTTTTCCTTTTATTTTTAGTTTGTTTTTCTTAGGACTTTCTTAGGACTTTTTAAAAAATTTGTATATTTAAGTTTGAGGCCTTCAAGTCATGGTCTATTTCTCATCTTAAGTTTACCTGCCATTGGGCCTTATACTTGGTGTCCAATTTTTAAGGACAGTTCCTTTAGTTGATCTTGTCCAAGCCCAAAAGGCACAAAACCCAAAAGGCCTACAGCTTTCTTATTTTATGGCTGATGAAGCAGGGAGATATTAGGGTGGCCCAAAATAGGGTAGCCAATTCCCTCCCTTGGACAGAGTCTTACATTACATCTACTAAAATGGGCTCATTTTAGCACTTAAAAACCATTCAATTCAAGCAATCAGGAGAGTCCCAATAAAACAACTCCATATGCATTTGGAATTAGCCCTTTTTAAGATGCCAAAATTTTCATAAAATGTGAGCAAAAATTGTTTCTATTTAAGAGTAATTTGATTGCCGACGAGATATAGTCCAGTGAAAAATGACATTAATTTGCAAATTAGTGATTTCAGGTTTAAACCTTGTAGCACCATGATATCATGTGTGTGAGAAATCTCTCTTCTACTAATTGAGACTATGACTTGTATTTAAAAAAAAAAGAGAGAATAATTTGATTGTTCCATAACTTCCAGTATAGAATTTGCATTGTCATGCTGGAGAAATTTTTAAATGTCACACACCACGTGGTGCTGTCATCCAATGTACTGGACATTTGGAATTACTTTCTAATTTATTGCATTATTTTTATGACACATGGCGTGGTGCATTGGAAACATTCCACACGTCCCTACACAGTGGATGGTACCACGCGCGTGGTGCACGAACACCCAAAAATTACTCGTCATGCTGATGAGGTGGGTAGGTTTCACGTTGGACAAGTGTGAATGTTTTAACATGTGCCATTATATTGGCCGCATTTTTTATGTACCTAATTAATGAGATTTGTTTTTTCTGGTGTATAAATTTATAAAAATTTTTCCACCTACTTCACATTTTTCTTTTCAACCTAAAACCTTATAAATTATTTTGGAATTGAAGACTTTTTTTAAAAAAAAATAAAATTTTGGTTATAGCTACTGCAAAACTTCAACATGAGAAAATGAAATTTACAAGCTCATCATATTTCACAGCTTCAAACCTCAAACCAACTTTTGCTTTTCCCAAATTAGTAAAAAGCTGCAAAGAAAAACAATGAAGACATATAAAGCCTTGAAACGGCAAGTTACCCCAAAGATTCCCAAATCGAAACTCAGAAGCAAATAATATACTTCCAGGTGGGCCCCGCACCCAATGTGCAAAGCCAAAGTCCAGGACGAGTAATCAAGCAATGGAGGCATTGTCCCTCGATTGGCTGTGATTTCCATTTCTGTCACAGGCAAGTGACAGGATCACATAAAAATCCCAGTTATTTATTTATTTTCCATGTAAGAAAAAAAAAAAGGAAAAGAAAAACCCAAAGTTTCCTTTTTAAAATAAAAAAAGCTCAAACCTCACTATCTCTCTCGTCTCTTCTAGAGAGAACACCCAAGAAACCAACGTTGAGAATCAACAGGAGAGAGAAAGAAAGAGAGAAAAAGAGGGAAAGAGATCGGAAAATGCATAAAGTTTTTATTTTTGTTTTTGGGTTTTCTTTTGAATTTTTATTTTTCTTCTCAAAATTATTGTTAACTTAACCAAAAAGCTAGAACAAGAAACATACAAGGGAAGAGAAGCAGAGGTCGCCATGTATAAAATAAAGAAGCTTCCTTTGTCTTGTTACACTTACCAAATTATTGATTAAAACCCTAACCTTAACCTGATTTCGCTCTTTCGCTCTCTCTCTCTCTCTCCCTGGATTGCTTCAGAAAAAAAAACCCTAATTTCCCGAGTGGGCGAGTGAGAAAGAGTTAGAAAAACCCTAAATTGAGCTGTGAATTGTGGTGATTACTGTAAATTATCGATGAGAAGGATTGCGATTGGGGAGGAGTTGAAGATCGAAGCTGGAGAGGCGTAGATGCATGTCGCGGGAGTGAGCTTGGATCTGAATTGGTTCCTTCAATTCATATTTACTGCGTTTATAATAGCGTTTGGATTGCTACACTTTGTGAAGAACACGGCCTCGAAGTACTTTGAGGTCGACGCCAACTTCGAAGGAGGAGACCACAGTGATCGGACCCAAATGCCGGGCGCTCTAATGGAGGATCCGGTTTGTGCTGTGTGTGGCAATTCGGGTCCCAAGAAGTGCTCTCGCTGCAAAGCCGTTAGATACTGGTATTCTTAATTGGATATATTATTTTTAAAATTTCTGTGCTGTATTTTTCTTGCTAAACATGGGATGTAAAAATTGCGTCACAGTGTGGCTTTGTTGGGTTTGCTTATTTATTTTTGTGTGTTATTATGGTAATTTTAGTTGCGTAATTATTACTGTTGTGATGGATTATGGTAAAGATTTGTTTTTCAATGAAATTTTACGTTGCTAAATGTATTTGATACTGTTAGTTATTTTCTGTTGATCATGCCCTGTCGCAGCAAATAGAGAGGGCAGAGTTATTGTTTAACTGAAGTTCTTAAGTTTCTTAGGGGTGCTTCAAGCCGATGGTTTGTGTCTCTATTGTATGTAGATGTAACTTTCCCCTTCCAAATATTGATCCCTCTTTTAATTTTGCAGCTCGCAAAAGTGCCAAGAAAAACATTGGAAATCAGGGCATAAGACAGAATGCAAAAACACATTGAGTAAGTCTAGAGTTAAAACTTCAGGCGGCGGGGGTAAAACTTTCTCCGGACTCGCACTTGTTCCCATTCGTGGAATTTCTAAGCATATCAAGAAGCCGAAAGAGGTGAATTTTCAGTTATTTTTTCATGAGAATGTTGTGCACATATTTTTTGCAATTCTTATCTGACCCTTAGATGCTTTAACCAACACTTAATACTTTGCAGATTCTTTTTCCCTATGATGAATTTGTCCAACTTTTCAATTGGGACAAGCCAGGATTTCCTCCTTGTGGACTCTTAAATTGCGGAAACAGGTTTTTGTTTACCATATTCACGATTCATTATAATACCAATGTATTCATTTTAAACTACAGATATTCACATGCCTGTTGCCCGCACACACTCACGCACCCACACTGACACTCGCTTCATACTTGTTCTACCATCAAATTTGTTTATGTTGCTAATTTCCCTTTTATTTGCAGTTGCTTTGCCAACGTGGTTCTACAGTGTCTTTCATCCACTCGACCGCTTGTTGCCTACTTGTTAGAGAAGGGCCATCGGAGAGAATGTGCAGTCCTAAAACCATTCAGTGCTATTTTTTATGTTATAGGTGCTTAAACAATTCCTCACTCATTCAACAATTATTCCTTTCTTGCTTTTCAGGCATATGTGAAGATTGGTGCTTTCTTTGTGAATTTCAAACCCATCTTGAAAGAGCAAGCCAAAGTTCCCAGGCCTTTTCACCAACCAACATTATCTCTAGATTACCAAATATCGGTGGTAATCTTGTCCACGGGAGGCAGGAGGATGCTCATGAACTCATGAGGTTTCTTTACTTGCACTTTATCTAGTTTCTTTATCTATTCTGATAGATGTTATATTGAATACATTGTTAAAAGTCATCCGGAATTCTTCTGGTATATAATGGTTGTTGAGTTGTATTGAAGTTCAATGTATTGTTTTGTAGGTTTGCCATTGATACAATGCAGTCAGTCTGCCTTAGTGAGTATGGTGGAGAGAAAGCTGTACATCCTAGCACTCAAGAGACAACCATTATTCAACATATATTTGGTGGCCAGCTACAATCTCAGGTTATGCATCTTATGGTCAAGTGTAAAGATGTGTTTTGGAATTTGGCATTACTTTTGGGACGTTTAAACAGTGGTTTTCGTTTAAGTTATATTTATTTCATTGAACGATTGAGCCTGTTAATTTGTATGTATGTTTGATTAGAGAATGTTTAATGCCATTTTTTTGGTCCACTGTCAGTTCCCTTCTAATGTATTTCTTCTTTTGGAATATTTTCCAGGTGATTTGTACAAAATGCAAGAATATATCAAATTCGTATGAGAATATGATGGATTTAACTGTCGAAATTCATGGGGATGCTTCATCATTGGAGGAATGTCTAGACCAATTCACCATCATGGAGTGGCTTGATGGAGAAAATAAGTATAAATGTGATGGGTATGTCTCTGCCTTTTCTTTGTCAATTCCATTCGTTATTTATTATTTACTTTTCCAGTCGTAGGTTGTACATTTTCTTGTCTATTTTATGGTCTCATATGAGATATGATATATTGTTACTGTTAACAGGTGCAACGACTATGTCAAGGCTCGGAAGCGCCTTACTGTTAAGCGCGCTCCAAATATTCTCACAATTGCCTTGAAAAGATTTCAGGTATCAGCTATACTCTTCTTGTACATGTTTCTTGGTTAATTGATTGAACTCATGTTACAAGCAAAGTAGATCTTTCTCAAATAACTTGGAATAAATTAAAAACCTGTATCATGAATGATTCTATCCACCATAATGAAAGCATTTTATTTACACACTTTTAGATTTCAGTTGGAAATACAATGTGTTAGTACCATTGGATTTGGGTCCAGAGCCATGAGTTCTTTTGTAGCCCCTACCTAGTACTTTAAAGAATAAATAATAGTGAATAGCATGTTTGTTTGATTCTATACTTTATAGAGAACTTGTGATTTGTAGTTGCTGGTTAGATGGTCAATTTAGGTTTATAATAACCTTTTCTGTCAGATGGGAATGTTTGTTGCACAAACTGTGTAGAAACTCCTTGTGTTATTTAAAGATTCGTATTTATGCTGGAGACTTTACCTTCCATAACTGCGAACACATCATCTTGAGTTGGTGCTCTAAGTGTTTCAATGACCTTGGTTGATGCTTTTAGGCTTATTTATACGATTTATAAAATTTGTTGATCGAATTCTTGAGTGATTGATTGATACTCTGTTGATTCCTGAAATTGTTATGTTGACAAACATTTCAGAGTGGGCGGTTTGGGAAAATTAACAAGAGAGTAACATTTCCTGAAACTTTAGATTTGAACCCCTACATGAGTGAAACGGGAGATGGTGCAAATATCTACAAGCTTTATGCCGTTGTTGTACATGTGGATATGCTAAATGCTTCATTTTTCGGACACTACATCTGTTACACCAAGGACTTCGGTGGCAACTGGTATAGAATCGATGACTGTAAGGTGAGATCTCTCTCTCTCTCTCTCTCTCTCTCTCTCTCTCTCGTAGATATTTCCTGACCCATGCTCTTTTTTATTTGTTCTACTGGACACACAAATGTTCCTAATTGGATATCAGTAGCAAAGATACTTGTGATCTGTGGATACCTATTGACCTCTATTAATAGTTTCCACGGATACTGCAATCTGGAAATTGGTCTTGATGAAAAATTAGTCTGATGGTAGTAATTACAAAGGCTTCCTGGAGCAGGAGTTGTTGATTAGGTTTGTTTTTTGATTACTGGCCTGATGATATGCTGGTCTTGAGGACATACTTATGACCTTCCCTATTGCAGAAAATACACATGGGCATGCAACTTTTATTTAATATGAGTAAGTTACCCAAGCAGCCACTTTCTTCTGACTTGTCTTGCTACTTCTCACAGGTTGCGACTGTAAATTTGGAAGAGGTGCTTTCCCAGGGTGCATATATGCTATTATATAGCAGGTGTGTATATTAGTGTGTACTTTCACATGTTATTCTCGAGTTTCTAAATTAAAATTCTCTGTAGTATCTTTAACGAATGCAATGTGTGTCTGTGGACCGTAGTTTCAAACTGATGTACATCTTTTTGTGTGTGTGAAAAACACTAGGTTGGACGCTCTAAATGATTCTGGTTGCCTGTTGTTGTGCAGGGTTCAACCACGAGCATCCTGTCTAAGGACCCTTGAACCTCCAAGGAAAACAGAGGAAATGATCGATGTTGAAGTACAGCCATGCTGTAAAGAACAAGTTGAATGTTCCACTGTTGAGTCTGCAGATTCTACATGCCATTCTGGGTCTGTACCATCTGACACTAGTCTGCCTCCGCAGATTTCCAGCTGTGTAGAAGACTCAAGTGCTGTAATCATTTCTGAAGCAGTAAGAGAACGTTCTGATAATGCAGATCTTAGCCTTAAATCACCATCATCTGTTCCAAAAGAAATTTGCATAGTTGAAAATAATACGCTTAGTTCCCTGTCGAGTCCATCTGTTTCAAGGGAGAGGGAGATTTCTAGTTGTGAGAAGGTCCCTGCTGGTAAAGTGGATTCAGATACAGTAAGAGGAGTTCCAGTTGTTATAGCTATACCTAATGGTGAGTCATGTCGGCCTGTTTTGGACGACGTATCAGCACGCTGTGAGAAGGATCTCTCTTCTGCAGGTGGTGAATATGTAAATGGCAATTCAGAAGACATGGATATCGATAATTGCAAGTCAGGTTCATCGGTTGCAGAGGACATTGAAATTTGCAGGAGCAATGGGCCAACATATGCAGATAGAATCACTTATCCAGTTGCACATTCCGGTTTCCTGAATGGGAATGGAGTCTGTAGAGTAGAAAAAGTAGACGGTTAAATAATCAAGGTGGACTTCTTAACACATTATTATTTTGTCCATAATTTTTTAATGATCCCCTCATCACCAAAAGGAAAAGATTGAGCTGGGAATTTTTGCCTGGGGTTTTCATTATTTACAGAAATGTCAGATTCTGCTTAACACTAGTTGGGAGAGTCACTGGTAAGGTGACAATGTAATCTGGTCATAATGAGTTGGAAGAGGAATTCTTTGTATCTGTACTTTGAATTAATGTTAGCTTAATTGGAAATATGAAGTGTTTCTTTTTCTTCCTTGCCCAACAGAACATGAAGCTTTTCATATGCTGTCTTCTTGTAAATTTGAATTAGCACATTGCTTTTTAAGTCAAATTTCGTTGATGGAATTTGGGTTGATCAGTGGCTAGAAACAAAGAAGAAAATTTGGTTTCTTTTCTTTAGAATATTAATTAATTAATTAAACAACTTCATCAAACTTCAATTTTATAATCCACTTTGGCAGATGGGGAAAAAGAAGCCAACTTGGAGACCCGAGCTTGGTGAAGTGAGGACATCGAGATCTCTGCGTTGAGGGCCGGCCTTGAAGGCCTTGGACATTGATTGAGGAATTTGAGAGAGAGAGAGAGAGAGAGAGAGAGAGAGAGAGAGAGAGAACAGGAGAAAAAGCAAATATATAAACAAAAGAAAGTATAAAATAGAACGTAATCAGCGGCTTTCTCGCTTTGTCTTTTATTCCTTGTATTCTTGTTTGAAAATTGCTTGGTTCTGGGACTCGAAGAATCTGGTCTGGGCATTGACTTTGAAGTAGACAAAGTATATATCTTCACGAGTGGGAGCAGCAGAGCAGCCACAGATTCCTTAACGAGGCACAAGTTTTGGCTTTTTCTTTTTTTTTTTTTGCTTTGCAAAACTCTGCAAAGGTCAGCTGCAGCAAGCAACCCAAACCCACGCATCTGAAACATGACAAAGACAAACCCTTTAATCCTTTGGAGCCTTTGACAATGTCACATTTTTGTATTTTCCCAATCTAAAATCCATGCCATATTGTCTTTCTTTGCAACCAACCAACCGTGCTCGGTTGCTCTCTTTCTCTCTCTCTCTCTCTCTCTCTCTCTCTCTCTCTCTCTCTCTCTCTCTCTCCCTTTCTTTTGTGTTAGAAAATTGAAAAAGAAAGACGACTTATTTAAAGTGGAGATACCAAACTAAATGTGTTCAAGTGCAACAGGTTTTTTTTGGGGCTTTGGTATCCAAAGCCAGAGCTGAGAGAGACAGAGAGAGAGAGTCAACCACTCACCCTACTTGCTTTCACACTGTGTATTTTGTAGCAATGCTGTATAGAAAAGCAATATACTCTTTGTTTTAT